>OX608073.1:79013938-79751162 GCA_951509635.1 Eupeodes luniger
CCATGAATTGAGCCGTTTATTTTGAAAGTAGCATAAGTCACTTTTTTTTAAGTCGAGATATTTAAGATATTTGTTATACCGTTAATTACCAATACTTCTCTCGAAGAAATCTCAATAGTTCTCAACTTATTGAGTGGAAATTTGTTAAAAATGAAAAGATACCGTTCAATTGTATTTAGTGTTGCCATTAACTCGATTTTTTTGAAAAAGTTACTTATGCCACTTTCAAAATAAACGGCTCAATTATGTCTCAATTCAAGAATTTGTTGTTCACAACATCCAGTTCATTAAAAACAGTTGCTAAAAAAATAGAATCGCAATAATCTTCAGGAAGCGTTGAATCAATTTAGGGCTACATACCCCGTTCCGGGTCTCTAACAAGCTTAGTCCGCCACTACCATTATTAATGTAAATTAAAATTAATTAATATATGAATTAATATATATTTAGGCAAAACTCAAAGAGCTTCTTATAAATATTAACAAAATCTGACGAAAAACAAAAGTTTTTAATATCTCAACTAGCACTACCAAGATAAATGAAATTAACATAGGGTTAAATGATTGGAAAAATTGAACTGAAATCTTTGTTTACAAACAATAAAAGCTAATAAGAAATACTACATACTTAAAAAAAAAATAGTAAAAAATTATTTTCTACTCAAATATCTCGAGAAATATGAAAGATTTTGGCTTCAAACTTATCTTATCTTATACAAAATATTTCATTTTGTAACATTTAAAAATAAGTGCATCTTTTTCTTAAAGAAATTATACGTGCAATAGCACTTCATAATCAATCTTCAGTTGGTAACGAAAAACTATTGATTCTAACAAAATTTCAAGTAATACCATAAATATTTAAAACAAAAATAGCTGTAATGCCTAGATACAGGGGGCAATATGCTACCCTTTAACCCTTAGATGCTAAGATTGGAGTAGTAAATCTACCCTCTATAACCTATTAAGCCTCAGTTATGCGTTAATTCTACTGTAAAATTGCAATCCAGCTAAAATCAAGGTTATTTGTTTTCCACTCAAATCGATCTTGAATTCTGTACCATTTTTTCTCGTCATCAAAACACTATCCCATCTATACATTCGAACTAATATGTATTTGCATTTACCTACTTTACTTTTTCACCTTGTAAATAATTGGAACGCACAACAATGAAGACAGAACCATCTACAGGAACTTTCTAGAAACTCCTAGTGCAACATCTAGCGTCGAATAGAGGAACTAATTTTAAGTTATATTCCCCAACTCATATAATAACAATGTGCAAACAAGAAAGCCACACCTCCGTAGCCCATTGGTATTTAAAGGAAAATGGCTGAAGTAGAGGTTGCCGTTGTCATGCGCGAGTTCCGACTCGAGTGCGCCTCCACTGAACACAACTTACCTATAGTTTGTTTGACTCAGGTTTATAATAAGCGGGATTTTGATGATTCTTGTGCTCAAGCTGGTTTTTGAAAAAGATCACAGTGTATACATAATGCATAAATAGATATATATATTATTCAAATTTTGTATACAATCTCAGCGAAACTAAATCGGAACCTGAAGATACCCAGATTCTAAAGATTGAAGTGCAGGCCATTCAGAATTTGTATAAAATTGAGATTCCACTGATCAAACATCTGTCTAAATGTTATTATCGTTACCTATACCTACGAAAATCCAAAAATGGGAGACCCTCTTCTTTCCAATTTATTTGGTAAAAATGATCATTCCAAACGATTAGTTGCAACTTGCGATTGTTGCTGATTGCAAAACCCCGGTGATCAAAAAAAAAAGAAAAAAGAAAAATAAAAAAGTATTGATTTCATTTAGGGGCGATAAAATCAGCACCTGAATCTGAAATAGATCTTTTATTTCTTTGAACGCTAGGTAGGTAGACCTACACATAAATATCGGTATAGAGATCTAAATCTAAACAAAATAAGCGTTTAATAAAGGTTAGGTACACATGTACATTGCATGCATCACATATATACACACAAATGTAAAGATATTATGTGGGCAGATAATAAACATACAACTATAAGTACTTATAGTTTATATAAACTTGAAAGTTTATAGCCCTCTGGGCTTTAGTAGCTATATGTAATTCGTTTCATTGTATTTGGTCTCCTTTAGTTTTTGTTACTTTGATCTTTCATAACTTTAGTCCGTGGGAACTTTGGTTTACTTAACTTTGACTTTCGTAGCTATGTCTTTCGTACTCTTGATATTTTGTTACTTAAGTTTTTTGTAGCTTTGTCTTTCGTATCTCTGACGTTTTTCCAAGTTTTTAAATACATAGTACCTTGACACAAGTTAATGAAATTGATTTTAAGAAAATTGCCCCGGTTTACTATTTTCTATTCGTTAAATTCTAAAAAGATAAGAAAATGCCCAAAACCAATGATGTTATACTTTATGATTCAAGTGCATATATTCGTTGGAGATCCTGACAAAATAGCTATTTATATACTTTGACTTGCTTAGGTTTTCTTTACACGAACTCACGTTTAATTAAATGGTTTTACTCCATTTCAATTTGGTTAGTAGTTATTAGTTCCAAAATTAATTAAATATCAAACTTAAAAACATTCGGGGCCCTACTGTGTATATTTCCAAAAATACTCTGTCAACTCTCTAGAATACTATATCTCTAGTACCTACTCTAGACTGTCTAACCCTTTTTTACCGTTATTTTAACGGACTATGCTCTAGTGAATTAGCCAGTTTCATTCCTCCCCTTAAACAATTTAACCGTAATACTCGCGCTTCTAGGAATACCCGTCAGTTTACCCTTGATCCCAACTTCGGCCGTACTATGAAGTACAGAGATTAATTTTTTAGCCGTACTACGCGAATGTGGAACGCCTTGCCACGCTCTATCTTTCCCTATCATTGCAATATTCAGGAGTTCAAAATCAATGTACACCGACACCTTCTATCCAACCCTTCCCTCTTTTCCTCATGCTCACACGTGCCTTGGCCATATTAAAGGTATTAAAAAAACCCTTTTAGTGTTCGCTAATTATAAAAAAAAAAACTTATCTGTAAGATATGGTCGGAAGAAAGCATGCCCGATGAATGGAACGTCAGTATTGTTTGCCCGATTCTGAAAAAAGGAGACCCTCTTAACTGCACTAACTATATAGAGGCATCAGTCTACCTAACATCGCTTACAAAATCTTCTCTGCCGTAATATGTGAACGTCTAAAGCCCATCGTCAACAACCTGATAGGTCCTTATCAGTGTGCTTTTAGACCAGGAAAGTCCACAGTCGATCAAATATTCACATTACGGCAGATCCTGGAAAAAACCCAAGAGCATCAAATCGACACTCACCATCTTTTCATCGACTTCATGGCCGCATATGACAGCATCTACAGGGACGAGCTCTATAGAGCCATGTCTATGTTTTGACATCCCTGCCAAACTCGTCCGTTTGTGTAGGATGACCATGGAGAATTCACGGTGCTCCATAAAGGTTGGAATCAACTTAACAGAACCTTTCGCTGTCATGCGATTTTTTTAACATCATACTTGAAAGAATAGTGCAGAGCTCCCACGTCAACACTAGAGGCACTATCTTTCAAAAGTTTGTCCAATTACTAGCATATGCTGATGACACACTAGCGCTGAGATCAAACGAAAAATAACTCTTGCTAACCGCTGTTTCTTTGGGCTAAAAAAGTAATTGAGTAGCAAAGCCCTCTATCCAGTAGAGCAAGACCGCGAATCATGTGGCGCACACAAGTGGAAAGTGACCTCACCCAACTTGGAGCGCGAAATTGGAGACATCTAGCTAGATGGAGAAGTTTGTTGGGTGAGGCCCTAGTTCACACAGGACTGTAGCGTTACCTTAAGTAAGTAAGTAAGTAATTTTGTTTCGAATTTTTAAACTAGGATGTTAAGACAGACAAATTATTTATGTTTTGGTTTCAAAATGAAGCTAATGAGTTTAAGATTTGTATTTACTCAAAAAATACTTTATTTAATCCGGAACTTTTCTTTTAGTTTATTTTATTTTATTTTTTCAAAGATAAAATAGTTTTCAGTGAACAGCAGATTGTTGATTTCACAATTCGAAACAAAATCTTTCGAGTTGAAAGCGTTTCATTCGCCTTGTATTCACACTTGTCAGTCTTGCTATCAACGATCAACTGTTTATCTCAAATGCTTTGATTCCAATCAGAAAATGTTTGTCTAATCCATAACAATAATAATAATATAACATAAAATGTATTTGCATTTGAACATTCTCAAAATTCATCTAAGTTTTTGTATATACTTTAATAAGGTTTACTTAAACAAGTTCTTGAAACACTTTCATAAGCAGAGAGTTATCGAAATATTTTGACCATGCATTTTTATCATGCAGATCCGCTGAGTATACCTGCAGATACAAATAAACTAAAAGAAATAGGAAACCTAGAAAACTAAGTTTAAGTTATAGGTTAACAGCTTTCCTAAATATTTGGTTGTCTTCTCCTTTGACGACTCTTAAAAATCATTGTCTTCGTGCAATGCTGCGAATCATTCGCAGATTTTGCGAACAGTATACTGGCAAACCGGACCTAACCTATGCTGCTGCATTTGATGTCGCGAGGAGATTGGAATAGAGTACTAGTAAATTACGGGATACACTGATGCCATTATGTATATCAGAGCCTATCTGTTCCATTTCCATTTGATTCTTAGCAATGTTACTTAGAGTTCAGATCAGATTAATGCCTGAAATATCCTCAAGCGATTAGAACATTTAATCCAGTTAGAAAATCTTCCGTAGAGTATCACAGCAAATATCTTAATTAGTGAATTGAGAATAGAAATTCCCCTATAATTATCATGTTGGTTCGGATCGCCTTTTTTGTATATTTAAACACGGTTAAAGAAATGCAAAATGAAGACTGGGGGGCCATTCTGTAAAACGATTACCGTCAAACGATAGCGTTTTGACGATAGTCTCACTTCACGTAAGACGATAATCGACAAAGTAATATCGTCAAAACGCTAGCGTTTGCACGATAGCTATAAAGGTATCGTCTGTTATTGATTTCCAAATACTAACTAAGCAAATTAAGGGTACCAGCCACGAACCAAAGCCTGTAAGGACGATCAGGGGAACATCGTAGTAGAACCGCAGTATATGTTGAGAATATGGAAAGACCACTTCTCCAAATTATATAACGGCGATGACGAACCGAATCCCGCTGTAAGGGAGATATAACCACTCAACATAGGCTACGCAGATCAACAATTCCGCCTACCCGACCTCGACGAAGTGATGATAGCTATATCTAAACTGAAGTCAAACAAAGCTGCATGGAGCTGACGGTATCGCTGCCGAACTATTAAAAGCAGCAGGCGAATACTTGGTAGGGAGCATGAACCAACTCATCTGCAAAATATGGTCGGAAGAAAGCATGCTTGATTAGTGGAATCTCAACATAGTGCGCCCGATACATAAGAAAGGAGACCCTCTAAATTGCGCCAACTACAGAGGCATCAGTCTCCTTAACATTGCATATAAGATCCTCTCTGCCGTATTATGTGAACGTCTGAAGCCGTTCGTCAACAACCTGATAGGTCCTTATAAGTGTGGCTTCAGACCAGGAAAGTCCACTATCGACCAAATATTCACACTACGGCAGATCTTGGAAAAAACCCAGGAACTTCAAATCGATACCCACCATCTCTTTATCGATTTTAAAGCCGCGTATGACAGCATCTATAGGGAAGAGCTCTACAGAGCAATGTCTAGTTTTGGCATCCCTGTCAAACTTATCCGTTTGTGCAGAATGACGATAGAAATGCACGCTGCTCTATCAAGGTCGGAAAAGATCTCACCGATGCATTTGATGCCAAAAAAGGTTTTAGACAAGGCGATGCACTGTCATGCGACTTCTTCAACATCGTTCTGGAAAGAATTGTGCAAAACTCAACCGTCAACACTAGAGGCACAATCTTCCAAAGGTCCATCCAATTACTCGGATACGCAGATGATATATAAACTCAGACAACGACACCAGCACTGAAATCAAACGAAGAATAACTCTTGCAAATCGCTGCTTCTTTGGACTTAGAAGGCAATTGAGCAGTAATTGGGCTGTACAGCGACACTGACCTAGTTAACAGAATTAAAGTCCAACGACTTATATGGCTGGGTCATATATAGCGAAGGGACATCAACGCTCCAGCCCGGAAGGTCTTCGAATCCAATCCAGAGGGACGGCGACGCGGCGGCCGGCGGCGGCAGGTGCATTTTTTAAAGCGTAGCATTCGTCGATCTAAAAAGAATTACATTTGTTTCGCGTGTGCCAACCAATCATCGGATTCTTTTATTTATGGTACTTATAGTCTTTGGTAAGTTCAGAGAAAAATTTGTCTATATCGTGTCGAAACTTCACGAAACAGCTGACTGATTGAGGTAGACTCCCAATGCAAGCTTTATGTTTTTCAGTGGCAATGAGAGACTCGATGTAATGCTGTATATATAATTATGAATATCTACATACATCAAGTAATAAATACAGGGTGTCCCGTAAGTAATGGATAACCCTGAAATGCCGCATAGTAGACTTTATGACCGTCCTGAAAACTGATAAAAAAAAGTTCTATCCCAACCACAAGAAAAGTTATATGCATTTTTTTGTTCAGTGCACTATTTTTTTTCTTACTTTACATTTTTGAATACCACGACTACAAGTGAATGAGTTCCATAATTTTTTTTTTGCCAGAATATTCTACATTACTTTTGCCAACACATAAGTAGAAGAAAAATATTATAACAGTTGGACTTCTTAGAGAAAAAAATTATTTAATATTGAATTTCAATGCAAAATGTGAAAACAAATAATTTTTGAAAAAGTTAAATCATAGCTGGTATAAAAAAAATGCATGAATACCTGAGTGGCCAACTATTTTAAAAATATGCGCGTTAAATGCAGATTTCAAAATGGTATTACTTATTATTATATCTAGAGTCAATAGCAAGTCAATGGTAAAAATCTACAATACTAGAGTAAATTTAGCAAAAACAAAAGTTTTCAAAATTAGCACAGTAAACGTGAAAATAATACCAAGCGTTGAACATAGCAGATTTTTGATTTATTGGCTGTTTCTACGATGTTGTCCTAATGATAAATCCAAGCTTTCAACTTCTAGGGCCGAATGCATTATTGATAAAAATGTCAAAAAAGTGCAAACAACGGTTACATTTTCGAACTTGTTTTGAATTTTACCTGTTCTATTGGGCTTTAACAAACCCATCAAATATTTTGTTGGTTGCTATTAGAGATACCGAAGACTTAGTGCTTGCGGAATTTGACCGAGATCCTACAGTATCAATTCGAGCAATAGCACGACGCACTGGGATCGGAAAGACGATTGCGCATAATGTGCTAAGTAAACATAAATATCATCCCTTTCACCTAACACGGGTGCAAACTCTCCAGCCGCAAGATAATGATAATAAAAATTGAAGAAGATCCGCAGTTTTTTGACAAAATTCTTTGGAGCGATGACTCGACATTTAAAAGAGATGGCTACACTAATCTCCATAATCTCCACTTCTGGGCACTACAAAACCCAAACATCATGAGGGAAGACAGGTCCCAGTACCAATTCAAAATAAACTATTGGACTGGGATTCTCAATGGGAAAATAATTGGACCCTTTGAGTTGCCGGGGATTTTAACTGGCCAAGGTTATTTGGAATTCCTCCAAAATGATCTCCCAACCTTGCTGGAAGAAGTGCCTCAAGAACTAAAGGAATCCCATTGGCTTCAAAATGATGGTTGTCCAGCACACTATGCTGTGCCTGTGCGGGCATATTTAAATGCCAGATATCCAGGCAGATGGATAGGACGTCTGGGACCAATTTTATGGCCACCCCGTTCACCAGACCTAAATCCACTTGATTTTTTTTTATTGGGGATGCATTAAGGAAATCGTATACAGCAAGCCGATCAGGTCTTTAGAGGAGCTAAGAAACCGTGTGGAGGTAGCTGCATTACAAATTTCTGAGCAAAACCTTGCACGTTCACTAAGACGTTAATTTATTCGGAGGTGCAGACCCTGTATAAGAGTGGGTGGAAAACAGTTTGAGCATTTGCATTAAATAAAAAAAAATTAAAAAATTATCTATTTTTGTTTTTGTTTTCTAACTAAGTGATCATGTGATTAAAACCTGGCTCAAAAACTTTTTGTTTAGATAAAATAACAAATAAACTAATAACAACCAACAAAATATTTGATGGGTTTGTTAAAGCCCAATAGAACAGGTAAAATTCAAAACAAGTTCGAAAATGTAACCGTTGTTTGCACTTTTTTGACATTTTTATCAATAATGCATTCGGCCCAAGAAGTTGAAAGCTTGGATTTATCATTAGGACAACATCGTAAAAACAGCCAATAAATCAAAAATCTGCTATGTTCAACGCTTGGTATTATTTTCACGTTTACTGTGCTAATTTTGAAAACTTTTGTTTTTGCTAAATTTACTCTAGTATTGTAGATTTTTACCATTGACTTGCTATTGACTCTAGATATAATAATAAGTAATACCATTTTGAAATCTGCATTTAACGCGCATATTTTTAAAATAGTTGGCCACTCAGGTATTCATGCATTTTTTTTATACCAGCTATGATTTAACTTTTTCAAAAATTATTTGTTTTCACATTTTGCATTGAAATTCAATATTAAATAATTTTTTTCTCTAAGAAGTCCAACTGTTATAATATTTTTCTTCTACTTATGTGTTGGCAAAAGTAATGTAGAATATTCTGGCAAAAAAAAAATTATGGAACTCATTCACTTGTAGTCGTGGTATTCAAAAATGTAAAGTAAGAAAAAAAATAGTGCACTGAACAAAAAAATGCATATAACTTTTCTTGTGGTTGGGATAGAACTTTTTTTTATCAGTTTTCAGGACGGTCATAAAGTCTACTATGCGGCATTTCAGGGTTATCCATTACTTACGGGACACCCTGTATATCATACTATCATATATAGAAGGTAATTTTAGATAAATTTTAATATTTTATTCCTGCTTGTACTCAACTTCTTTAAAATGTTTAAATAACTACCACCATCCTGCAGAAACCCCCTTGATCATTTAAAGAAACTGTTTTTTTTTTCGAAAACTATGTGAAAATACATTCAGTTCCTAATCCTCATATTATACATATCATGATGTATGTACTTCATGCTTGACTAAGCGTAATAATATGAAAATATAATAACATCCTGATGATATATATGGGATGCGTTAAGAAATCAATGCATTATTCTTACACCGCACCGTGCGTCGTCGTCGTCGTTGCTATACGAGGTTACGACTCCTGATGGTATACTTTACGAGGGAGATTTATATTTATATTTATTTGTACTGTTTTTGTTGTTGTTGTTTATATTTCTTAAACATAAATACAACCATCAGGCAACGTTAATATTCGTCGTTGTTAAAAAATTCTTCTCATAATTATACACGTTTCAAAAAATATGCGTATCGTTACATCGCTGATGCTGATGATGATAATAATGAGGTTCACATTTTAAAATCGAGAAGGAATCCAATAACAAGTCATAAATGGACCATTAGAGGCTCCCTAACATTTAATGAGCGTATCTGAAAAAATTTTTGAAACAAAAGCCAAAAGATGATAATAAAGTTACGTTCGCTAATGGAACTGGAAATGAGGAGACATTTTTGTTTGTTTTACTTTTTTCGTTCGCATTAACGTTTATGCTCTATTCAGATTAAGGGCCACCTCTTCCATGAATTTTCTCTGACATAAAATTTATAACATGATGGAAATAATACTAAGGACAAAAGACCTTTCGTAAATAGGTATCTGTTATACATAACGCCCACTTTTTATATAAGTTGTATGTTGTTGGCATACACATATACCTACCTAAGTAAATACTAAAAAGAAAAAGAATACAAAAATCCCTTGTCAAGTTCACATCGCGGTGTAATGTTGTTTGGTGGTGGATTTTCTGGATATTCTTTTGTCCCCTTTAGGGGTTGTAAAAATAATATAACTACACAAATGTATAGGTATACAAACACTGTTTTATACATACATACATATATCGCTACTCCATGACGACATTCAAACTCTCGTACAGACATAGAGTATCTTAAGGCGAAGGATATACAAACTCTCCCCAAGCGTAAAAGACGAAAATGTCTTGCTTGGTGTTTTTGTGTCGGTCTTAATTTGTATTATAAGAACAGTGAAGCTGATTCCAAGAAAAAACTAAACTTTTCTGCTTAAATGGGATAAATTGGGAGCCATGAGCGTTCTTTGACTTAATATAATGTATGTAGGCTTAAGGAAAGGACGCACCTCCAGTCTGTACAAAATTTAAAAAAAAAAAACGTAACCATAAGGTGCGCTTTTTGGCAAAAATATATCCGTAGTAAAGTATGGTTTTACACGTATTGCAAATACAAACACTTCACTACAGATAAAAGCAGAATAAGGATCCAACTTTGGATAGAATTTTGACATTTTTTCGAGTCTCGACTATAAATCAATTGATAACTCTTGTGTATCTCGAAGGTATGTTCGTAGAGTATGATAAGTAGTTTGTTGTTTAGCATTTTTTATTTGCCAGATAGAGTTTACATTTTTTAGTTTTTTCTGTAATTTTTGAGATTTCATGTTTTATTTGCAACCAAACGAACATTAAACAAAAACGCGACAGAATTAAAACCGCTGTCGACAGCATTTCTATACAAAAAAAACGCTGCGTTTATCGTGTTGGTGTCATAGAAAGGTTTGTAATCTGTTCTAAGCCAATACGTTTTTGAAGCGACAATAAAGGGTCCCTTGTCTTAGCTGTATAATTTTTGTATCCCATGGTTTCATGCACACTAACGCTACAAAAATGCATGTTTTCAATGTTTTTATAGTCCTGCAAAACTTTGTGGCTACTCCGTAACAAATGTCTCTGGTTTGCTTAGTATAAAATCGATTTTTGAGTTCTCTGCGCCTCGCGGCATTGTAATTGTTTTATAATAAATTGTAAAATAAAATAAAAATGTTGTTTTGTTTTTGTAAGCTTACTCGACTTAGTTCTTTAATTATACGAAAATTGACATAATCTGTAATATTAGCTTGTTATTTTGAAAGAGTAAGTATCAACAAATATAGCGCTATTTTGTTGCACCTTAAGATCTACACGCAGTTAGACCATAATCTACGAACATACCCCTTCAATTTCGTTTTAAATTTATCTGACAAATGTTAAGTAGTGTCAATTCTTAAATATATAGGTAATATCGCACTGCAAAACTAGGCCTTAGTAAAGTTACAATTAATAAGAGATTTCATATGAATAAGTTTTATTATTATTTTCGAGTATAATAACTTAAATCTTTCGGTTTTGAAAATTAGATCACGTAGGGCGAGCGATGCATGTAACCGCTTGAATTCTGACCGTTTTTCAGAGGGTTATTCAAAAGTGAAGGAATAAATGAACTTATATATTAAAATACAAGTTTTAAATTATAAAACTTATAATTTATAGTTTTTAAAAAAATAAATAGGTATATAATGCGAATTTCATTTTGAAAATTTAAAAGCATGTTTTTGAAATGTTATTTCAACTATTTATGAAAAAATGCAATTTTTGTATCGCCCCCTTTACTATTTTACATATTTTGAAAAAGTACACCTTATTAAAATTCTGGTAAGTTGGAAAATATGATGTTCGTTTTTTAGAGAATTTTTAACCATGTTGGTTATGCCATAAACATATCGAAATAGCTACCAATAGAAAATATGAAAGGATTTGTTGAAAACCTCAATAAAAATCAATACAAATAGAAAATTGCGTATATGCCCAGTGCACAACTATTTTACTATCGTTTAAAGTCTGCTATATAATTATTTGATGTCTTTCAACCATACATAAAATATGATTTAAACTGTAAAAATACCTGTTACTAAGCCCCAGAACCCTACCCAGGGTGCTATATCACCCTTTTGTAACCACTAACATTTTTATTCCGAGCACAATATGTCTGCTAAGCTTTCTGCTGAAATGAAATTACCAACATTTGTTGTAGCGATACTTTACGAATCAATTTACTTTAAAATTGGTGTACCGCAAGGCAGTGAACGTAGTCCACTACTTTTTATTTTGTATATATGTACATAGTTCCCTTAAATGTGATTGTGATTCAAAAAGCCAGCTCATAGTTGAAACTGTTATTTATAAGGACAACTCATTGACTTATTGACTGCTTGAGATTGGCGTGATTTCGTATAACATATTTTCATATCCCACACTGATGTGCCAGTCTTAAAAATTTTAAAGCATACATTCATTAACCTGATTTGTTTTAGTGTGCAGAAAATATTAATGCTTCAACAAAGATAATCGAAGATTCGGAGAAGCATTTAAAATTTAATATACCTACTCCCGGGTCTAAAAAACATCAATCGTGGTTCGTTTAAAAGTCAGGACATTCGTTCTAAATATATTTGCCTGAAAGCGGCGCTTTCTGGATTGTAGATGTTTATTTTTAGCAGAATTCTGTACGAAATCTAAAGACCCCAATCTGCTTTTTATTGAATTTAAAAAGAAAAGTTCGTCTTTCATATTTCCATCGCTGAAAAACCTTTATGACAACGGCCTTGTTGATATTTGTCTAGGTATATCCTTATAAGCGCCCATGAACAAGTATACTCGTATACCAAAAATTTCCGCATGAAAAGAGCTTCAAGTTTAGAAAAGTATAGGTATATAACTAAATATACATACATACCTATTGTGATTGTCTAAGGACTTTTTATGTTGAAGCTTTTGAAACACGGTTCTATAGCTTGTCAACAAACATGATAATCCAGATGGATGATCTAAATGACGACGGCGTTTCAGCTATAACGCGAAGAGCGACCGACCGAGACGACAACGAGCATGACTGCATAGATAAGTAAAATCACCCCATAAGGTTTGAGGTTGAGTCCAGAGAGCCGAGAAGTTGCCAACAGCCACACACAAATGAAAAAGGAATAAATATATGGGTGTAGGTGGGTGGCTAGGTGAAGGCATAGGCTTTATGGGTATAAAAGAAATATTAACAGAAAACATGGCGAAACCAACAAACAATAAGGACAAAAAACAACCATATGCTTAGATAGGTTCCCATGTAGATAGAAATAGGGACCTTCCAACATCTAACCTCAAAAATTCAGCCAAATGAAGTACCAGCTGAAAACACTCCAAACGAGACACCCATGGAAAAGTCACTTTTCCCACTAGTGATGTACTGTTCTGTGCTGGTTGACGAGAATATAGGTAGGTAGGTAGGTAGATAGGTAGTCAGAGTACCTATAGTCCTCGTTATAGTCGTCTAAACAACTTTGTCTCTTATTGCACGTAACACCATTTCACCCTTCTCATGATGGTGGATGGTTTGTCTCTATCCATTTCACCCACTATAATAATGAAACCAAAGTCCTGACGGATGTGTAAAGCCTGGCTGGCGAGGGTAACAACATAAGTGCAAGGGTAAATATTAAGCCCCACCCATATTTACACTCTGAAGATACATAGCTTTGTGTCGGGGCATTATTCAGTTGACATATCGCACCGCCATTAAAGGAGACGACGACATATTCCGGCCAAATGTGCACACATATCACACACAAGTCCTATGAGGATATTATCATACCCACAGGAGGAATATTAGGTATGTGCTTAGGCATCAGTATACTGTGTGTACTGTACAGGTACCTGCATAGCATATGTATATACTTTTGTATGTACAAATGGTTCGTTTCGTATACATACCTACAAAGGACACACAGAACCCTTATTTTGCTATGATGATGGAAACATTGCTGCTTGTGCTTCTGCTTTCAAACGCCGAAGCAGAAACTCGAAATAACGTCAAGAACGGGATGACAAGGACACCCTTGGATTCTCATCATCATAACCCTCTACTCATCTGTCCTCTTGCCACAATCGACGAGGACCAAGGACCGAACACCGAGCACCGAGGACTATAAGGACCCAGGACCGAGGATGAGGAGTCATAGCATGTTTTAGGTTAGCTGTATGTGTGTGTATCTCGTATCTGTAAACTCTACGAGTCGAGTACACACTACACACAATATCCTGAGTTTGGATGAATCCTTGTTCCTATACCTAGTGTCGTTTTGACCAAAACACAGATAACAGGAATTCCAATATAAATGGTTTTATGTATTCCTCTTCGTCGTCCTAACAATGTCATCCTTTGGGCTACGGCTTTGGCCTTCTATTATAGGAGCTTCAGCATCAGCAGCAACATCATCATCATCAGCAGGAGCAGGAGTAGGAGCAGAAGCGGAAGAAGCAACAACAACGATATGAGAATGGGATTTTCTGGGCTTAGGAGCCCTGGGCATACACTCTCTGATGATAATAATATTTAGGGTTGAGATGTAGATTTTAGATATTCTCACATGTCAGTAGTGTGATGAGGATGAGGAGACGAGGACTTCCATCAAGCTTCTTTTACCCTCGATTTATATGGAATCATTAGAGATGCTGGAAATGTCCCTTATCTATTATTTATCCATTAATGGCATTAGCAACCTAAATGTACGTATAGGAGCATACAGGACGGACACATCTACCGAGAAGAAAGAGACAGAAAGAGCAAAAGGAAGTATGAAGGATACATACAACATATGTAGGTAAATACTCAAATACATGTTTTTTCTATACATCTTTGTAGGTACAAGATACCTACCGATATGCTAAAGAAGATTCATCCAAATGTTATGCAAGGAACCATCTTCATCGATTAGAAAGGATCAACATTTTCCATATACCTTTCTAATAATTTAACGAGTTTCGTTGATGTATGGCTGGAACCTACAAGGAAAATAGCTGAAATTCCGTAAGCCAAAGATGTACAAATATCATACAAACTTTTATTCTCATTAACAAGCTTTATTTAAAAAAAAAAACAACCTATTGAAATTGTTTCTATTTTCTAAAGCTTGGTCAACATTTCAAGGTCCAAACATTTTTTCCGACACCAAAACGAAGAAGAGTTCCAATAAGTCAAACATTTTCACCTTTAACAAATTGTCGTTAGAACAGTCCGCCGAATGTCGTATATTGGGCGAAAAGAACTTGCTAGGACTACTATAGGTTGAAAATCCGAACTACTCACTATTGTTAAAAAATAATTGTTAAAACTGTTTCGAGGCGACAAAATAAATAAATATAAATATGGAAGAAGATGATGGACACAAGTATGCTTTAGCAACAATAAACTAATAAAATAAAATCATGACGCTGTAATATGAAACCAAATCACGGTACTTGGAAGGACTGAAAGCTTCAATCCGACATCATTCTTTTCAATTCCAAGTTACTCCTCCTGTTTTTTATGAGCAAAGCGGAATTGACTGCCTCATATTCTGCTGCACGGTTTCGCAAACAGCGGCGATATTTTCGGCAGATCTTGCGTTTTATTGCCGTACGGGTTTTCACTGAGCTGGTAGACTGGAGTTTTGCCAGCGAAAGTTAAATAGCCGACTTGTACCTCATAAAAAGGATGCAACGAGCGCATCACTGTTTTACAACAGAACACCCATTTTGATTAAAAGAAGATATTTTGACACAAAGTAAAAAAAACAATATGGCCGCCATGAGCTGTCAAAGACCCTTACTTAAAAATGATTAAATAATATTTTATGTGAAATGGTTTTAATGATTTGTAACATATTCTTAAAGAGCTTCGATACATTAACCTTTTCACGTGATGGACTTATAAAATATGACTCTAGCTTATTCTGGGTTAGAAAATTGCTCTCCACCAAATTTAATTGTGATCTTTTGAAACAAGAAAAAATCATTGGATGTCAAATCAAGCCAGTACGATGGACGACCCATGCATTGTTTTAAGTCTTTAAAAAACCCAGAATAGTTAGTTCGATATATTTATTAGTGTTCTCAATTATGCCATGCGCATTCTGAATTGAAAGTTGATAATGAAACAGCTGAGACATTTTTTGGAAGTGCTTCGAACACGCACAACTTTTGTTGAATTTGATTCATCTTGACACCTGTACTGTTTAGTTTCTGGCTGTAGTTTAGTTTCTGTGTGTTGAAATATGCGGATTGTAACGCAAAAACAAAATGTTTCCTTAATTTATGATCATGCTAATTTTATTGTTGTAAATTCATACTAATGTTTTAAGGAAGCCGCTATCTGCTGCCTTGTCACGATGCGACATACCAAATTTTGCACAGCATCCAAGTTTTTTGGCACAAAAATTGATTTTGGGCGACCTTTTTTTTGTATGGAGATAAAACTTTCAATTTTATAGTAGAACTAAAATAAATTGGGCTCGAATATCAAATAATATGAATACTGTAACTTCCGAAAATGAAAAACTTTTTAGCAGCAATCCCAAAAAGTACAAAAAATATACTTCTTTTCATCAAAGTCAGAAGTATCAAAAGCGGGTTGTTGTCAAAAACAACTCAAATTTTTGTTTTCACTCAATTTAGAATTTGAAAAAACTTTAGTCATGCTTTAAATTATTTCCATAAAATTTGTTTCTAAAAAAAAGAGCAAATATTCAGGTTCTTAAGAAGAAACCTTGAATAAGAAATCGTCAATTTAAAAATATAATATTTTTTTAAAACTTTCTCTAAATTTTGTATTCTTAATTTGGCTTCTTTCTACAAGAAAAACATATTTTTGTATTGCTCCAGAAAGGTACCCCTCATAAAACCTTCATTTTTTTTTAATGTTTCTCAAGAACTAATGGACCGATTTCAATAATCTTCTTTTTCTGTGCCAGCTCTTGTCGATGATAAAATTGATGATCAAAAATGTCATTTTTTTTTATTTAAAAAAAAAATATTAATTTTGTTTACAAAATGTAAAATGTATATCTATAAGCACTTTATTTAGTGCTTACCAAAAAGTATTTTTAAGACAAAATTTAAAATTTAAAATGGTTTTCAAAAAAAAAAAAATAAGTTACATTTTTAAATCTTAAAATATAGGAAATATTTTTAAACAGACTTTTTGAAAGACATTAGCAAGTTCTAGCGACCCAGTAGTGCATTTTATTTCTTTCATAATTGATTTTCTGTTGAACAAAAAAGATCTTAAAAGATCTTAAAAAATTAAATAAATCTACTTAGGAAGTGAATTTGCTTTGGATGCTCTAGAACTGAGATTTAAATACGAATTTCAATAATATGTGAAAGTGACACTTTTGTTAAACTAATGGCTAATTAAAAAACATAATAAACGTTTCATATTTATTAATACAAAAGCTTTGAATCTCTTGAGATTTGAAGTGAAAAGAGATTCTGAAACGCATAAGATACACATTATGCTATTTAAATTTTGTTAGCCTCCTTTAAAAAAACATTAAAGAACATTTTTAAGCGGTGAGTAAAAACTCATCTTAGTGCCATGTGTCTTACTCTACACTATTCTAATTACTAGATTCATTTCCTTCAACACTATATTGAAGTATTATATATTGCTTTTCAAACAAACTTAAAACAGTATTTACGGAAGGTTTCTTATTTTAAATATGGAGTTCTAATTCAACATCAAAACAAATAAAAGTGGAAACTCTCTAAAATGTATTTCTTCTTGTCATTTGGATAAACCATTTTTGATTTAAAACTAAAACTCTTAACAAACTTCAATATGTTTAATTTTCTAGTGAATTAGTTTTCGTAAAGAACTCTAAAGAACAGACTTCCTTTTAAAAGGTCGGCAAACAAATATTGAACCAATAAGTTTTCTTTCATAAAATTTGCGAATTTTAAAAATGTACACTAATATATATGTATTTTGACAAACAATATATCGTACATTTTTATTCAAATATTTTATTTGGTCAGTTGTAAAAATATTTAAAAAAATGCATAGTAATGTTAAGGCCATGAGCTTTCAAAATAACTTTATTTAATTAAATTCAATGTTATAGTTCTGCAACTGAAAATTGTTTTTCAGACATATGTGGTGGGAAAAGTATTTTGACAAAATATATTATGAGGAAAAAATTAGTTTGAAAAGAAAATTAAACAAAAATTAAGCCATAATTTAATAGAAAATGAAATTTCCGTTGCTATTAATGACTTTCTGCAATCGGCCTGGTATAGATTTTACCAAATTTTGGAGAGTTTGCGGAGAAATTTCCTTCCAAAGGCTTTTGAACTCAGCGATTGTCTCTTCGCCCGTTCTTGTCAAGCATGGACTCCTTTTTCCCTTTACACATTTTCTATTATGTTTAAGTCGGGGATTTGAAATGGCCAATCTAGTGTATTTACACCCACTTCCTTTAGAAAATTAGTTATCATCTTGGCTTTGTGACAAGGTGCGTTGTCTTGCTGCAAAATGAACGACTGTCCAAACAATTTATCACCAGAACTAAAAGCGTGGTTATTTAAAATATCCAAATATTGTTTGTTCATCATTCCATCGATTGCTACCAAGTCTCCGGTGCCATTAAAGCAAACACATCCCCAAAACATGACGGTGGTGCCACCACCATGAGGTACTCGTTTACACACAGGTGCTAATTTGCTTCGTATTTTCCTAGGGATTCTGCAAATTTTCTTTTTTGATCCGTGGTACTCAAAACAGCTTTCATCAATCCACAATACTTTTTTCCAAAATAATGAAGGCTTGTGAAAAATTCTTTGGCAAACCGCAGGCGTTTCAGATTGTTTTGTTGGGATATTTGGGGTACTGTTCTGGCTATGTAAGTAGCAAAGTCACCCTCCTTCATACGATTTCTTACAGTTTTTTTCTGAAATTTCAATTTCATACTCCTTTTTTATTACAATTTCTGCAGATTTTGGCCTGTTCAGCACATTTTCTTTAAACTTTCTGACTATGAAACGATCCTCTTTCTTGGAAGTCTTGCGTGGTCGCCCTGAACGCTTGGAATTGTTTTTTTTTCTGCTTATTTATTTGGTAATAGACGGTTTGACGAGGAACTTTATACAAGTAGTTTGCTTAACTTTTCCACCGAAATACCCGCATAATACTTGGTGACCATCTCAATTCTTAAATCTTGGCTAACTTCCGACGTTTTACCCATTATTATCAACTAATTGTTTGTAAATGTCGTCGAAGTTAATAAATTTTACTAAAAAGAGACAATATAAATAGGAAATCTCAACTCTGATAGCACGCGACACGAAAGAAACTGCAAAGATTACTATGTCAAAATACTTTTTCCATTTAGTTATGGCTCAGTCTATTCATTAAAAGGGTTCCAAAAAGAATGCATGAATAAAATAAAATATTTCTGGATTTAACCGTTGCCTAGGTGTTTTGTTTTTGGTTTTGAGTAGCAAAACATTCTCGTTACATTTCTCAGTTTACCATATCAAGTGGTCTAGCATTACAAATAGTATTGTCAAAATACTTTTTCCGACCATTGTATACTCATATTCCATGGTGGAATATTCTAAATTGTACTTAATTTTGCGAATATTCGATACCAGTTCTCGATATTTTAATGAAAGGTTCAGCAACAAATGTTGGTTGTTTTAAGTTATCTTTGTTTCATAAAACTGCCACTATCCTAGGATTTGTTGCATTCTTCCCATTTTAATTAACCTTATCTTGATCATATCTTCACACCTCAGCTGTTGATATCTGTTGTTCTGAAGAAATCTTCTAATTTTTTCGACGTTGGCTTAATATGTGAGTATTTATGTTACGTTACGAACCGACTCTTTAGAGTACGGTACGACCAAAATTACTCGGAACTTAAGAAAATTGAAGCCGGTGTACCACAAGGAAGTGTCCTAGGACCAACCCTGTATCTGTTATATACAAGGGATATTCCAGTGGACATCAACGCTATCATGGCCACCTTTGCTGATGATACTGCAATATTGGTGCCAGATAAATCCGTTACGAAGGCTACACAAAAATTGCAAAATGCAGTCGATAAAGTTGGTGATTGGACGCACAAATGGCGTATCAAATTAAACGAAACAAAATCGACGCATATAAACTTTACAAACAAAAACATAAACAATGTTCCAATTTTTATAAACACTACAGAAGTACCTTACTCCAATACCGCCAAATACCTTGGAATGAATTTGGATGCAAAGCTTAAATGGAAAGAACACATCAAAAAGAAAAGAGAAGAACTAAACTTGAAGAACAGAAAAATGTATACTGGTTAATAGGAAAGAACTCTGACCTACATATCTATTCAGAACAAACTAATGTTATATAAGCAAGTATTGAAACCCGTTTGGACATATGGCATCCAACTATGGGGCTGTACAAAGAAAACAAATGCTGAACCCATCCAAAAATTCCAAAGCAAGGTCCTTCGTGGAATAATAAATGCCCCTTGGTATATAAGAAATAGCGATCTACATCGTGACCTTCAAATTGAAATGGTTACAGAATTGGTTAAGAAACACGCTGTATCACACAATCAGCGACTGCAAAGTCATACTAACTCTGAAATGGAGACCGTATTAAATGTACGAGACAATGTTCGGAGATTAAGAAGAACCAAGCCGCATGAGCTGATGGTCTAAAAGCTACGGGAAATTGTTATAACCTTAAACTTCCCCCAATGCGATTTAAAAATTAAGAAATAAAAATCATTTGTTGATCTTTCATAGATTGGTCCTGATTCACCGGTGGTTTTAGTGCGGTAAGAGTCCCACACTACTCGGTACCGATTCTTACCGAGTGTCTTTTGAAGATTTCCATCGGATAAAAAAAAAAAAAAAAAAAAAAAAAAAATGTATGTGCGATAAGTTTGCTTAATGAAAAGTATGTTGTAGCTAATACCTTCACAAACCAAAATAAAACTTAATCAGCATTTTCGGTTTGATCTTTGATACGGTATCGTGGTATATTCTTGGTACCTATAACAACAAAACGCAGAATGTCCAGGACAAAACAGTGAGTCCACCGGCCGGTCGACCGTTCCAGTAACAATTTGACATCGATACTCTTATATCGCTCTTTTTGTTGCAGCCGGAGCCGCATATAGTTTTCTTCTTTGAGTAACCTGATATCACCGCTATTTCGAACGATTAGCCAATATAAAAAGGACACAACTTTCGATATACACACATGTCTACTATGTACTGTATACCTATCCGCTGAGCTATATACATGCCCACTTTTATGAATGCTTATACTTTAAATATGTTTTATATCTTCTATAGACAGTTTTGATGTATGACAGCTTCATATGGCTTGACTATAGACCGCTCGTGATGTTTACACGCGAACTTACATTATGCTATATGCCGCGTACAACAAAATCATGCAGAAATAAAATAACACAAACGCACGCCATGCCAGTAGCTTGTTTTCTTTTTAATACCTATTTATTAAAAATCTCCAAGGGGTTTTTCATTTAAGGATAATGAATATATGACAAGCGTTTTTCTGTGGAATGGTTAATGCGTTTGAGTTTGAGTTTGGTTTGATGGTTTGAGTATATAGTGCAGGATTACCCTTGATTAGCCGTCAAGTTTTTTGATTTTATATGAGTTTTTTGATGTTGGCGTCTTCGCCATCGTCGTCGAAAATGAAAAAGGATCTCTTTTCAATGACGGGAAAGATCAAACAAGCGGAAGTGTTTGTTGAATTAAATCGAGAGCATTGGCTTGGAGATTTTTTTTTATAAATTTTGTTTTGAAGAATCTGTATGAATTACGAAAGGGGTGATCCAAGAAATAAAGAAGGAAAGATGTACAAATGATGAATTAAGTTATGAGAGTTTATGTATTTTAGTATAATCGTTTACCTAGATGAAATAAAACTACTAGGTATACAAAAAAAAAAAATAGTAATTTAACAGGACAAATAGTTTAATTTGAAAACATAGAGTTCAACGAACTAACCGTTAAGCCTTGATACAATATTTGGCGTAATAATATAGGTAACATAATGGAAAACAATACAGATTCAGTCAAAAATATTGAGTAGAAATCCAGAAATTAACGATCAGTAAGAGATTTTGTTTACAAAAATAGAATTACTCATGAATTTTTCCACAAATAGCAACATAACTTTGTCTTTTACTGTACATCTAACCGTACTTCAATATTAACATTCGACGCCTTGAACTTTTAATTGATCGAAGACCTATAAGTTGGAGTCTATCAAAATAATGACGCAAATCTACTCCATTCGATCAAGGTAGAAAACGTAGAGTAAACCTTAAGAACCCTCTTTGGACACCTAAAAGTCTATGAAATCAAGGAATGATATGTCAAATGATACATACATATAGAGTTTTAAGGACATATGCCTATAGTTCTATTATCATTTTTTTTTAATCTAGTTAAAATGGTAAGTCAAAGTTAATTTTGAATCCAAAATAATGCCTAGGTCTGAGAAGTCAGAGAGTTTTTCTAAGTTCATAGAGTTTAAACTACCTATACTCATAGTCAAGTACATTACATGTTTGCGTGTAGGACTTATTGTTTTACCCTGGTCAATATTTAACTTTAAAAGATATGTATGGCACCAATCCCATAGTAGAAGTACATCATCTTGTAGTAATTCGCAGTCTGTTAAGAAATTAACTATTTAAAATAGAGATAGAGGGTCGTTTTAAGCAGAGGAAATAACAAAGGACCAATGGCTACCTTGAGGTACACCAGAATCGACAATAAACAAATTAGAATGGTCAGTTTTGAAGACTACACTATAATGTCTATCAGTATAAGGTTATAGATGATATCCAAGCTTTTAATTTGTCATGTAGTCCGATTTGTTTTAATTTACTTAAAAGTACATTATGTCGTCTAACTTTGTCAAATGCTTTGAAAAAAAGCTGTAAATAAACAATCAACTCTTGTTGGTTTTTCTCGAAAGCATCTATACAAAATGTTGTAAATTCAAGTACAATTGTAACAGAAGATTTTCTTTTTACAAATCCATGTTAATAAGCACAGAAAATAGAGGAACTACAATTAAAAGAAAGAACTTCACAAACAAGAGATTCAAAAAGTTTTAACTATAAGACGAAAGTTATAGATAAAATACTTGGGTACTTTTTTGTGGACTGGTTGCCAAATCATTTTAATTAGCGAAGAGTTGATTGAAATAACATTTTTTGAAGTCAAATTCAATTTAAATATAATTATACACAAACTTAAATCTCAAGACTTATGTTTTCAAATAGATTTTTCAATCTTTTCTATAGATTTTGTAGTAAAAATTATAATTAGAACTAAGCGTCATTTGCCCATCATTTGAAAGTCAAATTGTTGGAAGTCCATTTACCAACGAGCTTATAAGAGTTTTAAGCAGCTTTTAAGAATCCTCCTCCAAATTTTGTGAATTCGTTGAGTGAATGACAATTACGGCGAAAAACATAAAAATTTATGTCAAAAAGTTCTGTATCAGCAATTGAGTTACAAAACCAGGTTTTAGTTAACACGATTTGTCGTGAGGTAAATTATTTGCATTTTTATAAATCTGATTAGTTTAAGTGCGAAATCTGTTAACATATTGATTATAAACGTACACCCGTCGGTACACCACGTACATAAATCTAGCAGTTAATTAGATTCTTGAGTTGCAAGCTATCAAAACACTTTTTTTATTTATATACAGTTGTGTTCATAAAAATAGCAGTGCTCTCCAAATAAAACAAAAAGGCTTTCAATATCAACATTATAATATATTTCATTAAACTTCAAATAACAAACTAAAATATTTTATTCATAATAACAGAAAATAAGTATTATCGATTTTTTACCGTTAGCTTTGTCACAGTAAAAACCGTTTTTCAAATATATGGCTGTTCATAATAATAGCAGTGCAAAGTACTGGATCTATAACTTAAGAAGTAAGAAAAACTGTAATACGTTATATGAAAGTATATAAATAATGTTAGCTTACAATTAGTACTTTGTTGCATAACCATTTTTTTATCACTGCTTAGCATCTAGGTGGCATCAAGTCCACTAAAACTTGACACCTCTCGACTGGTATTGCGTTCCACGAATCACGCACTGCTTCCCACAATTCTTTCGAATTCTTGGCTTTTGCTTTATGAACTGCGTTCTTAACATCCCCCACACATTTTCGAGGGGGTTAAGGTCGGGGGGTTGAGCGGGCCACTCTTTAAAGGATAGCTTCTTCTGCGCAAACTATATGATTTTGCCTTTTTTTACGTATGCTTTGGGTCATTGTCTTATTGGTATACCCAAACCAACGGCATTTCCTCTTCAGCATAGGGTAACATAATCTCCTCGAGAATTTTCACATACTCGGTTGCATCCATTATACCCCCGATGGGATAAATAGGCCCGAGCCCGTAATATGAAAAGCAAGCCAATATCATAATTTTTCCTCCAAAATGCTTCACTGTTTTTATAGTATACCGTGGATCGTTTGCTGCATTTTGGGGTCTTCTCACATATTCTCGACGACTCTTGGACCCAAAAAGGACGACTTTGCTTTCATCGCTCCACAGAACATTCCTCCATTTCTCTTTTGTCCAATCTCTATGGGCTTTTGGCAAACTCCATTCTCTTTGCCACATTTTGGGCTGGTAACTTCGCTTCTAAAAGACGTCTTCGTATTGTGACAGCGCTAACAGACAGTTGAAGTCCATTTCTTATTTCCCTAGAGCTTATGGAAGGGTTCTGTATTGCTAACTGAACAGTTTTTCTGTCAGTTCTTTCAGCAGTCATCCTTTTTGGGCCTCACGTTTCCGGTTCATTTTGCCACTTTAAGGCGTTACTGATAATTTTTGCTGAACAGCCTAGGATGTCTTGAACATTTTGTTAGGTTTTTCCCTCCAAACGCAGTTTCTAATATGTTTTCGAATTTCTTTGGTGCAGTTTTTGACCGTCTCATTGTTTATTTTTGAGTTAATATTTATAAATTTGGTATAAATGCTTGTATGTTACAAATATTTAAAACTTTAAATAGTAAAATATTTACTTACCGAAAAATAAAAAAAAATTGAATTTTTAACACTTTTTAATTATAAAATCAAAGGCACTGCTATTTTTATGAACACTCTAAATTCAGAGAGTTTGAAATAATGTGTGTTCACCGGGAAAAGTAGAGTATAACTTCAAGCTAAAAGTCTCTAATATGAAAATGAAAGACCGTTAGATACAAGTAACATGTTCATTTTTTTTGTAAGAATGTCCGTTATTTAAATGGATTCAAAATAGCTTGCAGTTATTTAAATAATTGACAATCTAATAAAGTGTGACCAGCACTGCTATTTTGTATAATACCTATTTTTCTAAGCATTTGTTCTAATCTTCATATAATCTAGTATTTTAGTTAAAACTTATAAATCTACTTAGCATTCCACTGAAAAAAAAAATAAATTGAACACAACAATTTTATTAGGAGGAATAGACTTATCAGTGCATTCAAGATAGTTTAGAATATTTTGTTTATTTTGTCTATTTATTTTTAATCTGTATTTACTAAAACATGAGTTTAGCAAACTACTATGAATACTCTTCATACAAAAATGTAAAGGAATAGTTATATACGATTATTTTGAATTTCAGCACCTTAAAATGGCCACAAACAAAACAATATATGAAAAAGAATTCCATAAGTACACAGAAGAGCCACTTACAGCTGCTTTTAAAAAAAATTCGAGAAGAAAAGTGGCCCATAAGAGAGGCACATTCCAAGATCGAATCCATGGAAGAGTAATCGAGAAGCCTAGAAAAATGGAACCAGAAACTATTTTAGTGCAATAGAGAAACAAGATCTCGGAAACTGGCTGCTAAATTTTTCGTGACGACAAACGTAAAACATCCTTTAAGAATGAACTACGAGAAAAGTCTTGGTACTGCCGTTTTTAAAACGTTAACATAATAGAAGATAGATAGATAGATAAAATCTTTTTTGATTAAAAACGATACATAATAATTTACAATAGAAAAAATAAATTACAAGCATGGCATTAGAGCCGTCTGCCGAATATTATCACTACATTTACATTGAGAAAAAAGAGTTTACAATTATGGAATATAAAATAAAGAACATATATACATATACATATACATATAATATTACAAAAATGTTATCAACTTTTTAAATTTTGTTTTAATAAAGTGGCAAATTAATTTAAAGAAGAAAAAGAATAGTTAACAAATAAATATGTGTTACTAAGAAAAAAGAAAACAATTAACAATTAGGCGCTTTAACTGATTGTTCAAAATATTTAAGTTTTTTTTTTTTACTAAAAAACCTTAGATGGCGAAGAAGTGGAAAGGTTTTGGAGAATATGGACTTTTAGTTTAGTTAAAACGAAAAAATGCGAACTTTTTAGAGGGTCAAGTTGTGGAATATTGGGGCTTTTAGTGTAGCTAAAACAAAACTTTTTTTCTTTTTTTATTTAAGTAAATACTTCAAAACAGACTCAAATAAGAATTTCTGTAATTATTTGCAACCATATTCCCCGTTCAAAACACGTAAACATTCTTCCGACGAAACGAAGCTTTTATCAAAATGAAGTCTACGAATTTCTTGTAAAATAGGACAAGTTGCTAAAAAATGGTATACATCTTCGTTTTGGTTTGAGTTGCAGGGTGAACAAATTGCATCTATGTCAGTTCTATGTGGCCTGTAGTTGAGCTCAAGAGTTTCAGTCCGTATTTTGAATATCAAACTTATATCACAAGCAGAAAGATCCTCACAGAAATAATTATAATCACCCAAAGTTAAATTAAGACGGCTATAGGTTGCTCTAAAAAGTGATTCCCTAGCCCTTTCGAGATTAGTTTTGTACATTTCCTCATCAACCATCGAAATGCAGTTGTAAAAAGTATTTCTCCGTTCTTCTTTGTTTTTTGCATTAAGATTCATTGCTGAATTATGTGCTGTGGCAAGAGCATGCAAATTTTTAAAAGGGGAATATCCACAATGGAGTGATATAAGCAGGATTTGCTTGCGCAGATTACTATCAGGTCTATGCATAACTTTAATAAGATAGTCTGCGTTGGCCTTTATATTTCTAACATATATTTGCGGAAGCCCGGACTCAACATATATGGCGTAATTAGGCGTGCTACGCGGCAGCCGGAAGATTCTTTTGAAAAAGTATCTTTGAATAACTTCCATATCCTCTAGAAATTGGTATCCATACACTTGATTCCCATAACAAAGCAACTGTTCACGGTGTCCTCAAAAACCTTAAATTTTGATGTAGGGTCCACGAAGCTTCTTGAAAAAAAATGTGACCACATCGAGTTTATAGCTGATTTGGCTAGTACCAGTTTCTCTTTAATATGATTTTTGAAGTTCAAATTATGAGTGATAGTAAAACCAAGATATTTATACTCGCCGACATCTTCAATAGTGGTACCATCTAATGTCCAATTTCGTACATTATTATCTGAACGGTTTTGAGGTTTAAAAATCATAATTTTAGATTTAGAAATGTTGATTTTGAGATCCCACGAATCGCAATATTATTTAAGTTTATTTATCTGAAGCTGCAATGTCACTGGTTTTTCAGAGAACACCACCAAGTCATCAGCATAGAGCAAAATCTTCAAAGATAAATCGCCATAGTTGACGCCTCTCGGTAATTTATTTTCAATATCATTGATAAAAAGAGCGAACATCAGCGGACTCAATTTACAGCCTTGTGGAACACCTGTTTCGGTTTTAAAGGACTTTGACATAGGTAAACCATTACAAACCATTGCAGACGTGTTTAATAAAAGTTGTTCATAAATCTGAATAAATTTGGTTCAAAGACCAATAACTGCTAGCTTAGCTAGCTTATGTATATAAAAGTGATCTTCTGTTGATGGTATCAAAAGCAGCTTTAAAGTCGACGAAAAAGTGTATAGGGGCTTCTTTTTGTCGATAAAACGACTGGCAACGCTCGTAAGAGCAAAAATTTGATCAATCGTTGAAAGGCCCGCCCGGAAACTAGCCTGATATCGACTTATCAAATTATTTCTTTCAATCCAATTCACAAGCCTAACGTACAACATTTGTGCAAACAGTTTTCTTAGTGAGCTCAGAACTGAAATGCCTCTATAATTTTCTGGTGAACTCGGATTACCCTTTTTAAATATAGGAAATATTGTATTGTATTGTAGTAGTACCCGTGGCATGATGGTTAGTGCGTTGGACTGTCATGCGAGAGGTCTTGGGTTCGATCCCTGCCTGTACCACCTTAATTAAAAAAAAAACGGGTACTGCCTCTTGCGAGGAATTGACAAATTCTCCAAGAGTAATGCTTGTCATGAAAAAGTGCTTTCTCAATCTAGCCGTTCGGATTCGGCATTAAACTGTAGGTCCCCTCCATCCTTGACAACAGTACTCGCACACAGGAATGGTTGAGAGTTGTAAGTCACTAGGCCCTGGTTCTCTACGGACTGTTGCGCCACCTTATTTATTTATTTTTATAAATATTGTAGCCAAACGAAAGTAGCTCGGAAATTTCTCTTCTGTAAACATTTTGTTTAATAACCCCATAAAACGTCAACCTAAAGTGTCCCTCAGAACACCAGAGGGACTCTCAAACTATCGGGCCATAGAGACGGAGGAGTCAGTCAGGAACTGGTTCCAGGGTTTGAAGACGTGTTTGATGATCCTTCCCGTAATTTTAACGGGGATGAAACTTCCTTTTGTTAAGCTCCAAAAACAGGTATATTTTTGGCGCCTTAAGTGTGGAAGAATCTATATCAGGCATGTCAAACTCGCGGCCCGCGTCAATTTTAGATAAGTAAAAATGAAGACACAAGGATGTTTCATGATTCTGTCTGGTTGCAGGATGTATCTTTCATGGTAGATACATATAACAAAACATCTATCCGACTTAAACTTATAACTACAAGGAACAGATCAGATCATTACGAAAATGTGTGACCATGTTAAAGCATTCAAATGCAAGCTAGATCTTTGGGAAAAAAACTTGAGAGAAGAGAATTTGACGCATTTTCCTATATGCAATATGTATAAACTTAGTTTAAGTGAAACAGTGTCCTATTACAAATACGCAGAGAAAATTTTAAGCCTTAGAAATGAATTTGAAAAACGTTTCGCAGATTTTGAGTCTTTGAAAGACAAGTTTTCTTTATTTTCATCGATTTTTTCTATAAATATACAGTCAGTACCTAACCAAATGCAAATGGAGGTAATCGAAATCCAATGTGACTCCAATCTGAGATCTAAGTTTAATAAAGTTGGGATACCTGAATTTTACAAGTACTTGACAGTCAGATTTGAGAAGACTCGAAGATTGGCTTATGAAATCATTTGTATGTTTGGAAGAACCTATCGATGCGAGCAGTTATTTTCACTGATGAAAGGAAATAAGTCACCTGTAAGATCCAGAATAACTGATTTACATTTGGGGTCTGTTCTAAAACTGCCAACGAAATTTCACGCCAAGTGTCTGCCAGAAAAAATTAATATTGCTATTGTTCTTCTTCTTGATCTTTCTTTAAATAAATTTGTTTCATACAAAAATCTTTTCTTTTTTTTTTGCGGCCCATACAAATTTAGATCCTGCTGTTTTGGCCCGTGATAACCATTGATGTAGATGATGCTTGTTGTAGATGGTCACAAATCCCACTTGACTATGGAGCTGAGTGACTACCTAATACCATCCCAGCCAGCTGACGTGAAAGCATTTAAGAGAAGTAAAACTGAATACAAATGTACATACATATATAAATGGCTAAGTCTAGACCAAAATAGAGGCGAAGCTATGACAAATGTGAATTTTTGTGAAGTCTTTAAATTGGCATTCAAAATATAATACAGATAGGACCAAATAATTAAAAATGGCTTTAATTAATTGCAAATTTACATTAACAATTAATTAAAGCTTACGACTGGATACTCAATTAGCCGACTACTGGAACTTAAGGGGCTGACTTCACAAAAACCACACATTTACCTCATTAAAGTTAAAATTAACAATCCAACTAATCAGAATATCTGAATACCTACTCTATTCTACAATTGATTATTGGATTTTTAAGGACCCGTTGGAAATACGAAAATAGTTTAAGGGTCAGCCCTACTGGCACCATAAAACTTTGAGGTAGAGGTACATATTTAAGTTTAATAAGTAGTTCTTTTTCCTATTTTCATAAACGCTGAAATAAACCTTTTGAGGAATAAAAAGACCAGACCAGGTTATCCAACTATAAGATAAAATATAAAATAAATTTGCTGGTTTTAAATTTTACTGTAGTTTTCCCTCACATTAACCTATGTATGTACAGTTTTGCAAATACTTACCGACGACGCGTTGCCAAAGAAGTCAAAGAAAAATGATATCGGTGCGTTTGATTTTTTAAGGCTTAAAGTACCTCATTCCAGCGTTAATTCTACTAAGATAAAATTTACATATATCGTAAAAGTTTTACTTAGGTATAGGTTTATTTTTCAACACGTACGACGACGTTAAGTACTCATACGGCAACTCGCCTTATGCTTGAGTAGAACACGCCCAATGTTTTAAACTTTGTTTGATTTTATTGATGTGTTTGGTGTTTTGACTTTGAAATAATGTAAAATGATGTAGGTACTTGATGTGAGTGTGATGTACACATGAATATACCTACCTATGTCGGATATGTACCTACTCATAGAACCCTCATTTCGTTCTGTTTTTTTCCTCAATTTAATTAATGTCAACTTGCAAACCAAACGAATGTCATTAAGGCTTTGTGCCAAATAGCTGCCACGCTCCTTATAAAACTTCCAAAGTGCTTACAGACTTACATATATATTTAGATACGTAAGTATGTATGTATGTTACCTATCATATAAAAATGTCGCCGTCATTTTCAATTTTTTCTTTGTTTATTTGCATTTTCCTTCAATGAACAAAATATAATTTGTTTTTTCCTCCCCTTTTGAAAAAAGCGTGAAAATTCTCTAACCCATTGTGACAAAAGTCTGGCAATACATAAGGTACACGTGACTTTCGTTTCAAGTAGATATGCTGCTCGTACTCGTACTATACCTACCTACATAATCTCCACCAACTAGGTATAGGTATACACAGTCAAGTCTTCTCTCCATTGCACAGCTCAGAGCTCACCCTTATGTACATTTCACCATCATCGCCATCAGCCCCTGGAACCATAGCATACAAAACAAGAAGGAAACCAACGATAACACAAAAAAAGAAAAAGAAAAAAGAAATAAGTCCTCCGGATCCGGATCCCTCGAAAAATTCGGAAAAGCAAAAACATTATAAAGCATATACAGACACGACACGGCAACGGGAACGGCAACGTCAATGGCACATACTTATATAGGGGTAGCAGCTTCAGCCAGCGAACGCAAAGCCAGATACGAGACAAGAAAGAGCAAATATGGCAGCCAACACCAGACTTCGACACGTAAAGTGCCGCGTTGCTATGACAACGCGGACCCTTCATCCTTGCTTCAATTTTGTTCTTCCTTTTTTTTCTTTTTTAATAATAAAATGGCTCTATTCAATTACCTCACACAGATATTGCGGACACCACAGGGGCGCTCTTTATAGCAAGCTTAAGTACAAATATATATATGTATATATTATGATGTTTATGCTACAGATCTGTATCTATTCTGTTGCTATGTACCTACCGAGTCCTGATGACGAAGAGTGCGACGCGACGTACGTTGTACGGGTATATCTACACTTCAGGTTCAGGGTTGCATTTCGTTGTATCAGTTTCAGTTAAAAGAGATAGCAATTTTTTTGTTCAAAAACCGCCGGCTAACAAACATTTCTTTAATTTTTTAAAATACATAAATATTTTGAAGCTATCAGTCTTGGATTCCATTTGTTTGTAAAGCTTTATGTTAAATTTCAAATTGTCAATTAGCAACTCAGAAAAGGTGTCTTTGAACTGACAAACATTTTTGTGTACGGAACAACGAATTGAAAATTCTATATTTCAATAATCAAGTCTAAAATTCTGCATTTTAAAATGCTGCTAGAAGACTGAAAAGAAATATAGTTAAGGGTTTAACATTTTTAGCATTTTTCGAAATACATATATAGCAATTTACTAAGTAACTTAAAAATTGAACATGAACCTTTCTTTTCGTTTTACTTATAAATGAATTGCTTATTCCCTTTTATTACAAAAACGGGCATCCAAACATGTCTAAACAATGACAGTTCGTCAAAATAAAAAAAGAAAACAAACTTAAACGGAATTATTAATAGGAATTCTTAACTGTAGACTCGACTTTTCCATATACTGCTCTTATAAGATTAATTGACAGATGTCATATGGGTTTAGCAAATTGCTAAAAGTTAAAGTAGCCATTCCGCGATTTTAACTTTAGCAAAATGTTAAGAGATAGTAAGATGTTAAAATCGTTTAAAATTAGCTAAATTATCTTTTTAGCTTAGGGTAAGTTCGGGCATTATGGCGCACCTAACGTTAATCTAAAATAACTTTAAAACGAACAACATTTTATAATTCAGTATTTTTTTTTTATTAAATAAGAGAAAACAGTAACATAAATAAATCAAATAAAAATAATAATTCAAGTTCATTAACAAAAAATAAATTAGTTTAAAAATAGTTTAAAAAAAAACATATTGCCCTACCTGCGGGCAATATGGCGCACCCCTGAGGGCAATATGGCGGGGAGATTTCATTTTTGATTTAAACGCCCACATCCATCACAGGTGTTCTTAAATCCCGTACATGATTCGTGAGACCACTGTCCGAAAAGGACACACTGCATCCACTCGTCCTTTTTGATTGTAGTGGTGTAATGCTCACCACATCCAGCACAAATATTTTCCCCGAAATCTTCGGGCCCATCCGGCTCGTCGGCTAGCTGGATCTCAAGATTTTGTTCGTCGGATGATGTTGATGATTGCCGCTTTACCTTTATTTGTTTTGGCCTTGGAATCTTAGTCTTCAGTTGTTGTTGTTTTTGTATTGAAGAGACATACGTATGAAACTATAATTTACATGAAAACTTCATAAGGGCATTATGGCTTACCCGCGCCATAATGCCCTCACAGTATCTGCGCCATATTACACAAAAAACACTTATTCACAACACATTACAAAAAAACTAAGTTCTCTTTTCGTTTCAAAAATTTCCCGCTACACAACAAAACTGAAACTGTATTCTGCATTACACTCTTCACACCGAACACCTGCGTTATATACTTACCGAGAAAAACGAATCCAAACACAAAGCAAAATTATAAAAACACGAGGAAACTGTAAATTTTTTTTGTATTCTTTTTTTTGTCCAGCGAAATTCGTCGTATCGACTAACGATGTTTACAGGGCACGTGTTCGGCAGAGATTGAAGTTTTTGCATTGTTTTTATTTTAATTAGAATTTTAGAAGTATGATATTTGCGAGGTGCGCCATAATGCCCCATGCGCCATAATGCCCGAACTTACCCTAGAAAATAGCTAAAAATGTGATCAACATTTTACTCAATAGATTAAAATTTTGCGCCATTTGGTAATGTTGAAAAGTGCGCACTAAATCTTAATTAACAATACATTTTAAGACAATAACATTTATCAATATTTTTTGAATAAACATTAATTTTTGTTGTTTTTAATTTTTAATTTTCAAATGGTGTATTTTACAGGGTGCGGCAGAGAAATGGAAAATATTTTAAAAAAAATTCATACCTCAATTTTTAATTGAGCTAGAAAATCGTATCTTGCGGCGGCGGCGCGGCGTGAAAAAGAGAAGAGAAGACGTAAATTTTTTGTATACGTACATTATTCCGAAAGCTTGATGGTTTTAAAATAACTTCATTCAGATGACGGCCATGATATTCTTTAATAGACGCAAGCGTAACACAAAATAATAGTAAGCTTTTCTCAACATAACTATTGAAATGTTGGCAAAATATTGCTGAATTAAAGATTTCAGTTCTTCCAAGTTTCATACACTTTAAACATCAAATAGCTCTACAAAAAATTCTCACACGGATAAATCAGGCGAGTACGACAACCATAGGTTTTCTGCGCTAAACAATCCATGGTTTTAGCGACGGTATAACACGTTACACCGTGTTGCTGGAACCAGGTACGACTTAGTTTCCTCCTTCGACCCAATTTCAACCGCACAATCTCGCTTAACAGCTGTCTGCAACGTTGTCCGTTAACAGTTCTGTCAAAAAAATAAGGACCGATGACGATCTTACCCGCTACTCCCATCCAAAATGTAACCTTCGATTGAAGATGCTTCTCTTGTATCACGTAGGGTTTCTCCTCTCACCAATAACAAAGATTTTGTTTATGTACCTCCTTTTTAGTAAGATTCGCTTTAAATCGTACAGTAACCGTGTACAAATCACTATGCAAGCAAATACTCTTTTTACCAATCCTTTATGGTGGTTTATTATAGTTCTGAAATATTCTGGAAGATTCGTTTCTCGAACTTGTACAGATGGCGCTGTGTTTTTTTTAAATCCTTCCTATTTCTCTGCCGAACCCTATGCTTATTTTCTTCTATAGCTGTATGACTTTTTATTGATATATGGTATTATGTGATAAGAAATTCGAAATAACAGTGTCTTTATCATACAGTATTTTATTATTCATTTCTATTTTCATTCATTCATTCTAAGCTAACATGGTATGATTAAACAGTATCATATAAAATTTTTAGTACATGAGAAACAAAAATAATAAGAAAAATAAAGAAAAATATCATAAAATATTAAATGAGTTGCACCATTACAACTTTAGTTGTTTTTTTATCCACTTCACACGACAAACAAGGGATAAGAAGTTAAATGTGGATATAGATAATAATAGATCGGATTTTCCAATATAGGGACTTGAAAACTTTGAATTTAATTTGTGAACGCGCCCTTTCACTAATCATCGAACTGTTCTTGTCAATTCATTCAGTATACTGAAACAAATTTTACCCGAGCGAGCAACTTCTGCAAAAAATTAAAATTATCTACCGAAATTCGGAATTGGTGGCCGGCCGTAACTTTCAGTCTTGATTCTAAAGGTGGGTGTCCTGTCCATTTGAGAGTAAACGTGCTGCGAGTCGCTCTCAAGCTGCTCTCGAGAGCGATCTCGCAAGTGGACATAGTCTGGAGAGTAGCTCGCGGAGAGTTGACTAATTACTCTCGACATTCGATCTTTTTGAAAGTCACTCGCAAGTGGACACATGTGTTTACCACTATCCGAGATAAGCTCGCGGAATACCAACACAGTTCGTATTTTGCGAGTAGCTCTCGAGAGTTAACATGGCAAAGCAGTGAACATTGAAGGAAACCAATCAACTCATTGAAAAATATGAGCCAGTTGAATTATTGTGGAGAACTTCACATAAATCATTTCGCAATAGAAATAAAAAAAGCGTAGTTTTAACCGAATTTTCGAAACAGTTCTCGTGTTCTGAAGATGAAATCAAAAGAAAGCTTCATAACTTAAGAAACCAGGTGATATTCATTTTTATTTTTAAAATATTTTTTATAATCGTGACAAGAATATTACAGATGTCCCAAGAATTTAAAAAAAAGTAAAAAAAAGTGGAGCAGGAACTCACGAATTATATAGCAGTAAGGAGCCCTATTTTCGGGCTCTGCAGTTTCTTATTCCATTTTTAACGTCTGGTAAGTACCTCTTTAATTTTTTAGTTATTCATTGTAATGTGTCTGTACTACCATGGAACTTCACCTTCTGGAGTCATAAAATAATTTTTGAATTCGTCCCTAACATATTTTTGAGAAACACTATAGTTGCGCCTTGTGCCATTTTCCATCAGATCAAAAAATGAATTTTCCAAACTATTCTCTAAACGCAAGCTTCCATAGAGTAAATCAAAAGTTTCTGGTTGTTCAGAATCAACCATGCCCATTCTCAGGTAGTAGGGTTCGTTTTGAGAAAGCAAGAAATTGTGCAGGGTACAGATAGCCATAACCACATGTCTTGCTCGTTCAGGACTTAGATTTATCGGTTTCCTAAGAACCCTAAACCGATTTGCAACAATTCCGAAGGCATTTTCAACTATTCGTCGAGCCCTGCTCAGCCGGTAGTTGAAAATACGTTCAGGTGCTGGTTGGTTGCGAAACGGATACGGCTTTAATATAAAGTTTGTCATCGCGAACGCATCATCAGCCACAAAACAATACGGCACTGGGTTAGTTCTACCAGGAAGAGGTTTTTTAACTGGCACAACTACAGTGTTTTCTGTTAATCCACTGTTCAAAGATGTATTGAAAAATACTATTCCATCAGAGATGCGCCCGTTACATCCAACATCGACATACATATGTGAATTTGTAATTCACATCAACAACTGCCATCAAAACGATGCTATGGCTTCCTTTATAATTATAATAAAGGCTTCCACTGTTATCCGGAGCTTGCATTACCACGTGCTTTCCATCCAAACTCCCAATGCTATGAGGGAAATTCCAACGACTTTCATAGTCTGCCGCAATATTCAACCAATCTCTCTCATTTTGTGGAAACTTAAAAGAATATTGACAAATTGAAGAAAAAAAACTTAACTAAGTTCGCATTTTCTTGCACATATGTATATACTCGTACATACATACATATATTAATTAGGAATTTCAACAAAAATTTATTTAATATGACATTTCATTTTTCAGAATAAAGAAACGAACTGTAAAAATGATGTGCTTACTACAGTTACAACTGAGAATACATCTGAATCACTGAAAACGGTTGAAATCATAAATAAGAGTGATCCGAAAGGAAAACAAAAAAAAAAGGAGAGCTGAGTCAGATGATGAAGATTCTCTTAAAGCGGCCTTAAAAATTTTAAAAAGGGAACCGGATGAGCATGATATTTTTGGGGAATATGTTGTTCAAGAATTACGCAGCCTAAAGTTTGGTTTTGATAAACGAAAGCTCAGAAGTGAAATTCGCAAGGCTATAGTTCGTATAGCTGACGATGATGACTCACTTTGCCAACCTTCTACAAGCTTTCAATATTCTCAAACAAATGATGATTCTACATCATCTGTTTCTGGTCAATTAAACTTTTCGAACGTTAACTTATCAGGAGGACAATCAAATAAAACTTCAGGAGAATATGTTACACACGTTGAATTCGAGAAATTTTAAAGAAATAACTTTATCTTGAAACTATGCCTTTTGTTCATATAAATTTGAGTTGAAAATAATTTTTTTTCGTTTTTAAATTCAAAAACTTGTCTTTTAAACTGTTGAAAATTGCTGGACAGACGTCTCTCACAATTCTTCCTATTGTACATAATGGAATCCGAAAAAGGTACTGAAGGCTGCCTTATGAATCACCTGCACAGATCAAACAATTAACTTTTAGTTTTTCCTTCGAAAATGATTTGCGATTCATTATGCTTACCGGATGCTAAAAATCTCAGTTTTACCAGTATACGCTCGCGTACTGGTATGGCTTCCCTTAACTGGGTATCTTTTTTAAAAATTATGGGTCCAACGTTTTGAATCAAAAATTCAATTTGAACAGCTGACAATCGGCAAAAATTTCGAAATTGTTGAGGATCTTCAATTTGAAGCTCTCTTGAAAGAGCAGACCCCGCACCGAATTCGGTACGACGATATCTACCCACGGTTTGACCCAACATTTTTTTAAATTATTTTTCGTTTTTTTAGAGCAGTTCCAATAATTAAAGCAGCTGCAACCCTTCGCTTGTAAGAATACATGGCCAACTGATAATATGCTAGCAGAAGAAATCTATCAAGTGGACACGATTATGAGAGTACTCTCAGCAAGAAAACTCTCAATATTCTACCAGAGAGCTCGCGATAGCAAAATTTCTAAAATTTGGCTCTCAAATGGACAGTCTCCCGAGAGTTTCTCTCGAGAGTTAACGAGCAGAAGTACTTTCAAATGGACACGCACCTTAAGCCTATTTCAATGGATCAATGGGTTTGAAAAAAGCAAATTATGCGTTATTAGTTTTGCTAAAACTCACATTTGCTTCTAAAACACCTCTTCATCCAGAGAAAAAAAAATTGGTGTTTGGTTCGGTTTGCATACCGGCAGCGTTATTCGGCCATATTTCGTCTGCAACGATAACGATCGTCACGTGACTGTGAATGGCCAGTGTTATTACACTATGTAAAAGATTTTATTCCAAATTGGAAGATATGGACTTGAACGACATGTGGTTTCTACAGGATGGTGTCACAAGCCACACATCACACGTTACAATAATTGATTTATTGAAGGGTAAGTTTGACGAGTGTCTTATCTCAAGAAATAGGCCTGTCTATCGGCCAGATCGGTAGTGCAACGCTTCTAGACAATTTTTGTTGGGACTACGATAAGTCAACAAACCGAAGACGAATCAAACGCTGTAAACGTGACCGCGATGGCCACATGAACGAAGTCGAGTTATATTCATAAATGTTTTGATTGTTTTTTTTCGAGCCAATAATGAAGAGTTTTTAAATACCTCAAATGCTTTCCGTTTAATTTTGTACACTAAAAAGTTAGTAAGTTTTAATTTGAAAACACTTATAAATTAACTAATACTTAAGTTTGTAACAACAAATTTAAGTAAGAATAGGAACAATAATATTGCAAAGTCCTCTTCCAGTATAAACAACATTCCTTCTTCGTTCGCATACGGAGCGGTCTCTTATAAGTTTAGCGAATAGCAAAAAATAATATGTTGATAAGGTCAGGCAATGGTAGTTCTGAGTTCATATGGGTCTTGTTTGTGGCGAAATGATCACGTTTGCATTCCGATATATCAACAAGGTCATTAAGGTCTGTCACACACACAATATTAAATCGAACTTCGTTGTTGAATATTTTCAGACATTAGAAAATACGAACAAATTTCCAAAAACAAGTTTAACTTTTAAAAATAGGACTGAGTAAATTAAATAAAAATGGACCTATTGTTCCCAAACGAGATACAACAACGCAGGATAGCGCTTAATCACTTTTTATTATGGACAGAATTAAATTAAACCATGGGAATTTTACTAGAAACTTTATTATATTACACGCACTGATAACTTCCCATTCGTGACCCACTGTTTATATTTCTAAAAGTTTTATAAAATATTAGTAACACATTTTCTGTACAATAAAAAGAGTTTAAATCAATATTTTTCTCTGTTCTAAGGATACTTGTATGGAAAACCATTTCTAATCAATTTTTTGGGGTTTTTGAAAGTTTTCGGTTTTTATGTAAAAAGTTGACTTTATTTTGCATATGATTAAATAAGTTCGATTTTAATATGTATTTTTGTCCCCAAGTCGAAAATATTCAATATACATCAATATTATTTGTAACATTATAACATTTATATTTCTTATAAACCAAAATGCCAATTGGATAAAGTCGCTAGTTCAAACGATATTTGGGGGTCAACAAATTTTTTTAGAAAGTCCTTTCTGGATCTTTTTATGATATTATCTGTTAAATTAAAGAAAAGATTCTAAATTGTAGAGGCATTGAAATTTTCGAATTTCCAAAGTGTTTTCCTATTTTTTTTGTCACAAAATTTAGCCACCTCCTATTTTTTGGTACGTTTTTAAAATCTTTAATACGTAATAGTTTGTATTAGGAACCTTTCTTTTTACTAATGTTAAGTTCTAATGGCATGCCAAATGATAGAAAGCCTTGTACTCTGAACGGAACTCTTACACATGTAAGTACTTATGTTCTTACACCTTTTTTTTTGTACAACGTTAGTAACAGAATAAGGCCTTTTGGACCACTTAATACAACCATGTCTAAGTTAAGCATTATTTTCAAACTGGGGGATGCTATGATGACTATGACACAGGAATACGTACCATCAAACAGAAAGGAATTGCCAGAGAATACCCTAATAGCCTTTCCAGAATGTAGGTACACTTTATGATGCAAAGAACGACGAATATCTACTATACTATACAGCCCAATATACCTCACTCCATTCCCATAGAAAGGTATACCTAGGTAAGATATACGCTACACGTAGAAGTACAAAGCGAAAGAAATAAAAACCTTTCGTTGTAGATAGGATTTCATCCAGGTGAACATACATACCTATACAAACATACATATACCATACCTATCTGACAAATACAAGCTTTTGTGTGGAAAATTTACCCGAGGCCCGGGCCATAAACACCCTCATTGCACATCACCCAATATGATAGAACAAATTTTGTCTCAGACGGATTTTGTAAGAAAATCAACTTCAATTAGGGCGCCATGAACCTCTTTAGATTAGTAATGAACTCAAATATGAAAATTAATAAAATTGAATAAAAATGAAGGATGTATTAATTGAAAGTAAATGAATTTAGTTGAAAGCATTTTTCAAATGAATGCTATTTGCGTAGTTTGAAGATCCAGCTTCAAAATAGAATGAAGTCAGTAAAGATTAGAAATTTGTCTACCTTCAACTACTAGCTGTACAATTATTTCTGTGGCTTTGAATTCGATAATACGTTTTCAAAGACCTCTAGGCCCAGCTGTTCTTTAATTCATGGTAGGCCCTTCCCTGGTTATTTATATAAAGACATATGTATATCGGTATACAAACTCATTCCATCAAGAGACCACACGTATATAACAAGGACGAACTGGAACTGTGATCTAAAGCTAGTTCCGAACCAGTAGATAGGTAGGTAGTACTTAGAAATGAAAATGAAGCAGCATAACTTGTCCCCTGAACTGATGCTAGTGCCTTTTCAATAGAAAAAGTATGAGGGCATTGTGATAGAGCGCGATGCGCTGGTAACGGGCCGTGCGGGGTTGGGGGATGGCATTAGGAGGACATTTGTCACCAATTTTTCATTCGTTAAAAAAAGGGGAGTTATAGAGTGTTGAGATTTGCTTTTATATCTTTCGAGCCGTAAATATGTATGCATTTATATGTTCCTATGATATATGTATACGAACATTATTCAGTTGAGAAGTTTGCAAGTATAATAAAAACTTTGACTGTACCAGGTTTTGAGTAATCTGCTAATTAATACTATATTCAAAGTTATATTTTATGCAGTCAAAAGCTGTGAAATTTATAATTGTGTATGTGCTAGAAGTTAGCACCGCCATTTTTGATTTTCTTGAAAGAAACTTGATGAGCAATTTTATATTGTTGTAAAATTAAGTCGACACCATTTTTAGGATTTTCCTCTATTTTATAGGCGATACAAATTCGTATTCAGTTTATGCCATAAGAAGATCTCCATCACATACATACATATTAATTTGTCTTTGAAATAGGCTTCCTTTAACATTAAATCTTGTGTGTGGGATCAAATTTCAGCTAACGAAATGTTGAAAATTTTGCAAAAGGCCTTCGGTGAACAATAATAAGATCTTATGAGTGGTACAAATTGTTTAAAGAGCGTCAAAAAAGCATTGGAAACTAGGCACGTTAAGGAACTTGTCCATTGACAGACCGAGGCCTTATTAACTTTATTGGAATTTCGGAAGCATTACAAAATAAAAAAGAGGATGGGATGTGACCCACACTGATAACTTCCCATCACGTCTGTCGATTTGTCTTGTTTAAAAGTTTGTAGGTTTTCGTGTTTTGTTAAAAAAGTTGTCACTTGAATTATTCTTAAAAACTTCAAAATTATCAACAATATTTTGCATATAATGAAATAGTTTGATTTCGTAATCTATTTTTGTTTACGAGAATTTTAGTCGAAAACCAATTTTTACCAAATTAAGTAGCATTTCTTAAAAGTTTTTATTTCTTATATAAACAAATACAAATTGGGTGAATGAAATTAATTTGAAGTCAATGTTATCTATTATTCCCGAGATATCGAGAACCGAACATCAATTTTGACCAAATTTGTGTAGTATTTTTTGTAGCGGTCATGACCCCCACTGGGAGAGTATTTTTTATATATTTATATTATAAATTATGTATTTGTTATATATAAGAATAAAATTTGTTTTTCAATGCTTTCCACTTTGTTGCAAAAAGTCACAAATTCATCAAATTTTAACGGTGGTCATATGAGCCATAAAGTTCATACAGTTTAGATGCCTAAGCAAAGATTTGATCTAGAGATTTGTTAGTAATTTAACGATATTCACCAAAAAAGAGGTTTGTCTGTAAAAAACAACTTAAAGCTTTTTAATAATCTTAAAAGTATTCAAAGAATTTTAAACTTGCAAAAACCTAAGTAATGCTTTAAATTATTTTAATAATATCTTTTCTGAGGAGAAAGAGCAAACATTCAGATTTTTAAGAAGATACTTTGAATAAGAGGTGTGTTGCTGTTGGCAATAAATTAACTTTGGTTGTTGCCAAACACCCAAAACATCACCCTATAATGATTTTAGTTTCCTCCTAGCACCAAATAGCAACTTCAATCACGCCTTCATCATCAACCTGTCAAGAATAGCTGTTATTGTCAATCACACTTGCCCTAGCACAAAAGTCATTATCTGCTCACAACTAGGCCAATGCCAAGGCCATCCAATGCACTTGCACTGTCTTTGCACCATCGACATCGGTCGTTCCCAACTAGCGGTACCTGCGACCGAAAAATACAAACCTTAGAAGTCAACATCATCATCAACATCAACGGCATCGGCTGCCCTTGACCCATATAGCAAGCTTTCTATCATCGATCGTCGCTCCCAACTAGCGGTAGTTGTGACCGACAACGATGACTTAGTTTAAGTTAACTAAGCTGAAGCAGTAGCAACAACCAACAACAAGTGTTATGCAGGTGCACAGATGGAACTCGAAAGAAGTATAAAAGTAAAAGCCTATACTTTGTAGGCGTAGGACACAGTCCATTATCATTTGTGATCAACATAGCATCTCCGCATTTATTTAAATAAATAAGAATAAAGTATATTAAACTTGCAATTCTATCGCCTTTTTTTGTGTTTGGTTCACTTCGCATTTTTCTTGCTTAAATATCCGGCTAAAAAGCTAGCCGCATCAAGGTGGTCAATTTGATATTCTATTTTGAGAAAACAGCATTTTTATTTTTTTAACACAAACTGAAATTTCCTTTAAATTTCTAAAACTCTTCTTATTTTTTATAAAGTGTTTTTTCCTTCAAAATTGATTTATCTATTAAATACAAAAACTTTTAAGATCTTAATAAATTGTTTGAAGTGAATCTGTTTTGGATGCTCTAGAATTTAGATTTAAGCATGAATTTCAAGAATATCCATAAACGTCCCAGAAACAGCTTTGAATCTTTCGAGAATTGAAATGAGAAGAGATTTTGCCTGGTGTAATTTGTCACTGCCACATTATAGACTCTTGCCAACTTATTATGTACCTAAATAGACTTATTTCTTTAAATTCAAGCACCGTACATACATATTTCTCTCTCATATTTTAAAGTTTTGTTAACTCCTTTTTGATCAATATATTTGCAAAACATTCACGCAACAGTATTTTTTTAAAAATTTGTCTTCTAGCATCAGCTCTAACCTACGAGTAAGCAGACTGAAAATGATAGTAATAATAAACTCCCTGAAATTCCGTCAGAAGAAAATACGCAAAAAAGCCAGAAAATTCTATATATTAAATTCTGTTTTATTTTCGTAGGAAAAAATATAATTTTTTTCTGGAAAACTTTCTCATTTTCTGGTTTTTAGCATTAAAATTTTTAAAGCGTGTTTCCATTTATAGAAATGCAAACAACAGCAAAATATATTATTCTTTGAAAAATGCTATGTTTCAATTGTTACGGCGGCGGGTAAAAAGTGAGGGTAATTGTGCACACTCCCTGCTTGGATTGCACTTTAGGATTTGGGGTAGGTGCAAGGTTGGGTGAATGCATGTACAATAGGTGTATTATTTCATTTCTTGACTTTATTTCCTTTTTGCTTTCTAATCATTCTTTTCTGGCACAATTTCTAACATTTCATTTTTATTTTTGATCTTAAAACAAAAAAAAACAATTTAGAAAGGAATCGCCTAAAACGTCCTATACAAACAACACTTGTGTTAACACTTAACAAAAGTGAGCATTATTTGTATTACTATTGATGTAAAACTTTGCATAGTTTCACTTCACTAATTTTTGAATCTTTAAAACTGTTGTTTTTATTAGTTTTATAGTTTTTAGTTTTTCGTTTTCAATTTTATTATTAATTACATCTACCACAATAATTATGGTACTTTTATGAGATTCAATTTTTGAAAGACCAGGGGATCCAACTTGAAGACACATCAACCATGGATTGGTATTTCCTCCGATAATAAAAAACGAGGCAACAAGGACCCAAAGAAAACAAATGAAATAAGAGCAAATAACTACATGTTCCAAAAAGCAAAAATATTTTGTTCACACATTTTTTTAAACAAAAGTTAAGCTTTATATGTAAGTTTTCTAGTCAGAAACATTGTCCCAAAATAAGTGAAAATTTTCACTTCCGTATCACAGAATCAATATCAGTAGTCCGATTAACGCTAAAAACCTTAACTTCCAAGTTTGAACTCAATCGACTAAATGGTTTGGGCTCTAGATAAAAGGACATACAGGCAGACGGATCGGCGGGACCCACTTTTTTTTACTTTTCTGCCATCACAATGTCATATTTGGATTAAAATTTCGGGTTCGAATTTTTGTAACAATGCAAAACTTGTTGCCTTATCTCGCAAGTAGAAAGAGATAGCGGTATGAAAGTTTTATTTCTTGGATCTGCATTGTTTTATAATCGTAAGATTATCTATTGGCGGTATTAAAACCCAACTAATGTGTACTGAATTCATAAAATTTAAGTCCGAAAAGACTGACGATAACGGCGAGAGCCTAGGGGAATTTCGGTCCCAAATATTCAGTATCGTCTAGGTCTCCTTAAGGGTATCGAGACGAGAGCGAGACTTTTCTCGTCTCGTAGCCAGCCCTAGTGTCATTTTTTTTAAATAGATAATAAATTCGTCTGTCTTGAAAAATAATAATAAAAGGATAAATATCATCGTTTTGAAGCTAAAAGCAAATAAGGTATGTAGAAAGCCACTACATTTGAAAATCAATCACTATACCTACATAATTATGTATAGTAGATATATGTAAATACCTCCAATTTCAATAGGTACTTTTCTTCCTTACTTAGAAGCATAACATGCAATTATTATAATATTTTTGATTTTCCTATATCTCTCTCTTCACAGTTTATTCGTCATCAGTTTTAATATAAGCATCAAGGAGAGAATATTGTCCGTTGCCATTCAGGCATTCAAATTTGTCCACACAAAATATGAACTCAAGAGCCAATTATATAATATTTTTCCTTCAAGTGTCCCGCGATCGAAAAACCACAAATTCTGCCCAATAGAACACGAAGTAGTAGAGGAATAAAAAATATAATAAAACCGATTTTAATTACTTAAGAAAACTACGACAAAAAGTTTTCTTTTTTTTCACTTTTGTGAAACTCTCTTCCCATTCCCCTTCTCATTTCCATTCCCCTTCACCTATTCCTATTTCGTTTTTATTTATGATGTGTACCTCTTACCTCTAGCTAGTTGTTTTGCAATAATCACCATGAAAAGAATTTCACTTGAATATAGTATACCGTATACTATATTTTGCTTGCTATGAGAGGGTAAAATTTTCCAACATCCGCCATTACGAAACGTTCCAATGGTCTATCCTTTTTGTGCATCAGCCTTAAAATACAAATTAATGGGACACTTTGGAGGCAAGTACTTCAGAAATAAAGGTAAAACTGAATTATGCCATTAGAAAGAAATAATAAATCGGAAAATAAATTGAAAGAGCACCAAGCCCCCTCTGCCACCAGCCACCACTCCAGGTCAAGCCAAACCATAAAACTCAACCGAACCATACCATCAGTCAGCATCAGCAGTATACACAAAACCCGGAACTCCATTGGCCAAATATTATGAATTCACGCTGAGGTCGAGGTGCATTACCATATAGACCAACCCTCCTACAACATGGTTCGGCTGTTTCTGCATTTCAGAGAACTGGTGGCTGGTGGAAAGTGGAAAGTGGCAGGTCGCCTGATGAGAAGCAATTACCTACAATTTCGGCGGCAGTTCGCTTTTCCAGCTTCGAGTTTGTGCTTTCGTCTTTGTCGTCGAAACTCGTATTTATATTTAAATTAAAATACAAAAAATAAAAGAAAGTCTCTTAAACGCTTGATATCGTCATTTCTATAATTTTAATTTATAGAAGCGTAAGCGATATCGTCGACGACAAATTATTATTTTTGAAGGGCACACAGCTCATTCGGTTGAAAGGAGCCACATGAAAAGAAAGCCGAACTCATTTTACAAGTTCACTTAGCCGCCCACCAAACGACCGACGCCAGCGACTCGAGTTTTTGGTTTGTATTATTTTTTGTCATGAGTTGATGCATGTGTGTGGGTGTTTTTTAAACTCCCTCGTTTTTGTATCCGATGGAAAGGATCAAAATAATGAAGTTTTGGATTTAAGTGGTTTTGAGTAAATAGGTTTATATTGAAAGCAGAATATCAATGGTGGGACAACTAATACCTCTAAGGTTTGTCGACCTAAACAGCCTTTGTTAAGGAAGAAATGTATTGCTTGCTGGAGCTACTTTTACAATTTTTATAAATCTTCTACATATATCATATGTCAATAATATCCTTTGATTTTGCATTAATTTTGTATTTAATTTTGAGAACATTTTTTCTTTGATGCTCTTAAGATGCCATTAAATATGATACGAAAGGATATGAACGCTGATGCTATTAACTTTAAGGGGTAGAAGGCCCTTTTACAGTTGCGAATCGTGTATGCATGTACATAATAAGCCATTGCTTGTCTTCATGATTTAAGGGATTTTATTTTTCAGCTTGAGACTTCAAAACATGATGTTATAAGTGATTCTTTGAAGAAAAAAATGTTTTTTGTTTGTATTAAAGCTTTAAAAACAATGGTTACACGAGTTTAAAAATTTAAATAATTCAAAGAGGCTCTAACAATTTTTACTAAAGACGTTTGTTTTTTTTTTTAGTAGAAAACTATATAACAAATAATTATTAGACTACCCGTGTTTTGTTGGAAAATCTATCAATAGTATAGTAGGATTTTACACGAATAACAAAAACAATATCCGCAGTATGAATACTACCGATAAAAGTTAAAATAAAATCTTAAAACGGATGGGTTTTTGACATTTATACGAGTCTCGAATAGATCTCATGTGATTTCGTTCTCAAATGTTGGTACGATTGATATTGCATTTATATCTCGATGGCTACGTTCGTTGGGTAGTTGTGCATTTGGAATCATGTGTTTTCCATTGGGGAAAAAAATCAATCTATTACTGTTGATATTATTTAGTTTTGTTAGTGAAAATGGACTAACTGGGCTTATTTTGCAAGAGAAAACAATAGAAAAGAAAATTAAATTTTGCTATGTTTCCAACAAAGGTTTATCTCAGTTTAGATTAAATAAATCTTTTTGGTGTTTTCACCGCACAACGAGATTATTAAGTTTGACAGCACTTTCTAAAATGCAAATGGTGATTCGATGTTTCTTATGAAGTGCAAGTGAGATAGTTTGATTCGTGTTAAACAATGAAAAACTGAATAGTTCAGCACCATATAAGAATATGCTACCTACTCCATGTGCAATTTTTTTTTTATTTGATTAAAACAAAACTATATTTTTTATACACAAACATGCAAACAAACAGACCATAACGCATTATCTGTAAAACCAACTCCTCCACACAGGTTTTTCTTCACAAATTTTGACTCAACTCCGATCCCCGACCGGAATCGAGGCGAATCAAGCTCATTTCAACTCGATTCAGGTATATAAAGAATTTAGGCGAGCTTCAAGCTCGCTTTAACACCACATGTTAATGTAGTAGTCTACGAACAAACCCCCTTCTTGAAGTTTTATTTTATGTCAAATTGTTTGGTTAAAACTTTGCAACCGACTATCACATTACACAGATGTATTTTCTTGATTTTGATAGTCAACTATCAAAAATCAGCTTACACGATTCCACCCCTGGTCTGAATTTCGCTATTTTTTTTATGGAATTTTTTGACAAATTATTCTGGCAAATATTCAAATGTATCAACTTTCAAATATAAAAACCGGACTACTGCGAATCGTTTTTTTGGCAATTTCTCACTGTACTATATATGGAATACCAAAAAATATGGCTACTGTTCGACAAAAAATTATGTTTTTAATGGATTATTAAGATATCTTGAATTCGAGTCTCGATTTCTCTTTTTAAAATACTTAAGACAACCAAAAACGGGTTTTTTAAAGCAAATTTAAAACACAACATATCCTTTGGCAATAAATTGTATGATGATTTTGCAAAGTACAAATCTTTGTTTTTTATATATTGTTTAAATAATTTAAGTATCTTACTTAGTTTGTGGAATTTATTATTACTTGTGAGTCTTTATTTGACTGTTTGATGATGTTTTAAGCAAACTTTGAATTTAATACTTTCATAATTTTGAAAAATACGTTTTGGAGTGAATATGGAGTTGAAAATTCTAACTTCGATTTTAAATATATGCTTAAGTTTTAAAAGTATCCGTTACCAACATCATTCTTGGTTGAGCTTTTCTTTAAGATTTATTTGAGACATTCCAAATCTAACAACTTATAAAGATTTGTCGAAAATTGTATGAAATACCATAAATATTTCAACTAATTATCGATAAAACATAATAACTGTAGGAACCCTCCTCCATACTTGGCATGACTCGCATACAGGAATGGTTAAAAGTTTTAAGTCACTAGGCCCTGGTTCTCTATAGACTGTTGCGCCACTTTATTTAAATTTTATTTAAAATAATTTCAAATGGAATTATAATGATTTTTCTTAGTTTGAGTATGAATTGAAAAATACAACAAAAATAAAAGACAGGAGAAGATATGCCACATAGTTGTTTGGTTTTAAATTTTACAACTGATGTAAACATTTCTGAGAGAGAACGTAGGTCTTTTACATTGTCCAACACTTCAGCACACAAGAAAATAAATAAGCAAAAAAGTTTATATTTGTTTTAATTTAATAATATTGACGTTTGTAATGAAGGAATGGAAAATACACATACAAAACATTTAATTCCATTTTAAGTATAAATTATATATGTACATATTTACATAAATATATGCCGTCTAGCAAAACCGTAGACCATATTTCGAACTTTACTAGTTTTGATAGAAATCCTACTAAAAAAATTTCATAAAGTGGATTTCTTCATACACCTCGTCCTGTTGTTTGCATACGATCAACTAGAGCCTTCCCGACTGGACACGACAACGATTGGCCATAATGAAGGGTTTTCCAATAAGAGGGGTTTCATATTAGTAAAACATTAGATATCATAATTAGAAAAATCAATGGATAAAATGTCGCGGCGACTACGGTTGCAACAACATATCCTTTTCATGAAATTAGTCATGACCAATTCCACTTAATATCATCGATAAATTCATGAACTCCACATTAAAGGCCTTTAATCGATTGTGGAGCATTGTTAAGGTATTAAATTACAAGATATCGGTGTAGAATTTCGATCATCTCTTCGAGGAGGCCAGAAAATTTTACTTGTAAAAATGCAAACTGCGAACTATGAATGCAAAATATTTACCATTTTTGTACTCTCCCATTTGTCTATGGAGCGTTGGTGAAGCTTGTGCACGATTAAGTTTAGTATCAAATGTAAGGTGACGTTCGTTTGTAAAATAAGTGGCAACATTTTTAAAAATCCTTCATGGGAGAGCTGAGATATTTGGACTTAAAGTTAGGACTGGTAAAAAAGCATTTGTGTTTTTGTCGAAATAATTCTTTACCTATATCTTGCAAGATCTTGTAATACAATAAATTTGATCTGCAATAAAAGGTAATGTTCTACGCTTTAAAATACATATAAGCTTAATTGTTCTTCTTCAGTGTTCAGATTCTGAGTTATTTACATTTGTTTGTCCTTAAATTCGTTTTTTATTTTCTTTCTTTTGTATTTATCTTTTAAAAATCAGTGATGACATGGATATACTTTTACTTATCCGGCGCCAAAATTAAGTCTATGTGAAGGCTTTTAAATTGATATAGGTACAATTTAATTTCGTTTTTCAAATAAATGTCTTGTAGTAAAGATAACTTGTTTCAAAATAAATCTAAATGTTCAAATAGACTTGGAAAGATGTAAATCAAAGGTTTAAAACATGAATTTATGGTATCTTGAATTTGGCATACATTTAGTTGTATCCTCTGCTATGTCTTTAAGATTCTAATAAGCCTACCCCTTGCCTTTTTTTTGTATATTATGCACGCACTCAAGGGGATATGAATACCCTTACATAATGATTAAAAACAGTGCGACCAATTAGGAAGGGAGGATAGGATTAGAAAGGATATACCGATGGTTTTGAATGTCTGCACATTGTAATAGGTGGAAAATATTGAGTCTGGTAAAGCATTCCACATTCGTGTAGTGCGACTAAGGAAATAATCTCTGTACTTTACAGTACTTCCGAAATTGGGCTCAGAGGAAAACTGATGAGCATTCCTAGAAGGACGGGTATTACGGTTGAATTCATTGAGGGGAGGAATGCAACTGTCTATTTCATTAGAGCATTGTTTATGAAAGAAGCGATACAAAAAATGACAGCCATGAAACCTTACGACGACGGTGTTCAAGAGATACAAAAGTTTCAGTTGGACAACGGTCACCTAGCTCTCTTTTGAATTCTGTTGCTTGCTTATTAAAAATAACTTTAATTAATATAAAATATAATTAAATTAATTATATTTATAAATAAGTAAGTTTAAGTAATTCCTCCCTACATTTTTTTTTATTAATAATACGTTATTGTTAAAACTTTTTCAATGTGAATCAAATGACACCAACATGAACACGATCCGATCTTTCCACAAAAGTTGAACTTAAAAACGAAAAAAAAAAAGTTTTGAAACTATTCAAACGAGTTATAGAGTAGTCATTCAGTAAACGAGTGGGTCTTGTGCCACATTTGAAACAGATCATTTTTGTGAAACATCCGTGAGATAAAAATGGAATTTGTTATAGTTTCACTCTTTTCAAGCTTCAATGTTTCAAAGATTTTGATTAAACTTCGAAAATTGTTTTATAAAAACTAATTTAAACTGCCTTAAAAACTGAAATTTTTTTAGAATTTCTTCTTAAAATCCCATTAATTAAAAAAAAATATAACCAAATAAAAAAAACATCCCCATACAAATTTTGTACCTATAATGTTTGTATAAAAAATCAAATTTGAAGCTTATCCCATATTTACATTATTGAAGTGTCCTTAACGGATGCAACTCGAACAGGTTTGTTCAGAAAACATTGCTAATTGGAATATTTGCACCAAAAAAAAAACTCTTTGTAACTGCGTTTTTGTGCATGCCTGTATTTCCATATCCAAGATTCCTTCACCTTATTCACAGCGAATCATAATCCTTATTTATGATTTCGTTAGGCGCCTCTTAACCTCACATCCACTTGAGTCTAGCGAGACCTCTTAAAAGCGCAGAGTGTTCCCAGATTAAATAATAGAGCATAGGTTGAGAGTACCTACCTACACAGTACTAAAACTGAGTATACAGCATCGAGACCGGCATAGATACCTCTGCATAATGCACTACACAGTACACATACTGCACATCAAAAATTCTCAATCATGTCATATGACATGATTGGCATGGCCAAAAAAAAGCAGTAAAGAAGCTTATGTATGATATGATGAGTGGTACATTTTCTGTTTGTGCCTTATACGAAGTCACTCACTTGACAAGTTGACAAATTGAAGCGTTCGGCTTTTAGAGTAGCTTTATCCCCCATTCTATATAAGACTAAACTCATGCACATATGTAGAAGGAAGGTATATGGTACAACAAGAACTAGAAGGATACTTCAGGCCGAACCCCCATTGTCGTTCGTTGCATAAAATTATCCTATACTTGCTGCACATCTTGAAAAACGTGGATCCTTCCTATTCCTCCTTCCTGCTTTTATGTTTATTTTTTATTTAAATGTGAAATCACAAACATACAAATATACATATAAACAAATACACTACAAAATGGTGAAAAGGATTCAACTATGACATATACACATCAGTATAGTACATATAATAAGAGGACCTCTCCTAATGAACGTAACGAAGAGTGAGTGCTGCATCGTCGTCGTCTCATCACGTCACGCAAATCTCTAGATGCAGCAAGTGCACATGAATGCGCTTCAATTTCTCATATTTTTTTTCGTCCCGCCTTTCTCCTTCTTCTCTAATGCAAGAATAGAAGACTACGACGATGGATGATGATGATTATGATGATGATTATTATTATTTTCGCATCCTATTATTGCAGCGCCAGGCCCCCATCATCTGCCACCCGCACTTATCTCGAGAGTATTAATAAGGACATTTCTATCATTAAAACGACAACGATGGAACAAGAGACTTGCCATTTCATAGTGTAGTGACAGAGAGAAAACTTCAATTCTAGGTCTTGTAATATTTATTCAACCGCATGCAGGAGCTGCGTGCTCCCTGCTTTTATGCTTCTCATTCTTTCGGAATTACGACTACGTCGAGGAGTAATTGTAAAAGCTCATCCGTAAGGATCGACAAATTATACAAAAATAGAAAAAAGAAAAAAAGAAAAATCTTCTCACAAAAGTCAAAAGGGGGAGAGAGCGAGGTTGATGTGCACAACTCGTCCTTCATTTTCTTTTTATTTTACTTTGTCAGCCTCTTAGAAAATGTCGCATTTGCAGGATTAAGAGTGGAAAATTACAGATTTTTTCCTGAATGCGCGATTTATTTATTTTCTTTTTTTTTATTGTTGCCGTTTTTCATTTACTCTGTGTATTTCTAGCCTTTTCTCTCAATCCGAAGAAGAATGAAAATGGCTTCCTCTTGAGCTTGGGGGTGAATATTTCCCCATTATTGGAGGGTCGGTCTTTTTTCCCTTGGTTTTTTTTTTTTCTTTTTTTCTTTCATTTTTATCCATTTTTTCTATTTCTATTTTGCTTCAATTCAGTATTTCATTTTCATTATTTGAATATCCTTTCACCGACGAACAAATTAATCGTCTTGTTATTTACGAGAGCGCCTAAGAGATTCACTCTGGTATGATGCTAATAATGCGCCTCTAAGTCTATTGAATTGTGACTGCATGGCGTATTTTACAAGGACTTGAGGATGGTCCTTCTTCTAGGTTTGGCTCTTATCCCTATATAAATACGAGTATGTAGGTATAGAAGCATTACTATACCTTACCTACCTATATTACCTATCGAAGGATGTTCGGTGCAATGTATTTCTCGGTAAACAAGTATGTGAGGAACTTATTGGGCTGATGGCTAATATAAAAAAAAATGCTTACGCTAACGGTAAATCTAAGGGTTTTGTGCTATTCAGTAGGTATTATGCGAACAAATAAGAAGGATAGCTATAGATTTTGTGAACCGTATATTGGTCTGTTAAACAGATTTTATACCACAAAATAATCAATTTAGCAATAGAAAAGCATATATAAACTCATATTGCTTATGTTTACTGAATGCCTGCCTACCTTTTCATCTAAAAAATATGGTTGTGGAATTTTACAGGGTCAGCAGCAACGACTTGGTTGGCTTCAGAAAACTTGGTGGCTTTATTTACTGTGATAGAGCATTTCTTTAAATATGTTATAGCCACAACACCTACTACATAGGGTTTAACACTTCGTTCTTGGTAACTTTTAAAATAGAAAATTGTTCAAATAAATACTTCTCTTCGAGTTTTCAATGGAATGGTTTTAAGAAATTTTAACTTTAAATTTTATTTTCAAAGTCTTATCTTCAGAAAGAAAGACATTTACAAAAAAAAATGTGTACGATTTCCACTTTTAAAGTGGAGATGTAGGTACGAAAACTTTTCAAATACTTACTTTATCAAGTTCTTAATAAAATGCACAGGCGCAAAGCGAATAGTCAACAATTTTTGACAGCTATGCGCGGTGAAAAATCATTGTGGAATCTTTTCGAAAATGGAAACAACAGAATTTTAAGTAAAATATTAATAATTACTTTTATGCGTTATGTAATATTTTACGGCATTCAAATATAAAAAAAGGCCCAACAAGATAAACGAAGTCAACTTACTTAAACAACTTAAACTTAGCTCGTCAATTCGGGACATAAATGGTTAAAAAAAAGTTTAATCGCCGCTCAATACAAAAAAAAAATTAATTCCAGTCTAAGAAACTGTTTTTTGTTTTCAAAAAATACTAAAGACAGTATTGGAGTATGGTTAATTGTAACGGAAAGTGCGAAAACAGTTGACACAGTTAAGTGTGATAAAGAAAATGAGTCCCAGACAAAACAACGAGAACTCAACAGCGACCTTAAAAACTATATGCTTGAATTTATATTCTTCTCTCTTATTTCAGATTTTTCCTTATATTTAAGGTTTCAGTTTCAAGAAATAAAGCCACTCTATATTCAGTTGCTTGTAAGAAATTAAAAAATGTTTAAATTGTTCAGACAAATTTCGAGTTTTTGAAATTAAACAGTTGACCGATACGTCAAACGAACGCGATTGCATGCTTCATTTCTTTCATTTCTTCTTGCTTACATACTAAAGATAAGAGATAATGATAAGAGAGATGACGATAAGAATATACCTTGTGTACTAAAATACAGTGGTGTTACAAAGTAGTACTCCATACATATCAATTTCATTAAAGTAAACAGAGTTCCGATCGGAATCCACATTCATTGCGAAAATTGACCGAACGAATAACTCTATATAGGGCTGAAAGACTTGAAAACTTTGCACGTACCTAAAACCCTACAGTGGGGTATCAGGGGTTTAGCATGTCCCACCTTAACATACAGATATGGACATTAAAATAGACACAGAGACAGTTGCTAAGAGTAAAACCAAATTAAAACAAAAACAACAACAAGCATTAGAAGTAGTTTCAACCTTTATCAAAAAAAAAGTTAGGCTCTCTTATGCAAAATAGCATGTGTTTAATTTTTTGTTAGCTTGTTGGAGATGAACCGTTCTTTAGGTTAGACTGTGTTTTTGGTGGACATTAAAATAGAAACACATTGGAACAAAAACCTTAATATTTAACCAGTATCAAAAATATAAGTTTTTAATATTTTTTTCCTTTTATAAAACAATAAGTTCACTTTAGGAAGTAAATTTAAATTATTTTAATAATATTACAATTAATTCTAAGAAAAACATGGGTCGCGGTAAGCATTGTTCGCTAGAAGAGAAAGCTGTCATTTTAGTTCTACAATGTGAGAGAAAATCTTTGAGAGAAATTCACAGCAAAAAGTGGAGGAATGTTTTGTGGATGGACGAAACAAAGATAAATTTGTTCGGAAGTGATGGCAGACAAACCGTTAGAAGGCTTCCTTTGAAAGAACTAAATCCCAAATACATCCAGAAAACGGTTAAGAATTGTATGGCGGCTGTACCATTCTTTGGGGTTAATTTTCTTGGTATGACGTTGGACCAATACATTTGATTGAGGGTAAAATGGATCAAAATATGAAGGCGAATATCATGAAGGATACAATGCTGCGCTTTGCATGTTCTCGTCCGCAAAGCGCAGCATTGTATCCTTCAAATGTGTTCTACAGCAGGACAATGACTCTAAGCACACATCCAAATCTGCTCGAAAGTATTTTAAAGACCAAAAAATCAGCGTATTGGAGTGGTCATCCTAATCGCCTGACTTAAATATAACTTAAAAATAAACATAATACATAGAACATTTTGGAGATTGATTTAAAATGCGAGGTTGGGAAACATTTAACAAAAAATAAAGCCGAACTGTGGAGGATGGTTCAATAGGAGTGGTACAATATTTCAATTGACAGATGCCGCCGATTATTTGACTAAATGTCCAACAGATGTCACACTGTAATTAAAGCTAAGGTCCAGGCTACCAGATATTAAAATAAGTTTTAAATCCAGAATAGCTTTGCATTTAATTTAATTTTTTTAATTCTGTGTATCTAAGTCCACGAAATTTGTTACTTTTTTTACATTTATGAATTTAAAATATTTTAAGTTATAATTTTACTATAAATAATTTTAGTTTGAAAGAAAAAAAATAAGAAAATGAAGACCAAACTTGAAAAAAAAATGTTTCTAAGTCAATAAAAATTGAATTTTTAAAACTCTGTTTGGTGTTTCTATTGTCTATATCTGTACCTAACTATTTGCACCCCGTAATGCATATTTTTTATTTACAATTTTTTAACAAGCCATTGTATATAACTCCAATGAATGTATATATACAATGAACAAGCTTATACCTCATTTTGTTTATAGCATTAAAATAAATAATAAACGCCAGAAAATAAATGTTTGGCTTTTTCAAAACAAATTAAATTAAATTTAAATTTAAAGAAAAATAAAGTGCACGACTGGGTCGCACGAACTTGCTCCTGTATGCAAAGAGTCTGTTTAAAAAAGTATCTATATAATATTTAAAAATATACCTGTAAAATAAGTTTGTCTTCAAAGATATATATGCCATTTGATTTGTTGAAAAAACCTCCATTTTTCAATTTTTTTGGGAGGAGATTACATTTAATACAGTTAAAATAATTTAAAAAAAAAAACTAATTTAAGATTCAAACTTTAACCTGAAAAATAAGTTTGTCTTTAAAAATTTAAATGCCATTTTATAAATCAAAAAACCCTTGATTTTTCAAATTTTTTTTGAAAATCGTTAGAGCGGTTTTTTTTTAAATTAATTTTAATTTAATTTTTAATTTAATTTTAAAATTGTTCAATTTTGTTCTATAAATATTTTTGGTATGCAGTTGTTTAGTGATTGTAAATATACGCTCTATATTTCAATTTCGTAAAAAAATGTTTACCAGTTTTTGAAATATAGAATTTTGAAAAAAAAAATTTCAATATTTTTTTAAAAATCCAAAAAATAAAAAATTTCACTTTTGATAATCAAATATTCTTAAGGCAATATAAGAGCTCGTTCAGAAAAAAAATGATTGAAATCGGTTCATAAGTTCCTGAGAAAATTAAAAAACAAAAAAACGGTTCCATGAGCGGTACCTTTCCTGAGCAATACAAAAATATGTTTTTCTTATTAAAAGAAGCCAAGTTAAAAAATAAAACTTTAGAGAAAATTTAAAAAAAATCTATCGGTTTGTTTTTGAGAAAATTCGAATTTTCGTTTTTTGACCAAAAAAATTGTATGGGGGCCACTGTTAGTTTTGATCTTAAAAAAAAAAATGAAAAAAACGCCTAACGCAAATCTGCTCAAAACCTTAACTTCCAAGTTTGAACTCAATCGACCCAATGGTTTAGGCTGTAGGAGCGTGGACAGACAGACAAAATTGACCGGACGGAATCGCGGGACCCACTTTTTTCGACTTCTCTACCATCGTTATATCATGTTTGATTAAAATCTCGAGTTCGAAATTTTGCACGAATGCAAAACTTGCCATATAGTTCCTATATGTCGCAAGTAAAAAAACAGGAAATAAGAAATTTTTGCCAGACAAAAATTTGAATTGAATATGAAGAACCTTCTGGCTTTTCTTTCAATTAAATATATTGACAAATCATTTAATCATTTCTTAATCTTAAATTTTGAAATCAACTGATGCTTTTCAAGATTCTGACTCCAGATATTTCTTTTAGAGGAAACTTAAAAGTTAGAAAACACATTTTTTTCAGAATTATATTCTCACAAAGCATGGGAAGTGGCCTTACCACTTTACAAAAGTGGATTTAGTTCCCATTGAGTGGACTTTGTGTCTCCGCACCGAATATTTTACACTTTTGAGACAACAAAATAATTTAGACAAAATTTAAAACATAAAGTATGAAAATTTGCAGTTCGGAACAAAAAAAAACACTTTTGAGATTGCAAAAATGTTCTTTACTAATGCAATATGTTTTTCAACAAAAATTTAAAGAAAAGTCCGCTTTATTCAGAGGACTGTATTCAAAGAACTGAATTTGTTTTTATACATTTAGTCATACATTGAATATTTTTTATGACATTACTTATAATTAGTTAAATCTGATGTCGAGAAATTCAATAAATTAAATATGAAAATTAACTAGCCAAACCAACTTTATAGATTTTTTAATTTTTTTTTATTTTTAATAATTTATTTATTTTACTGTCGTTTTAAGAAAAGAAAATATATATAAACATATATTTTTGACTAAATTTAAATTTAATTATTTAAAATTTTGACTAAATCGTACAGCTACTGGAGTGAGTCAATGACAGATAATAATGTTTTAATGTTTTTTAAAATCCTCACATCTAAGTGTGATACTTGTACTATTTGAAAATATTCTTAAAATAAAAGCCACCATTTTCGATTAGCAAACAAAATAAAAGTTTTTCTACAATTTTTATAGACTTGCATTTCAATGGACAACATTGTTTCAAATTCCAAAAACAAACGGCGTTCTTCATTGTGCTCAATTTTAGTTGCCAATTTCTGAAAGAATAGCGAATCAAGTGTTTCAACATCTTCTAAAAGTTTGTCAAAACAAAACAGATGTTGTCCTTTTTGAAATGAAGCCTTTGTAATAAGAGGTTTATTTTGAATAGCCATATCTATTTAGGCAGTTAGTACTTTTGAAGATTATTTTTTTTTTACAAAACTACGCCATTACTAAAAATACGATTCAACAACGCTCTCAAATTGTTCATTACAAAAATGATGAAATATTTTTGCAGTCACAGTTTGAAAAACTAAAGCACTTTTGGGTCGACACATCGTCGAAAACTTTGAGCCGTTGAGAAAAGTTAGTGATGTGAAGGATTAAAACCGTGTAGCTTCACTCAATAAGTGAGAATATTGCTGTTTTAGCTCGTAGTGTTGGCGAAACCCCAGGTTAAACAAAATTACGCTGTATTTTGCATATAGACTTACGTCTTAAGGCTTTCAAATTCAGTTAACACAAGAATTTAAGCAGATCGATCATCACCAGCAATATGCGTCGGACCTTCGCTGATTGGGTGAAACATCTTCTTAAGCGATGAGGCAAATTTTTGTTGCAAAGCCTCTCTATCTTAAACGTGTGACTGTTTGTTGCTTTTTTTTGGCTGGCGGGCGGTATGATTGGACCTTACTTATTGGAAAATAGGGCTGATGCAGCTTGTACAGTCAATAATATCAACATTCAATAGGCGATTGAACTACAAACTTCTAATGTAAGAATAATTTATTTTTTCGCTTAGTTAAGACCTTCGTTAAAAAACTTTGTAATTTGTATGATTTCTTTCCTTTGAATACAGCGGCACTAGTTTTGAAAACAACAACACCACGGGTGTTACAAAACTTTTTCTGTCCTCACAATTAGGTAATTCTCCAAGTAAATTGACAAATCGGCTTATTTCTATTGCAAGGAATCACAATAGGTAGATAACTCGTTTAAGATAAAAACAACCTTTTCTGATTTCAATCAACGTTAACCTGGTATATCCTTGTGTCGTCAGTCGGCTTTCTCAATTCACGTGCTAGTCTGGATTACGCGACTTATACTCGTACAACAAGAAAAGAAAAAAACATCATGATCGTCGGTGGTAAGACCCAAAAACAAAACTAAAGACCAAACGGATACGAGAACTATAGTGAAGTCTCGTTTAGGATCTTAGTTATTCAACTCTTTTAAACGTTTAGGTGAAATCCATCCATTTGTTGGGTGCCCCCTTTAAAAAAAAAAAAAAAAAAAAAAAATCGAACAAAAAATATAGAAATCCATGTTTGACAATGAAAATAATAAAAATAAAAAGTATTGTGCGCGTATTTCTTCTGTTTTCGAAGATTTCAAGTGTTTTCTTGATACCAGTTCAGTATAAGTACTCGTTCGTTCATCCAAAGTATTATCCTTTGATTTCCTTGGTTTTAAAAAAGAACCAGCAGCAGAAGAAGTGCCACGTAAAGTTCCTTCAACTTGTACATTTGTTTTTATTGTTTATGGTCTCCCTTTGATTAGGGTTTGATTTTTTGTATTATTTTTCTGTCTAAAGAAGTCCTATGCCCATATTAAATACTTCTTATATTTTTTACTTGCTCCTTAAGAATACCATATCAAAAAGAAACTCAAAATAAGAAAAGAAAAATAAAAAAAAACACTCGTCTCTATTTGTTTTTGAGATGGCATCATCGCAGTTTCCTTTGTCAGTTGTTGTACATCTACTTATTTCTAGCTCAAGGGCGATCCTTCTTATATAAATCGGAATTTCTTTCTTTGGGCTGTGTGTTTTCCTTACGCAACAATAGTAATGAAATGCCCAACAATGAATGTAATAACAAATGAAACATTGAAAGGAGATTTCTTCCTTTTGCATCAACATCAGCATTGGCAAGGATTTCAATTCTTTCGCTCTATCTGATGTGATGTTTCCTTTTTAAATTGAGAATTAGGTCGAGTAGGTGCAATTAAAATGTTTTGCCAGCAGAGAAATTGTAAATTAGCGGAAACGTTTGATTGGTATCCGTTTTTTTATTTTTTTTTTCTTTCATTGCTTTTTTTCGAGTTACCTAAGTTTTTCTGTCTGCTAAAAACAGCTGTGCTGATGATGATGATGGGATTTTTTACTTGAATAATCACTTCGCGCCTGAAGCTGTTTGCCATGGGCTCTATGAAGCAATGATAGGTATTATCGTGTAATGCGAGTTTCCTATAAGGGATATTTTTAAGCCAACTCGTTGGAAAATAATTTCTATTTACATGTAAACACGCTAACAGTTTTTAAATAGGTACAGTATTCCCCGCTTAATTGCACTGACCATTTTGTCAGATTTTTCGGTCAATTATCCGGGTGGTTCAATTAGCGAAACCCCGCTTAGTTGACATATCTGTTCAATTAGCCGAAACCCGTTTAACTTCACGAGTAGGTCAACTAAAAAATAATATTTTCATCCCAGAAATTTACTCTAAAAGCATTTCAGTGTCAACTTAATTTCGGCGTCTGTTAGTTCGCCATAACATGATATTATGTTATGTCACCACATGCCAAATAAGCATTGAAATCTGCATTGTCCTCAAGAACGTTATCTATGACCACAAGATCATTTTCCGGCTGCTCTTCTTCTTGGATGAAGCCTGCCTTTAAAAAAAGAACTTGCAAATGTAGGTTTATAGTAAAATATTTCCAATATTAACTTTCTAAAACAATTTCTTATAGTAGAAGGTGTTATAAGAGCCACAAACAGTTTTCGCTTATGTGCATTGCTTACAAAGATGTAATCGACTTCGAAAATACTTCAATAGTCTTGCCACGTTCGATGGCTGTAATTTGTTTCCTTATTATATTTTGCTGATAGTATAAGCTTTGAAACAATGAATAATGCCTTGGTCAAGGGGCTGAATGATTGACGTTGTATTTGTGGGTACAAACAGCACGTTTATATTTTTTAAATCGTCCAACTTCTTATGAAAGGCAGCATTGTCGACAAAAAAGAATTATTTGTCTGTTCTGCTTTATCATTTCTTGGTCAAATTTATACAAAATTTGGGCCCATAAATGTTGGGTCATCCGTGCCTTTTTGTTGAGAAATATTGCAAAGGTTCAACTTTATTTTTAAAACACCTTGGCGTTTTGGTTTTTCCAAACACCATAATTTTTTTGCCCGTCCAATTATCCGAAAAATGTCCATGTATTTAGTTTTTCCGCTGCATATTTTTAAGACCAATTAAGCGAGTAATTCAACTGAGCGGGGTTCAATTAACCGTTTAAAAAGCTTTGCTACTAATACGGGATATTTTCGAAGCCAATTTTTTCTATCAATTAAGCGGAGGTAAGAGGTGCAACTAAGCGGGGATTACTGTATGTTGCAAAATTGGAATCTTTCTGTCTAATACTGATAAAAACAAATGTTATTTACTTACAAATAACACTGTTCAACAAAGTATTGTAGATGGCAATCAAATTAAACTTTTTCTAAGGTTAATGATGGCTTTACTTAAAATACGTCCTCAAAATCAATTTATCACTTCAGGTTTTTGAGATACAACCTTTTATAATTCGAAAAAAAAACTTATGTAAGGGTTTTGGGGCTATGTAAAAATTCATGAAGTCGTTTTTTTTTCAAATAAAATACTTGATGACTTTTCAAATCTACAATCTTTTACTTCCATATTTGGTTTAATAAATTTCAGTACCTTACTTATTTTAAAAATCCTACTTAGTTGTGAGTTTTTAACTGTTATATGTTAACCTTAAAAGAACACTGAAGTATTTATGCTTAAATGGTTAATAGCAAAACAGTATAGAAGTAATTTTTGATCTTATTAAAAAATCGTAGTCTTAAGGTAACATCAAGTTTTTTTTAATACATCGAAAAATATATATAAAAAATGTAAAAATAATGTTGAAAACGGGTATGTCTGGACAGATAAAGCTAAAATCGGACTTTGCATTTCGAATCAGCACTATAAATTAACTCTTAAATGAATTATTCAAAAACATAAAGGAATTACTGAGATACTGAAACAATAAAAATTGTATCTATAGAAGATAAAGATTTGTACTTTAAAAAATCATCATACAATTTATTGTTAGGGGATATGTTGTGTTTTAACTTAAAAAACCCGTTTTTATTTAGCAATTTTAAAGGGACATATTTTAGAAACTTGATTTAATAGAAAAATTATTAGGCGAGATTCAAATTCAGGACATGCATACAAATATACATATTTACCCTTTAAAGAAGTATTGTTTTGTTTCGGAAGCAGAAAAAACGAATTTTTTTCGACCAGTGTAATCAGCCATTTTTAATGTACATAAATAATTATTATTAGATAAATAAAGCAAACGACATTTATCTTGCGGACAAAATAATGTTTTTTTTTCTGTTGCTCAAATAAAACAATACTTCTTTAATTTATTAATATGTCCTGAATTAGAATTGCTTTCAATCCATTTTGCGTTTTTCTATTGAAAACCGTTATAGCACAAATGGTTCAGTGTTTCTTTAACAACTTATGAAGATCTTTTGAAAATTCTGTAAAATACTATAAATATTTCAACTAAATATCAAAGAAAGCAATTAAAGCTTTCAAAAACAATCACGATTTGTATCGAAAAAAAAGTACTTCGTGAATTTAGATAGTTTTGTAATAAGTAATATTTTAAGTTCCATCGGACACAAAAAAACACATACAATTTAGAAATATGCATAAAATCTTTAATCCGCTTAGTTTAATGTTAGCATACTCGTTCTAACATTTCGTCCGGTATGATGTTGGATTTAAGTGCGTCGTATCGATGAGGGATTGTTGCTATAGATATGAGCCTTAACAATGCTAAAAAAAAAATAGTCGTTAAATAACACGATCTAGGCAGCCCACTGACCGGCTCTTAAAGTGAAATAAACTGTTTACCGAACTCGCTTCTCAATTGTTTCATTAATGTTACGTGTGCTGTGTGAAATGTGGCACCAATTTGCCGAAACCACACAAAGTATACAAGTGAAGCTCATCCATTTCGCGCAAACAAAAGTTTGTTATCATCGCACTGTTGGAATTTGAATCAGCTTTAAAGAAATAATGGCCAATGATTCCGTCAGCCCATAATACGCACCAAGTTCTTGAAATGCAACTGTCTGCTCTTTACTCCAAACACGGCAGTTTTTCTTGTTCACGTACCAATTAATCCAGATATGAGCATCGTGTCGTCGCTGAAAATAATTGTTCGATAAAAATCATCGACCAACTTTTAAAGAGCCTTTTCACCAAAAATTCGGTGTTGTATTTGACTTAAATTCTTACACCAGCTGTTTTTTGAAAGGCTTCCCACCTAAACCTCTCCGCAAAATTTTCCACGTAGTGGAGTTACAGAGTCAAAACCACTGTTTATAAAAAGAAAATATCTATCAATAATATCTCAAAAACCTTACATGATACAGTAATTTTGAAGTTGGATTTGTATTAAGGTTATCATAACAGATTTAAAAAGTACAATTTGATTGCCATGAGCAAAACTTGTCGACCAATTTTATCTATCGAACAAAGTAAATTTCATGTCATTTTAAAAAAATCGTCTTTGTTGTAGCCCATTTCAGAGTTTTATAGCGATTTCTTTTTGCTTAAATATCTTACATTTTACTATACAACGCCTTTATTACGGGGACGATTAATGATTTAAAAATAACCAGAAAAATACAGTCTAAATCTCGTAACTTTAAAAGTTTTGAGATTCTTTAATATAGTTTAAGTATAATTTTCAAAAACAATATCAGCAAATTGAAAACATGAATTTTTGGCAAATAAATGTCAAAATTAACCTTAAAATTAAACCTATACTTCATTTAGTTGAATAAAAGTTAACAGTTATTAAGAGTGCTCCAAAAACGTTTAGAAATCTAATATAATTGAAATGCCAAAAATTCAAGGCGCTATGACGTTCTTTGAAGGAAATTATGAAGTTTTTTTCCGGGTCAAAATGAGCATTGTAACCTTTCTTCTGAAAAAAGTATTACATCAGAAATTTAAAAATCAATAACGATTTGTTTTCTCCTCGACTATCGTGTTAACAACTTTCATCGAAATCGAAATATTAGATTCAATTGGAGAATTTTTAATTGAATTTCTTTCAGAATCTTTTTTTATGGCAATTTTCAATCGATCTAAAATTTGGCTTGTATTAGCTTTTTTTGACAGCTAAAGGAAATTTTTTTAGTGTTGCATGCTCAAGTGCCGACGCATAATTTGCCAAGTTTACGTCTGCTAAAGGAAATGGACACATTCTTATAGCCAGGGGTATTTTTAAAAATAAAATTAAAGTAAAAAAACAAACAAAAGTAAGAAATGAGATTTCAAGTTTCAAAATTCAATTGAAAAAAAAACTTAAAGAAGTTTCATCACTGTTTGATTGTCCTTCGATGAGAAGTGGTCACGATTTAAAATAAATTTGGTGGCGCTACAGATAATTGAAAGTTCAAAATTAAGACATTACTGAATAAAGTAAAACCTATTTCTTTGTAAATACAAAAATCTATGGAGTACGTACAAACAAAAATTAAATAAAAAATTGGAAATTGTTACTCATTACAAATTAAGAATTGCACTTAATCAGACACCTTCATGTTCTACCTCCATTTAATTTATCTAAGAAACTATTTTGAGAAAAGTGAAGCTTTGAAAAGTTTCTTTTCATGTTTGCTGCCCAAGATTAGATGACACATCTATTGTTTTACAAGAAAAGCCTTTAGGAAAGAGTAGAGAATAAAAACATTCGATATATAGTTTGTATACTTATGTATATTGAATCCACCCTTATGTACCTAAAACCTTCTAAGAGGGTGACAAAGTATGCGCATGTACAGTGTGTATACTGTATACCATAGGGTATACATTGTATACGTACAGTCTCTATAAAGAATAATGTCGCATCGTCCTTTTGCTATGGAAGTCGCCCTGTTATGATGTCATGTGTTTATTGTGGTGTACGAATCAAATGGTCCTTGAGGGGATAGATGGGTTTTGTAGATAATAAGGATCTCGTTTCTTGTCGTACAGCGTATATACGAGTATTCGCCATTTTGGTTTTTAATAAGGGTGAGGACTTCATTTTGGTTTTGTGTTTCTATTTTGTTTTCCTTCATTCTATTTTTTTCTTGATCTTGGGAGTTGTGATAGTCTAAAGTGTCTGTAAATATGTTAAACGGAACTGGAGAAAAATAACTTTCGTAAATAAAAATTAAAGAAACTGAGAAATTAATGGATAAACTTATAAATCTGAGTTTTCAAACATTTCTTTTACTTCATTTCTCAATTTTCTCCTATGTACTTATTTGCTGAAATATACAAAAATGGGATTTCTTGAAAAAATCAGAACTTTGGAATTGGGACCAAGATCTGGGGTATTGCTTATTGGATTGGATTTTTACTTTTTTTTTTAGAAATTCTATATATTAGAGTATAAAATTAGCAATTCCAGAAAAACAGCATACTTTATGGCTTTTATGTATACTTGCGAGTAAAGCAGGTAGAAAAAAAAATAATATTTAAATATTTATTTTCTTAAAACAAAGCTTTTTGTGCTTCTCTTTCTAAAAACAATATATTAAAAAAGTCTGTGATGAGGATTTGATTTATTGAGCACGTTAAAATCCTAACGTTACAGGTAATTATAAATATAAATAACTATAACAATAAAAATGAATGTATGTATGTATATATATAAAAAAAAAAATTAAAAAAAAATAACACAATTAAATTTCTAATTTGCAAAATTAACGAAGAATCTAATTTTAAACTGTTTTGATTTAATATTTACGTTGACAGAGTCAATTAAGTTATAATGTTTATTAAAAATATTAATTAACTGATTAATCGGACTGTTAGACCCATAGTTCGATCTGCTAAAACTGGGACGTAATGGCAAACTAGTTCTTAACCCAACACGGGCCGCGTTAAAGTTCAAACGACCCAAAACTGAGAAGGAGGAAATAGATCCATTCATTAATCCAACGATGAAGCAAAGCTGTAAAAACTCTCTATGAGCAGAAAGGGATGGGATATTCAAGAGAATTAGGTTCTGAGGGTAGGAAGGCCATTCAATTAAATTTGACCGAGGAAGAAATTGAAGGTAAAACTTTATAAATTTCTTTTGGACACTTTCAATTCTATTTGTGTGAACATTGTAATAAGGGGCCCATATAACACAGCCATATTCTAATACAGATCTGGCAAACGAAAAAAATAGACATTTAATTACGAAGGGATCACGGAATTCACTTCCAAAACGTTTAATAAAACCGAGTGATCTATTAGCTTTTTTGATTATTGAATCGTAGTGATCAGTAAATGATAACTTTGAATCTAGAATTATACCCAGATCAGAAAAGCTGGATTGGACGTGTAAACTAGAGGAGTTTAACATATAATCAAAAACAATGAAATCATGCTTGCGTGTGAAACGCATTGTCTTGCATTTGTCAACATTTAAAAATAAACGATTGTTGTTGCACCATTCCCAAAAACATAGTAGGTCATTTTGAAGAAGATTACAATCATTCAATGAATTTATTTTCCGAAATATTTTAACATCGTCAGCGTACATTAATGAAGAAGAGTTTTTAAAAAAGATGGAAGGTCATTTATGAATAAGACAAATAATAGTGGTCCCAAATGACTACCTTGAGGTACACCGGAGTTAACTACAAACTTATTTGAGTGATTATGTCTGAAAATTACACTATAATGTCTATCACTGAGGTAAGAAGACAACCAATTGATAAAAGAATCATTTAGTCCAAATCTTGACAGTTTATTTAGAAGAATACTATGATTAAGCTTGTCAAATGCCTTGCTAAAATCGGTAAAAATGCAATCAACTTGCAGATTTTTTTCAAAAGCGTCAAAACAGAACGTTGTGAATTCTAATAAATTAGTGACAGTTGATTTCTTTTTAACAAACCCGTGCTGATTTTCACTAATGATAGAAGAACAATTAAAAGATAAGACATCACAAACTAACAATTCGAACAATTTAGGTATAACAGAAAGTTTGGCTATGGGGCGGTAGTTAGTAACTAAGTGACTAGGACCTTTTTTATGAATAGGTTTAAGAAAAGCATATTTCTATAGATCAGGAAATGTAGAGTGGTTAAAAAGAATAAATAGTGGGTAAGATAAATGATTTGCACATTTTTTTAACATGAATGACGGTAAACCGTCAGGGCCAGAACTTAGACTGTCGTCAAGTTTTAAAATTTGTTCACGAATTGTAGATTCAGTAATCGAAAAATTTATTTGTCCTACACTGAAAAAAATTTGTTACATAGATTTTATGATCGGCGATCATCAACTGAAAATCATCAAATATAAGCGCAAAATCATAAATTTGATGTAAGAATCATCAGTTGAATTTTTGCAATTGATGTCAAAATCATGAAATTGATGATTTCACAATCATCAAAATTGTTTCCATACAGTTGTTGTTGTAAGCAAAATTTGATGCAACCGTACATCAGAGTATGAAAAATCATCAACGCTACATCAGTGCTTTTTGCATCAACTGCATGAAAAAAAGTCCTAACTTTTATGCAAGTTCTTTCATCAAAATATTTTACTTAAGAATTGTTGTTGGAAAATCGGCTTGATGATTGTAGTCATAAAACGTATGAAATATTAAGACAGTATGAAATCCAAACTTCATGATGATGATTAAAGGTAGCATACGTTGTATGAACAATTCATATTATTTTTGAAAGGGGATTATCAAAATATTCAGTTGAACATTTTTAGGGGAAATTGGAAATTTGATGATATAAATCATAAAAAATTTGTAAAAATGATGACGAAGTTTGTTGAAGGATTACTTCAAACTCATGGAATTTTACATAGCTTTTAGGTCAAATATAATTTTGAATTTATAGGTGAAAATGAAAGGTTATGTAATTTTACATTTCATTTATAAAACTTTTCGTACAAATTTTAATGTCAAGTTTGATGTCACGTTACATCAAGTGCTTAAAATTTTACAATTCTTTCATGTAAACAATGTGAAAACTTGATTTTTGAAACTTTTCATACGAATTTTAATGTGAAAACTTTCATAAAAATTTCGAAATTGTTGGAAAAATAGTAGATAGTGAGATTTTCATTGATAATATTTGCTGCAAGAAAACGCTTTCAATAATTTAATTTATTGACTTTTTTACTAATACCATCACAAAATTTAATAATTAACAAGAAAAATAATAATTATTTTGTAGTTTCCAATAACACTACTGAAAATTAAAAATATCACTAATATATGCCTGATATTTTATTATTTGTTTTACGTTTACAGGAAAAGTCTTACAAACATCTAAGTTTCAATTTATATATTAAAACTGTATGAAACTTTTGTGAAAATCTTATATATAAATTTATATTTCAGCTAAAAAACTTGTACAAACCAAAATAAAAATCAAGTATTTTTTTAATGAAGTTTTATGCCATTCAAGCTCAAACTTGAAAAAATCTACTTTTTGTGAAATTCTTACGTTAACCAAAACCAATATACCTACAAGGTTCTTATTGCACAACTTCTTAAAATCGCGCAATTATATTGAATGTTTCTGTTTTCTTAAAAAACAACTTCTTCTATTACTAGTATTCTTCTATTAAAATAATTTCCAATTTTTTTTCCAAAATATGTATATACAAAAAATACGCCAAAAAAATGAGAACTTTACAGCAATGTTTTTCGTGTTGCAATAAAATCCTGATAAAAACTTAATTTAATGAACTATTTACTTTAACATAACAAATTTTTAAGGTTTTGATTGCAAAACTTGGTAAAATTTTAGTCATATTCATACAACTACCATTTTATAATTTAATTCAATAAAAAAACTGAAAAATAAACATGCCATAAATATATCGTTCGCAACTTTTTTTTCATGTCTGAGAAAATTACGAAGTCCCAGTGCAAGCCCAGGGTTAATCCATGGCTGAATTTGATTGGATACCGCCAAAACCAACGCTGTCTGGATTCAACTCAATTTTTGTTGCTAACCCGCCATATTAAGATTAAAATCATAAAATGTATGCAATTTTACATACAGAATATGGCTGATGTTTCCATTTGATGACAAACTTTCTTCAAAATGATATATTTAATACTGTGTATGCAATCTATCATATTCTGTATATAAAATGTCTTATTTCTTATGAACAATAGCATCAAACGTCACTTCAACACTGTTATGTTGCTCATGTTTTTTTTTTAGGGACTTTAAGAAAAGTCTCGAATTTTCTTTTACAATTTTCGTTTTTGCAAATCGAACAAATTTGAAATATAATAGACACAAATAATATCTATTCGTTTGGTAAATAATTAGAATATTATGCGGTAATTCATTTAAAATAAATTCGTGTGCAATAAAATCCTACAAAATAACTAAGTTTCAATTTATCGATTGAACAAGTTGCATGAAACTTAAATGAAAATATCGGAATTGTTTCTTTTTTACCAATTTTGATATTGAATACATCTTGTCTTTATAAGTTTTTGTTATTATCAAAATTAACTTTCAATTAGAAAAGAATTACAAAATCAATGACATTTTGTGCCATAAAAGTTCAAACTTGAAAACACTGCTTCCTGTGAATGTTTATTTACGCTAATCAAACCTATTTACAGGTATGTATTAATTTGTATTAATCGCCGAATTGTATTTATTGTTTCTGCTTTCTAAGAAAACAACTTGTTTTCATTAGTAGTTTTCAAAACAAATTTCTAGATTTTGTAATGCTAGTAGGAAACATGTTTGTAAATTGTGACAATTGTATCTAGTTTTTTAGTTTTGCAAGAGAAATCCTGATAATAACTGAATTATAAGAGTTATTTACTTTTATCACAATAAATTGTCAAGATTTGTATTGCAAAAACTATTACAAAATTAAGTCATATTCACGCAATTCAGATTATGTAAATGTTTTTAGGTTTTCAATAAAAAACCTGAAAGATAACAATTTCATAACAATATATCTCTGACAACTTTTCTTCATGTCCACGTGGCCGAATTTGATTGGATACCGCCAAAACCAACGCTGTCTGTATTCAATTCAATTTTTGTTGCAAACCCGCCACCTTAAGAAAAGAATCATAAAATGTATACAATTTGTCATACAAAATATGACTATGGTTTTCATGTGATGAAAACCTTTCTTCAAAATGATGTTTTTCATATTTGTTGTACAATTCAACCATATTCCGTATGTAAAATTCCATAACATTTATAAAAAATTGCATTAAACACAAATTGAAACATTCACCTTTTCGTTTCCAAGCAAAATCTTAGAAACTAACTGAGTTTCAATATATCTATTACAAAGTTGTATGAAACTTTTGTGAAAATCTCAGGATTTTCATTGCTTGTTTATTTTTATGCAAGTTTGAGTAGCGTTTGTAAATATACATGAAAGCGTTACTTATATAAACATAAGTACTTACTTATAACAAACTTTATTCTCAAGATTTCAACTAAAAAAGTTGTATTAACCAAAATGAAGATCAAGCATTTTTTAATGATGTCTTATGTCATTTAAGTTCAAACTTGAAAAAAACTACTTCTCTGAATTTTGTACGTTAATCAAAAATAATTTACAAGATTCTTATCTATTCTATTCTAATCTATTGAATGTTTCAGTTTTCTTAGAAAATGTATTCTTTAATTAGTAATTTTCTTCTATCGAAACAAATTTCGAAAATTTCTCATGCCAAATTTATACAAACCATGCGCAAAAATCTTGCGAATTTAACTGAGTCTTTTTTGTTTTACTTGAAGATTTTGAAATATTCATATTCCTGCAACTTACATTTTATAATTGTTTTCAATAAAAAGCCTGAAAAATAAGAATTTCCTAATTATATCATTCGCAACTTTTTTCATGTCTGAAAAAATTACGAAGTCCCAGTGTAAGCCCAGGATTAATCGACGTGGCCGAACTTGATTGGATACCGCCAAAACCAACGCTGTCTGGATTCAACTCAATTTTTGTTTCCAATCCACCATATGAAGATTAGAATCATAAAATGTATGCAATTTTACATACAGAATATGGCTGATGTTTTCATTTGATGAAAAACTTTCTTCAAAATGATGTCTTTCATATTTTGTATGCAATCTAACATAACTCTGTATGTAAAATGTCATAACATTTGTGAAAAATTCCATCAAACCAAAAATCGAAAAAATAAACAGTGCTACTTGTTGTTGTATGCAACAAATAATAATACGCAAGAAATCAGTATGTGTAAACATAGCCATCAGCAGGAAACTAGTCGACCGAACATCAATGAATGCTTACATGTCGAATTCGTTTAACTCAAACCAACTTCAATTTGAGAAAGTATGGTGTAGCGTCGCCGTGCGTCGGTCGTTTCAATTGTAAGATCATTGAAACTACTCATTCTGTGGCCATTTTGATTTGTAAAAGTTCGTTCGTTGCTGGTGCGTTGGTTGTCCGTCGCCATAATTTTATTAAAATTAAATAAATACAAATTAAAAAGGGTCGTGGTCGCATTCCTTGTCGTGTATTTAAAAATTAAAAAGTGAAATAAAGAAAACCAAAAATAGAACAGGAAGGATTATAATTTAAAAAGGTAAGTTCTCAATATTTTATAGGTATATGTACATACACATAAATTCTTTCAAGGGCAGTCTGTACCTACAATATTCTTGTGTTTGCAATTATTTTTTATAAAAATAAGCAATTAAAGCAGTATATTTACTCAGTTTTGCTTATTTCTTTAAAATCTCAAAGTTTAATCCCATTTTCACAAAAAATATTAATAATTGATCACGTGGTACCAATAAAATAAAATTGCAACACAATTCTTTCGTAAACAATTTTTATACTTTGCATCTAATGATTTTATCTATTTCTCTTTTTATGTATTCTTAAAATTTAAATCAAAATGTTAACTGGAGGTACTCAAATTACAAGCAGATACCTAACCTGTTGGCCATTTACAGGAGCTCCTATATTTTCTTTAACAAACCGAGCTGTTCAAAATTCGTCATACTTCTATTTATGAAGCACCTACATACATACATAAAATGTTATCGGATTGAGGGTGAGTGTATTTAACATACGTAGCTATTAATATTTCTTTAGAAAATGGTACATTTTTATTATCAAGAATGCACGCTGCATTTCTATGTACTGCATATATAGAAACGCAAAAAAACATTTTAAAAACAATACTTTGCAAAACTAAGCATTACCAATATTGCGTTAATTGGGTTTGCTAGTTTTACGAAATAGTGAAGAAAAAAATAAATTTCTAGTCAGTAAATTTTTGTTCTTATCAGATTTTTGAGTTGATTGATCTTATAATTTCAGAAATCTTCCATTTCAATCCATTTTTTATCGAAACATACTTTTCTACTTTCATATACATACAACATAAATACTTTCGTATTTCGTTTGTAATGTTTTCATTTCTTTATATTTGCTCTTAAATTTTGTGACATGGAGATACTCAGACCTCAAGAAAAAACGTAACGGGTTGATTATTAAGATAAAGGAGAACATATTTAAAGGAAAACTTAACATCCAGCTGTTCAACATTTATGACTTTGTCTATGTGGAGCACCAGTATTGAAAAAACTAATTCAAAATACAGCTGTACAAAATTGTCATCGGATTGAGAGTGAGTAAATTCAAATTCATATTTATATAAAATATGATAAGTTTAAATGTTTATTATAAAGAATGCTCGAATTCTAATGCATTTACCTGCATAAGTAGGGACGTACAAAAAACATTTTGAAAACATTACAAAACTAGACATCACCGACATTGCGTTGATTGGTTTTGCTAGTTTTACGAAATATTGAAGAACAAAATTCTTTTCCATTAACCCGAAAATTTTGTCTTATCAGATTAGAGATTTAGTAGATATATCTTATAACTTCAACTTAATTCATGATAGATATACATATCTTATAATTTCAACTTAATTCAAGCTATATAACATTTTGAAAAGAATACTCTACAAAACTAAGCATTACGAATATTGCGTTAATTGGTTTTGCTAGTTTCAGCATCATGGATCTTATAATTTCAGCAATCTTTCATGACAATGGATATGTTAGTGAGAATACAATGAAGTTCAAATTGTTTTACGAATTTTTGTTCCAGTATTGCAGAAATAATTTGATATAGATCTTGTAATTTTACCAATCTTCTATGCATACCCATTTTCTATCAAATTTTCGAGGAAATTAAAACATACTTACTTTCGTTCTTACCATTATACATAACTATATGAAAAGTAATTATTATTTAATTTTAAATTTTTTTTAGTAATATTTTTTTCTTCAAATTGTTGGTATCTATGTATGTATATCCAAATTTTAATTAAAAAAAATTGAATGAATGTGTATAGGAATGTAAGACCAAATATATGTATACAAATATATTTTAATCCTTTCAAAGAATGAACGTCAGTAAAATTAATTTTGTGGGCAGTAGGTAACATAATTATTTTTATTTGGAAAGGATTCTTCATAAAAACAAATCATGCGAACAGAAACATAAATGGGTGTTTTTTATAAACAAAATTATAAGAGCAGCAATTATTTTAATTAATCTTGAAGTCGTGCAGGAAAACATCAAGCATAAACAAGAAAACATTTTTCGAAAACATCTATTCATTACCAGTTGATGAATTTAGGTTTTTTTATAAATATAAATTTTAGTAATAAAAATAAAATTTATCTGTAATCATTTTTAAAATTTGATTTATGTTGGTTCATTTTATGCCTCACAAATTTTTAACATTCATCTCATTATTTTTTTTCATCTTTCAATATTAAAGTTGTCCGAGAATTAGTTTAATAATTCAATAAAATATGCTCCGAAACGAATTGCAACCAAAACCAGCGCGTACGGTATCTGGGGGAAAAGAGGCGTAGTATTTTTTATTCAAAGTAGTAATTTTTTTAGTTTATTTTTTTAAACGAAATTGCCATCTGTTGGCACTTCATTAATTTTAAATAAAATTAAAAAGGTTTTTAAATAAATAAATCTAATTTGCTTTTTCTTATATTAAGCAACTTTTTTATTGCATTCAGTTTTCATCGTCTACCTCTAAAAATCTTGTTTGTTAGTTTTTTGTTTAAAATTTTTAAAAAATTTTCGACTATTCTCAACAGTTTAATATTTAATTTTTGTTTCAAAGAGAATAGGTTCCAAATTTGTGAAACAAAAACAAATAAATTAAAATGTAAATGGGTGTTTTATAATAATCTACTCAAGAATGTTGTTATACCTATAGTTTAGAAATTACCTAGTTAACGAGTTAGCTAGTTCTTATAATCAGGTAACGATGGCTATAATAACTACACATTATGTTTTTCTTTATCTGATACTTTCTACCGAACAAGCCATTAATCTTAAAAAACTATTTCAGATATTTTAGAATGTTGTGCTTCGTTTGCAAAAAAAGAGTTTGAGCACATTGATATCCTAATGCATCATCTTCGAAAAAAACATGATTTGAATTCACTCAGTACTTTTCGTTGTTTTGACAAAAAATGTTCTCTATTGTTCATGAGTTCATCCAGTTACAGGAGACATATCACGCGATTACATGTTGAAGTACTCAAACCTAAAGAAGTCCAAAAACAAATAACGCCTAACGTTAAAGTGATAAATGAAAGCCCCGCCTTCAATGAAAATAAAATCATACTTGATAGTTCGTTAGCGAATTCAGCTTCAATAGAAACAAATTCTGGTAATGAAAAAGTTTTTGAAAAGGAAATTGCGATAAATAAGCTTTTGGAAAGCGCACTCAAATGGTCAATATCATTACACTCGAATGACAATTTTTCAAGGAAAGATGTTTACGCAATACAGAAAGGTTCCTTAAATTTCATTATCAAACCAATTCTTGAAATTTTTGATAGCTTTGCTGGATCCAAACTACAGTCAAATGAAGTAATTTTAAATGAAATATGTAGTGTGATTCATGCATGTAAAAATCCATTCGAAAAATGTGATTCAGATTATCTTTTAACTCAATGTGTTAAAAAATGTGGATATATGGACGATGTAAACGAGTTTGTAATTAATAAAGAAATAAGTATGAATCATCGTAATGGGGAGTTGAACTTGCAGGAAGTTATTAACAAAGGATTTTTATTACCGCTTCGCTCACAATTCAGAGCATTATTTGAAACTGAAAACTTTCTTTCTAATATGTTAAGTTACATGAAATGTTTGAAAACAAATAATCAGTTCATTAATTTTGTTCAGGGAGAACTGTGGAAAACAAAGTGTGAATTGTACCCAAACAAAATACTTATTCCATATTTTTTGTATGCAGACGAATTTGAAATTAACAATCCCCTCGGATCTCATTCCTCAATACACTCTATCTGCAATTTTTATTATTCCTTTGCCTGTATGCCCCTTAATGAAGCAAAACTAGAGAACATATTTTTAGCAGCAGCAATCAAATCAAAAGACATTAAAAAATACGGAAATGAAAAATGTTTGCAACACCTCATAAATGAGTTAAAATTTCTAGAAGAAGAGGGTATTCCTGTAAGGCCACCAAATGGAGATACATACCACGTTCACTTTATTTTGGGTCTTATACTTGGTGATAACTTAGGCCTTAACACATTATTGGGTTTCAATAAGTCGTTTTCTGGAACGTTTTGTCGATTTTGTCGTTTGAATAAAGGTGCATGCAATGAAACTTGTACGGAAAATTCTGATGAAAAAAGAACTATAAGTAACTACAACTCAGACCTACAAAAAAATAATCCCAAAGAAACTGGTATTAACAGTGAATGCTGTTTTAATGACATTCCTTCATTCCATGTTGTTGAAAACTTCAGCGTGGATGTTATGCATGACATCTTTGAAGGGATATGCCATTACGATCTTTGTCACATAATAATTCATTTCACTCAAATAAAAAAATATTTTTCATTAGAAACCTTAAACCAACGAAAACAAACATTTGAATACGGTCCTATAGAAATAGGAAATGCTTCGAACGAAATACATCCAACTCATTTGCAAAAGCGCCATCTACGAATGTCAGCAAGGGAAATGCTTACTTTTGCTCAATTACTGCCTCTTATGGTAGGAGATATGGTTCCAGTAAGTGATGACGTTTGGAACTTTCTTTTGAACCTTCTAGAAATAATTAATATAGTACTATGCTTTGAGATCTCAGATGAGTCGATATCAACGTTGAGGAGCAAAATAAAAACTCATAATGAACAATATCTTCATGTTTTTAAAGACAAATTAAAACCCAAATTCCATATTATTACACATTATCCGACAATATTACAAAAATCAGGGCCATTAAGGAAATATTGGTGTTTTAAATATGAAGCGAGGCACAAAAGCTTTAAATTATATTCCCATGCTATAACTTCCAGGAAAAATATATGCCTTACATTAGCAAAAAAATTTCAGCTTAAGTTTGCCAATAGAATTTTAAATTTTAATTATGACACCGCTAAATGCGTAGTTTGGAAGAAACACAACATGCATAGTGGTTTGATTTCATTAATAAGCAACAAAATGGAGGTTCCGAAAGACCGACTGAGCTTTTGGTGTGAGGCAGAATTCAATGGCATTGAATATAAAAGTGGCTATTACGTGTCCAGATTAACTAATGATTATAATATATACGTAATTATAAATTTTGTTCAAATCGATGAAGATATTACTTTATTCTGTCAAAAATTAAATCAAATTCACTACCGACCACACTACATGGCGTTTGAAGTTGATGCTTCTTTTCTGGGTGAATATTTTATTTTACATTTTGAGGAATTAATTGGACCTCCATCAACAGTAATAAAAACTCCGAAAGGAAAAACTGTGATGCACATAAAAGAATACTTTCTGCCATAAAGAAGGTGAAGGAACTTGAGATAAAATGTGTTAATAGAATTTTGTAGGGTTTCAAAATTTTAAATTATAAAAATTTCTTTGTATACTTTCAGTTCCGTTCACTGGGAAAGATAATCATTAATTCAACAATGAATGAAAGTTTAGAGGGCAAAAAAAGCCCTAATCAAACCCAAACCTTTTTGTATGTAGAAAATTCACCAACGTATGGAAGGCCCACAGTAGAGGTTGTTGAAAACATATCTTTTAACAACTCTGAGAACAATTTACTCGGATCTCTTCAATGCTTCAGTCAACAAGAAAAAAATTGCAATATAACTTCCCTGAAACACAACGACTGTCAGGATTTAACTTCTTCTAATCAGCGATTCGACAATTCTCAGGATGCTTTGAAAAAACTGCTCAAGTCATGGAATTTAGATCATATAACAGAATTCTTAATATGTAAGTCTACTATATCACTTTAAAGCATAATTAATGTGTAGAACAATCACCGTTACCTATTAAATCTCACTTACATATGTATGTAAGGAAATTAAAAAAAGAAAACTGTAAAACATGATTTAGTTTTAGAAGGAAAATGAAAATAGTTGACTTAGTTTTTAAACAATTAATTTTCATAACAATTGTATCAAATCTATACATTTTTTTTATAATTTTAAATATAGCTGAAAAAATCACCATCGACATTTTGCAAGTAATCAAACGGCACCACATAAATATGCTATTTAAAGACCAAAAAATTGGTGATCTAGTGGTGTTCGAAGAAAGTTTAATAGAATGGCGTTCAGGATTATCCTTGTTTGTGGACGAAGAGGATAGTGAATGTACCTCTTTTAAAACAAATCTGAGTTCTGTATCACCCATCACACCATCTAGCTCAAGAGGACCTGCTTCACCAGAACCAATAGAAGTGTCAATACACTTAGCAGACATATTGAATAATTGCAAGAAATCAAGTATAGTAACACATTACTATGAGCGGCATTCTAAATTACTGTGAGAACACAGATCTATATTGATAAGCATAATATGCTGTTATTTTCAAGAAAATAACCTTCATATGTCCTTAAAAACCAGTTATAGATTAGAAAATGAAATTCTTAATCGTTTTCCTGAAGAAAAATTGGAATATTATCGTGTGGGAAGACGGGGGAAAATATATGCGAAAGCTTGTAACGACAAAAGGAGTTATCGGACGCTTCTCAAACGGACATTACCTTTAGATACGGATGCGTCTGACAGCACTGATGTTGAACCACTAAACCCACGTAATAAACAGTTCTGTAAGTACCTTAAAGCCAGTTTTAATACAAGAACCGAGCTTAAACTTTAGAAATTTGTAAATCGTTAATAAACCCTACCACTTAAAGATAAATTTTCTTGTTCATTTTGCGAATTCATTTTAAATTATTATATAATTATTATATTCATTCTTATTACTCAGCACTCTTTTTTGTTCTGTGTATAGTATTAAGTATCCCAAAATGTAAAAATAAACATGATAACATAATCATATATTATTAACTAACAGCCCCAGAAACTGATGCAGAGGAGTGCATACGAAGCTTAAAGTATGACAACTTATCAGTTACGGAATTTGACAGCTGTTGGCAAGCATGCAGTCAATATAGGATGCAAAACGTGCAGCAAGCTAGTTCACTGGATGATATTTTTGCAAAATGGCCGGAGTATAAGACCCCAACTGGTTTTCGATTGGTAAGTTGCATTGAGTTATAAAAACGATATAAATACACTTATTATATACAGACACAAATCGAACCAAAATCCCGAAAATAATTTATTTGTTCTCCAGATTGATAAAGATTTTGCAACAATTTATGGAAGTCGTCCAGGTATACTTGCTAGATGGCCGGAACAAGCCAGTTCATTAATGAATTTCCTCTTCAAGCAAACTCAATCGAGGGATAAGAAAATGAGAACAATGTTGGAATCTATACATCAAGAAGATGTTAACAGTGGTAATTAGTTTAATTTATTTTTTCCTTTATGCGTATTTGGTAGCAAATCATAAATTCTAGTCCAAAGAAATTATGTTATGTTTACTACTTACACTTATGCTAGGTATTCCCTTTAGAATACAATTAGGTTAGAAACTGATTATCTTATTTTACCATTAACTTATAAAATCTTGTTTAATTCTTTTTCCAGATGCAACAGCAGTCAAATTGTTATGGTGCCTTCACTTTTTTCTCTTTCCTACCCAAAAATCTGTGAAAAAAGACAACTGCGGAAAGAAGAGTGTGGTCAAATTCACAGTATCAAGTTCACAGCAGGCATTCCTATTTATGGGTAAATCCATACAGGAGATTGAAGACCACATATCTTTTTTGAAGAGTAAAGGTCAAAGCATTCAGCCATTTATGCTTGGTATAGGTGACAGTGACTTGGAAAATATATTAAACTTTTATGTATATGTAGATGGAGTTAAGTTTCTTTTCAACTGCTTTTTAAGAGCAGTTGATATTTGTTTTAAGACCTTCCATTTGTTTAATTTAGAATATCCTCCTGCTTGCTCTCAATTTTGGGCATTTATAGAAAATCACTTTTATGATATGAAAATTACAAAACATATATCATCTAAAATGTTTGTACTTTCAGAACAATTGAAGAGTCCTTCATCTTAAATTTTGTCCGTTGATCGTTTCAAGATTTTAATATGTTTGACAATAATAATTTAATTTTTGTTTGTATAAAGTATCTTTAACTATCATTAATATTAATCAAACATTAGTCTTAAGCCATTACTGTAAATCCTAAATCTAGAGAAAATAATAAGTTTAAAATTGATAAAAAGTATTGTTTTCAATGAAGTATTTTAGCTTTTCAGGAAAGAAAAGAAGACATGGAACCATTTTTGGAAAGTACATTTTGAAAGTCGGTATGGGTAAGCTTAAAAAACTTACATATATTTTATATAATTTTTCATGAATTACATACATGCATACATACATATACTTTAACATACTTTCTTTCAAGCTTGTGAATTATGAATATTTAATGGTTGTGTGTCTTACTTCATAGAATTCCTACAGCCTTTCGTATTTTCTATGAAGAATTACAAACAAAAATATGTAATTTACCATACGAAGTATGAAACGCTGTATTAATTTTAAGGAATAATGCATACGTATATGATTCAAAAATATTCATATTTCATATGATTACATTCATAGATTTCACGAAATTTCATTCATACGATGCACTTATTTTTCATACATTCTATGACAAAAAAGAGTGCATCGTATGAAAGAAAACATACATTGTATGTAACTATTCATTCGATGCATTGCATGTTTCATATGTTCTATGAAAACAATAATGCATCGTATGTATGATTACACACAATTTATGTAACTATTTATGTGTTACATTACAAATGTCATAGATTCTATGCAATAAATCATAAATTGTATGCCTGTATTCATAGATTTCATGCAAAATTACATAAATTGTATGTAACTTTTCATACGACGCATTGCACATTTCATAGATTCTGTGCAATAAATCATAAATTGTATGCCTGTATTCATAGATTTCATGCAAAATTATATAAATTGTATGTAACTTTTCATACGATGCATTACGCAATTCATAGATTCTATGCAAAAAATCATAAATCGAATGCTTACATTCATAGATTTCATGCAAAATTACATAAATTGTATGTAGCTTTTCATACGATGCATTACATATTTCATGGATTTTATGCAAAAAAATCATAAATCGTATGTCTTTATTCATAGATTTCATGCAAAATTACATCAATTGTATGTAAATTTTCATACGATGCATCACAAATCTGATATATTCTTATGAACATATTCATAAATCGTATGCCTATATTCATAAATTTAATGCAAGATTACATACATTTGTATGTATCAAGTCATATGTTGTATGTATGATGACATAACCTGCATTGAAATTTTCATCAACAGGCATGCAAATCTTATGTAAATATTGCGTACATCAAATGAAACTTGACAACAATTATATGAAAGCAAACATCAATGAAGAGGGGAAATGGAATGTTTCACGTGATGTAACTATTTCATACGTTTTATGCTTTTGTCATACGATGATGATTGCTGTCATACGATGATGAAATGGAAATCATAAATCGTATGAAATCGAACATCGGCTCAAAACTAATGCAAAACATCATTAATGGCATGTCATTTTTCCTTGGATTGATGGACATATTTTTTTCGGTGTAAGTGGGCATGTTGTTGAGATGTCAGAGGGGATCGAGGGTCAGATGGGAGAGTTTCCTCAAAGGACTTCATAAAAAACTCCGCAAACATGTTGGATATAACTTTAGGATCTTGGCTAGAAAATCGTTTTTAAAATCAATATAATTTAGTAGGTCGCTATCAGTTTTAGTTTGATTGAACCTTAACCACGCCTTATTTCTTTTGTTTTTCAAGGATTTCAAATGCCGATCGAACCATGGGGGATAGTTATCTTTAGTTTTAACATGACGTAAAGGGATGGTTTCTAAAAAGCAGTCAAATATTATTTTATAAAACTTAAATAACTTATTATCTAGGTTTGAACCACTAAGCAAAGTATCCCAATCAATGAGACTTAATAGATTAAACAATTCATCAAAGTTACATTTTCTAAAATTGAATTCAACAAGATTACAAGCATTCGAAAAGTTACAAACATTCAAGTTCAAAAATATCGATAAAGCAGGATGATGACGATCTTCGATGACAAGTTTTACATCACTATGTGTAACAGCAGCGTCCGTGTTTAAAGACTCGGAAGAGTATACAAGGTCCAGTATTTTATTGTTATTGTTTGGAACTCCATTAATTTGATTTAAACAAAGGGCAGCCATCAAATCTATGAGGGAGATTTCTTTGGACGACGACAGATTAATAGGCAAAAATTCGCCGCTATCATTAGAATTAATCCAGTTTAGATCACTTAGATTGAAATCGCCAACTATGATTATTTCATCGTTAGGGTCAATGTTTTCAGTTATGCCATCCAGGCAGTCGTAAAGTTGATCATATATATCACTGTTGGAGCAAGGCGGAATGTAAGTAGCCACTACGTAGAGGAAACCATTAGGCATTTTTATCTTTATGCACAATATTTCAAGCAAGGATTGTCGGAAGTCATCGACGAGAGAGAACATTAACGAATTTTGTACGGCTATAATAATTCCTCCGCCAACCACGGTTGAATCATAGTTACAATGACGATCACGTCGGTAGATTTGGTAGTTGCTATCAAAAAGTTCAGAATTAGCTATTGATGAACATAGCCACGTCTCTGTTAAAACAATTACATCGTGAGGGAGGTTGGTTAAGTTCGTATAGACTATATTGGTTTTGGTCCGTAAGCCGTTAACGTTTTGATAGTAAATTAATACATGCTGCTGGGTTTTAGCGTTGTCAGTTATGACATATACATGCTTTCTTTGCGAATAATGTAAACCTTATTTAGGACTTTTAAATTGATTGATTGATATTTTACCAAGATTAAAGTCTTTTTTTGAACAAGCTTAAGCTGACTAGATTCAACTTTAAACAATAGTCACGTAAGCTGAATGGCTCTCTATCCACAATGTTTCACGTGGTTTGGTGCGGTTTTAGGCAGGCGTTTTAGCAGGATGATTGGAGCATACGTATTCGAAAAAGAGGCTGGTGAGGTGAATGGATTTCGATAGAGTTATGATTAATGATTTTATGTTGCTGGAATTGGAAGACATTAATGTGGACGAAGATTATTTTCAACAAGAAACATTTTTGCAAGATCCGAGATCCTTTAAAGTCGTTAATATTTTTTCTTTGTGAAAAGGTAAAAGATAAGGTATATGCTATAAAATCCAATGAAGATCCTAAGGGTAGAATTAGCAAAGTTATCGAGGACATACAATTTCATAAATGTTCGAATTGGTAATGAAAAGTTTAAGGAAAAGAATATGATGCTGCATTTATTTAGCTAGTAAAGTATTTCATTATTATTTGTGTACCTCCTCTTTACAATGAAAAAAATATCAATTGATTTACCTTTTTCGTTTTTTTTTTTTTTTTGTAATACATATCAAAATAAAACCTCCTATTGATAAACCCTGATTGTGTGATTAAAAACAAGCTTTAGCTATAGACAGTAAAAAATGTCTTCTAGCAATAGCTCTTTTAAAATAGGAAAAGCTAGATTAGTGTGGCTTGTTTGTTGTGTTTTTCCAGCTTCACCATCAAATTAATAATATGTACGAAAGTCTGTCCTATTTTGTATCACTTCGCCGTTAAACTGTAATAAACGTTTAGATTAAATATTACTATGATGATATATTTGTTTTTGGGTGCCTAACAAAGATTGTGGTACCTGTGGCATGGTGGTTAGTGCGTTGGACTGTAACTGGACAGACATATAAATGCTGCTCTGAACAGGGCCAGAGGAGCCTTCGCTCTGACGAAACGGCTGTTTTACAGCAGTCGGCTTGACCCCAGAGTAAAGTTAATTTGCTACATGGCCCGCATACGGCCGATGATCGTTTATATGGTTGTCCTGGTGTGGTTCAACGTTGCCCCTTCCCAGATGGAGAAGTTTCGTGTGCTCGAGCGGCAGTGTTTACGACGCTGTACCGGCTTATACCGAACAGCCGAATCTTCTTACGTGCATTATTATTCCAACGAGGTCCTATACAACGGGGCTCGAATCAACAGAATTGAAAATTTCGTGATAAAACTCGTTCGAGGTCACATTGCAAGAGCTATGTCTTTGACCAACAATTTAATTTTCGGGGCGTTCTATCCGAACGACGAGTATTTTGAGAGTGCACGCTTGAGCGGCTTCATTCCACCAGAAGCATTCCTCTTCTTAGATAGATGCGGTCTGATACAGGATAGATTGGCAGCTCCATATTAATCTACCACGTTAGACGACGAACCGTGGATAGGCGACTTTGTTCAATCGGGACGTCATGGCACAAGACTAAGCAGAGCTCCTTCGGTTCAGTAGGGCTGTGTCCGAACGGGACCGAACTGATAGGGTGAAGCAGGAGTGCCAGTTTTGGTGGATTCAATCGGCACATGATAGTGAGTAGTCGGGATGGGGATTTAAGCCTTGGCCGGCTTACATACTTGTTTTATAAATCAAAAAAACTGACAAAAAAAATTGTCACCTCGAAAATTTTACGAATAAAAAATGGTTTTATCTCCAAAACAATTTGGTGCAACGAAGAATAACGTTTTTAATATCAAAAATTTTGAGAAAAATCGAATTGACAGTTTTTTTATAAAAAATTAAAAAAAATTACTCAAAGTTGGTAAAAATTGAATTAAGACTCAAATATCTTTTCAAAAAATTGAGATTATGGCTTCGAACTTATTTTATCTTATAAGAAATATTGTTTTCAACATTCGGTAAAGTTTTGAGAAAAATCGAATTGATAGTTTTTTGTACAAAAAATAAAAACCTAAAACAAAAATGTATAAAAGTTAGTAAAATTGATTTTCGACTCAAATAGCTTCAAAACTTTAAGAAATTGGCTTTAAACTAATTTTATTTTTTTAAAAATATTGTTTTCAACATTCAGTAAAATTTTGAGAAAAATCGAATTTATAGTTTTTTTTACAAAAAAATTAATAAAAGTTGGTAAAAAAAGTGTTTCGACTCAAATATCTTTTTAGAAACTTTAGATATACATAGGCTTCAAATTAATTTTATTTTATAAAAAATATTGCTTTCAACATTCAGTAATTTTTTTATAAAAATTTAACAGTCAGTGTTTTCATAAAAAAAAAATTAAAATCTAAAAAAAAATAGTACGCAAAATTGGTAAAAATTGATGTTCGGTTCTCGATATCTCGTGAATAAAAGAAAACATTGGATTCAAATTAATTTCATTCATCCAATTTGTATTTTTTTATATTAGAAATAAAAACTTTTAAGAAATGCTACTAAAATTGGTAAAAATTGGTTTTCAAAAAAAAAACTCGTTAACCAAAAAGATTTTGAAATCAAATTCTTTTATTTTATCATTTTCAAAATATTGTTGGTAATTTTTAATTTTTTTAGAATAAACTTTTTTAACAAAACACGAAAACCTACAAACCTTTTAAGCAAGACAAATCGACAGACGGGATGGGAAGTTATCAGTGTGGGTCGCATCCCAGCCTCTTTTTTTATTTATTAAACGAAATGAAGATATTTATTGGCGTCATAATTAGAACAAGAAGGCTGAAAGGGAGCTGGACAGGACATGTATCTAGACTTCAGGACCAAAAATGTACAAAAATTACAACAATGGAGACCAGAGAAAAATAGACCAGCAGGACGACCCAATAAAAAATGGAGTGGCGATCTATCACAAACAAGCATAAATTGGTACAACGAAGCCAAAAATAGAGACACATACCAATAACCAACATTATTAACTTTTCAATTTTTTCCTAACTGTTTTATTTTTAAATTCAATACACAAATTTTAAATTTATAGTTGCATAGTTTTAATATTGCACGTTTTTTTTTTTTTTTAATTTTTAAATTTTAACAATCAATACTTTTTCTTGAAACGCTTTAAATCATTCAGTTAATAATATTGTAAATAAATAAATGTAATCATTAAACTAAGGCAATAAAAGCTTATAATAATAATAGTAATAATAATTTTAAAATGGTGAAACACTTTTACTTTTCACTTTTCAAAAAAAGTCTGAGAAATTAAAAAGTGAAGAGTCTTTTCACTTTGTAAATTATTGTTCTTTGCAGGATATTATTTTTTTGCAAAGTTGCAAAGTGGAAAGTGTTTGGTGAAATTGGCCCGTGTTTGAATTGAAAATCAAAGATATTTGAATTATGGTTTTTTAGTCAGTCTTATAAATGTTGATACAAATCTATATAAAGCATCGCAAAGTATGCAGTTGAAGTCGTTTTTTGTTATTTCTTAAATATTAGTTTTCTTATTTGGCATCTGCCACCATCTTTCAATAAAACGGCTGCATTATACAAAATGGAATATCTACGATTATCCTTTGTGTGTATTATGTATACATAAATTTGCCTACAGGATACAATTATAGCACCCCTGCGTGATTATGTTTAGAAAAAATAAAACGCAAAACATTTCACCAACCCTCCTGATTTTTAGAAAACAAATCAAAACAAAGAATTCATTCCATGATGGTACTTTGTTTACGCTACTCATCCATTTGGAAAAAAAGAAATAACAAAGCAAAATGCGAGTTATCTCAACACTAGGGAGAATATCCGTTTGTTTTGCACTCGGATAAAAAGAAATTGAAAAAACTCACTTCATACATAATAAAGAGACGTATGTACAAAAATACGTAAATCCTTTTGGAATAGTCTATAAGTATAATTAAAAGATTCTTCCTTAATTTAATGGCTTCCCTGTATATCACATGAAATAAATCGCACGACACGTGTACAAATATGGTGCAGCTCTTAACCAAAAATTATCCCAAGGGATGCACTATGCATGACGCGAGTTACTACTTCGTACATAGACGCCGCCGCCGCACATCATATCAAATCAAATCAAATCCTTCACAAATGTCAATTTTTTGTACGTATAGACACCCTAGTTATTTCTGCACTCTTATAGTAACGCTTTTGAGAGCTAGCAACTGTTTTTTTTCGTCACTTTTGCTTAAAAGTTGGTCATACATACAACCATCAAAAAGGAACAAAGAAAAAGGATGCACATCATGTGAATTAAGGATCCAATCTGACATTGTATTTATAAAGGATCAAACCTTAAATACATATGTATGTATATTGGAGCTAACAAAAATATTTAGAAAGAAGCTTCAATGCAAATGGGGACATCGTCGCTCGTCGTTCGTCACGGTCGTGATGAACATTTTAAAAGCATAGTGCGACAGGACGAAAACGAGATGATAAAAATGCAATGACTACCAGGGTTGGGTTCGTCTATAGTTAAAATACATACATACATAATGTACAATATACAAGAACATATGTACGTAAATATGTATACATACATAAATATTATACAATCTGCTTTTCGCTTTTTGTGCATCTTTGTCAATTTTGTACCTATAGTAGAAATGGTTTTCCTTTATTTCAACAAAAACACAAGCAACGATACACCTACAACATTTTTGTTTAGATATTGTATATATTTTTGTATGTTGAGTTTGCGGTTGGAAGGACTCGAAAAATGAGCTCTAATTCATGCATTGTCTGTTTGTAGAGATAAGATTGTCGTCTATACATAAAAGTTTTCTGTGCTTTTTAAAATCAGCTTTCAAAGATTGAAAGCGGCACATCATTAGGATTTCATTTCATAGAAAAAAAAACTTGAAAAAGAAAAGTAAAGCAGTTGACATTATTAATGTTGATGAAAAATATAAAGAACAACAAAAGAAATGAACACATTATGTTCTTATGTCATATTCTATAAGTATAAATATTGGTAGCTTTTATCAAGTATACCTGTCTATTTCATAAACAATGAAGAAGGAATTTAACTTAAAAATTGTAGCAATTGTCACAGACCATAAGGCTAAGTAAAAAGATACAAAACATTTTTAATCGAATACCGCATATAGAAAATATGAAAATGTTAACGAGAAAAAATATGATTTTATTTATTATACCTGCAAGTTTGACAAACCTAAATTAGTTTTAATAACAAAAATGATTTTATTTTAATACTTTTTAACAAAGTTTTAAATCACCGAGCCTCGACTTAAAGACGGATTTAGGGAGGGAGTCAGAGAGGCCATTTTTAAAAGGGAACCTTGAACAAGAAATCGTCAATTTTATACTATATTCTGAGAAACTGAAATTGCCTTTAAATTTCTAAAACTATTTTTTCAATTCCATCTTTTTTTTTACTAACATAGGTAAGGGTTTGTTAAAGTGTTTTTCTTTCACAATTGTTTTATCTATATTAAAGCCAAAAACTTTTAAGGTCGTAATAAATTAAAAAAAAAATATTCTTTTTGAAGTGAATTTGCTTTGGTTGCTCAAGAATTGAGATTTAAACATGAATATGAATGTCCCAAAAATAGCAAAAGCGAAACTTTCGTTAAATAATAATAATATACATATTATATAGGCATATCCACAGAATCTTTCATTTTCAACAATTGAAATTTTTTTTTTTTATTTTGAGGCGCATCTATAAACAAACATTTGCTTGATTGTTTATCATCTAAATAACAAGAAAACACTTGCGTGATTCATTTTGAAACATTGTTAATATCCGTCACGTAATATCCGGTACGTTAGATCAATGAAAAGCATTCAATGAAAAACCCTCATTTCATAGTAAATTTTGATTTTGTACTGTCGTACAAACTTTGAAGATTCAAAATTTTGATCAACAGCTTTTTTTTCACTATTATTCGTAAAATTATCATTCACAATCATTTATTTAGCTGTAAGATCTTATCGATAGGTGTGCCGCTAAAAAATCACATATTTTATACCAATCACGTTTTCAATTTTAAACTTTAAAATGGCATTATTTATTTTTAAATAGAGGCACATGATCCAATTAAATTTTAATTGATTTATTGATTGATAGAGAATAATTTAAGCCTATAAAATATTACCAGAATCGATCGTTGAGAAGATTTAAATATTTGTAAAAACGCAGGTACTCTAATTTAATTGCTTTGTACCATTTTTTAAATGGTAGCACACCTTTCTTTCGAGGTTTTTCTATCAGTGTATATTATAAATAATTATATATTAATAATGTTAAGTTGTTTCAAAGGTCGTTGAAATGTTTTTTGTTTATAAAACTTAATAAATGTGCATCTGGTACGCTTGAAATTTGCAATATTTAAGCCTATTTTTTATTAATTTTAATTAAAAATTTTAATCCAATCAAGTCACAAGTAGGTTACATAATTGAAATAAGTCATGATACGAAAATCTATCCACTTAGAAAGTGCCAATTTCATTTCTAAGGCTTAATATACTGTGGTAACATGAAAGTTAAAAATATTGTGGATATGCCCATATATTAATTAAGCTTTGAATCCCTCAAAAACTGAAGTGAGAAAAGGTTTTCCACGTGTAATTTGTAAGTGCCAAACTATAGTTTCTTCCCAACTTATTTAATTTTTAGAGATATCATGTCCGAAATGCACTTATGTACATATTTCCTTTAATTCAAGAACCAAATATTTTTCTCTCTCCTATTTTTAAGTTTTGTTGACTCCTTTTTGATCGAAATACTTCAAATGGTTAACGCAAAACAGTTATTTTTTAAAAATGTATCTTCTAGGATCACCTCCAACTAACGGTTAGCAAATTGAAAATGATAGTAATAATAGTTCCGGAAATTGCGTCAGAAGAAAATACGCACAAAAAAGATAGAAAACTCTTTTTTATTTTCCTAGGAAAAAATATCAAATTTTTCTGGAAAACTTTCTCATTTTCTAGCTCTTTTTACCATTTATAGAAATAGCAACAAGAGTGGAATGTACATATTATTTTTCGAAAAAGCTACTTTTTAACTGTTATAGTTTTACGAAACATTTCTTTAGAAAAACTCTGAGGGTAATTACGCATACTCCCACCTTGGACACACTTTATGATTTGGGGTAGATACAAATGCATGTTCACGTTATTTCCTTTTTGCTTTCTTATCATTCCTGTTTGGCACAGTTTCTAACATTTCTGCATAATAAGACAAATTGTCACGTTAGTTTAGTTTAGTTTATTCAGTTTAATTAAATCTCTTACAAATAGAATGAAGTTTAGCCCTTGGAATAAGTAAAGACGTACAGCACATGTGTTGCCCCAAGCCTCCACACAGTGGTTCAAATGTTATTAAGAAACTCAATATAAAAGATTCCAAATAGACATTTCACCTCTGAATGATTCTTATATCTATTAAGATTTGTACAAACAATGAATACATCGTTAATTACGAGTGACAAAAGGTCCTCCAATATTCCACATGAGTTTAAAAAGTTATTAAGGTTTTTTATCGAGAATTTCTAGTTTCAGGCTGTAACTTTTGAACGATAAATGTTTTTAGTTGTTCTAGGGGAAAGTTGTAGGTAAATGAATGAATACGTTCATTTATTGTTATCAAATAAATATGTTAAGCTTTTTATCTTAAAAAAATAATTGTGTATGATTGTAAAATTTCTGTTTAATTAAGAAAGAATAGTTATATTAGTCGGTGTTGAAACTTAATTGTATCATATCCTTACAAAATGGTATTTATAAGTCCTCACAATAAAACTGTTTTGGCTGTTATGCAGAAAAGTCAGAAAAGCCACAAACCTTAAATACAAATATATATATGCCTTCAGCTGATTTTCGACTAAAGGCAGGTGAGACTTTTTACAAAACTGGCCTGAAGACAAAATAAAAGAACCAAAGAACCCGCACAGCATATTCTTCCTTTGGTCGATTTAGGCGGAAGTAAGGATAAGATGCAAGTTTTCAAAATCTATTGGAGCGACACAAACAATTTGTGAAAAAAGAGCATCGTTACTTTTTTTTATCTTGGACAACAGAGGAATATTAGGTTTAATTTTAGGACACTTTTAATTCTTCTTTTTCTTTAATGAAGAAATCTTCTTTTACTTGGAGCTTGTATTCCGACTACGAAATCCAACAAGTATTATAGACTATGAGCATTTGTACTTTAAAACACTTAAATATGTACTTAATAAAATCAATAAAACTTATGTGTATTTATGCACATACATATGTACATGCAATTAACTGTTAACTAATATAGAATTATTTTGCTAATAATACAAATAAAAATACAATTTACATATATGGCACCTACATACCTTCTTTAAAATTTTGTTGTTGATAAAATTGGTGGACGCAATATTCATTACTTCTCAGAATTGTTCCATTGGTTCGAATTTCTAAAAAACTCAACTCAAATCTGAAAATGTAGAAAAAACAGATTATTAAAAAAAAAAAAAAACAATTTTTTAAATGCAATACAACTGAACAAAATTACAAGTTTGTCAAAGTAAAAAGCACGAACAATTATATCCAATATAGGGATTACTAAATTTTGGCCTCTATTCTTATATTAGAATTGCTTACGTCAAGATTTCGAGATATTATAGCTCAAATAAAACCTTTTTTTCTTTTTTAATATCATTTAAGCTCACTGATTACTTGATGCGGAAAAAATAACAGCAAGTATTAATCTTTTTTATGTATAAGGTTTTCTAATTTTATTTTTATGAAGACCAGTTATGGGATCACATTGAACTTTCAGAACATTAAAAATTAGGCCTTCATTAAGTATACCCAATTTAAATTAAAATCAAGCGGTTTTGATGAAATACGAATAAATATTTCCCATTAGGTAAAGCTTACGTTCACTTTAAGTGTCTAATGTTTATATCTACATAGGATTTACGACTTATCAATCATAGCTAAATATTGCAAATAATCACTCAAACTGAGTTTAATCACTCAAACTTTCAGGCAATTCTTGACGTAGGGAGACCCACCAAAGAAAAATTTTCAAGATATTAAAATCTTTCCGATTAAAAAACTAGTCTTGAAGATGGCTTTGAACATTATTATTTCTTTCTATATTTCTTCTCGTTTTTTTCTTAGTCCTGACACTTCAGTCTTGGTATAATTCGGACAGAGTTTTGGTTTAAGCAATGTAATGCATTGAAACATCCGAATCGAAATCAGTGCCTTCACAGTTTTGATAACTACCAATTCCATGAATTGAAATGTACAAACTAATATTTTCGTAAATTGGGAGCGTAAGGTTATTTGTTGGTTTAAATTAATGGTATATTTCTTGGAGGACATAAATTAAGTCAAATTCATATTCGAACAGTAGGTTTGCAATATTTTTAACACTCCTTTTAACCCTTTTAATTTGAACCACAAACAGTTCTTAAACATTAACTTAATTTAGTCAAATCATTCAAAATCGGATAAATAATGTTTAACCAACATTATGGTTCATTTGAAAATAATTTTCTATAATTCGCAACATCAATAAGAAGGAACCTATTAAAAGAAAGTCAAATTTCATTTTTATCATTCAAACATTTGCGTATTTTTAAATTTTGTTTGAAATTAAATCAAAACATTGAGAAGAAAAAATGTTATAAGTCGGTTGAATTCAGAAAAATGATTATTGAGTACCATAGTGATGTTAAATCATTGAAACAAATATCGGACCTGATTATCAGAGCAAGATCTACTTTGAAATCAGTAGTTAAAAGGTATATGATCAATGCTGAACATGTTAATCGCATTTAAAATAAGCCGAGAAACACCAGACGCACAATTTTCAACACTTATGATAAGCGTTTTTTCATACGTGAAAAAACGAAACATCTCCTGAGTAGTGCACTGAAACGGGTTGAAAGATTTCTTCAGGAACTAAATAAGTTTTTAAGGTAGAGTTGCAAGGAGTTTGTAAGTGCTGTTAACAGAATAAAACAGACAAACTTTGCAAAAGAGCATCAATGCAAGGATTTTGACTTCTGGAAAAAAGTAATTTTTGCAGATAAAACAAAATGTAATATCTCTGGTTCTAATGGACTGCAGATGGTCTGGCGGAAAGCAAATAAAGAGCTGACAAAAATGCAGACCAACAATAGAGGAATCAAACCATAAGAAATGCATGTTATCTAAAAGAGAAGATAGTACAAGAACCGGACAAAAGTTCTGCTAAAACAGCAAGAAACTTGTCCAAGTCTTACCAAATAGACTACGAAAAGTGATAAAAAAAAATGAGTGATATGGTACACAGTCAAGTTCTTATTACGAATTCGTAGTCATAAGGTTGTTTTGAAATGTATTGAAGAAAACAAATCGGAGTTGGAATTCGGAATTCGGAATCAGCACCAAAATTTAACTTAAAAACGAATTATTCAAAACCATAAAGGAATTTCATCTAAGGTAAAGTAAAATTAAGACACATACAATACATAACTCATCTCATATTAAATAACAATTTATGAAAACTTAGTGAGTTACTAAAACGATTTAAGCTGTATCTAGAAGATAAGGATTTGTACTTTGTAAAATAATAGCAAACAATTTTGTTAACAATTGCGTTGTGTTTTACTTTAGCCTTAAAAAAAGTGTATTATTATTTTGTTTGCATTTTCAGAGAGTTTAATTCAGGACAACAAATCCCAGTGTTACTTATATGGAAACTTGTGTTTTGTTTGTGTAAGGTTAACAGAAAAGTAACATATATTATTTTATTGTTACTCCAATACCCCCAGACCTTATCGATAAAAAGTTTCAAATACAACTTAAGCTATACAAAATATTTGAACTTATGTATCTATTTTTTGAAAAACTAAATTATTTCTTCTTGTATAAGTTAACACACAACATCGCGAAAACTGCTACACTAAATGCTGACTTGCATTGCACGTGTAAGCCCAATAAAAATACACAAAATTCCCGGAATTGTTCCCATGGAAATGAGGTGCTTCCTTGGGAACTGAATGCAACGACAAGACGGTGACTACATGGTTTTTATTATTGCTGAGGTTAGGTAAAAAATAGTATTTAAAGAATAGAAATTAAGATTAGTTTTTTAGTTATAATAAAATTGTAAAAGACGGCGTAACGCTGCAACCCGAAAATTAAATAAAGTTTTTTTTAAATAAATTTTATGTATTAAGTTTTAACTGGCGCCCGAGCAGGGACCGCGACGAAACCTCTATTTTGGAAAAAACCAAACGCGTAACGAAGCCCTCAAGTAGTGCGTAGCGAAAGAACTTCCAAGTAGAGCATCGAGTAAAAACAAAGTATTTTGGAAATAAAAACAAACGCGTAACTAAGCCCTCAAGTAGTGCGTCGCGAAAAAAAATTCCAATTAGTGCGTCGAGTAAAAACAAACTATTGTGGAAAAAAGAACCAAACGCGTAATAAAGCCCTCAAGTAGTGCGTCGCGAAAAAACTTCCAAATAGTGCGTTGAATAAAAATAAACTCACTCGTAACTTCTCGAACCTCAATAAACGGTTGGAGAAAATAAAGAAAAGGGCCCCTGAGTAGCAGATGCAAAAAGGACATAGTTGAACTAGAAGCCGCTCCAATGCCGATCATCCTGTTTTTATTGTAAGAATTTTATCATAAGCTTAATATTACTTCAATTTTTTTCTATATAAAACTACTTAACCCTAAATAATCATATATATTTCTTAGTCTTTAAGATTACATACAATTATTTTTCAATATTAATTATTAAAAAATCATAAAAGTATTTAAAAAAAAAAAAAAAAGAAAGGTCATTAGACAGCAGTTATAAAAAATTATTCATTAATATTTTAAACTAACTAAACCCGATAAAATTTAATAATCATGGCGAATCCACAAAATCTTGCTAGACCTCCAATTGTTGAATCCCAACCAAATCCTACGGTCCAACAGCATGCGAATAATAATAATATAAATCGCTCTGAATTACAAACTGTAATTACATCCATGGTAACCCAAGCCCTCCAAACAGAGGGAAGGCGCATTATTCATTCTATAATGAATCCCAATTCTGATCAATTCGCAGGAATTGACCAGGTAATCAACCCAGATCAACGATCAAATATTTCAGAACTTGATAAAATACCTGATGTTGTCAGAAGCTTGAGAGAGTTCTCTGGACAACCAGGGGAGTTCAGCTCATGGCGCAAAAGCGTCGAAAGAATTCTAAGAATCTATGATTCCACTAGAGGTTCTCCAAAATATTTTGGAATCATAAACGTAATTCGAAATAAAATTGTTGGACACGCAGACCATGTTCTCGAGTCCTATAACACTCCTCTTAACTGGGAGAATATTTCTAGATGCTTAACACTACATTACGCGGACAAACGTGACCTAGGAACTTTAGAATACCAATTAACGTCTTAAGTACAAGGTAACTCTTCTGTTCAGGACTTCTACCAGGTAGTTTACTCTCACCTGTCATTGATCCTCAACAAAATTGGATCAATGGAAATGGGCACGGAAGCAGTAAACATGTTAATGCAGACTTATAGGGACAAAGCCCTAGACACCTTTATAAGGGGTCTTAAAGGCGATCTGCCTAGGCTTCTCGGCATCCGAGAACCTTCAGATCTACCCCAAGCATTACATTTATGCTTAAAACTTGAAAACCAATATTATCGTTCGCAATATGCATTAACAACAAACAATAATGCAAAGAGAATCTATAACTCAATACCTCCAGAACTTCCTCCCAGGAGAACAAATAATAACAATAATTCCTTACCCAATCGTCAAACCCCATTCTACCCCCAACTTGCTCACTTTGCCCACGTCCCTCGTCCTGTAGAGAATTATAACAATCGCTCTTACCCATTCAACACTAATGTTCAAAAACAACAACCTTACAATGGCCTTAACTACCAACGTCCATTTCAAAACCAGACACAGGGAAATAATCCCAGGCTACCTGTAAGGTCACAACCAGGGGTTGAACCAATGGAAACTTCCACCATTAGAACAGCCCAAGTTAACTATGCAAACAGGCCGCAACAAAACCAAGAAAGATGGCCACCAGCTCCAAAACGACCAAATCAAATGCCACAGCAGCCTAATTATCCAAGTAAACTTCAAAGGAATTTCCATATTGAGGCCTCTCCTCAAGAAGATTCTGCAGCCCAATTAAATCCTTCAGTTCAAGAGATGGAATTACAACAATACTATGCCGTTCCACAGTCTCTTGATCAACAATACGAACAAAGCTTCAATAATTATGTGGAACCACTAACACAAATGGACGAAAATACCACTGAGATTACATCCGAGCTTAGTGATATTCATTTTTTAGATTAGCCAGCTCTTCCACTGCCTTATATAGAAGTAAAAACAAGCAGTGGAGAAGTGCTGAAAATCTTGATAGATACAGGATCGAATAAAAACTATATTCAGTCGTCTTTGGTAAAAAATCCAAAACCTAACGATGAAAAATTCTTTGCTAATTCAGTTGGAGGAAAAATAGAAATTACACACCATACCTTTGTAAATTTATTTGGACTAAGCGACACAAAAATCAAATTCTTCTTAATGCCACACCTTACATCTTTCCACGGTATTCTTGGGAACGATAGCTTAAAAGATTTAGCAGCAGTAATTCACACACGACACAATTACATGATTATTAGAAATAGCTTAAAAATACGAATCAAACAGTTTACCACACAAGCTGTAAATACATTGACCCTTAGAACTGAACATATGACATTAGAACAACAGAAGCTAATCAAAAATTTGGCCGCAAGGTATCCTAAATTATTTGACGAACCAGATGAAAAGCTAACTTATACGACTGTAGTAAAAGGTGAAATTCGTACAACATCAGATTCACCTGTCTATACAAAATGTTACCCATATCCAATGACCCTCAAAGACGAAGTAGAAAGTCAAATACGGAAACTTCTTAATGATGGTATTATACGCCCATCAAGATCACCGTACAATTCACCAGTTTGGATTGTCCCCAAAAAGTCAGACTCTTCTGGTGAAAAGAAGTTTCGGTTGGTGATCGACTACCGGAAACTTAATACCATCACAATTCCTGACAGGTACCCCATACCCGAAATCAATGGAGTACTCGCGCAATTGGGCGAAAACAAAATTTTCACGGTCATTGACCTAAAGAGTGGTTTTCATCAAATTCCACTCAAGGAAAAGGATATCGAAAAAACAGCCTTTTCCGTAAATAACGGCAAATATGAGTTCACCCGCCTGCCTTTTGGGCTGAAAAATGCCCCCTCGATATTCCAAAGAGCGCTAGATGACATACTCAGGGAGCATATTGGGAAAATATGCTTCGTCTATATAGACGATATTATTATATTTAGCAAAGACGAGGAGTCACACTTACGAAATATCGAAACAATCTTTAGAACATTAGAAGCTGCTAACATGAAAGTTCAGCTTGACAAATGCGATTTCTTTAAAAAAGAGGTTGAGTTCCTTGGATTTCTCATTTCTTCAGATGGCATAAAAACCAACCCGGAAAAGGTCAGGGCAATACTTAACTTTCCATACCCCAAGACGCTTAAAGACCTGAGATCTTTTTTAGGATTATCAGGATATTACCGTCGTTTCGTCAAAGATTATGCCAAGTTGGCAAAACCCTTGACAACACTTTTGAGAGGGGAAGACGGACGGTTGTCCAAAAACCTTTCAAGTAAGAAACTAATCAGTCTAAACGAAGAAGCAATAAAAGCTTTCACGAAACTAAAAAACTCGTTAGCTTCAAAAGAAACCATTCTATCCTACCCAGATTACAAAAAAGAATTCGAACTTACCACAGATGCGTCAAATTACGCACTCGGAGCAGTCCTTTCACAGGATGAAAAACCAATAATATTCATTTCACGTACACTTTCCGAAACTGAAGAGGCGTATGCCACCAATGAGAAAGAAATGCTGGCCATAATTTGGGCTTTGCAATCTCTCCGAAATTATCTCTATGGTTCAGCTAAGGTTAAAATTCTAACGGACCACCAGCCTCTGACGTATGCTTTGAGTAGCAAAAATCAAAATTCTAAAATGAAGCGTTGGAAAGCCGCATTGGAAGAATACAACTATGAAATGATATATAAGCCTGGCAAGGCGAATGTTGTTGCTGATGCACTCTCAAGACCACCCCTTGATTCCCAAATACATTCACTTACAGCTTCACAACATAGCGACGAAAGTTCCTCACACGAACTTATACCAACAGTAGAAACGCCGATAAATGCCTTCAGAAACCAACTTATTCTTCTAATAGGAGATGAAGACTCTTACCAACTTCAATACCCTTTCTCAAGTTTCCGTAGACACATTTTCACAAAACCTCAATACACGAAGGAAAATCTCATTTCTATATTTAAACGGTACTTAATCCCCACTATAGTCAACGGGTTAATGACTAACGAAAGTACAATGGGCATTATCCAATATATTTACCCCCTTTATTTTAAAAATTATAAAATCCGCTTCACACAAACTAGAGTTACCGACTTAACCATCCAAGCTGAACAAGAGGAACAAATCCTTAAAGTCCACAATAGAGCTCATCGCAATGCACGCGAAAACAAAGCACAATTAATTCAAAATTATTTCTTTCCCCAAATGAACTCAAAGGTTAATAAAATAGTAAATCAATGCCAAACATGCCACGAACACAAGTATGATCGACATCCACAAAAACCTGAGCTCAGACCAACCCCCATACCTCAATATCCAGGTCACATCTTACACTTAGATATCTATTCAACAGAAGGAAATTTGGTGCTTACAGCCCTTGATAAATTCTCTAAATACGCTCAGACAAAAATTATTAAGTCAAGAGCTGTACAAGATATATTAGAACCTTTAAGACAGATATTGTTCAACTTCGGCGTCCCAAAAATTGTTGTCTTTGACAACGAAAAATCTTTTAGCTCAGCTTCTGTTTGTTTCTTAATGAAAGATCAACTAAAAATTGAGATTTACAAAACTCCACCGCATTCCAGTACAATAAACGGACAAGTAGAGAGATTTCACTCTACGCTTTCGGAAATAATGCGTTGCTTGAAAACCGAAAATATTCACAGATCATTCCTAGAGCTATTAGATAGATCCGTATACGAATATAATTGCTCAATTCACTCAACAATAGGAAAGAAACCGATCGAAGTATTTTTTGGCAGAAACGTAAGTACAGACCCGGAACAATTTGAATTAGCAAGGGAAGAAAATATTCTTAAACTACGTGAAAAACAGAAAAGTGACCTAAAATATCATAACAAAGAAAGAAGCCCTATTAAAAACTATTTGCCTGGTGAAATCGTTTATTGCAAAGTAAACAAACGGTTAGGTTCTAAACTATCACCTCGCTTCAAAAAAGAAATAGTCAAAGAAAACAAATCAAAAACCATAACTACCGAATCTGGTAGAATAGTGCATAAAGCCAACATTAAAAGTTAAAAATCATCCTTTTACAGGTACCTAACATCATTGGTTCACGCAGGCATTGAGGTCCTTGATTACTCCAATTCGGAGATAATCGTACTCAAAAAGGGGACAGCAAGAATTCAAAATGGAAACCTTAAATTTATCCATATCATAGAGCTATCGACTTACGAAGATTTTATCCTAAAAACATCATCCCTCCTATATCAAAACATCCCAATACAAAATACATTTTATCCAATCCTTGAGCATGAACTAAAACAAACTAGAACCCTTCTTAACAATATTAAAATAAAAAACCAAAATTCAAGATCGAAAAGATCATTAAATTTTATCGGTACCGCCTGGAAATGGGTTGGAGGAAACCCTGATCATGATGATTTTTCCATTATAACAAATAAGATAAACGAGGTTTTAGAAAATAATAACAACCAAGTTTTAATTAATAAAGTATATATTGATAGAATAAATAAGTTGACAAACATAACTAATGAAATACTTAATGAAACTAAAAAGGATAAAAGTTTTCTAAATGAATTAGTACTAAGCTTGCTTTATAAAATAAAACTTATTAAAGAAGAAATAACAAATGCGATATATGCAATAGAATTAAGTAAAATGAATATTGTTAGTTCAAACATATTATCGAAAACTGAAATTAATGTAATAATGGATAAAATGGATAAGAATAAAATAAATGTACCATTCAGAAACATTGAAGAAACATTAGAATTCGCAGATGTAAAAATTGCTATGAATAATTCCACTATAATCTATATTGTAAGCATCCCGAAAACAGAAGATATGATATATGAAAAGTTAATTGTAAAGCCAATCATAAAAAACAAGAAGTACGTAAATAAAATTGAAAATGAAAATATTTTAAAATGTAATAATGTTATGTATGGAATAAGAAATAATTGTAAGACTATAAATGATATATCAATCTGTAAACAAGCAAACTTAATAGACCTCAGCAATGACAAATGCCTATTTAATTTAATGAAAAGTAAAAACGCAATATGTAAGCAGACAAATAGTCAACACATCCCTCAGATCGAAGAACTGGCAACGGGAATAATCCTACTCAACAATTTTGATGGTAATATAGATATCGATAACAACACCCAACAATTGAACGGAACGTACCTCATCAAATTTTCAAACACTACATTGAGAATCATGAACCAGCAATACATCGCAGAGGAAATATCAGAGATCCATGAGATACCACCACTCTTGCATCTAGTTTCGGAGATATCAGAGAAGGAAGAAATCTTATCACTTCAACTCATGAAGGAACTTCATATAAACAACACCAAAACCATCAATAAAATCCGGATAGAAAAAGATATTCATCAATACATGAATTATTCTTTCTTCGCAGCTATATTTTTTCTCTTCATATTAACACTACTGACGACCCATCTGAAAAAAAGGAAGTTTACCGAAACAACAATCACACCTGTATTCATTCCTCCCGAAAATAATAATAATTCACAACCTGCCGTACTTTAAACACGAGGACGTGTTAAATTAAGAGGGGAAGAGTTAACACACAACATCGCGAAAACTGCTACACTAAATGCTGACTTGCATTGCACGTGTAAGCCCAATAAAAATACACAAAATTCCCGGAATTGTTCCCATGGAAATGAGGTGCTTTCTTGGGAACTGAATGCAACGACAAGACGGTGACTACATGGTTTTTATTATTGCTGAGGTTAGGTAAAAAATAGTATTTAAAGAATAGAAATTAAGATTAGTTTTTTAGTTATAATAAAATTGTAAAAGACGGCGTAACGCTGCAACCCGAAAATTAAATAAAGTTTTTTTTAAATAAATTTTATGTATTAAGTTTTAACTTATATGTTTCTGATGGGATTCGTTAATAAAGCTTTGATTGATTTTCAAGATTTTCATATGTTCACATAATTTAATAAGCAATTATTTCTATCATCATGCAGAAAGGTGGGGGGTATATCTTAGCTCCACAAATCTCTTCTATAATAATACCAAACACAATTCAATCAATGAAGGTACTCAAAATAATATAACTTTCGATCAATACAAAAAAAAAAGAAGAAAGAACTGATTTCGCATGATAAAAAATAAAAGATGCCTGCATTTGCAGAAGGAAACCCTCATCATTATACGTACGAACTTACTTAAGTGGATTAGAAGAAAGAATTCCATCATCTCTATTACAATTATCATCGCTACGACTACGACTACGACGACCGACGACCAAACGACGAGCTGATGGTTTATGGTGGTGCTGGATTACTCAAGTCCATTGAGAATCAGGTTCAATTATTAAAGACGGTATTGAAATTAATAGCTACGTATATCTACCTTTCTATACATATAGCCCAGCAGTATTAAAAAGTGAAAAAAGTTTCTCCCTTTCAAGCTATAAAAAGAACTGATGGTATAAATAATAAAAAAAAAAGAAAAAAAATCGCATTAACGAGCATTGAGCATCATTATCAAGAGATTCTCTAGGGTATGTGAAAGCAAATGACGCCTTGCTTGTATATAACAGTCCTGCCACCCTTAAAAAGGCTTTGCGTGAAACTTCCTCCACCATTATCGTCGTCGATAACAACGAGACTAACGAAAGGGAAACCATCATCACTATAGCATAGAGATAACTACGTATCTATATACGAGTCCAAATATAAAGAAACCTTTATACATACCTCATATATATGAAGTAGATACTAAGTAAATAGAGAAGTTGGTTCGGATGATGTACCTAGTGTGCCTATAGCCTATATTCTCCGACAGTCATTTTCGGTCCATAAGGCATCATCGTTCGTTGGCGTTGCAAAGATACATAAATATGTAGTGTAGTTACGTATTTACATACATATGTATGTATATAGCATAATGGTGCGATACGATAGACCCTTGTGTGCTAAGCTGGGGTGTTCAAATACACACAATTTTTGCGTCTCGCTCTGGTGTTAGTCTCCGTGGTAGAAAATACAGGGGACTATTAATATCAATCTCTAGAATCAACGCGAGACTTCCGTCCACCCTTCCTAGTGTTTATTCTTTTTTTTTTGTTACTTTCATTCCAAAAGTACACTATACAATGTACACACGCTGGGGCTGGCGTTGGAACTGGTACTTCTGGATGGCTGCCTGGCTGGGTGTATAGAGAGAAAGTCCTTTTGATACCGTCGTCGTCGCCATGATGGTGGGGTTGAAGAAGTGTACTATTTGGGGGTAGGTTTCTCGTGTATATATAATATATTTGAACATTGCCAGTGAAGCACTTCACTACTGAAAGCACAAGTCGCAGAATGGCTAATCCATAAATATTCACAGGGTCGGAGTTATTCAAATAAGGTTTTTCTTTGAACAATTTAAGGTATACTTGCGATATTAAATGTTGATGTTATAATTAATATGCATAACACACTCGGGACACTCGGTCGTATACGTATTTTACGAATTGATTGCTTACGCTTATTCCAATGTGATAGGTCAATTGAGATATTATTTTTCAAAGTAGTCAAGTCAACTAAAGTAACAAAAAATGATGTTGGAATACCTTAAATCAATACTCTGCAGGTATGTTTGATAATGCTCAGGTAAATTGCCAACCATATAGAAGAAGGCATTTATTACACAAGTCTTTTTTAGTAATTGCAGACGAATCTCTAAACTGTCCTGTATTTCCAAACTTTCTGAAGAATTTGTTTGTGATAGTTTATATTTTAACTGGAAGAATATATTAGGCGTGTTTTTTGGTATTCCATATATAGTACAGTGAGAAATTGCCAAAAAAACGATCCGCAGTAGTCCGGTTTTTATATTTGAAAGTTGATACAATTGAATATTTGCCAAAATAATTTATCAAAAATTTCCAAAAAAAAATAGCGAAATTCAGACCAGGGGTGAAATCGTGTAAGCTGATTTTTGATAGTTGACTATCAAAATCAAGAAAATACGTCTGTGTAATGTGATAGTCGATTTCAAAGTTTTCCCCAAACAATTTGACATAAAATAAAAAACTTCAAGAAGGGGGTTTGTTTGCAGACTACTACATTAACATGTGGTGTTGAAGCGAGCTTGAAGCTAGCCTAAATTCTTTATATATCTGAATCGATTTGAAATGAGCTTGATTCGCCTCGATTCCGGTCGGGGATCGGAGTCGAGTCAAAATTTGTGAAGAAAAACCTGTGTGGAGGAGTTGGTTTTACAGATAATGCGTTACGGTCTGTTTATTTGCATGAAAGTGCTGTCATCCTTAATCATTTTTAAATCTTCTTGTGCGGTGGAAACACCAAAAAGATTTATTTAATCTAAACTGAGATAAACCTTTGGTGGAAACATAGCAAAACATAAATATCTTTTCTATTGTTTTCTCTTGCAAAATAAGCCCAGTTAGTCCATTTTCACTAACAAAACTAAATAATATCAACAGTAATAGATTGATTTTTTTCCATAATGAAAAACACATGATTCCAAATGCACAACTACTCAATGAACACAGCCATCGAGATACAAATGCAATATCAATCGTACCAACATTTGAGAACGAAATCACATAAGATCCATTCGAGACTCGTATAAATGCGTCAAAAACCCATCCGTAGTAAAATTCTACTTTAACTTTTATCTGTAGTATTCATACTACGGATATTGTTTTTGTTATTCGTGAAAAATCCTACTATGTATACTATTGATAGATTTTCCAACAAAATATGTAAAGAACAACATAGTATTATGCGAGAACGATCGGTAATTTCTTATTTACCTGCATTTTTGAAAAAGTGATCAAATCACCTAGAACTCAGTCAAGAACTCGAATGTAATAAAACAGACTATTCTAAAGTTTTTGACAAACTTTCTTATGATATCATCACGTTCAAGCTAAAGACAAATGGGTTCCTTCCTCAATTCATCACATGGATTTCTTTTTGTCTTCAAAATAGGTGTTATCAAGTTATTCATTGCCAGATCATGAGTTCCCCAGGGAAGTAATTTAGAAACACTACTCTTTATCTTAGCTAGCTCAATAATGTACTCCTTTGAGGTACAATAAAATCTTGACCTATGCGGTTGATATGCAAATCTTCAAAAGTCTAAAATCTCTAACCGATTGTTTACTGTTCTAAGAGGATATTGACTATGTTAGCATTTTTTAAACGCGTGTTTAAAGAAATTCAGGATTTTTGTATTACTCTCGCTTTATTTAACACTTTGGTCTGCCAAATGCAGCCTCCATCGCAAAAGAGGGCTAATAATGATAGTTTTCCTATTTATCAATTCTTTTCGTTAAGATATATATTGTATTAAGCTTTCTTACTGTAGTACCCATGCCGTGATGATTAGTGCGATGGCCGTCATGCCAGAGATCTTGGGTTCAAACCCTGCATGCGCCATCTAAAATCCTCCAAAAGTAATTCTTGTCATGAAAAGTGCTTTCTTAAATTAGCCGTTCGGATTCAGCTTGAAACTATAGGTCCCCTCCATCCCTGACAACATTAATTGCACACTGGAATGGTTATTGAGAGTTGTAAGTCACTAGGCTCTAGTTTAATTTATAAGCTTTCTTACGCAAATACCTGATAGAGTAAAAACTAAAAAGTACATTTTTAGACTTCTATGCCATCGATTAAGTTTGTGCAAAGGAAATCCAATAATATTGGACCCTGTACTTGACAGGATTGCATTTTAAATGTCGGTATTTATGTTGAATGCCAACACAAATTAATGGTGAAGATGTAATCTAAATATCATAGATATTCATCATGAACAGAATTTAATTGTAATAGATCATTCATTAAAACATTCACCACAAATATTAACAAAATGTCCCCACGGATCGGAAATTCTATATGACTTGTATTTATTTCATAACTTGTATATTGTATCTTTACTAAAATAATTAACTAGCAGAAGTATAATCTTTGAAAAGTGCTGGTTTACAACAATGATCAATCTGTTCACTTGGGCGTATACGTACTTTTATTATTGATTATATGCAATTATTGAGTATAGCTAATTGTTGCGAGGGTAAAATTAAAATCAAATACTTAAACTATTTTCAGAAAAAGCAGAAAAATCCAGAATGCTCGTGAAGCTCTTATTAAGATAGACAAAGAGCAGCAAACAAAATGAAAATCGATCTGCTTAAGGAAAAAGTATTTCCTTGTTGCATTTATAAAGAAGTTAATCAAATGTGGAGGGGGTTTTTACTTTTTCAAGCATTCCAAAAAACAAATCGTGTTTTTCTGCCATCTTCCAATCAAAGTTCATTATTTCATAACAAACAAATTTTTTCCAATAAAATATTAAGACTGTAAGCAAAACAAAAAAAACTCAGTTATTTAAAGTTGACTAAAACAAGTAAAGTATGTTTTGCGTCTTCATAACGCCCATAATATACATCATTAAAACAAATGCAGCCTTGCATTTTTGAACCACATCTCCGGTTCACTTAAATCAACAACAATTCCTAAATACTTACGACTATACCTAAGTATCACAAGGGAGTACAATTCATTTGATTTCCGAGCCCAGGAAACGGATATCGCTCGACTCGAGCATTGCCTACTCTCGTCGACATCAAAATTCCTTTGTTTTCAATTTCATTTCAGGAACCAAACTCAAGGGATTAGGATGCGATGATGATGAGTTTCACCCCGAGTACATCACACTTTATGTAGCCTAAAAATATGTAAGTTTATATTTTTTTGTTTTGTTTCTGATGTTGGTGAATATTCAACTCCGAGCATATACATACACATGTATATCTACTTGTACACTTTGTAGGTATGATGATGGGCTAAAGAGAGAGTATATTACGAAGTGGATTTCTTTTTTGTTGGTGTTTCATGTCAATTGTGCAAAAACCTTAAAATTTCATCCATCTCGCGATTTGACGGCTCCATCAGAACAACTGGATACCGTTAGGGAGAGAGCTGGATTGGTAAAATAAGAAGAAGGGTGACGATGACGACGAGTCAATGGATTGGTACTTAATTTTGAATGTTTAGTTTTTTTTCTGGCATCTGATTTTTTTCTTAAAGCATCCACACATACAAATGTACATAAGTATAAATGCATATCCTTAAAAAAGAAAGCTTAGAAATATTTTTCCTTATGAAGAGCAAATTTAGCTGAGGAATCATTTTTATATGAAACTGATTTGGAGCCCAAGAAGTCAATTGAAATGACAAGAAAAAGTTTTTAAGAATTAAATTTTAAACTAATGTTCGATATTTTAAGAAACGGGTTAGGTCTAGGTTTTGCTTTGCTTCACATTTGGGTGTGTGGTGTGAACTTTTGACTTGTTATTATAAAGACAAGTTTTTTTGATATGGAAGTATTTCATATTTCCAGCCTTGACATTAAAAGTTTGCGATTTATTTTATTCGTGAACGAGGTTCGCGAAGGTCGTTCGAATTCAATGTAAGTGTCCAATTAAACAAATAGACAAAAAAAAAGACGTAGAATCATTCTTCATCAAGAAAAGACAAAAATCTAACAAACCAGTGAAAATAATTGAGTTTTGAAGACTCAAAACATTAGCAGTGTTTTTACTGAGACTCCATATTATATAGTACAGTGAGAAATTGCCAAAAAAAAAACCATCCTCATTTGAAAATTTGTCAGAATAATTTATAACAAAATCGTAATTCTATGCTCTAGAGCTAAAACTTACAAGAAAAGTAAGAATGTTATTAAAACAGCCAATTTGATACTTTTATTTACATATGTACATATATATTTTATAGAAACCACTTTAAGACTTCACGATGGCAAAAATAAATGTTGACAATTCTAATCTGGAATATTTCAATTGAATTGAATTGAGTTGAATCAACTTACACAGACGGAAATCTTGGTGATGTCAATTTGACTATCAAAAATGTAATAGTCACTTTCACTTATCACCTTAGCCGATTCCACCTAAGAACTATTTTTGACTTAATAAAATGGAAAATTTTAAAAAGGATAGGTTAAGAAAATATCAGGAATGATTTGTATTTAATTTGTTTTTTATATGTTTTTCATTTTGTAAGTTAAAACTGAAACTGAATGAAATAAGAACTGAAGGAAAGGGGTTCGTTCGTTCGTGTATTATGGTCTAGATTGGGTTAAAGAGGCTATCCGTGATGCAGTAGGACAAACTTTTAATGGCTCATTGTAAGAATTATGGTCTAACCGTGTGTAGATCTTAGCGTGTAACAGATGGCGATATATTTGTTGACCTTTACTTTTTGCAAAATAACAAACAGCTTATGTCTACTTCCGTTTAATTAAACAACTTAGTCTAGTCAGCTTACAAAAACAAAACTGTATTTTTAATAAGTTGAAAACCAGAATGAGGAGCAAGATTTGAATTTTCTTATCGAAGATATGTACTTCTTAGGTTTTAATTTGAAAGTAGTCATACTACAGTTGATACGGAGCAGCGACAACAATTTGTAGGACTATACAAAAATTGAATACATGCATTTTTGTCGCGTTAGTCTGCGAAGACTGATGAAATTATTAGTTACTATAATTAAACATCTAAGAGACCTTATATTTAAATTAAAACCGCGATGGCTTAGGAGAGATTACACAGCTTTCTATGACAACAAGACGAAACAAAATAAAAATAAAATAAATTAGGTGCCTCAACAGTCCGTTGAGAACTAGGGCCTAGTGACTTACAACTCTCAACCAGTCCTGTGTGCAAATAATGTTGTCAGGGATGGAGTAGTACCCGTGGCGTGATGGTTAGTGCATAGGAGGAAAAATGGTCTTCAACAGGGAGCGGTGAATTCGCCGATTCTCTTCAGCATTTACACCAGCGATCTGATAGGTAGTCTTACAAAGGCAATTGCGTACGCCGACGATCTAATTGCGTACAGAACGGCCCGGAAGGTTGAGGTTATTAGAATTCTCTTGCAGCGTGATTTCTACAAGATTCAGCGATATTGCGACGACTGGAAACTGAAAATAAATGTCCAGAAGTCGGAGACAATTCTGTTCCGGACTCCGTTGGCTAGGGCCACGAGGTTTACGTGCAAGAATTGGCGCAAGATGGTCATCGTTGATCTTAAAGGGCAGCGATTAACGAGCAAAAGTGTAGTGAAGTACCTCGGTATCTGGTTAGATTAGTATTTATATTTATAGCTGTACCGGCTTATATCGAACAGCCGAATCTTCTTTCGTGCATTACTATTCCAACGAGTTCCTATACAACGGAGCTCGAATCAACAGAATTGACAATTTCGTGATAAAACTCGTTCGAGGTCACATTTTTTTATAAAAAATTAAAATCTACACAAAATTTTACGCAAATTTGGTAAAAATTAATGTTCGGTTCTCGATATCTCGTGAATAATAGAATATATTGACTTCAAATTAATTTCATTCATTTAATTTGTATTTGTTTATTTAAGAAATAAAAACTTTTAAGAAATGCTACTCAAATTGGTAAAAATTGGTTTTTCGACTAAAAATCTCGTTAACAAATATAGATTTCGAAATCAAACTATTTCATTATATTGCAAAATATTGTTGGAAATTTTAAATTTTTTTAGAATAATTCAACTGGTAACTTTTTTAACAAAACACGAAAACCTACAAACCATTTAAGGAAGACAAATCGACAGACGGGATGGGAAGTTATCAGTGTGACCCACACTTCTTTTTATTTAAATTTAACCAAGGATGAAGTTTGTCTTATTTATAATTTGTTTCCATTTTGTATTTTAACTTGACCAAAGCAATGGATATATTTAGGCCTACATATACTTTATTCAAACAAATATTCATGCAAAATTAGCCGACTTATAAATTGCGTACTAGTAACTTGATGGAAACTTCATTTATGTGGGTTTTTATTTGAGGTAAACTCTTCGATTGCTTATATCTTATATGATATAAGCTATTGTATTTTGAATAATCTAAGAAATTCAAATTTTGTGTTTCTTGTATTGAAAAAAAAACCACCCACACTGATAACTTCCCATCCCGTCTGTCAATTTGTCTTGCTTAAAAGGTTTGTAGGTTTTCGTGTTTTGTTAAAAAAGTTGTCAGTTGAATTATTCTAAAAAAATTAAAATTACCAACAGCATTTTGCATATGATGAAATAGTTTGATTTCAAAATCTATTTTTGTTAACGAGATTTTAAGTCAAGAACCAATTTTTACAAATTTTAGTAGCATTTCTAAAATTTTTTTATTTCTTACATATAAACAAATACAAATTGGATGAATGAAATTAATTTGAAGTCAATATCTTCTATTATTCACGAAATATCGAGAACCGAATATCAATTTTTACTAATTTTGTGTAGATTTTAATTTTTTTTTGAAAACAATATTTTCTGTGAGATAAAATTAGTTTGAACTAAATATTTTAAGTTTTTGAAAAGATAATTAAGTCAAAAGTATAAAGTTTTAGTAATGTGTTTTAAGGTTTATATTGTTTGTAAGAAAACTGTCAATTGGATTTTTCTCCAAACTTTACCGAATGTTGAAAACAATATTACGTATAAGATAAATTAGTTTGAAGTCATAATCTCAATTTTTTGAAAAGATATTGGAGTCGAAAATCAATTTTTACCAACTTTTAGTAATGTTTTTTTTTAGGTTTTTATTTTTTGTAAAAAAAAACTATTAATTTGGTCTTTTCAAAATTTTACCAGATATCAAAAACTTTATTCTTCGTTGTAAAAAATTATTTTGGAGGGTGAATCATCTTTTGTTCGTAAAATATTCGAGGTGACAATTGTTTTATTTCAGTTTTTTTCGATTTATAAAAAAACTTTAATTGGATTGTTTTCCAAAATTATACTTGTTTGGTATCACGTTACAATATGTAATACAAAATTTATTTCAAGACGCTAGCGTTATTGGTGCGTGAGATATTTTGGGTTAACGCTCACGCACAGACATTTCTCTAAAAATCTTTTATTTCGACTCTAGGGACCCTGAAACGTCGATTTGACAAATCGGACCGATTACAATAACCTCTTATGGGAAGTAAATAACATTAAAACTGAACTAAGCCAACTAAAAGAGAGACAATAATAAATTTCAATAAAGTTATCAAAAACACGAATACCGTGTACTAAATTACTAAATTACATCTTTTGTCAGTTTTTGACAAATTCAACTATGAAGTACTACACAATTGAACTGATTGTTATGATTGTTAAAACGTTTAATGATAATAGGTTCTAATCAAAATACATTTCGTGCTTCATGATTTTTTTTTGGTCAGCATTTAATCGTCTCACTCAGTGGAAAATAAGAATCCACGGATTCTTATTAAAAAGCACATGCACCAACTAAAAGCGCCCAAAACTAACGACACAATGGCTTTTCTTTGCGTGGAACTGAATAGCCTCGTGAACAGTATGAAATTGGTTGATACATTAACGATATTGTACCTCAATTATGCATCAGGATTTATAAAAAAATATCGAACATCGGATTAAACTATGCCACCGAAGCAGTAGCAAGCATTTAGCCAATATATTTCACACATAATCATTGGGCCCTATTACAAACGAAATGTCCTCGAAATATTTCCCACGTTCGAAAAATTTGTATCGTGAATAGTGTTCGAAATTCTCCTCTGAACAAATGACAAGAAAAATACATACATATAGAAGGAAAAAATGTCAGAAAACATACAAAATTAAAAAGTTAATGTGGTCTTTGCCGACTCTCCTCTTTGGTATCCACTTTTAGCAAACAAAACACGCAGACATGCACTTAGCCTGACGATTTTAGGCACAGCGAATGTTCACGACATTTAAAACTATTCTTATCTAATAACGTTGACTAATCACAACTTTTACTTTAAAAACCGATTGCTTCAGTATTAATGAATAACACCTATCTAATCAGCAAGTAAAAAGTATCTGCAGTTTTTTTTTTTATTCTCATTCTAAATACCAACGATTTTTAAAAAATATAGATCTGAAATTCTCGAATTCTCTATCAATCTTTAATGTTTAAAAATAATCATAACTACATACCTACACATGCAAGGTTCAATAAAAAAATACGTTGTCTAGAATTCAGCAATAGCTTTACGAAAAACAGTTTATATTGAAATATGTTTCTATGAAATTTTGAAATATTTACATCCTACCATCAGCCCACATCATCAACCTCTATACTGATCCGGAGTTTTTTTTTTGAGTAAAAATGTTCCATTGTTTTGCAGAAACAATTCACCATGAATAAACAATAAATATGTTCGCCCTTAAAAATACGGGTCTTCCAAAAGTACAAAATAAAAAATGAATAAGCACAAAAATATATATGTAGAGGTACGTTACTTACATATATCTAAAATTAAATATAGATATATTTTTGTTTATAGAATAAAATAACGCACCATCACCTGTGGATATAAAACCTCGCGCTTCCATTTGAGCTGCGACTGTTCATTGGCAAATTGCCTGGAAGGATTTTCAACGTCCAAAAGAATACATAAATATGATGTGATGTGTTGTGTTCTCGTATAGCATTTTCAGTACCTATATTTTTTATTATTATATTCAGTCGGCGGCGGTGGCGGCGGCGATGGATTGAAAAATAAAATAAATAAAAATAATACCCGCGAACCCGGACCTTGTATTTTGATGGCCGGATACTCAACCGCTTGTACTCAATTTTGACACCCTCGAGCACCCAAATAAACCCACATATACATACTATATACACAAAATATGGATCTGCGCCATTCACCTCCACCTGCACCCTTCAACTCTGGTCATTGATTCAATGGATTATTCAGAATAATGTTCGCTCAAAATATAAAAGAGTAAAGTTGAGGGTGGCTAGAAATTGTTTTAATAGTGCATCCAAATACCAGCCTCATAACGCCCATTTTCCGAATAATTTCAAACAAAGGATCGCGCGAAAATCAGCCGACACACACTCAGCACACACAAGGTTTACACCTCGCTTCAGCAGAGGGCACCTGTGTTTCAATGGCTAGTCGTAGTTTGGTACATGAGTTATGGTTATACAAATATGTATGTATAGTAGGTAAGACCATCCTGATTTTTATGGTAGAACATCAAATCTTTTTCAGCTCTAACAGTAGTGGAATTCAAAATAAACCGAAATGCTAAAGAAGCTGATCTTCCAGCTTTGCAAATCAATTGATTTGTATTCCTACCAATTAAAAGCAAAATGCTGGAGATACACAATTTGACACATAAGGTTTCCAAGTCAGCAGCTGAGATATGTCACAGCACACAATCTTCAACCCACTTTCTTTCTTTCATTCTTTTCAGGTTTCTGGGCTTATTATTTCAAGACGTGGAGAAACAACGAAGAGGAATAGTTTGTGCATGGATTCTCTAAACGTTTATTTTGAGATACTTTATGGTTCAAGTATGATTTCTTTGTAAGCTGAATTTTCAAATACTTGCGTTTTTAAAGTCAATTTTAAAGTTTAACTATATTCAAAAATACATAAGTACTTACATACATCCTGGCAATTTGACCTTCAGTATTAAAAACTATGAATTCAATGAATCTGCTGGTAAATATATGGGAACGAAACACTGTACACAGGTTTTTGATACAATCCTTATCTAGTTTTTGAAAAATTGAGTGCTTGATCCTTATTTTAAATGTCACAAATCTGAAAAAAAAAGAACAATTTAAACTTAAAATCCTTTTCATTGTTCAAATAGTCGTAAGAGATAAAATTCTAAGTTTTATCTTGAAAGAAAAAGAACCTAAGCGACAGGAGCTTAATTCACATAATGCATTCACCGTAGCATCATGGCCGCTACTGTTTCTTGACTATACAAAAGGGTGAGTAGGAGAACCTTTGGAATATTCATTGAAAATTCAATAAGGTTCACCCCCTACACATCCCCTTCACATAAATGAAATTTATTATTTCTTTTTTTTTTTTTTTAATTTTTTTTTCATAACAATTTTTCTTTTTTTGCGACTGATGATGGTGCGGCGAGCATGAGTAGTGGAAAAACACGAAAAACTCAAGCTCTACCTTCCCTCCATGAACAATGCATCAGCATCTGGTTAAGGTGGAAAATAAATTCTCGAAAAGGTGCAGAGTTGGAAACATATTTCATATTTAATTTTTTGGACGGATTTGGTAGAGCTCAGGCGAAATGTAAAATTTAACACTCGTGCTTCGGGGCTTTTGTAGGGTTTCCATAGTGTTGGTGGATTCAGAATTATTGTTATGATGATGAAGTAAGAATAAAGAAGAGTTTGGGTGAGTAGTATGGTAGGTATGTAGATATACATAGATATAGATATTACATATATAAAGAGCCTTGTTGAGAGGTGCTAGGTGGAGTGCATTTTGGTTGGGTCGATAGAATGCTAAAACGATTGTGCAAGTTTGCATTTTGAATTGTTGCTTTAGGTGTTTTGTTTGGTCCGCCTGAAGGGGTCGACTCTTCGGCTTCTGTACAGTCCATTGGCCAAGTCAACAATAACTAATTGAGCGAGCTTATGTTGGGACTTTTGACAGCTTTTATTGTAGGTAAGGTAAGTAAGTGCGATTGACCGGATGGAATATATAAGTTCATTATGACTAAAAGAGGAGAGTATGGGTTTTGCTTCATACTACATATTTGAATGTATCTTGAAAAGAGTTCAACAATCATTGAAACTACATACATATTTACAAATGAAACGTAGTTTTTTTTTATAAGAAAAAAGTTTGTATTTGCATATACGACCTAAGGTATTCATATCTAAAGCACAAACTAGTCACGTTTAGTTCCCAATCAAAATCAATAGCAAATTGAGGATTTTATCCATAATGATTCTATGACAGACAGGGTCAGATATCAGATAAAGGATACTGTGTTAATGTTTATGACCTTAACCACTCACTCCTTCGTCGGTCTCCCAACTGTTTTAAAAGAAGGCATCTAGTTGACCGATTGGTTGGCTTAAAATAGATGTCTCTTGTTTTGATTTTAACTTATTATTGCTTTTAATTTTCATCCACATCTCTTGCAAACATTTATTTCAATACAGCGATACCCATCGCAGTAATCAACAATAACACTTCGTATGAATCCGGTCTCAAAAACGATCAACAAGGTATTTAATATTCCAATTTTGGTCGAAACGAATACATTATAATGATGGCATTCAAGTAGATACAAATATAGTTGAAAATTCTTTCAACGGTTCCAATTTACCAAGAAATCTTTTATTATTATTCTGCCTAAGCTCCATGGTTTACAGTTCTGTGACCTTAATCGAAACTGATGGGCTTGTACTAAGCTTTCCAACATTGTTAATCTTTATTTTGGGCACCAGACACAATTACATATATGCATTCATTAAATTTTCTTAATCGAATTAAAACAAAAATAAAATTTCCAAACTGTTAAGCGAATTAATCGCCAACCATGATGTTATTCGCAATTTTTGTTTATTTGGGGTCGATTTAGTTCATTAAAAGTCACCAATACCTTAATTTCAATGGTAAACTATTACAATTGACTGTTGCCCTTTTTGCTGCCATATCCTGTCTGTACCCCATAGTTTACAGCTTTGTGCACATACACAAAAATGATGTATTAGGCTTTCCAATAATATTATATATCTCATATGTTGGCGACAGGTAGACCAAAATGCAAGTTATCATTTATTTATGTTTAAGTTCTGACTACGAGTAACAAAATCTTCTTCACATAAAACTTAAGTTTGCTGAACTGTTCCTAAGTAAACGTAATGTACAGTCACTTCCAAAATAGAGCGTACACTCATATGAATTTCATTCATTTCATAACTAATTTGTTACTTTTAATATTTAAGATGCGACGTTTTTTCCACATTAATTTTAGTATATTTTTGTAATACTTTTAAATTAACTTATTTGGGTCTGAAGGAAAAAAAATTGTTTAGAAAAAGCCAAATAAGCAATTCAAGAAAGAGAATTGTCATGCCACTGTTAAAGATGGAGGAAGTAATGTCTTGTTATAGACGTCTATGGCTGTAAGAAGAACGGGTAGAATAATTATGTGCAAATGGAAATTTTTGGACATTCTTAAAAGAAATATGCGTCTGTCCGGAGAAAACCCGAATTAACCAGCAACATTTAACTTTCAACAAGATAACGATCCTTAACAAACATCGTTATATTTGTCAAGGAATGTTTAATTTATAATGCCAGAAGAAACCAGTTCAAGACAGCATCTCAGGCACCGGACCTCGAACCCGTTGAGCATTTTTAGCAAGATATCAAGCAAAGGCTCCAGAACTTTAACTCAAGAAACAAAAATCAATTGAAAACAAAGGTCACCGAAATTGGAGAGAATAATACCTTCTGTCGAATCGATGCCTCGGCGGCGATAACAGATTACAAAGTATTAATCTTCCAATTTTACCACACTTTAACACTTCTTCTTGCTTTGATCCCCTAGTGTACGCATAATTTCCTACATGTATTTGATGAGTTCTTGAGTTTTTTAATTGTTAATTGTTTTTACAATTTTTCTCTTGTTTATTGTAATATAAAATATTAAATAAAGGGAAATTGAAAATAATTTTTTTTTCTTGTTGGTGTACGTTCAATTTTGGCAGCAACTGTATGTCGGTTTTTAAGATCATTCATATTAAAATTTATTATTTATTTTATTTTTTATTTTGCTATTTACTAGAACATTTGATAAATGTATTGAACTGACCTCATAACCTCTGGCTATGGCATCGCTCTAACAAGTTCTTTCGATTAAAAGCTTGTGGTCAAAAAGAATTATTGTAAAGTTTATTATGGCGTGTACTTATTTTGTTTCATCATGTTGTCTACATTTATATTAGACATTTTTATAAGGTCTAAGCCATTTATAAAATAGTTAATAAATTTACCGACCACAAATTCAATTACAAAAATTAATAATTTTTAACATTATCTGTATATCCGATAAAGTTGTCTTGAATTCCTTTCCTTGATAATTTACAAGAAAATAAAAGAAAAAGTTTAGAAAGTATTGCATGGAATTTATTTTTTAAATTTCACTTTGAGCTTTCAAAGATCATTAAACAAATATTTTGTTTCCAAAGTTAGTAAAGAGGTACAATTCTGAAGGAAATTATTTTATAAAGCCCAAAGTAAAGTTTTCAACCTTAAAACAAATAATTGTTAATGGTGGTAAGTTTTTAAGACTCCAAACTTTTACTTTGATCAATAAAAACTGAGTATGAAAATTAAATTGGAAAATACAAGGAGCTTGACACTTGCAACCAGAGTTGGAAATTTATGATTACAAAAAACTTAGTTACAATTACTTGTAATTAAAAACTCCATAGACTTTTCCAATTACTTAAAAATGTAATTGAAGAACTTCATCTACTAATTGCATGTAATTAAAAAGCGTCAATTAATTAATCAAATTTGTAATTTAAAACAAAATTAATGATCAAAAAAACAGTAATGGCTACTTTTTCCAGTAATCATTACACAAAAATGTAATTAGATATTATTTTCGTCATTTCATTTTATATTATGCCTTAAATTTTATATTATGGCATCCTAAAAGAAAAGTCGTTTTTTTTTATTAAACTAACTAAAAGCAGTAAAAGGAAAAATACTTGAGACAGAAGAATATTAGGCTTTCCAAAAATCAACAATCAAGATCCTCTCTTCATGAAATGATACAAATTCGAATCTGAATGAACAGCGGTATATAATGCACGTAGGTTCCTGTTTTTATTTCTAGAAAACTGAGGGCGACATCAAGTCCAAAATTGGCCAACTAACAAAAAAATACAACCTACATAGATTTGAGTAACCTATCGGTTTATTAGAATAGTCAAGCGAGAATAAGGAAAACTATGTATTCCATAAGCTATGTTGCAAGAAACCTAGTTGCGGAATCCGAAAAAAAACGTAGAAATATGCCTTCCTGCTGCAATCTCCTGGAAACACATTTTGAAACCAAGTTGAGGTTAAACCTGCTGGTTTATTCTAACAGTTACAAATGATGCATTCTTAGCTAAATAGGACAACGACTATTGTGTGGAATCTATTTAAACAATCATAATATCATTATTAAAATGCAAGTTTATTTAATAAAATATTTGTTTATTATTATTTATTCTTATTATGTATACCTACAAATCCGGCTCAATGAAGTTTTTGATCTTCTTAACCGACCGCTCGGCGGATCTAATATTCAAATGTTTGCCAAACAAAGTGAATGTGATGTTGCCCAATCGCATTCCAAACACACACTCACTCTTTGGTATTGTCCGCATTTTATTGTCTTCGCCGACAATCTTGAGGACATTTTTGGTGTCGAGCACAACAATTCCTTCAAGTCCTATCAAACTTGGACATTTCGATTGAGTCACTGATATCTTAGCGCCATGCAAATCAGACTTTACCAAAAGTTTACTAAATGCATCATAGTTTGGCTCATATACCTCGGGAATGTTGTCACCATTCTTTAAATTCAAATGCTCTTTGATGTAGCCTTTCCAAAGTTTATTGAGGGGTAGGACATCTTTGTATTTTAAGAGTTTGGTGGGTAGTGTGTAGAGTCCAAGTTGCTGGAACTCGCGCCGGTTTAGAGTTGTGCTTTTGTTGGTCTTTCTCTTGCGATTGAGTTGCTTTTTACTCTTGGTACCATGCAACATTGTGATGTGATCTGCAATTATGTTAACGTTGGGACGATGTGCTGGTGCTACCATTTCTGTGAGAAGTTCCTTGATGTTTGTTATTTGAATATCGGTAGACATTTTTGAAATTATTAATAAACGAAGGAATTTGGCAGGTTTATATTTTTAAAAAAATGCAGCAGAATATAACGTGGATTGTGTATAAAAGCAATAACAAAACAAAAACAAATGAATGGGAATAATGACAGAAAAACAACTGTTCATTGGGATATTTATTTTGGGATATTTTTGTTCCTTTATTAGTGCACGTTTGGTAGCCCGAAATGGCTGTATCTCGAATTGACATTTGGTGTGACTTTTTTCCAAAATGTTGAAAATTCGAATTTCACTTGAGATCGATTTATATTCATCTGCATTTGATTTCTGCAAGAAAAAGGGATTCTAAATATAAAATTGTTGTGCTAGTTATATAATATATATTATGATTTATAAATTATAGGAAATTCGTGAAATGCTTAAATAAATATTATGGTGAAGAAGAACATGTTCACCTTAATTTAAACATCTTCGTCAAACAAAAGCTTAACATTTCTTCTTTATATTTTAATTTTTTTATGTTACATTTTTTACATTGTTTTTCAAAAAAATCATTTAAATTTCCTTTTAATTGTGATGTTTTTATTACGCAAGTGAGATAGTTTTACCAATTTCAATGCTTTTTTCCTATACAAAGAATTTTAACAATAATTTGAAGAATATGGCTAATTAAAATTATCTTTTTTTGTTAAAGCAGTATTCTTTGGTGGTCCAAAAATGTTTTCCAATTTTCTTATATTTTTTAGCTTTTGTCAGGTTTTTAGGTTAATTTCATTACATTTTCATGAATGCATGCAGCAACACTGTGCTATCAAAAAGTTATAATATTTTATAGGAAGGCAAAAAAATACATTTTTATTTTCTCCCACATTTGGTTTTCGATATATTAATGTACCCCTCTAGTTTTGTGCATTATTTGATGCGGTGGTATTTCAAAGATTTCTAGTTATTTTTTTTGTATTTTTCTCGATTGCAATGTTTGGCAAGTCACCGTTTTAAAGCGATCAAAATAGAACAAATAAATAAAATGTATCAAATGTATTTATGCACTTAAACTTTAGTGAAACTCGGTTAAATCACTGAAATAATCATGTTTTATTTGTTGGTCCATATTGTAGGTAAACCTGATAAACCATTAACAAAATTCTCTCCGCAAAAACGAGCTGTCCAAATTTGTATGATTTTTTTTTCTGCTGAATAGATAAATTTACTCGACGAATCTGATACCGAAAGTGTGAACTGAAAAAAGTCTTTTTGACTTTAATTTTTCATTTTAAAACAAAGTTAAAAGTGAATTTTAAATCTAAACTAAATAGCAGGGTAAAACCAAACATAAACATTACTATTCTTGCATTCAGCAATTATTTCTTAGGAATATTCTCACAAATGTCTAGCTTAATATTATACAATACCCTTCTGCAAAGCTACTACAACGCTGCAACTTCATTAGATTGTATTAAATGTGTTCGCCGCTTAAGGTGATTTTTTTAATGATGGTAATACTGAAATTCCCTGTATTTCACCTGTCAAACTTATTTACAACCCAACAATTTGAATGTGGCATCTCTGGTTCATCAGTTTTGCATCATCCGTCAGCTGTCAAAATTCAAGTCCGAGCAGACTTTGTGAAAATTTTTCATTTCGAGTTCACGAAAAGTTGCAAATAAATCTCCAACAAAAATGAAAGCCATCTACAACGGTCTCTTTAAAAGGAGCTCCACCTTTGCTGTTGTCATCCTAGCCTCTACGTTCTTCTTCGAACGCTCCTTTGACATGGCTTCCGAGGCCATCTTCACATCCGCAAATCGTGGTGTAAGTAGACTGAATTATTTTTCCCCCATGCGCATTATGTAATAACTTTAAAATCATTCTACCCACAGAAACTCTGGAACGACATCAAACACAAATACGAGAGTTAAATTTAATTGCAATGTAAATTTTATTGGACTTAAAATAAATACACAAAGCTAAATCTATTCGGTTGTTTCCCAATATTTTTCTTGTCTATAGGCATCCCATGGATGTGGGGTTTTAAATCTCTCGGGCTCTTGTAGACTTACTCCATTCTCTTCCATAATTTTTAGGAATTTATCGACTTTGCCATTGGGAACAGCTTCAATGTTGCAGGTCATCTCAGTGATGCCTGCTTGAATGCAACGTTGGGCCAACACACGTCCCAGATTCACAAAGGCACTAGTGTCCTTAGTTCTGAATAGATGCTTTTTGATTGCCCACTCGGATGTGCTGGCCGAGAGCACAGGACCATTCTCGAAATGCTTAACTTCTGCGGTGACATATTTTCCAGAGACATTTAGATCTAATTTGTGCCAAAAAGTTCTGCCTGGTTTTTCCAAATGATAACCAATTGGCTTGTAGGCTATGCGTAGTTTTTCCAGGTTCCTGGGATTGCGATTGATTAGGTAAGTTTCTTGTTCTGAAGGGGCCAAGACTTCTTTGACTTTGTGCAAGACTCTAGCACAGTTTTTAGGGCGCCATGATTTAGACATTGTCACTTTATTTTAATATAAATTTATTGATAAATAAATACAAATAATATACTACCGCAATCTGGTATCTACGCTGGTTGGAGAAATTTGTATTCTAGGTTATGTCAGATCTCATTTGTCAAAAAATGGCTCTGTTTTGACAGATAGCAAAAGTGTTTCCTCTTTTTGTTTCTTTGTACTGTGCTGTCTACCAGAGAAATGGTATTATAGTACAATAGCTTCTAGTACCCAAATCATAAATACATTTTCCTGCAGCATGAACATAATTTTTAGACATCCATTTGCAATTGCAACAAAATGACAACACAATCAAAATTATGAAATTGTTTAACGAAAACCTCTAGGTTTTCAGTTGCTCGCTCCAAGATCTGCAACGTTTCTCTACTACTCTGTCCTATGGAGATGAAAATCATTTATATTTCTTCCAGCAAACAAATTCATAATTTTTGATGATTATTGACGATAAAAAAATAAAATTGAAAATTAAAAAACGGAGATAAATTTGCTAAAACAGATTTTGAGAGCTTTTTTAAGCAAATGGACAGGCAGGCAATCAGATCTCTAAATAATATGAAGGGTTTTCCAATACGGAGGGTTTGATTTTGACAGCTCATGGGCCACATTATTTCTTTTGCTTTCACCATGGTAAATTATAGCGTTGAGGTATGGGTACATTTGGTCGTCCTTCCAAGTCGACGTTTAGTGGCCAAATTCGAGTCCACTGGCTCAATGAACATTCAGCCAGCACCGCTATGACAACGAAGGGCAAGATCTGCCGATAATATCGCCGCTGTTCGTGGAAGTAAGTGTGCAGCAGAATCCGAGGCAGATTATAGCATCGCGAATTTTGCGTCGTGATTTAGGCCCCCTCTCATACAAAATCAAACTGACCCAACAGCTGAGAGCAAACGACCATACTCAGCATCGTGTTTAATTGGATTTTGGAGCAGTTGGAAGTTGACCCCAAATTTGGTCGAAAAATCATCTTTTGTGATGAGGCACATTTTTGGAAGAATGGATACGTGAATAACCAAAATACCCGGGGTTTTGACAATTCTAATCCACCTAGTGAAGCCGGTTATAATTTCATTGATAAGACTCTCAAATAAAAATAAAACCTTATTGATATCTCATATATAACTGGTTTTATTCAATTTTAAGATCGACCCGTCTTTAATGGAAAACTCCTAGGTTCTCTACTTTTGTGACACTACTTTTCTCATAAGCAAGTACTCCGTTTTTCAAGGAACCAATGAGAACAGCAAACTTGAATCTGTACATTATTTTGACGTTCGTTTCTCTTCAACACTTACTTATTTTTGTGTGTTATGTGGATTGCCAATTTTGTTGATTTTTATTCAACAAGATTCGTCATCGTCTGAAAACTTTGATTTCTAATAGAAACATAAAAACGTAAAATTCAGAGGTTGGTAATGAGTGGATTTAGAAAAACTCGACTAAATATTAAATTGCTTGTTTTTAGGCATTATGGCAGATCCCAAGTTTGAGAACTTACCAGGCATCGCCTACGACCAACCCGATGTTTATGAAACCCCAGATGTAGAAGCCGAGACTTCTGACTACTATGAGGAAGAACCCAGCACCGAGTTCATTCAATACATTCATATTTTAAAACAAGACTCCTTTGGCAAGTTCAAGGGCAAGCAATTCGAGAGCCGTGAGGACTTCTCCGATCGCATCGATAAGAAATATCGCAAAGGCTATGAGACTATGTGCACAGACTACGATAGAGAAAAGGAAACGCCTGTAGAGAAATGTCGTCGTCTACAATCCGAAATGAATGATTTACTCGAAGAATTGGATTCGATGAGAAATGAAAAGAAAGTCGATCAAGAGGAGAGAGAGTCGTACGATGCAGTTGCTACGATTATATCAACCGCAAAGAAAGTTATTGATTCGCTGCGATTGGAGCAGGTGCTTGGTCAAGAGCAAGCTGGTGCTGGCAGCCCTGAAGTCGATAAACTAATCAAGCAAGTTGAAGAATACAAGAAATCGGGTGTTCTTACAGCTTATAAGCTTCCGAATGTCGATTTGGCTGCGTCTGCACGTGTGGCAAAATTAGAACATCGTTTGCATGAATTGGAAAAGGCCGTTGGTGTCAACCCGGAGAAACTAAGCCGGCTGGCTGTTAGTACCGGTACATCGAATCTAATTGAAGCCGTGCGCCAATTGAGTACCAAGGCAGCTCTGCTTCAACCCAATCAACTGAGTCAGATCGAAACGCGTCTTGTTAATTTGGCCGGTAAAATGGATGCAGTCGCTGAGAAATCTAGTGGTTCAACTGATGATGCTAAGAGAGATCAAAAAGTTTGCGAGTTATACGACATTGCTAAGAGAACCGAGGGTATTGCTGAAATTCTGCCTGATATTATCGAACGAATGCAGGCATTAGAGTCCCTACATAAATATGCTATGAACTTTGCAAAAATCATCGCGGAAGTTGAGGAAACTCAAAATTCTATTTCGCGAAGCTTGGCGAATAATAAAACCTTGCTGACCTCTGTGCAGGAAACATTCGCAAATAATTTGGAAAATGTCAACAAGGAAGTCAATAAACTAGAGACACGTATCAATGCTATTCAAATTCCAAAGTAGACTATTGACATCTTTGATCTCGATGGATTGATTCATTAATTTAAAGTTGTCATGTCCGCATTAAATAGAATATTTTTATGAAATTGTAGAGTTCGTTTATAAAACAAGTATTTTTAATTTTTCTCTTAAAAAAAAAAAAAACATAATCATAAACGATGGAATAAAGATTGTATTAAAAACTTATCATTTATTCTTACAAGAGTGAATTATTGGCGTTCATTTGAAAAGATACTTGATAGCTTATCAAAAGTATTACCACTTACCACTTACTAAGCCTGGTCATTGACTGAGCACCCAATTCTCGGATGCATAAGTGAGAATTGATAAAACCAGTCCCATACAGCAGCAGTTTGGAATTTATAGTGAGATTTTAGGATTTAAAGGGTCTTGTTGAGCTATATTGTAGGTTCGGTTAGCTTTGAGCAGAAGTCCGCGTATTTCTTCTTCTATTTTATTATCGGTCGCTACTATTAACCCAAGTTAAGTGAATGATTGGACCATTTCGGATAACCTACCGTTATTGCTAATGGATTTCAAACGTTTGCAGCAGACGAAACGAACATGTACTTTGTTTTTCCCTCACTTATTTGTTGCCCAGGTTTATTGCCGCTTGGTCGATCTCGATAAAGGAGTTCTGTACAGCATTGTGGTTTCTTCCAAAGATGTCCATGACATCTGCGTAAGCCAGTAGTTGTGTGGATTTCTTCATGATTGTCCCTCTGGTAGATGTTTCAGATTGTAGATGTTGACGAATAACTTTATTCGGTTTGTAAGTTCACCAAGACCTTACAAGTTAATTTGGAATGCCGAATTGGCTTTATAAAGTTCTACCGTGGCTATGCTTTCTCAGGCAGCTTTGAAATCTTTAAACAGATCGTAGGTTGGAATGTTAAATTTTAGACATTTTTCGATCGCCTGCCTAAGAGTAAAAACAGAATTTATAATCACATTTTTAAACAACAATAGATAAGGTCTTGCTGACGCCTTTATTATTGGTTGCCGAAGTTAAAACTTACTTAAGGTGGCGCTACAGTCCTGTGTGAACTAGGGCCTCCGCCTCACCCAAAAAATTCTTCATCTAGCTCAGTAACTAGCAAGATACATCCAGTTGCACACTCCAAGTTTGGTCACTTATGCGCGTGGACTCGAAATATTTTCCTGTCTGAGCATTGGTTTCCATGCGCTCTACGTGACCCAGCCACCTCAGGCGTTGCACTTTTATCCTTCTGGCTCAGTATACGTTGCTGTACAGCCCAAACAGCTCGTCGTCCATCTTTTTCTCCACTCACCTTCTATGCATACGGGACTGTAGATCACGCGAAGAACTTTTTTCTCGAAAGGACCCAAGAAGCTTTCATCAGTTTTTGTCAGAATCCAAGCTTCTGTACCGTATATAGCAGGACGGAAACAGAAACAGCTGTTGGAAAGAGTAATTCTTCTTTTGATCTTAGCGCTGGTGTTGTCTAATAGCGGAGACCAGGTAGACAAAGTTTTGAACTACCTCAAAGTTACGTCTGTCGATGGAGTCGTTTTGACCGAGACGTCCGTCGGTGTTGTAGGTTCTTTCTTGGCGACAGCATGTACTTTGTTTTGCCCGTGCATTTTCGCAGCTTCTGGTTGAATACTCACAAAAGCCAAATTGACATGACGATGGGTTCTTCCGATTATAATAATATCATCAGCATATGCGAGTAATGAGTTTGTCAAGGATGCCAAAACTAGACATGACTCTATAAAGTGCGGCCCTGTAGATGTTGTCATATGCGGCCTTGAAATCGATGAAAAAATAGTAGGTTTCGATTTAATGTTCTTGTATTATGTTTTATTTTCCAGGATCTGTCGTAATGTGAGCATTTGATCGACTGTGGACTTTTCTGAACTAAATTCAGTTTAAATCTCTATAGTTGCTGAAGTTTAGAGGATCACCTTTTTTTAGTATCGTTCAACCAATACTGAGGTTCCATTCATCGGGCACACTTTCTTCCTACCATATTTTATAGATACGTTGGTAGTATCTTAAGTCTATATACACAGCTGGTCAAAAAAATAGGTGTGATAATTAATTTTTGTATTAATTCATTTTTTATTACTTTTTAATGTTAAATATTAATTTTACGTAGATATTTTTAAATTTCTTATATTAATTAAATAAAAAAAACTTTAAGGCTTTGAAATACATTAGAATTATAGATAATATAGCCCCAAGACTACAGATGGAGGTTTGTTCACTTGGACAAAAAAATAGGTGCGTCTTCCTAAAGTAGTAATATTATCGTTTTTAATAATAATTTCTGTATCTTATCACAATTTTTGTTTTAGTTACTCTAATAACCTGAATATCCTCCATTATTATCAAAAACTTTTTGGAGTCGTCGCCGCATTGACTCTATTAACTTTTGGCATGTTTGCTGGGGTATGAAATACCATCCTCTTTGAACCGCTTCCCACAATTGGTTGCCATTAGTGAAATATTGACCCCCTAACTTACGCTTAAGCTCATTCCACAAGTTCTCAATAGGATTGAGATCAGGGGATTGAATTGGCCATGGGACAATGGATACTTGTTTCTCTCGAAACCAATCTTTTACAAGACCTACGGTGCTGATGTTTAGGATTGTTGCCTTGCTGAAAGTGCCATCGCAGGGGCAAGTTTTCCTCAGGAAACGGTAAAATGACATCTTAAATATCACTATATCCGTATTTTGTTAAGATGTTATTAAAACGGAATATAGGACCTACACCGTACCAGGAAAAACAGCCCCACACCATTATATTCCCTCCTGTGTGTTTAATAGTTTTCTGTGTATAGCGGGGGTGGTAGTCCCTACCTTTTGGTCGCCTTATATTGAGCCCAGAATCCAATAAAAACAAATTTACTTTTGTTTCATCACTCCACAGGATATTTCGACATTTTTGTACGCCCTCTGTTTCGTTCCAATTAGCATGATTTAGGCACTTTATATTGCTAGCCCTAAGGAATGCAACTTTCCCGGCGATTCTTCCTGGGAGATTCAAGTTCTGAAGCCTTCTTCGGATCGAGCGTGCACTGGCCGTATTATCAATTTGAGCACCTACAGTCCTTGACGAAATAAAAGGATTAGATTCAGCTAAAAATAGTATGAGGCTGTCATTGGTAGCTGATGTTTTTTTTCGGCCGGCCTCTATTTTCGCGTACTCCTCTGAGCTTGAGAACATTTGTTATTAAATTTTGAGATCTGCCTAGGACCTCCGCAATAAATTTGTAGGTCTTGCCCTCATCTCTAAGTCGACGAACTAATTTCCTTTCCTTTGGCGAGCAGTGGACTTTACGACCCATGTTCAAACACTAATGAATAAAAAACTATTGTTTGAAGCAAATAAAATGATTATAAACAACCCACTTCAAGAGTTTATACCATAAAATAAAGAATATTATTAGAAGCTTGGATTTCCAACTTCTAGAACAACAACTTCAGAATGTTTGCAGTCAAAACAACCGCTAATCAGCAACACGTGGATATCAAAAATTTTCGGACACCTATTTTTTTGCCCAGCTGTGTATATAAGGAATTTTTGGCTTTCGTCGTCTCCATTGAATGAATCATCCTGCCTGACAGCGGAATTCAGTTCGACGCGTCTCGTCGTCGCTGTTGTACAGTCTGCAGAAGTGGTCCTTCCACATCCTTACCATTACCTACGGTGCTACTATGATGTATCCACTTTCGTCTTTGCAGCCTTCGGTTCGAAGTGTATGCACTTGTGAATTACGTTTCACCTTTTTGAACTGGTCAACGGCGCTGTAAAGCCCGCATTTAAAATCATTTTGGACCCCAGAAACAGATAGACAGGTTGCCTTTTTTCTTCCTGTTATAGCTTAATGATTCTCCTTAAACTTGTTTCTGCCCAAGCAGATTTAAAATTAGTAAAGAGTTAAGGGTTAAATAAAGAAGGAGTGTAAAAATAAAGAAATTTAAAGACTTTTCGAAAGTTTTCGTAAGATAAAGTGAAATTCTAAAATCATATTTAACTGAAAAATAAGATTAACAATATTAATAATTGATACTTGTAAATGAATTGTATTGATTCAATAACTATAATAATTAAAAATTAAAACTACGATAGCCTAAGCATCTACATCCGACCATATCGGATCGCTTTCTGATTCGCCATCTGGATTAGCAGCAGCTGTTGATGAAAACTCAACTGCTTCTATTGATGGTTCATCATAATCAATTGGCCATTCTTCATCCTGTGAAGTTGTTGCTAATGAACACTCATCTTGTTTTGTTGTTGTTTCAGATGCCTGGCCAAGGGCATTTACGCCTTCTAGAGCTCGGTGGTTTGTGGGTTCCATGCTTAAAAAAAAAATTAAACAAACTTTTGTAAGTAAAAAAAGTTTCACTTTTTCTTTGTAATATAAACCTAAGAGCAATGGTGTAGTACTCTAGAGCACCATCCAAATCTTTTTCGCTACTTAAAATATCTCCTAGCATTGTGAAAAGCTTGCAACTGGGATAGCTGGCGGCTTGTTTTTTCAACAGTTTAATGGCCTCCTGTGTTTCTCCCTCAGATTGGAGAATCTCTGCCATCGCTGATACGGCCGGAAAGTAGAACTGGTCGATTTCTAAAGCCCGATTAATGAAAGTTTTTGCCTGGCGTTTTGTAACGGTATTCGAAGAGTACAAAAGTGTACTGGCAAGTAGCTGTTTGTATTTCATCGAAATTCATAGTAAGTTAAGGTAAAATTTAAAAGGAAAAATAAAATAAGAACAAATTCTTACCACATAGCTCCTGGGGCAGTTCCTGAAATAGCGTGCAGCCAATGCACATATTGTCTGTGCATCTTTTAAGCGCTTAAGTCCGATGTAACAACCCGCAAGACCTTTGTATATCTCAAAACGATAGTTAGCCAAACTCTGAACTGCCCTATAATAATGAATTGCTTCCTTATATCGTTTCAACTGAAGAAATATCTTCCCACGCAAAAGATACGCTTCAACGTTTGTTGAATCAACCGAAATTGCTTTGTGGGTAAAATGGGAAGCCTGCTCATATTTTCCATTTGCCGATAGACTCTCAGCCATGACAAACCAATTTTCCGAGCTAAATTCATTTATATTCGATTGTTGGCTAGCCAGCTTTTCCAACTCTGCTAGATTATTATTCCTCTCGTAGACCACGGCTAATGGCATGATATGTTCTGTGCTATATGGACTTATCATGTGTGCAGTTTCTAGATACTGCTGCGCCTGAGCATGGTGCCCATTGTAGTAGAGAGCTTTTCCAATTAACGTTAGAATATAATCGTTTTGATGAAGTTTTGTGTTGTCGTTAATAGATTGGAATGTTTTCGACGCATCCAAATGTTTATGAACGTACATTTGAGCATGGCCTTTTATCCACGAACTTAACCACTCAACATTCTTTGGAGCCGAACTCACTATAAAATTATAAAAGAAGCTTAAAACACACAGAATATTTAAAATCATTGCTCGCTTACCATTCACTACCAACGAATTGACTTCAATTCCATCGACGCCGACTTCCAAGAGTGAACTTATAGCCTCCATGGCCATTGGACAATCACGCAGTACATCCTTGTAAGAAGCAATAGCCTCCAATGGATTTCTTGACTGGCGATGTTGTAGCTTTGCTAGAAGCATGTTTATCTTTGGAAGTCTAGACTTACTCGGAATCGATTGCAATGTCGAAATAGCCAAATTGGAGTCATTCAGCTCACGATAGCAGATAGCCAGACGATATTTGATTTCTAACTCCGTAAACTGATCATAGGTATTCTCGATCCAATCGAAACTAGGATTCTTACGCCTCAAAAGGGTCTTTCGCATAGTCAGAGCCGAGTGCAGGTGTGTAGCGGCCAAACGAAACTTTCTTTCATGATAGTAGGCATCTCCACGAAACAACAGTACCTGGTACTCCTGTTCGGGAGTTGCAATCAATCTATCATTTTGGTATACAGTTGTAAGCAAGCTCGCCTAATTCACAAAACACCATTCGAAAATTTTGTTGAAACTTAATAGATTATTAGATATGTAAATGTAAAAGGCTCTTACCACAGGAATTACACAGCTATAGAGTTCGGTGTCGTATAACTTCTTCAAGTTCGAAAATAAAACATTTTCCATTTTGTGTGTTGATTATTATTCAAAATTATCAATTTCTTTAATTTCAGACAGCTAAAGGTAATTTCATATTCTTGAATTATAAAAAGAAAAATTAGTAAACACGATACGGGCCGACGATAGCTAGTTTCGCGATTTTTGCCTTCTTTCTCTTTCCAAACTTTTCCGTATTCTGTAGTTCTTCTGTTTACTTGCAAATCAGCACAGCATTGCATTGTTTTCCACCAATCACCAATGACAGAAGAACAAGAAAATTTGTAGTGCGTTCATTTTCACAAGATGTCTGCGTTTAATGAAATGTCAAAAATAAATTTGATTAGGTAAAGGGAAATAATGAGCTCAGAATTTTTTTTCTAGTGACCGATTTGCGAGAAATTTCTACATTTTCAAATTAACCCTGTTAAAAATTCAAAACGAAAACAATTGAAGAAAATCTATAGTACCCTAATGGAGATGACATTTGAGGAGCCATAGAAGACTTGTGTACAGATGAAAATGGAAGACAATCATCAACGTCATTAGCACTAAAATTACAAGAAAATTGTTATACATAACATCTTTGTTGGTTTAAAATTTAGAAACAAAGTCAAAGAATTTGCAAAACAACCACGCGTTGAGAAGACAGTTTACTTACGTTTACTTACATTATTTTAATTTATTTATTTATGTCTTTTATTTTTTTATAAATTAAACAAAAAAGGGAAGACACTCCTATTTTACACAAGTTCTGAAATAAAATAAACAAAATTGCAATGACAACTGTGTATATAAAATCTATAGCACTATCATGATTGTTTTTTCTAACGTTCGCCGTAGCCTCAAGGTGGCGTTGGAAGTTTTGCATACTAGGTGCTGCCCCCATAAAAATACACTATGATAGTACTATAGGCTTGAATACAAAGATGACAATACAGTATAGATCTATTTGGGCGTTGAGGTCTGTCTTAAGATATTTACGATCTCAAGCAAGCACAAAGCTTAATGGCTTAAGCACGCGGTCACGCGTTAGGTCAGTAGGCCTTTTGACAGGCTTCTAACTGACTATACGGCTCTGCCATGTACGGAAAATCAGCGAGCCAAATATTTCTGTCTGTTTACACAATCTTATCTCGCAACTTAACAACTATCTTATTATCTCAGTCTCGTATTACCCGTGGAATGGTGGTTAGTGAGTAGGACTGTCATGCCAGAGGTCTTGGGTTCAATCCCTGCCCTATGCCATCTTAATTTTATTTGCACGGGTACTGCCTCTTGAGAGGAATTGACATATCCTTCAAGAAAAATTATTGTCATGAAAAGTGCTTTATCAAATTAGCCGTTGATTCGGCTTAAAACTGTTGGTCCCCTCCATCCCTTTCAATATTACTCGCACACAGGAATGGTTGAGAGTTGTAAGTCCCTAGGCCATAGGCCATAGTTCGCAACGGGCTGTTGAAATAATTCCTTGATGTCTCTTTGCTAGTGCTTAAAATGTAAAACATAAACACAATCAATCTGTCAAATCGGCTGTGGCTCGGTCGTGTATGCCGGGCAAATTTTTAACAGGTCCAAATGGCTCAGGGCCAATTGGCTCAGTCGTGTATGACCAACTTAAGTTTCAATTTTTTTTTAGAACTCGCACCATAAGAAAGCATGCTGAGCCTTTCTTTTAATTGTAGTACTATTTTCCTATATATGTTTATACAAAGATGAAATTGATTTGTGTTGCAATTTTCAAATAGCAGATTTCTGTCAGAAAAAAAATCCCGCTGGATTTCAATCAGAAATTTTTTATGATCATAATAAACGAACTGTCAAAAAATCATGGAGAGAAGGTTTTTGACGAAAATACTAGATTTATCGTTCATAATTCTGCTTTAAATTGTTGATCTTCTAAAATTCCCCCGGCAAATTATAGGTAAAAGAAGAAAAAAGTAAAAATGACATTTTTTGGCTCAGAAAAAGAACACCATTTCACATTCTATGTGTCAAGAAAAAGAACCCATCACTTTTCTACCGGTTGATTTATTGAAAACATAATCTAACCACCGGGAGGCGCTTCTATCGACACAAAGAATTTCCAGGAAAAAAACATTTGTCACCCCCGCCGCCTAATAAACCAACAGTTCACACGGACACACGCACACAACAAAACACCGCACACTGCACAGCACATATCGCACACAAGAAAAAAGTTGACGTTTGCCGAGAAAAATGAGTTTAGATAAATATTTGGGCGTTTATGTTCGTCGTTTCAATTAACTAATTTTAACATTTTTCACAAAAATATAATAAACTTTTGAATGTTTTTTTCCTCTCCTAACCGCAAACTATTGTTTGAAATTTGAATAATATACAAATGTGTGCACTAGAATAATATAATCAGCTATAAAAGAAAACTTAAAGTTAACTTAAAAATCAGAAATCTGCTGAAATAAGAAATCAGAAAACAGAATCAACATTCAACAACAGCTCGCTCGCTCACAACTCAAAAGAAGAAGAAAAAAGGAAACCCGCCGATGTACATATTTTTATTGACTTAAAGAAAAAAAAGAATAAAACAAGAACAAGAAACGAACAAAAATTTATATCTACTGCTACTTTACTTCGACTTCCAGAGAGATAAACATTAAACGAAATTCCATTCATTACGCTCGCGTCACGCACGCCCCTCAACGCAAGTATTAAAAAATAAAAGTAATAATAGAAGAAAAAAAGTTTCTTTCCACACTCGCCTTTTTGGTATTTTTGTATAAAATTTTGATTTTGGTTTTTACACAGGCAGAAGCAGAAGTATGATTAATTCAGGTCTACATCGATCCCCGCAGCCTTCTCCGGATCCGGACATTGACGATGGCAGTTCGAAGCGACAGGCGACACGAGTCTTTAAAAAGAGTTCGTCCAATGGCAAAATAACAGTGTATTTGGGTAAACGGGATTTTGTGGACCATGTGTCGCATGTGGATCCAATCGATGGAGTGGTCTTGATTGAGCCAGATTATGTGAAGGATCGCAAGGTGTTTGGGCAGGTGTTGGCGGCGTTCAGGTACGGGCGCGAGGATTTGGATGTATTGGGACTAACGTTTCGGAAAGACCTCTATTTGGCGAGCGAACAAATATTCCCCATTATGGAATCAGAACGACCCTTGACCCGGCTACAGGAGAGGCTGATAAAGAAGCTCGGCCCAAACGCATATCCATTTTACTTCGAAGTTCCTCCGTATTGTCCAGCATCGGTGTCGCTGCAACCGGCTCCTGGTGACACAGGCAAACCCTGCGGAGTTGACTATGAACTGAAGGCGTTCGTGGGCGAGAATGTCGACGACAAACCACACAAGAGGAACTCTGTTCGCCTAGCTATACGCAAAATAATGTACGCCCCTTCCAAGCTTGGCGAGCAGCCCTCAATTGAGGTGAGCAAAGAGTTCATGCTGAAACCAAACAAAATTCACCTCGAAGCCAGTCTGGACAAGGAGCTATACCACCATGGCGAGTCGATCTGTGTGAATGTCCATATCGCCAACAATTCCAATCGCACCGTGAAGAAGATCAAGGTGCTGGTGCGTCAATTTGCTGACATCTGCCTGTTCTCGACGGCGCAGTACAAGTGTGTGGTGGCTGAAACCGAGTCGGAAGACGGAGTACAAGTGCAACCCGGCTTCACGCTGTCGAAGGTCTTCGAATTGACTCCTCTTCTGGCCAACAACAAGGACAAGTGGGGTCTAGCTCTGGATGGTCAGTTGAAGCACGAAGACACAAATTTGGCCTCGAGCACAATAATCGCAGATCCGACACAGCGCGAGAGCCTGGGCATCATTGTGCACTACAAGGTGAAGGTGAAACTTTTCATAAGTGGCCCACTCTTGGGCGGTGACTTGGTTGCCGAGCTGCCATTTATCCTCATGCATCCAAAGCCAGAGGATGACACAGATCCAATTATATCAGAAAGATCGCCACGACGCAGCCTACAAGCGGCCAATGCCGGTCTAACGGCAGAGAATGCCGCCGAAGTTCCAACAACCAATCTTATTCAACTAGACGGCGACGACAACGGACAAGATGATGATATCATCTTCGAGGACTTTGCCAGGCTGAGATTAAAAGGAGCAGAAACGGAAGCCTAGTTGATCTTAAATCAACACCAAAAACATTTGCATTGAACGTAAAAAGAAAGCGAAAGGACTAAGAAGTAAGGAGCAAGAAATGTAAGAAGTAGGAAGCAAAGAACTAAGTGTAATGGATTCAACACAGAATTTTGTATTCGTAGCGATAGATATATTTATGTATATGCAAATACATATATATATATATGTGTTTCATTTATTATTTAAAAAAAAAAAACAAAACAAAAAATGTCTCCAGTTCATTTTATATTATATATTATTATATTATCTATTATATTGTTTTTATATTCTTATATAATTATTATTGTCGGCTTAATGTAATAGTCCCTTAGTGATTAACTGGTTTTGAAAGATAAAGAACAACATTAAATTATTAAATGTATCTCTGTTATAATAATGCTGGACGACGAACAACAATGATGATGATGATGATGACGACGAACGACACGATGCAATTACGATTTACGACGAAGAAGATTAATAAACAAAACAAAAAGAAGTTTTTTTTATCGCATTTATGAAAACAACAACAACAACAACAAAAACATCCCAACAAATACAAAATATTACAACAACAAAAATACCTTTTTCTCTTTTCTCTGCACCATTCGTTATCCCAAAAAATAAAATTTGTATATTTTATATTTTTTAGTATTCCAAAATAAACACAACAAAACTATGTACCAAAAAAAAAACAATAAGAAGAAAAAATATCTATTCCAATTAAGTTCAATTTATGAGGGTGATTCATGATGAAAGCCACAAATTTGTGGGGTGAGTCACTTGAGTAATCTGTGAGCTCAATTGAATTGAATTTTAAGTATTTTTTTTTTTGTTTATTAACATAAGCTAACTCCTTTTGATGCAATGATCAATACAAAGTCATCGTTACGAAAATAGGTAAGCATTTAAAAGGAGAGATATTGATACAGAAGATATTTGTTTTGAATATTAAAATGAGATGTATTAAAAGAAGCAGCCTCAGACCCGATGAGACATTCTATACTGGTGCAATGCGATTGAAGAAGGAATACGTTAGTAAGTATTGTAGTTCACAATAAATTGCATATTGCGTATGCCTTGAAAGAACTGTGGGCGTCATAGGAATAGTTAGGAAGTAGCTTCAAAATAAGGAGTTGTAAGAAAAGCTTGAAGCCAATTATAGTGAAGTTATGATGATTTTTTGAGCAACACGATGTACATATTCAGTTGGGTGAATTGCCATTAAAGTAAAATGTGTGGTCTTCTGTTAAGAAATTAAAAAATGAATAGAATAGAACGAAAACATTTAAATAAGTCTTATTGAAAATTCAATTAAACCAAAAAAAGTAAAAATCATAAACATAATTTTTTCAAGCATAGGGTATTTACTATAATTCTATATACCTACATAATTTAGTTATGATAAAAGTCAAAGCTATAGTAAGGAGTAGGGGACCATAATAAATGCAGAAGTGTTGTAAATATGAACTAACCTATTTGTGAACATTTTTTTTTGATTTATTATCAAGGCAAATGTTGCTACGAATAATCACAACTGTTTGGAGCTAGAACTTGGAAATGATTTCATTAAGAGGAGTCATACAAAATTTTTATTTTATTGTTTTGAAGTATTTAACAGTAAATTTAATTCAAATTGCTTCTGAAGACTTATGTAATTATTTTAATCATCTATTTTTCTCATAACAGAAATTTTTGCAATTGCAATGTTTAGTAAGTTTTAGTTACTTTATAGTATGAATAACTTTATATGTAAATGTTGCTGTAAGCGTTATTTTGTCATTTTTTAAATAATTTTTTTTAGACTTGAAAATGATTGATAACGATTGTGTAAATGAAAAATTTTACTAGTTTCTTACTCTCAAAGTGATTATAAATAGTTTCTTGTCAATTTCCAGTTTCCGAATGCTTAGATAAAAGGTCCTAGTCGGGACAATTCATATATTTCTTCATTTTAGATTTATGTATTTAATTTATTAACTTTGCAAAGTAGCTAAGTTTTTTGTTAAAGTTTTTATTTGTTATATAATAAATTAGGTGACGCAACAGCTCGTACAGAACCAGAGCCTAGTGATTTTCAACTATCAACCACTTCTGTGTGCGAGTCATTTTAGAGATGGATTGGATCTACAGTTTGTATGCCAAATTCGAAAATTTAATTTGAGAAAGCACTTTTCATGACAATAATTACTCTTATTCTTACTCAATTCCTCGTAAGAGACAGTACACGTGAACAAAATATAGGTGGCATATGCAGGGATTTAACCCAAGACCTCTGGCATGACAGTCCTGCGCACTTACCATCACTCCACGGGAACTATTTTGATAAATAATTTTTCGGAAAAGTCCCTAAAACACGCATATTTTTGTTCACCCTTTTAAAAAAAAGTTGAAGTCATAACGGGTACTTTTTTTTAACAAGTGTGGTTTTCAATCTGGCAATACTTTTGTCAGAGTTGATCTTTTTGACAGCTGTCAATTTTATAATAAAAAGACTTGCTCTTGAAAAACGTTTGCAAATCGTGCACATTTATTACCAAAATAAATGGTTCTGTTCGAAATACGAATATTCGAATCGAATTTTGTTTAGCGGTGAAGCTTGTTCTTGGTTGAATGGGTACGTTAATAAGCAAAATTGTTGAGATTCCACCGTTTGTTTGGTGTGATCTATAAGTAGATAGGGAATCATTTGTCCATATTCCTTTAAAATTAAAGCCAAATGCTAAAGAGCCATGAATAATGACTTTGTATTAGGATTTTGATGTGGGCGACCTTTAGTTCCAAAAAGATGGTGGCACTACATGTCATACAGATAACGAAATAATCAGAGGCTTGTGGCGTGGCCTCTAAGATGGGCGATCTAACACCGCTCGACAATTTTGTGTGGGGTTTTTTGAAGTAGCTTGTCTCCACAAATAAGACGAGACGATTGATACATTAGCAGAGAATCTTCGGTGTGTTATTGATCACATACGGCCCAATTGTTACAAAAGGTGCTAAAAAATTGGGCCTCTCGGCTGCTAGACCGAAATCATTTTCAAAACATAATAACCAACCCTTAGTTTATAATAAAGCTAAGTTCTTGCCGATAACATTGAATTATATGCGTTTTATTTCTTCTTGAAAACAACACTTCTAAAAGTACACCCTTTACATTGGAGTGGAAACGGATAAGGCGATAAAGTGATCGTCGCTCTTTCAAAAGTTAATGTTCATAATTACCATATAAGCTCTACGGCGATTTAATGAAAAACTTCCGATGAGAATTAAAAAAATAAAGACTGAGTTTGAAATTAACAGCTGATTTCGATTGATTATTAACGCCACTGAATTAGAAACTGGGAAAGTTTTGTTAACATCCAAACCTACTGTGGACAAATTCACTTTTAATCATTTTGACTTTGCAAGAAAATAATTAAATAAGATCCACCCTAGTAGGGTTTTCCATGGGTAAAATATAACAATTTATTTTTGATCTACATCTGTCAATTTCTCCTGTTTTCGCTTCTATGGGGCAAGCAAAATTGATTTATTTTTGAGTTAAGATCCAAACTTCAGGTCTGGATTTTTCAACAGATTTACGTTTCTTTGCACTAAAGCTAATACCAATTTTCAGCTGTCAGCGTTACAGATACAAGAAAGATAACGAACCTGTTTAGAAATGTTCAGCTAGAAATTTGACAACTCCACTGCACTTGTTAACACTTAAACGAAGTTACACTAATACAATAACAAAAAAACAATTCCATTCGTGTTCCATGCCCCACTAAAAAAAAACAATCAATTTTTGACGGAAATTTAAATTTACCTAATACAAAATCGGGTATTTGGTGTCTACAGGAATAAGATATTCGGACTTTATTTGTTCGACTATGGTCCTTACCAGTCAGGTTAGATTTTAACGGCGAGTTGAGTTTCGTGCGTAATTGATATGTAAATTTATAAATTTATATTAAATATTAAAACAAGTATTTTCCACTTACCTTTTCATAAAATATTGCCAAGAAAAATCACAACAATTCTTAATGCTTTTTACCTGAAAAATGAGTCCAATTTAATATTTAAGTGAGCTTTAATTTTGACTATTTATAAGGCCCTATGTCCGGAAATTCAGTAATGATGCTTACTCAACACTTTTACGGCCAACTACACTGGTCAATCGTACAAATGATAAAGGCAGCACTGGACAATACTTAACGTCACATGTGCGATAGCTGTCAAACTCTACGCCGAAGCGAAAGTGAAGCCGATACCTACCTACCGTATGCTATGCGATTGGACTTGATACCTTTGCTGATTGCTGCATTTGTAATTTTCCTTTGAATTGTTGAATAACCTACTCTTTCAATCACAACTATTGCCGGTAAAATATGCTGGATTTCATCACTTAGTCGCATTAATAAATCAAACATTCGCACAAAATGAACTTCACACGAGCATTATTCGCTAAAGGATTTACTGTCATCGCACAAACCTCTGGACAAAGAGGATTTCTTACAGTCACAACCGCTCGAACAGCCAAACCTAGTTTATTTTGTAATTACAGAAAAGTCCTCTCCGTTCCTAAGGACCTAACACAATATCGTTCAGTACATGAGAACACAGTGGCACCAATTCAAATCAAGAAGCGTGTGACTCGTAAAAAACGCAACGAAGAAGAAGACCTTGCTGCTCAGGGATTTTTCAACGTAACCGCATTTTCCACTGCCGAGCAGTATGATCTGGAAGGATTAGTTGTCGGATTAGAGGAGCAGAACTTGTACGCTGCTAAGAAGTTTTTTTCAACGGACAACCTGGGAGCAGAACAAGATGTTCTGTATGTGACTGCAAAGTACATGGTAAATGGGGAAGCAAGAGATATATTTTTCTTTCGAGAAGGATCTGTTGTTATGTGGAACTTCAACGAATTGGAAGCAAATAATGTGCTTTCGTTTCTCAAAGCCTACGAGAAAGATGGATATTTGAAGGCGCTCGTTAAGGGCGAGAGTGAAATCATGCCGTATACTTATATTCCTGAGCCTATCGACATCGAAGAGAACACACCGCCAAGTAAAACGCAGGCTCTCTTTAAAAACGGTAAGTTTTTCCTTTCCAAAGGAGATCAGACATTCTTAGAGAAATATACATTCTCAAACGCTATGGCAACATCCATCAAACTGGGCATATGGGAGGCTACCCTGGAGAGGTACATCGACGGTATGGAATACCTAACTGAAGACCTTAAGAAAGGTCGCCGCATCAAGATTGATAGAGCCCAAGCACTACGTATGACTGGAGAGCTATTCGCTCTGCGACACATGATAAATCTAAGCTCAGATTTACTCGACACTCCTGACTTCTACTGGGATCGTGAGCAATTGGAAACATTGTACATTCAAGTGTGTTCGTATTTCAGCATCAACCGCAGGACCAAAGTTATGAACGAAAAAATCAACCATTGTGTTGAGCTGGCCGAATTGATTTCACATAATTTAAATGACAAACATCATATCCGTCTCGAATGGATGATCATAATTCTAATTATGGTAGAGGTTGGATTCGAAATCCTACATCACATGGAGCGACACTATCAAAGCAACGAACCACAAGCAACGGTTCCTGTAGCACATTAAGTACCTTCATATTTTTAAATTTAATATAATTGAAAATAAATAAAATGTAAGATTGTTTTTCTTTTTTTTTTAATATTTTTGTTTTTGTTAGAAGATGGAATTCATAGTTAATACTTAATAATATGCATGTACATATAGAGTGTTTTTAACATAAATTGAATCTCACTTTTCTTGGAAATCGAATGACGTAGAAAGTGCAAGGTAAAGTCCAAGGTAAGTACCAATCAACAAGTTATTACCTATGCCTACAATAAATCTATTCAGAAAAGTCGCTAAGAGGAAATGTATAATCATCTTTCAATAGAAATATGAGGCAAATTTTTATTTTTCGCTGTATGTATAAAAGCCAAACAAAACAACTTTTTTAATTGAGGGAATACCCAAACCTGCTACTAATTTGTTATTTCATTTAATTTATTCAACAATCATCGAAATACCATTACAGTTTAGATTTTATAGATTAATTTAGATACGAGTACAACAATAGGCTATTTTATGCTATATTTGAAATTATTTAAAAATTCGCTCCTTTGCAAACAGGCAAAAATCGAACAAAGAACTTTGTAAATGATTTGAAATGCATCTCTACTTAAACGCTTATAATTCTGAACCATTTTTCCTAATTTTTAATTGTTTATTGTGAATAATTGATTCTTTTTTTATTTATCCCTCAAAAGCATTATACCGTGAACATTTCTTATTGATTTAAGATACTTAATACCTACAAAAAGAAATCTTGCTTTATAATCTGGGAAAGGAGTCAACTTTATTTTATAAAATATGAACTGTTTTTGAACCTTCCCTAAACGATCAGCGTACGTTTTAAAACCCGGATTCCAAATGACATCTGCATATTCCAATATGAAATCAACACAATTTCATTTTTGTAAATCCTACAACTGAGTTGGCCTTTCTAATAACATAATCCATTAAGGAATTTCCAGTCACCTTAATCTTTTATGTTTTTTACACAAGATAATCGGTTCTATCTAGGTACCTATCCGAGCGGAATTTTCTTTGATTTGCTACGAATCGTAGACATTTTGCTCTTCATAAACAATAAATTACACAATTTTACCGATTGTTCATGGTTTATAACGCAATTGTTGCATTTTCGATATATCTGTTAATTGGCACATCTCTGCCTAAAATGTATGTATATCCAGCGCAATTCGCAATGCGTCGTCAAAATTCTGTAAAATTTCCCCCCCCCTTTTTTTTTATAATTAGCGAACACTAAAAGGGTTTTATATACCTTTAATATGCCAAAGACACAGTGTGAGTATTAGGAAAAGAGGGAAGGGTTGGATAGGAGGTGTCGGTGTACATTGATTTTGAATTCCTGAATATTGCAATGATAGGGAAAGAAAGAGCGTGGCAAGGCGTTCCACATTCGCGTAGTACGGCTAAAAAATGAATCTCTGTACCGAAGTTGGGCTCAAGGGTAAACTGATGGGCATTCCTAGAAGCGCGGGTATTACGGTTAAATTGTTTAAGGGGAGGAATGTAACTGGCTATTTCACTAGAGCATAGTCCGTCAAAATAACGTTAAAAAAGGGTGAGACAAGAAACCTTGCGTCGATGTTCGAGTGACGTAATCGAGTTGATGATGTTATCACCAATCATTTTAAAAGCTCTTCTTTGAATACTGTCCAAGAGGCTTAAATAAGTTACTGGAGCACCAGCCCAGATATGAGAGTTACATATATTCAAGTTTCGGACGTATATAGGTTTTGTAGATTGCAGTCAGATCAGACGGAGACAAAAATTTCTTGCAACGTCTCAAAAAACGCTCCACAAAAGGTGGATGCTGATGCACATTCCGAGGATGTCGAGATTTTCCGTTTCGTTGATGCAAGTGCCACTCATAGATAGTGTCAAAGAGGGTTTATCTCGCTTTAACGATACAAGACAGCATTGGGTTTTCGAAGCATTAAATTCCACACGATTTTTTATTCCCCATTGTACAATGCTGTGTAGGTCGGAATTTAATGAGATAATCATATTTTGCAGTTGCAGTTCCACATCCGAAGAGGAGGGTTGTGAGTCTGGAAACGAATATGAAAAGCTAAGAGTGCTATCGTCAGCGAAACAATGTATTGGGTTAGAAGTAGCAGACAGGAGATCATTTATAAAAATGAGGAAAAGGGTCGGAGACAAAACGGAGGCCTGGGGCACACCAGCATTTATTTTATGAGTTTCAGACTTGAATCCGTTCAAAACAACTTGTATTGAACGGTTCGAAAGAAAATTTCTAATCCAACGAAGAAAAGAATCGTCGATACCGAAAGGCATTTTCGATAAGAGAGCAAGATGCCAGACTTTATCAAATGCCTTTGAAATATCAAGTGCAATAATCTTACTTTTTCCAAAACGATGTAAAGTTTTGGTCCACTGTTCGGTCAGATGAACAATGAGATCACCAGTGGACCTATTGCTACGAAAGCCGTATTGCCGGTCATTAAGAAGCTTCCGTTCCTCAAGATATTTCTTAAGTTTATAATTAATCAGCGTTTCCATGATCTTAGAAAGAAAGGACGTTAGTGTTATCGGTCGATAATTTTCGGGAGAAGAAGATTCGCCTTTTCAAGGATTGGCTGAACAAATGCAGTTTTCCAACTACTCGGATCGAGCCCAGAAGAATAGGTGGAAAAGCTTTCGAAGTGGTTTTGCTAGCGTGGAAGAAAACCTCTTCAGAATAATAACGGGGATACCATCCGGACCAGCGGATTTATGAATGTTGAGCTCTCTCCACAGTACGAGTACGAAAATAGAATCACTTACGCGTTCAAGAACTGGGGGAGCTATGACACCATCTGGTAAGGTGGAATTTTCGGCGAACTGCCTTGCAAACAAGTTAGCTTTATCAATAGAGCTAATTAAAGGAGTGTCATTGACAACAAGCGTAGGAACCGAGGAAGAATTCCTCATGTTTTTTACAAATGACCAAAAATTCTTACTTCCTTTGAGAATTGAGACATTGCAGTATTTTTTTCCGTAATTTTTGGTCATGTAAATATTTGGTCCTTCGAATATGGGCGTTGCAGGCTTTCCTGATTGTTTAAACCTTTCCCGGTTTTCCTCAGTTGGGTTGGCTCTAAAACACCGGAAGCTCACTTCTTTCTCCTCGATAACCTCTTTGCAGCTCGAATCGAACCATGATTTAGTCTTAGGTTTAATACTTTTAACCCTATTCGGGATAAAGGTTTCCATTCCCAAACGAATCATACTAGTAATCATATCTGCACTGGAGTCTACGTCACTACCGAGGAAGCATAGTGAATAGTTAAAGATCCTGAAGAAATTATTGAGACCGTCCCAGTTGGCTTTCTCGTACTGCCAAACGGTTCTCTTTGGAACTCTTTTTTTAACTGGTTTTGTTTGACACGAGAAATTAGCAAATACGACAATATGGTCCAGGCGTCAATACACTGATTATGTACTTATCACAATCAGAAGTAAGAAACAAGTCAAGTGTATTTGCATCTCGGCCATTAACGTCCGATATTCGAGTAGGCTCATTGACAAGCTGAGTAAGATGGTTGAACTCAGCAAAAATCTCAGCACACATTCCTTCGGTCTGGCCCGAATGGAGAAGCCACGAAGAATTGTGAACATTGAAATCGCCCGTAATAACGATTTCAGTGAGAGGATACAGGGAGACAATTCTTTGAATGGAGTCAGAAAAAAGATTTAATTTAGTGTTAGAACGACCGGAAACAAAGCCATGTTGTCGGTCAGAAATATACTCTCGGGTTATGAAATCCAATTTTGTTTTTATCAGGCTCTCAAACAATTTAGGGATGGCATATAACAAGGATATGCAATGATAATTATTCTCAATTTTATTTTTACATTTTGAAATAAGACGAACGTTCAAAAATTCCCTAATGTTGATACTATACGAGTATACAGTAAAAATGTTTACCATTTTTATACCCTATTCAAGACTATCATGGATTTCATCCTTATCGGAAACTTGAACGAATATGAAAAACAAACAATATGACCTAATTTTTGTGCGTACGAAAATTAATATTTAAATATGTATAGCATTGCACATAAACTACTTTTTGGTTTCAAGTTAGTGAAACGAGTGTCTTCTTAAAATTTATTATATCGCTTATAATTCAATAAATGCTACCTGGTCAAATCAAAAACAGAAACATACAGCAGTCAGCTAAGTATAAAATACATAAGGTAAGGAAATCGCCTTTCCCAGTAACACACCCAATTACTTGCTCAATCTAGAAATAGGACTTTCAAAAGCCTTCCTTTCAACAATCGAACTTCATTTTAAATACATCCAAAGAGTTAGTACCCTTCTCGAAAACAGATAACCGAAAAAACTTTAAAATGTCATTGTAAAATAGTAGATTGACTAGGCAAATAAGTGGTCAGAACTCTTTAATCAGGTTAACATTGAGTTTAATTGGTCTGAGTCGAAAGCATTGCCTATAGAAACTGTCACAGAAATACATTGGACGGAACGCACAAACAGACCGCGTCAATCACGTTTCCAGGAGGATTATTACAACCTGAACTTTGAAGACAGTAACTCATTTGATATGATTTTCATGGTATTAAAGTCTAGGTGAGGGCTGCTCAATCTCAATGCAAGAGTATTTAGAACTGATTCAGTAGGCCTTTGTACGATCTGTAACCTTGATTCTACTGAAAATCCATATCAATTTGTTGGGGTGTCCCAAATCAATGAATTATTCTCATCGTCTATTACATAATAAGAAATAATGATCAGAAATGAAAAAATCAAGAGCATGATGTGCTTTCCACGATTAACTTTTAATTCATGTCCATAAAAGAAAACAACCGGCATTAAAATATTATATTAAGATATCCAGTTTTGTTTATACGACTAAAACTATAACAACCAATAACATTGACTTGTATTAATCCCAAACTTCTTTAACTTTAAGGTGATTCAAACGATCCTCCAATGTAATGTGTGGCTTCATTTTACTCAATGCCTGTGCATCTTGCCATTTCCTTACCAATGTTTCTCTTTTGCCAAAAACTTTAGCATGGCCTGAAGATTCCTCCTATGCGATGATAAACACAAATTTTATATTAATTTTACATTCATGTAATGAAGATAGGATGTTGTCATATACCTGAGTCAAATATGGATTTCTTAAAAGTAGCATGATAGCTTCCTGGCGGTCGTATTCTCTGGTCAATGTTTCCATGGCTTTTTTACTCACTGGCTTGACAAGTCGTCGCTTACCACGGAATATGTGACCAGGAACGGTGTTTTTGAAAAAATTTACTATTGACAAACGCATTTTTTTATTTTGTTAATTAAACAAATAAGAAATATTTTTGTTTTAAAATATCTCGTAACACAAGTGCCGACGAGGAGAAGTAAGAATAATTTTAGCTAGAGCTGTCTGCTGTCATTTAGCTGTCAATCCGTTGAATCAGCTGTGAGTTGTACAAATAAAAAACCACTAGCGCTAGTGGCAGTAAAGAGGTGTAACTTTATCATAAGACCCTGTTTAGATTGAAAACAGTATTAAATACACACTAGTTACGAATAATATAATTTCGTACTGCTAGTTTCTTGTCAATGTTCTAGCATTAAAAGTTTAAGGGATAATCATAATTAGATTGCCATTATTTAATTTCCTGTAAAATCGATACAACAATCTAAAATTCTCGAAGACTTTGCCAAGAAATTGGCTATAAGACGATTTCGATTTGAAAGAAAAAGACTTATTTTCCTTCGTGCTATTGTTTTTTGTAATACACTGGAATGGGAGGTATGCGTCTTGGTTCATGCACTCATTTTCTAGCCGTATCATCTTACTTATGTTAAACAGGCATTTGGTGAAATAGAAATGAACAATGCTTTATTTCACAGTAAAATAACTTTACCTGATTTATCAAACATCCATGTTGTCGAATGGAAACTCGCTTCGAATTCGTTTCAATGAGTTTTTTTTTTATTATTTGTTTAAAAATTCCTAAAAGGAATAATACTTAATATTTCTATTTTATTTTAACTAATTTTTCTTACTTTTGTATTCCTTTCTGTCCACTGCCGCCAAATATCAATTTAAAAAGAAATTACTATTGAAAAATTTAAGTCAGCTGTCAAATTCAAAAGTCTGGTACATTCAAGGATCAATCAACTCTATTTCTGAATGGATTAACTCAATTGAATTTATTTAGTTTTCTTAGTCCGTTTGGAAAGTTGTTATTAATAAAATATTTGTGTTCGATGTAGATAATGAAACGCTCTTAGATTAAATAAGTTTGTAGGGCCAAGAACATAAATCAAACCCAAAAATCCTCTACTTTAAAATCAGTAGAGACTCTTAAATTGTCACATTGGTTGCGTTTAATTTCAGATATGAATAGGGTATCCGGATATACTTTTGTTAGTTTCTTACGTGAAAAGCTGGTCCAAGACAGCTGGCCTATCATATGGTTGAATATGAAAGACCTCGAAAATGAACTTAAAATTTGTATGATTTTTTGGTAAAAATCCGTTGAAATATTAAAATTATCCATTTCATTTTACAAACATTTTTGACCCGGAAATTGAAATGTTTGTCTGCTTTTTGTGAACAGTTTCAAATTGTTTTTATTTTCAGCCAGCTATCTCAGTTGAGGTATCCAACTCTTTTAAAAGGGTTTCTTAGGGGCCAGTTATAGCTATCATTGAAATCGATCCGGAAAAATGTTTGAATCAATATTTGACGGTGTTTCCCTTTGATTAAAAACGAAAATTATATACTGATCGATCGGAAATCAGTGACAGAAATTTTTAATAAAAGCTATAAACGATCTGCCAAAAAAATTCCAATGTTTGTTTTCAATGATGAAAACCAACGATAGCTATAACTGGCGCCTTAAAATTCAACTATCAAGGATAGCTTATCCAACACAGGATAGCTTATTGAACGCAGCTATTTAGAGGCAAATATTTTTTAAAACTGATTTGTTTTTTTTGTTGAAATAAGATTATCATTTATTATTATAGCATTGAGCTTTACTTTGATTTCTAAAACGTATAATGAATTCCATATCCAAATCAATTAGTTATAATTTGTATTCACTGAATTTATATATACAATATTGTTTTTGGCATCAATTTTATTAAACTTCCTTTTAATAAAATGTCTGGCTCCTTCTTCTCTTGCCAAATCTCAAACGAGTAAGTTGTGTCTTGTGTTTCTCATTAATTCTTCCTCTTTAAATCATAGATATCCGCCAAAACTCTGCAACAGGTTATGGGCCCAGATAGCCGCAGCAGTGGAATACACAAAAACTGAGTTGTTAATTACTATTTTTTGTTTTATCTTCTGTGCGAGGATTCCGTTGATTTTTTGTTCGATTCCTGTTGGCAATACATCGTGCGAAAGATGTCTGTTTCCATATTGCCTGTAATCGATCGTCTAAAAGGAAGGGAAAACTTCGATTCTTGGAAGTTTGCCGTGATGAACTACCTGGAGCATGAGTTGCTCTGGAAATGTGTGACGGGAGATGACAATGATCCAGCTAAATCATTAAAAGCGAAATCAAAGTTGATTATGCTGATTGATCCGATAGCTTATGTCCACGTGCGAGAAGCCACTACCGCAAAAGAAGTTTGGGATAACCTCATTGCTGCATACGAAGATTCTGGTCTCACAAGGAAAGTCGGCCTTCTTCGTACATTGGTCACAACCAACTTAAATAATTGTTCTTCGATAGAAGTGTACGTGAATAAAATTATTATGACCGCACATAAATTAAATAGCTTAGGTATGACTGTTGGTGAAGAGTGGATCGGGACGCTGTTGCTTGCTGGTCTGCCAGATCATTATAGACCGATGATCATGGGCCTCGAAAATTCAGGTGCGAAGATTTCTGGTGATCTAATAAAAACGAAATTGCTGCAGGAGGAAACGTTGGCGAGTGGAACCGTTGGTGAGGGAACTGTGTTTTTTAGTGGTGCTGGTGGCAAAAGGTACAAGAAAACGAAAAAGAAGCTAGGCCCCCGATGTTATGAATGTAACCAATATGGGCACATCTCGAAAAATTGTACTTCTAAAGGAAAAAATGAGAAGGTACACTTAGCCTCATTGACTGCAAAGGTAAAAAATATTGACGAGTGGTACATCGACTCAGGTGCGTCCGCGCATATGACTATGCGCAAAGATTGGCTGAAAAATATTACTCCTTCGCTCAATGATGTAGTTACAATTGCAAATAACAAAACTTTAAGAGTTGAATCGAAAGGTGATATGTGCATCTATGGTTTTGCAAATAACTCTAGTGCTGCGATCAGCTTAAAAAACGTGTTATACGTCCCAGGTCTATGTGCAAACCTACTCTCGGTAAGTCAAATGCTTAGCAATGGTAAAGAGGTTGTTTTCTCTGAAAACATGTGCAAAATTTTCAATAATACGGGTGAGTTACTTGCCACTGCCACTTTACATGGAAATATGTTTAAATTGGATGGCGCTGTTCAGTCAGAAAATATCTGTAAAAATACATCTTATAACGTTTGGCATAGGCGGCTAGGTCATATTAATTTCGATAATCTTAAAATAATGAAGGACTCCAGTGTGGAAGGCATGGATTTTGTGGATACAAATAAGGAACATTGCGAAACTTGCTTAAAAGGTAAGCAATCCAGGTTGCCATTTAAATCTTCGAGTTCCATTTCTAAGGAGGTGTTAGAAATTGTGCACTCTGATCTTTGCGGACCGATGCCACAAAAATCCTTAGGAGGCGCAAGGTATTTTTTTCTCTTACTAGATGATTTTTCTAGAAAAAATTTTGTCTACATGCTACATTCAAAAACCCAAGTAAAAGAGAAATTTCATGAGTTCAGGCTTCTTGTAGAGAATGAAACTAAAAAGAAAATTAAAATCTTGCGCACAGATAACGGGAGTGAATACTGTAACACTGAATTTTTAAGTTACTTACGAAATGCTGGCATACGTCATCAAACCAGTGCACCGTATACACCCGAGCAAAACGGGAAAGCTGAAAGGATGAACAGGACGATAGTTGAACGATCTCGGTGCCTGCTTATAGATGCGGGGTTAAATAAATCGTTTTGGGGTGAAGCTGTTGCTACTTCAACATATCTTATCAACCGAACTGCCAGCAAAGTTTTGAAAGATAAAACTCCAGAGGAAATGTGGTCAGGCAGAAAACCGAATCTCAATAATCTCCGTTTATTTGGATGTGTAGCCATGGTACATATACCGAAACAAAAGAGGACAAAGTGGGATTCAAAATCCGATAAATGCATCATGGTAGGGTATTGTGAGAATACAAAAGGATACCGATTGTTTAATCCTATTTCAAAAAAATTAACTATCAGTCGTGATGTAGTATTTTTTGAAGATGAACTTTATTCAAATAAAATAACTGATGCAATTGAACATATTTTTCCCCAAAGCGTACTAACCTATGAAATTACAGGTGATCCTGAAGGAGAAGAGCAGGGCGAAAGCCTAACGTCTGAAGAGGAAATTTCTGATGAAACCGAAGAACAGATATCTATACGAAATGATGTTAATATCTCTGAAAATTGTATCCCTTCAGAATCCGAAAATGAGATGTTCTTCACCGACGATGACGAAGACTACACGCCACCCGCAGACCAAGTCACACCAACCAATGTCGATGGCCAATTCCAAAGAAGATCCAACCGCCCACCGAAACCTATAATACGAGATGATTTCATTTCCTATGCTGCAGTTGCCGAGTGTTTAGGTGATCCGCTTACCTATGAAGAAGCTATTTCAAGAAACGATGCAGTGCAATGGCGAGAAGCAATTAATGCTGAATACGAGGCGCTACTACAAAACCGTACTTGGGAAGAAGTTGAGTTACCACCTGGAAAAAGGAAATTAAACTGTAAGTGGGTTTTTAAAACCAAATTGAATCCTAAAGGTGAGATTTATAAATACAAGGCACGGCTTGTAGCGAAAGGCTGCAGCCAGAGACAAGGTTTCGATTACACAGAGACTTTTTCACCAGTCGTCCGATATAACGCAATTCGCTTTCTATTTGCCTTAGCTGCTCAGATGGATTTAGATGTGGACCAAATGGATGCTGTTTCCGCTTTTTTACAAGGTGACATTCAAGAGGAAATCTACATTGATCAGCCCGAAGGTTATAAGAATGGGAGTAAGGTACTGCGTCTTAAAAAGTCCATTTATGGGCTCAAACAATCTTCTCGTGTATGGAACAAAAAACTCGATGATGAACTGAAGGGTCTTAATATGCAACAGTCTAAGGTTGATCCTTGCATATACTTCATCATCGATGGTCAAAACATATTGATTGTTGCTGTATATGTGGATGATTTTTTAATATTATCCAATAATCAATATATGAAAAATAATTTAAAGAAAAACCTTATGAATATCTTTCAGATGAAAGATATTGGACCGGCACATACTTTTTTGGGATTGCGGCTGCAAAGAAATCGTCAACAACGTAAAATATGGCTAGATCAGGAGAGCTATATACAAAGCATCATAAATCGGTTTAGAATGAGTGATTGCAAGCCGTTAACAACACCAATGGATATCAACCAAAAGCTGTCAAAGAGTATGTCTCCAAAGTCAGAAGAAGAAAGGGAAGAAATGTTTAGATGCCCTTATCAAGAACTGATCGGAAGTTTGCTGTTTGTTGCTCAAGTGTCGAGGCCCGACATTTGCTATGCAGTTAACACTGTAAGCCGGTTTAACAACAACCCAGGCAAGCTTCATTGGATAGCCGTGAAACGAATTGTAAGGTATCTTAAACAAACGTCTAAATATAAACTTTGTTTCCAACAGCAAGAAGACGGTCCTCCACGCATTACTGGCTATTGTGACTCTGATTTCGCAAGCGATATAGATGAACGAAAATCAACATCAGGGTACATTTTTAAGATGCATGGCGGATCCATCTCTTGGTGTTCGAAAAAACAACCGACGGTAGCCCTCTCAACGACGGAAGCCGAATACATGTCATTAAGCCTTTGCATGCAAGAAGGTTTATGGCTTCAAAATCTTCAAAAAGAACTTCAACCGAACTCACCTAAGATGCATATATTCTGCGATAACCAGAGTGCCATACACCTGGCATCCACAAATAGTTACCACAGCAGGACGAAGCACATCGACGTTAAGCATCATTACATACGAAATATTATCAACGATGGCAAGATTATATTGGAACATATACCAACAGAACAAATGGTTGCTGATGCACTTACCAAACCACTTCCAGCGCTGAAGAACAACTACTGTGCCGAGTCTATGGGTCTGATTAAATAGCACAAATAATTATCTAGAGGAAATGTTGAAATAAGATTATCATTTATTATTATAGCATTGAGCTTTACTTTGATTTCTAAAACGTATAATGAATTCCATATCCAAATCAATTAGTTATAATTTGTATTCACTGAATTTATATATACAATATTGTTTTTGGCATCAATTTTATTAAACTTCCTTTTAATAAAATGTCTGGCTCCTTCTTCTCTTGCCAAATCTCAAACGAGTAAGTTGTGTCTTGTGTTTCTCATTAATTCTTCCTCTTTAAATCATAGATATCCGCCAAAACTCTGCAACATTTTTCCGCAGGTTTTGGCATTAATATTTGACATGGAATTATTTTTTGAGTAGGAAAAAGTATACTTACGAAAACTCAACGAATTATTTTTAAGACTCTAATCATTTTTACATATGTACATATGTATATAACTAAAGCCAAATATATTTTTCAAGCTTCAACATTTAAAAAAAGGAGCTTTTTGGGAACAAAGTAATGTTATGTATTCTTTTTCAGTTTAATGGAAAACAAACCATTTGATTAAATGATAAAAACTCAGTAATTATATGGAACATCAAATAATATTTACAATATAAAAATAGGTACATTAAATATACAGAGGCAAAATATGTATGATTCTTTTGAAGAAGCTTTTGGTTGATTTTAAGTAAATATCTCACACTTGGAGGCAAACCTAACTCAGCAAACTCTGACATCAGTTTTTATTAATTTTTGCGTCCAGGCAAATGGATCCTCCGCCTCCAAATCGCCTTTTTGCAATGTCTTACCCATTGCCAATAGTTCAGCATACTGCGACACAATTGGATCACGATTACACGAAGCAGTTGCAATTACATTATTCTCCCCATCCAAGTAAAAAGCAACAAATTTGAGTTCCTGTACGTTTCCGATAATTTTAATTTCAGTTGGTTTCCCATATCCGGAATAACGGAAACTTTTTCCAAATAACATCGTCCAAAAGAATGGAACTGCCTGCAGTTCTTCAGATTTTCCTGCCATATTCTTAGCTGCAATACGTCCATGATATTGAGCCAATTGGTAATGTCCAATTGTTGCAAGTGCATTACCAATTGGGTAAACTGGAGAGTTGGCGATATCTCCACCGACATATACATCTGGAACATTTGTCATCAGGTGACTATCAGTATCGATGGATCCATTCGAGTTAACGTTGACTCCAGAGTCTTTGAGAAAATCGGTGTAAAATCGGGATCCAGTGCCCATAATACACATTCCACATGGTATTTTTGTACCATCTATCAGTTCAACTTCGGATACTTTTCCGTTTGTACCAATTATTTCTTTAATACCGCTATTCATGACCATATTAACATTGTTTTCTTTGAAAAGCTCCAAAACTCTCTGACCGATTTCTTCTCCGAAACTCGGTTTTAGTGGAACATTTTCCCGACCAATGAGTGTGACCTTTATAAAATAAGAAGTTAACATTTTAGGAACATTAAAGGAAATAATAAAAATATATAATACTTACGCTTTTAACTTTTTTCACCAACGCTGCGGCAACCTCGAGAGCAATGAAACTAGAACCCAAGCACACAACATCAAGATCTTTTGAAATAAGAGCATTTATTGCAAGAGAATCCGCATGGTCCCTCACGGTGAATACATTTTCCAATTCCGCTCCGGGTATTGGGACCTTCACTGCTTGAGATCCAGTTGCGATGTAAATCTTATCAAATTTGATCACATATCCATTTGAACAAGAAACAGTCTTTTCGACTGTATCTAATTTCGTTGCTTCTACGCCCAGCATTAATTCAATGCCATATTCATTGTAGAACTCTAGATTGCGGAATTGCATTTTTGAAATATCCGGATCCAGAGTTTTGCTTACTTTAACTCGATCGTATGGTTGGCTATTCTCTTTGCAAAGCATTACAATGCGACCAGTAAAGCCCTCCTGACGAAGCGTTTCCACACACACTCCAGCCGATGGTCCTCCACCAACGACTACAAATGTCCGATCATCATTCACATCCCGGCGCACCATGTCCTTGATGCGTTTGTTCTTGTCCAGGGCACTTTTCTTGGCTTGAACTTTTACCTGTCCATCTTTTTCAACTTTAACCTTATAGCAGGGAATAGAATCCAACCCGGGAAAATCTTCAATGTCTCCTGTTTGAGTGTTAAAGCAGGCACCGTGCCACGGACAACGGACACGCCCATCTCCTAGACTTCCTGTGTGCAATGGTGCTCCATAGTGAGAGCATTTATTGCCAATAGCTGTTAATTTGCCATTTTGTTTGATTAGTAGAATTTTAGAATCATCATCGAAATTGAGTTGTTTCATTTCATTTTCTTGTATATCGGAGTCGTGGCAAACGACTTTTTCGATTATGTCTTCCATGTCGGATTCTGATCTAAATTTATAAGAGCCTGTGTCACCTTAAAAAAAATAAAAACACAAATATTTTATTTAGGAGGTAATTCAAAGTAGGAATTATTTTATTTGAGTGACGAAAAGTAGATATGTATAATAGATTTTAGAGACAATTTTGGCTCATCAATAATTCTGGGATCAAAGGAGCGAATAGTAGTTTGCAGTTGCCATTATTGATATTTTTTATAGCCGGAATTGATGTTTACGACCCTTATTTTGAACAAGGCAATGGCGCTACGTTCCACACAAGCAACAACACAATTTTGATGATCACACTTGACCAACGAGATTCTATGATTTAACCATTTTAGGCTTTTTTTCTTTGAGATCATGTGAAAAGATTCATACCGATGCTCCTATACTAAAGCTATCTAAAATATACATCCACAGATGTGATGATTCTTCGTGGAAAATTTCATGAAAAGAACATGGTGCTGGAACTAAGCAGTTCACCTAAGACGAGATATACCCTCTTTGCCACTATCTATGAGTCGCACTTGCATCAAAGAAACTGAAAATCTTTACATCCTCGGAATGTGCATCAGCAACCACCTTTTGTGGAGCGATCACACACGCGATGTCGCCAAAAATGCCGTAAGATGTCTAGGTTTTTTGAGAAGATGCAAGACATTTTTCTCTCCGTCTGATCTGGCTACAATCTATAAAACCTATATACGTCCGAAACTTAAATATAACTCTCATCTCTGGGCTGGTGCTCCAGTAACTTATTTAAGCCTCTTGGACAGTATTCAAAGAAGAGCTTTGAAAATGATTGGTGACATTAACATCATCAACACGATTACGCCGCTCGAACATCGGCGTAAAGTTTCTTGTCTTACCCTTTTTTACCGTTATTTTAACGGACTTTGCTCTAGTGAAATAGCCAGTTGCATTCCTCCCCTTAAACAATTTAACCGTAATACCCGCGCTTCTAGGAATGCCCATCAGTTTACCCTTAATCCCAACTTCGGCCGTACTATGAAGTACAGAGATTCATTTTTTAGCCGTACTACGCGAATGTGGAATGCCTTGCCACGCTCTATTTTTCCCTAACATTGCAATGTTCAGGAATTCAAAATCAATGTACACCGGCACCTCCTATCTAACAATTTTCTCTTTTCCTAATGCTAAATGCTCACACTGTGTCTTTGGCATATTAAAGGTATACAAAACCCTTTTAGTGTTCGCTAATTATAAAAAAAAGACGGTGGTACTGTTTCGAAGCCACTGAATTGGACCTCTCTTCATAAAAGCTTACTCTCTTTCATTTTCGAAAATCTGTTTGGATGTAGAATTAAACATTGCTCTATACACCAAGTACATCGAATTGTGATGGAAAAGGCACTTGAAGACAAGTAAGCTATATTCTTAGATGTTGCTCACGCCTTTGACTGAGGTTGGCACTTGGGATTTGAGTACAAACTGCATATAGGGACCTTCCCAGGCAGTACTATGAAATACTGAAATATTTGTTACAAACCAACTCTTCAGATTATGGTACGACCAAAATTACACAAATCTAAAGAAAATAGAAGCCAGTGTACCTCAAAGAAGTGTCCTAGGACCAACCTTGTATCTTTAATTTACAAAAGATATTCCAATCGATACCAACGCTGTCATGACCAACTTTGCTGATGATACTGAAATATTGGCGCCACATATAGATCCTTTGCAAAGGGTACGCACAAATTGCAAAATCCCGTCGATAAACTAAATGTTTGGAAGCAAAAATGGTGTATCGAACTAAATGAAACAAAATCGACGCATATACATTTTACAAACAAAAACATAATTAATATTTCAATTTCTTTAAACAGTACAGAAATACCTTAATCCAATGCTACCAAATAAATAATAACTGGATGCAAAATTTAAATGGCAAGAGCACACCAAAAAGAAAAGAGAAGAGCTAAGCTTGAAGTACAAAAGAATGTACTAAAAGGTAATATGAAAGAACTCTGACTTATCTTTCCAGAACAAACTTACAAGGAAAAGAGAAGAGCTAAGCTTGAAGTACAGAAGAATGTACTAAAAGGTAATATGAAAGAACTCTGTCTTATCTTTCCAGAACAAACTTATGTATGTTACACAAGTAAGTACTGAAACCCGTTTGGACTTGTGGAATCCAACTATGGGGCTGTTCAACGAAAATAAATGCTGAACCTATCCAAATATTCCAAAAGTCTTTTGTGGAATGATAAATGTACCTTGGTATATAAGAAACAGTGATCTACCTCGTGACCTTCAAATTGAAATGGTTACAGAAGTGGTTAAAAAACAATCTGTATCACATATTCACATAATCAGCGACTGAAAAGTCATATTAACTCCGAAATAAAGAATTTCTTAAATATAGAAGACAATGTTTGGAGGCTAAAAAGATCAAAGCTCATGAGCTGATAATCTAAAAGCTACGGAAAAGTATTACAACTATAAACTTCCCCTAAAATGAAATTAAGAAAAAAAATTGAAAGGAAAATCCTTCATAGATTGGTCCTGATTAATTGGTGGTTATAGTACTGTTGAAGTCCCACACCATTCGGTACCGATTCTTCATGGCCTTTTAATGATTTCCATCGAAAAGAAATAAAAACTTCTTTTTGGAATGATTTAAAAAATTAAATATTTATTATTAGTTTTTATTTGCTTTTAGTAACATCTCTTGAAAAATCTTCTTTGGGTTGTTCTTTTCCTTTTCAAAATGTTGGTTGGGAGTAACAAATTTAATAGAACAAAGGTCAGAAAAGTACATTTTCTCAAAAAAAGAATTAAGTACAAGTACATTGTGTAGATGAAACTTCAAAGCTCAAAATCATGTCCAAAAGAAAAAGCTTAAGTACAAACTATGAACTCAGTTAAAGAAAGATAAAAACGAAGACCATCAAACGATCTTTTCTACACTTTTTGGTTAGTATCCAAATATATGTAATTATGATTTTGGCGCTCTAAACGGACAAACATTACCACTTTAAAAACATAAAATCAAGTTATGGAATATGGTTTTTAAATCTCATATTTTTATATTATTTTATAAAGCATAAATTAAGGTTTATTAAAATTTAATTTAAATATTATGATAAGCCTAGATTCCATTAAAACTTGAAGACATCAACCTCAATTCTAAAATCCCATAAAATTGGTGAAAGATATCAAAAAATACAAAATATGTTTAATTGTAAACAATCTGCACATATTTGAGGGAATCCCTTGTTTCGATTCATCATCATCATCACCATCATCATCATCATACAAAAAACAGACATCTTTAAATGTCTCTTCGATTAAGTGTTCGAAAATAATACAAGTTTTGCTAAGACACATTGTTACGGATAGTTCTTATATTAGATGGCAGATGAGACGAACAAAAGTAAAAATAGTTCAACAATCTTAAGTTTAATGACCGCTCTAGTAGTATAAAGAAAGCCTCAAGGGAAACATTCAAATGGTAATGACCTGACCACTGCATTGGAATGTTTATTAAGTATAAGACTAAAGAACCAGTATAAAGATGGAAGAAGAATCCTATAAAAGATTACTCACCAAAGGTTTCAATAATCAGAAGCATTCTGGCATTCAACATGCAAATATCTATTGTAAGTACCTTGATACATATTCTTTACATCATACGTTTGTATATTTTCATAGCTAATTAAATTTTCCTTTCAATTTATAGTTTTACCTTTTATTTACTTTAACTATAACATCTGTGGCAGCAGATGTTGATAGCAAAAAAGTAAATGTTCGATTACCGGTTCACAAGCCAGAAGAGTCTGACGATAGGAATCCTGAGAATGTGAATGTTCTGTTGACGACACTCTTTGAAATGCACCATAATCTTCTTGCGCAAATAAGCCTCTTGGAAGATAAGCTAAAAACTTCATCATTGCCAACAACCGAAAAATCAGACATAAAACACATGGTTGAGCATTATACAGCACAGAAAAATAACATAGAATTGAGTATTCAACTTATTCAATCGAATGAAGGTCTTGATAATATGTCTAGATCACGACGACGGGGTGGTGGTGAGAAGGAATCTTCCATAGGAACTAAAAGCATTCCGCTTTTTATGAACTTTTTCAAACGGAATCGAAATCCAACTATCGAGCCGACAAATCCAAATATCGGATATTCTCTAGCATACCCGCAGCCAATTTATGAGGTTCAGTCACAGCCCCAGGTGCAGACTCAACCTCAGGCCCAGTCCCAATCGACACCAGCATTTGTTTACCAAGCCCCATCCCCAATATCAATTCCAAGTCAACACACTAACCAACAGTTTGTAGCCACGTCTCAGCCTCAGTATCAGGCTCAATATCAGCCTCAGTACCAACCTCAGCCCCAGTTTCAGGTACAATCCGAGCCCCAGCAAATTGTTCAGGTGGATCAGCAATATGTGCCTGGACCTCAAGTAGCACTCTATTCACAAGTTCAAGAAACATTGCCAGAATCTCAATATCATCCTCAATCTCCTCAACTTAATGAACAATTCCAGCTAGAGCAACAATATTTGCCACAGCAACAGCTTGACTTCGAAACCGTTTTTAGGCCTTCAAACGTTCCAGTAAGACGACCTCAAGTTCCAGAATCTGATACACAGCGCTATCAACAACAAGGCTCTTTCGGACAAAAAGAAGGTATTTTTGTTTACTATCCAAACGGTTTAATTACAAACGATAAAGAGCGTCCAACAATTGCAAATCGCGTTGGCCAAGCATTCGATCGTTTTGGCCAAGTCATATCAAATTTAGGCAACTGGCAACTAACAGCTAATCCAACAACCGAAACTGGCGTTAGTTCAAATGCAACAAAATTGGACAGTTCATCATTATCAATAAAAGGTAATAAAGTAAGTAATACAAAAATTTCTAGTCAAAAGAAACCGAAAAAACCAATCGATGATAAAAAGAAGCCAAAACTAGAAGGCGAAACCAAAGAAGAAAAATAAGTTAAAACAAATATATTTTTGTAAAACTTCGGTGAAAGGATAAGCGTAAGCTGTTAAAAATGTCTGTTTTTTTAATAAAGAAAAAAGCCTTTGTTCAATATTAAATTGTATTGATTAAATAAAATATAAGTACGTACAGCTGCAACAATGTAGCTTTATTCAAGTTTGACAACGCTTGTCATTTTTTATTTACGTCTTTAAATTGACAAAGACTTTATAAAATCTGGACTTCTAAAAATATTCGGGTTTTATTGTGAATTATACATTTTTTTTTGATAATGGAATGTTGAAAAAATATTTGTTTAACGTTTTTGATAATTGAAAACAATCCGAAAGTCGTATTGGAGAGACAATACGGAAGTCTTCTGGACTCTTCTTAAAGTGTTCATATATGTGATTCCAAACTATACAAGACAAAATGTCACCTGGTGTGAAATAGAAAAACTAATTTTTGGATCGCAAGAATAGATCCAATCATAACGCAGAATTTCGATTTGTTGAGGTAATGCAAATAAATAGATGATCTGTACTGATCTGCTTAACGTGGAAAATAAAACACGACTATTATTTCTGATTTCGAGTTCGTGTTCATGAACTTCCATTGGAAAAAACAGCTTATGTTCATAAGAATCTGTTACCGTTTACTACCTGATACAAAATTTGAAAAAGTGATGAAAACTTTGTCTGATATTTATAACATTGCGGTGAGGTTTTGTATTTTCGTTCACGTATTTGCAACATATAACCAAACACTTTAATAGAAATTAAAATGAAATGTATGATGCTACATGTTAAATAATTATGTATTATAAGAATCAGAAAATATTGAAAAAAAATTGAATTTCCATTTCCTATTTTGGACTTTGACCACTAATGTTACTTATATTTTTCTCTCATGAATATTTCATATAAATCCAAAAAATCCTAACGCAACCAATATAATACTACGTTTCCACCGGGCACTAAACCGAGATTTAGCTAGATTTGTCACAAATCTCCTTAAAATCTCGAAGATTTACCATACAAATTTAAATCTCCTCAAATGAAGATTTTAAATAAAACTCATTGAAATCTACTTGGAAACATTAGTTTGTCAAATCAAACAAACTTTTTTTTCGGAGAATAATTGTTGAACCGACCCATTTAAACGCCAATTTCGTTTATTGACAGATGGAAATGTCAACAAAAACTATCTGTCTCACTTCCATATGACTCAAATTCAAAACAATAAACAACTTTCAAGAAATCACAAACGAAATAAAATGTAAGTATACAAAAATAATAAATATGTACAAGAATATAATAAAACTAATTACTTACAGATGATGAGTGAACAAATACATATTTTTTTCTTTTCGAAAGGAGAATAATTTGAAGTTTAGTTGTTATGACATTAACCAAACGTCAAATTAATCTCCTTTTCTTTGGTGGAAACACCTCAAGATTTATTTTAAATCACTTGCCTTAAATATCGGATTATTTGTTGGTGAAAACGTACTATAAGAGTTCAGTCAAATTGAGCCACATATGGTTTCCTTTTCGGCTCCGATTTTGGGCTAAAAAATATTTTTAGATTGGTCAATTGAACTTGCTTAGGACATGCCAACAATGGAATGAAATAATTAATATTTGTTTTCATTTTTAGAGTAGGTATTTCAGCTAAATGTTCAAATGTGTTTCATAATTGAATCTGAGTGCTCTGATCAAAATCTGCTCAGAACATACTCGACATGTTTAAGATCTGTTCTGTGTTCAGTTCGGTTAGAAAAGAAAATCGCCTTTTATAACACATTTGAACATTTAACTGTCATTTATTTAGAAACCTGACAAATAGGTACACGAAATTCGGCATAAATTCGGCTTTTAATTCATTTTCACTATTCTATTAACATTAAACTTATTTGTGACGGCGGCGTTTGACTAAACTTTGCTTGTTTTTATAATCTGAACTCAGCGTGGAAAGCGAATTTTGTCTTTTTTTTAGACCAAACGTTGGAACGAGATAGGATAACAAATAAACTGTCAAAGCGACATTAGATACAAATTTATTTTGTTATGCTCAGGTTATTTGGCTAGTTTACATATATTTCTAAGATTTTAGAGCTTTCCAATTCACAGATATATAAACAGAAGTTCTCATAAAGATTTCTAAGTTTACTGTCAAAACTTTAAGAATAGAATTTTTGCAAGATGAACTAAGGATAAGATTTCTCAATTATTCTCTATCGCAGAAATAAAAAGCTCATTTGACTTCATTGTGGAAAATTCTGTTATTCTATATTGAATTTGTATGTGATCTGTCAAGTTTTATACTAATAATATCCTTATAAATATTGAAAATACAAACTGGGCAATTAATTATTTTTAGAATGAGAATACAACAATAAAAATAATGATCAAGAACACCAAAATTGTCTTAAATCATTTCAATATCTCCATAGAATACTTTGGGTTTTTTCAGTGATGTCATTTAGACACTTGCATGGGAACCGAAAAACCCTTATTTCTGTTCATATCTATTGACCGTGTGCAGAAAACCTGGGCCAATTCTGTGAAAATTGAAACGAACAAACCTTTTGTGACTAGTTATTAGTTTATTAAACAGAACAAAATATTTCCAGGCTAAATTAAAAACTGAAACTTCCGCAAGGGGAATTTTACGAATCTAACCATTCTCTTTACAACCGCTTATTTTTATTTTCATTGAATTCTAGTTACGGTGGTTATGAACAAAAAGCATTATAAAGAGAATTACTCATTCTCTTTTCGTGATGTGATACAGCTGATTTTATAAGTGGTTGTATATGAATGAATACCTACCTACATACATATGTAAAATAATACAAATGTTCGCATGATTCATTTAAATTTCAAGGGGTACCTACATAATTAGTGTAATAATGTTTGTTTGTCATTATTTTACTATCTTATCTAATCCATCAAACTTCCAAAAAAATATTCTTGATATTTAGACTTTTTGTCAAATTGAAATAAAAAAGAAAATTATAAAAACTTATTTCAAAAAAAAAACATACCTACCTACACAAAGTTGGGAATTTCCAATAATCTTGTTTTGATTGTTAAAATATTGAATGGACTTCAACCTCGGAATGTAAAAACTTTAAAACTTATTAACAAACTATGTATGTATACATATGTATGTATGTATGTACATATCTTAATAGTTTTTCACATTACCTTAGATATTTGTAAATTTAGAATGTAGTTTCCTTTTAACTCGAAACCTGGTGATGAACGTCTAGATTTCGATTTGGATGGAACTGATGCAGAACGCGTGAATCAGTTGAAGTGTAAAAAAGAATGATACAATATTTTTAATAAGTTGTTTTCATTGTCACATAATAATGTAGATACATACATATGTTATGTATAAAATATATCTACATATGTATGTATACATAGATTTCCTTGGATTTATTTATTAAACTCGATATCACAAGAAGTATAAAAATATTGCAGTTCGCTTACAACATTCGAGACAAAAATTGCAACAACTTGAGAGCAACTAACCGTGTCGATTGAAAATTCCAGCACAACTAAATTATGTTTGTTGGAAAGTTAAAAGAATGGTAATATTGTGTCTTGTGTACACACAGGTTCTTTGGCAAGTTCTTCGCATATTGATTACATTTTTTGACAGACTGACTGAATTTGTAAAGAAAACAAACTTAAACGGACCTATTAATTGGAATTCCCAACTGTTGACTGGACCATTCACTGCTCTTATAAGATTAATTGACAGATGTCATATGGATTTATCAAAATACTAATAAAAAGAATAGCCACTTCGTGGTTTTAACTTTAGCAAAATTGCTTAAAATGGCTTTAATATTTTACTAAAGCGTTTAAAAATTTGCGTCAATAATACATATTAAAAATAATTGGTAACACAGGAGTGAAAGATTAATGCAAACTAAAACAGTAAAATTGAATTTAAATATTTCATTTTGGTTTAATGATATTTAAATTTCATTTACATAATTATGTGATACTTTTACCAAGAAATATTTGCTTGATATAGAAAAAGAGTTTGTATTAAAATAAAACGTTCCGCAATAATACGAGTAACTGTGTAATACTTTGTACCTACCTATTAAGAAATAATATTAGAGTGAAAGGATAGCAATATCCAATATTGTTATGTTATCAAAAATCTCTTTGACAACATAACATAAAATGGGTAATTTTGTATTTCTATTATACATTTTCTTACTACTCTAAACAATAAATATATTGATTTGTCACCGTAGCGTCAAGGCTTTACGGTAGGCACAAACCTACTTCTGAAACAAGATTTTTAGTCTATTTTGTATTGCGAGTGTAGCTTTTCAATGAATTTGTTAAATTAACTGATATTAAGTTATGAATAGGCAGATTGCAAATTTGTTTATTTGACAGCTTTATGAGATACATTCAATCCGGCGTATGGGATTTGATTTAGTTGCTGAATGAACTAAGATCTAAATAAGTATTAAAAAGAAAATCTTGCCGCCTTGTATGAGATTGAATTAATGAACATATGTATGTATGTACTTATAAACATACATAATTTCTCAAAAAATGAATCAACTTAGTTATTTCATAACCTGGGGTTTTGTTTAAACCTTGGTTATTTTATAAACTCAAATAATTTAAAACTGGGTTACTTTATAATCTGGGATATTTTATAACCTGGGATACTTTATAAGGTGGATTGCGTTACTTTATACCTTGGTTAGCTTATACCCTGTACTATTTCATAACCTATTTGATTTTATAAACTAGGTTATATGAAAACTTGGGTTTGTTTTTAACACTGGTTATTTTTTAACCTGGGATATTTTATGAGCTGGGTTATTTAAGACAAGGGTACAATTACTTAGGCACCAAAAATTGATAACGATATTTTTTATGGGAGAAGGGAGTGTATGTATGCATATCACTTTGTTAAGAAGGTGAGATAGGTTTTAAAAAAAATAACTTAAATTGAAAATAAAATATTAAAAAAGAAAGTCAAAACTTACAATAAATTGCTATATGAATTTTGAAAGTCAGAAATCCGTTCTAAAATACAATTAAATTATTTATGTCAATAGCTTTTGAAAAACGTGCAACAATAAGTGCGTTTTTTCGTATTCCATATACCTATAGTACAGTGAAAAATTGCCAAAAAAAACGATCCGCAGTAGTCCGGTTTTTATATTTGAAAGTTGATACAACTGAATATTTGCAAGAGTAATTTATCAAAAAATTCCAAAAAAAATAGCGAAATTCAGACCAGGGGTGAAATCGTGTAAGCTGATTTTTGATAGTTGACTATCAAAATCAAGAATCAAGATTCCGGTCGGGGATCGGAGTCAAAATTTGTGAAGAAAAACCTGTGTGGAGGAGTTGGTTTTACAGATCTTGCAAAATAAGCCCAGTTAGTCAATTTTCACTAACAAAACTGAATAATATCAACAGTAATAGATTGATTTTTTCCCCCATGAAAAACACACATGATTCCAAATGCACAACTACTCAATGAACACAGCCATCGAGATACAAATGCAATATCAATCGTACCAACATTTGAGAAAGAAATCACATAAGATCCATTCGAGACTCGTATAAATGTCAAAAACCCATCCATAGTAAGATTCTACTCTAACTTTTATTGGTGTTATTCATATTATGGGTATTGTTTTTGTTATTCGTGTAAAATCCTACTATACTATGGATAGATTTTCCAACAAAACACGGGTAATATTTAAGTTAAATTATTTATGTCAATAGTTTTTGAAAAATTTGCATGCAAACCCAAATTTTTGATAAAAACAATGAAATATTTATTTAAGACCCATGTTTTTGGAAATTGTAAAATTAAGTTTTAAATTAGCTTTAATTTTTGATAGTCTTATTTTTAATCAAACACTGAAAACAAGATGATTTTATATTGTCTAGTTTAGGAAAAACAATTAAATTACCAAAACTACTTTTCTATTAAATTTTAATGTTTGGGTATTTATGTAAGCTTTTTTACATAAATATAGTCATATCACCAAAAGTAATGGCGTTTAAATATTGGGATCAAACCTGGGTTTTTGTTTAACCCTGATTATTTTATTGCCAGAAATTTTTAATAACCTGGATTATTTTGAAACCTCCATTTTGAAAAAAACGTGGGTTGTGTTTTATACCTGAGTTATTTCTTAACCTAGGTTATTTTAAAACTTGGGTTATTTTACAAAGGATATATATTTCATAAAAATCTGCCAGGCAATTCATTTCGTGGTTTCATGTTGGTAGCCCTTAAATTTGAAAATTTTCAAAATCCCTTTATCGAATTTAACGATCTCTTGGCTTTTGCCAAAGTTAAACGTGTAGTTCACCTCAATTTTTGTTGGAGGTTAAAGATCATGAATTAGACAATATGTGGATGCAATAAGATGGTGAAAAAGCCGAACAACACGACCAATTATGATTATCCTCATCATGTAATTTCACGACGTCAATTGGTCACCAAGGTCATGTCATTGGAGTCGGTTTTTTTGTTATCTGTGGGGCTACACAAAAGTCCGCCTTTATACACAAATAATTCAAGTTGTAGCCGAGATACCGCTGGAACTTCGTTAAAAAGTGTTAAAGTATTACCTCAAAGGAATTGCACGATTCAAAACTTTCCGAAGCGGCCATTTGAATGACACCATTTTTTACACTTAATGGCAAATTCCAAACTTTCTAATGAAATAAAATTTGCATCAAAAATGTATCACTGTGTGAGTTTTATTAAGCTTTACTTTCTTAACAGAACAATAAATGATCCTATAATTTCATAAAGAAGTGAAACGTGAAGGTAAACTGCCCTCAATTAAAGCCAGTGGGGCAATTCGAAAAAAGACATGATCAAAACATACGTACTCCTTTTCGATAACGTCAAGGTCAACATCCGTCAGTGAGGTCCGCTTTTGACCTCTTCTCCAGGTACGCAATATATAAATGACATATCTTTTTGATGAAGTTTCTTATAAAAAACGTTTGTTTTGCAAAATGTTCCGAGGGTTTTTATTTAATAATACGTAATAATAACCTCACCCTTTTCTTCCCAGAAAAAAAAACTATGATTCAATGTTCTATAAGTAGATGAACGATTAATCTTAAAGTTTCATTATCCCACAAACTTACACTTAATTTGTTTATTGTGTGCGTTAAAATTGATTTTTGGATGTCTGTAGGTAAGGTATATAATTCTATTCATGCGATGTTTGGAAATTTATCACATTATTTTTTCAATAATTAAATACAAAGTTTTTAACTAAAAAAAACAACTTCTATTAATTTATCGATGCACGCAACCGGCCACATGCAAAAACTCCTAACTATAGAATTTACGCGTAAATAGGAACACTTACCTTTTACGTTAATAAAAAGGTAATAAAATCTTAAAAGCAACTTCACAAAAAAAAGGAAATTAAAAACATCCTATATTATGCTCTAACTTACCATCATTCTCCTGCGCACACGCTGGATTGTTCTTTGTCTTGTATTCCTTGCAATTAATGGACCCCATTTTGAGAGATACTTCTTTTTTTCAAATTATTTCTTTTTCGAGACCTGTTGCAAAATTAAGTTGAAATTCTGTTATGATTGAAAATTCATTAACACAATTTTGTTCCCATCCCACATACCTTTTGAAAGTATACTCTAGCACTCAGTTTATCAAGTCTGTAGGTAAGGTATAAGCAATGCAGGCAGCTACGACGGACGGCGGCGGAGGCGGCGGCGATAGCGACGACGACGACGTGCTTAGAGGATATCTCTATTTATCAACGATGACGACAACACTTAGAAACGTGCAGGTTACAAAAATAATTATTGCATTGGAATATTAAAACTTTTAGTCAAACAAGATGCACATTTTGATGGAAAACATAAATTTGTATAAAGAAAACACTGCGGGGGAGCACCACAAACACCTCGGGCCTAATGATGACGATGACGTTTAAAATATTTTCCACGAGAAACCTGTTCAAAATATTGTTCGGCCAGTGGAATGGATAGACTTATCTGTAACTCATTCGCTAGCTTACTGAATTTTAATGCTTTTGCCGGTTAGAAGGGAATTTTGTGTGTATATTGTGTGTTGAAGTTTAGTATAAGAGCAAGCAGCTGTTTTCAAATGAAATGTGTACCTACATATTTTTATGTATACTCGTATCTACACTCCGCGTCACTTTATTGAGATAAATAAAAATATTGTATATTTTTTTTTGATAAATAAACTGATAACTTTTTATTTTTTTTTGTGTGATTTGAACTTTAAAATCGTAGAAAATTGAACTTGAGATTTTTATCAGGTACTGTCTGTATTTTCAAGTGGGCACAGCATATTTTGTTCTTGGTTTCCAAAAAATCTGAGATTAAAAAAAAAAAAAAACAATTTCTAAAATTATGAAATATATATTGGTTTAACACTTATGTGATTTGTTGTTGTCGTTAAAATTTAAATTCAGGCTATGGCATTAATTTATGTTAAAACCACTGTGACGCGTCGGCATCGCGACAGACAGACAAAGTGTGTAGTGTTGAGTCAACTTTAAATAAAAATATGTACTACATACAGTCATGGAAAAAATAATAGAAACGACTTGTTTTGTTGGTAATGTTTAAATTTCCTTCGTTGAAATGCATTATTTTTTTAATGTTACATTTTTTATTTAAAGTATATTGAAGTACGCTTTCATTAATAAAGAAAAGAAAAAACTTGATTTCAAATAACAAAAAATTAACTCCATTGAAAAAAAAAATAGAACAATAGACTTAAAACTAATTAACACAATTTTTCTTAAACTAAAACAATAAAACATAATTTTTTTTAAATATTTTGTTGTGCCACCACGATTTTTTAGTACTTCGGTGCACCTGTGACCCATGGGAGTCCACTTACTTGGCACAAGTGAAGGACTCAATGGAGTACCACTCTTCCTGCACTTTTCCCCACAGTTCGTCTTTATTTTTAGATTTAAATCCACCAAGTCTCCTTTTTAATATTCCCCATTGTGACGGCCATTCCATTAGATGGACTTTGTTGTCCTTGAACCACTGTTTTGTGAGTCGGGATGAGTGTTTGGGGTCATTGTCCTAGCTATACTCGCACACTAACGGCATATTTTCTTCGGCAAATGGCAACATTATATTTTTAAGGATATCAAAGTAACATGTGGCCGTCAAAACATCCTTAATCCAATAAATTGGTTGCCCGCTTTCTGCCGCGCCGATCCTGTTGTTGTTCAAAATGAATGGCGTTAAATACTTTCTTTTTTGAACAATTCATTAGGCATGCAATTTCCGCCATTGATTTGCCTTCATTTTTTAGATTTTTCATCAACTCTCGTTCTTCGTTTGAGCAATGTAACCCGCGGCCCATGCTGAAAGTGTTAATAACCATTAGAAAACAAATTTCGCGATAAATGCTTTTGACACTTTTGTTTTTTCAAATAACCAAATTAAATCACCTTATTTTAGATTTTAACACTTTTTATTCACGAATTTTTCTTAAACAAAAAAGCGTTTCTATTTTTTTTTTTTCAGAACAAGCACGAGGTCGTTCAACAAATAACCATAAAGAATTATTTATTGCAACGAAATGTGCATAAAAGCGATAGCATAATAAAGTACCGTTTTCGATCGATCATATACAGTGGGGCACATGAGTTAATATTTCCTGCAAAAGCAATAATGTGGCTGGATCAGTAAAAATAAAATTCGTTTCTATTATTTTTTCCATCACTGTATGTAATATTTTACTTATCACTTCAGTAAAAAACAATTTAGGAAAAATATTGGTGGTGCTCTTAGACGTGTGGTTTTAAGAGGAATCAAAACACATAGAATTTAATGTTATGGCCAAGAATTTAGCTTTATTACAAAGATAAGAGCTTGCCATTATGTTTTATCTACGTCGACAAGTGACTTTATAAAAGCCCATGGAAAATAGTACAGTGGTGTTAAATCTTACAATCTTGGAGGCCTGCCACAGGCCCACAAAAGTTTCCATTATTTTGGTAATAAATTTGCACGATTTCCAAATGTTGTTCTAGAACAAGTCTATTCCATATAAAATGGCAAACTAAACTGAGAATAAATCAATTGACAGCTGTCAAATCCGAAAAAAATTATTAGCAGATTAAACACCACATGTCTAAATAAAGCACCCGTTACATATGGATCCAAGTTTTTAACATGTTAAAAATAGTACTGGATCGTTGTATTTATATTAAAATTGCCGTTGTTGTTCTTGAACTCACTTTATTTTCTACCAAATCTATCTGGTTAGGTTGTCAATAGGTGCGCAGACCCTCGGAATGACGACCCACGGCTAGAATAAGACTCCTTCTCCATGCTTTTTTAACAATAAAAAAAAATAAAAAATATGAGCTCAATCAATTGTATTGTAGTGTGACGTTTATAGTACACAAGCTTACAAACAATGTTTTAACTGCTTTTTCATTGTGAGTCATATTTTTTAACTGATGAACAAATTATTATTATTCCTTTCAATCTACATACCTAGGCTAAGCTTTATTATTTTGCAACATACAAAAGAAACAATCATTTCAATTGATCGCACCGCAAAGTTAAGGTCGAAATTATGAGCAATATAGGTAAACAGGTTTATTTTTTGTTTTGCTTATTTCCAACTATCGGAAGGTTATTGTTTAGAAAACTTGTTTTCTGGAAGTAATGTTTGTGCGAAGTGTAAATTCAAATACTTTTTTAGATTCAAAAAAAGCAAACAAAGAGATAAGCCAACGCAGACATTCCAGTGCAATCCCAATCTAAATTATATTATTACCAATAAACCTATTTATCTACATGATACATATACATACATACTTTTAAAATAATGTTTAATTGGAAATACTGAATGACTGAATAAGTTTGGCCGAAGTCACGTCGTTTGATAAGGAACCTGCTAACGATTATACCAATCAAGTAAGATTGAAAGACCCTATCTTAATAGTAAGTAAAAGCGATACATATCAAAGCGTGTAGGGCAATTGTGGGAGAGATGTCGTATCAGGATAGATGCCACAATTAACCATTTCATACTTCTAGTCATCCAGACAAAACTTTTTCACCGCTTTTTCGTTAAGTATTATTAAGGTAGGGCAACAAATTTGGTTATATCCCATTTATTTTGTTTTTGGGCTGGTTATAGCTATTATTGGTTTTCATAATTGAAACCAATAATTGGAATTTTTTCGACAGGTTAGTTATAGCTTTCATTGAAAATTTCTGTGATTGGACACAAAATTTCCTGATTGGGATTGCGATTTTGCTCCGAATTATGAAATCAGAAATCAGCTGGTCATTGAAAAAGACTCTCTTATTTACTTTTAAATCTTGAAACAAAATTTTCAATGATTAAAACCAATGATAGCTATACTGGCACCTTAAGATTCCTATTTGACCATGGAAGTTTTTAGTTTGTTCCAAAAAATCTTGTCCAGTTTTAGACTTTTTTGTGGTAAATATGTAAATGGGTGTTATAACAAAAGCAGGTTTTCGTGTTTTGTATTTGTTTCTTAAGGTCTAAAATAAGGTTCGGCATCTCTTACTCATTTCGGGTTATATAGTTGCCACAGTTTCATCCATCTTTCTTAAAGAGGGAACATTAAGCTTCGTTATGCCCCGTATTTGTTTTTTAAAGACGACAAGGGGTAATTGGATTTAAGGACCCTGCCTGGAATATAATACTGAAATAACATTGAGGAGAGGATGTCCACCCGAAGAGCGAAGAGATCAAGATTAAAACATGGACAATTTGTTAGGGAACCTTTCTTGGCTTTATGCGTAATTAATAACTTAAAAAATAATGCAGCACTATTTAAAAGTGCCTACGATAAATTGTATTTTTGTTGACATTTTTATTTGAAATATAAAATGAAAGAAAGCTGACTGAGTACGTTAATGTACTTTGTCAGTTTTAACTGCACCTAGTTTTATTGATAAAAGGAAACAGTCGAAGTCGCACAAACAAACAAAAGTAGAAAAAGCTATTTAAAGTAAGGTTGAGCCAGCTGAAGATTCCGATACTTGTTTAGAATGTTGAAGATATTACCGCAACATTTTAAATTTTTTTTTTTTTTTTTTTTTTTTTTTTTTTTCGCAGGAAGGTGAGAAATCTTCAGAGACACTATAAGCCCGATGCTTATAGTAGTGTCAGATTTTTACTGACTAAAACTCACCTCCCTTATCTTCTATATTATTACTACAACTAAGTCCAGCTTAACAAGTAGTTTTAGCGTCATTTTGTTCGCGTTTTGTCAGGAAGCTCCCCAACGAGAGGACCTGAAGATTCCACAAAATTCGAGTGGAGAGATTAATTTGTTTGCGCTAGATCAGAAGGTCTTGTTCGGTGCAGACGCCGAAAAACGAACGCCTCGCTAACAGATTGTTGGATTAAGTTATTACTATGATTTCTAAGTCGTGATCTTAGCTCTGTAGCAAATTTTTTAATTTCGTTTTCTACATATTTTATATTTAAATCTCTATGTAAGTCGCTATTTCTTACATACCATGGAGCATTTACTATTATTTTAAGTACTTTGTTTTGGTATGTTTGCAAAATTTGTATATTTCTTTCGTTGGTACAACCCCAAAGTTGTATACCGTACGTCCAAACTGGTTTCAGTACTTGCTTATAAATAAGAAGCTTGTTATAAACGCTTAGATTGGAATATCTTCCAATAAGCCATGTCAATTCGCGGAGTTTATTTTCGAGTTCATCGCGTTTCTTTTTTACATGAACTTCCCATTTAAGTTTCGCGTCTAGAGTCATGCCTAGATACTTCGCTTCATTAGCGTATGGAATTTGCACAGAATTTATATAAATAGGTAAGTTATATACTTTTTTATACGTAAAATTTGTGTGCGTCGATTTCGTTTCATTAAGAGCAATTCGCCATTTCTTTGTCCAATCTGAAATGCTATTTAATGCCTTTTGAAGCTTAGAGGTTGCCGTTTCTATTGAATCCGATATTGCGAGTACAGCTGTATCATCGGCAAAAGTGCCTAAAGTTGTGCCTTCTGTTTGGGGTATATCTCGGGTATAAAGAACAAACAAAATCGGTCCAAGGACGCTACCCTGGGGAACCCCAGCGTTTATTTCTTTAAACTCCGAATACTCCGTTCCTTGCTTAACTCGAAAGAATCTATTTTCTAGGTACGATTCAAGAATGTTATATATTTGCTCTGGAAAGACTTTTAATTTATATTTTAGCCCGTCATGCCAAACTTTGTCAAAAGCTTGAGAAACGTCAAGAAATGCAGTTGAGCAAATCTTTTTTTCTTCAAATGCTTTTTCAATTTCGTTAGTTATTCGGTAAACCTGATCAATTGTCGAGTGATTATTCCGGAAACCGAATTGGTGGTCGGGAATTAAACGTTTTTCTTCAATAATTGGTAGCATTCGTTTAAGAAGCAATTTTTCAAATATTTTAGATATAATTGGTAAGAGAGAAATTGGTCTATACGATTTTTTCTCATTCGGTGGCTTACCCGGTTTGGGGATCATTATTACTTCGGCGACTTTCCATTGCGTGGGTACGTAAGCAAGTCTTAAAGCAGCGTTAGTGAGCTGTAAGAGCTTAACCATTGCTTTTTTAGGCAACTCTTTGAGGACACGACCGTTAATCAGGTCGTAGCCAGGAGCTTTATTGTTTTTCTGCCGTTTTATTTCCTGGACAAGTTCAGTCAAAGTAATATTCCTGATAGAAAAATTTTCCGGCGCTGGTTGGAGCTCTCCGTCATTAGTCAGAAGCTCTTGACCATCGAAAGGTTTGAACGTTTCCTCAAGGTGCTTAGCAAATAAATCCGCCTTTTCCTTATCAGTTTTTGCCCATTCAGAATTATTTTTTCGAATAGGTGCCGACATTATTTGGGGCTTTTTAATACCTTTTATCGTCTTCCAAAGAGAATAATTCGTTTTTTTGTCTGCTGTTAGGCTTTCAAGATAGGCAGAATTCTCGCTGTTTTTAAAATCTTGTAACAAATTTTTAATCTTGTTTGATAAAAAGTTGACGACACTTTTATGCTGAGGAGCACGTGATTGCTGCCATACTTTTCGAGCTTTTCGTTTTTCGCGTATCAATTCTTTTATATCTTCTGGAATTTTTTCTTCGTATTGCCTTGACTTTTTACTACAGATCGGAGTATTATTCCAAGCTGCTTCTTGAACAATATTTATAAATTTTTCTGTTTCATCTTCTAACTCAAACGGAGTTTGCAAAGAGACGTTCAGTATAATTCTATTTTCGCAATCTTCTTTGAATTTATCCCAATTTGTGTTATTATTTGTTAAAATTAGGGGCTTTTCTTTTTCGATTACGTTACTGTTTATTGTTAAGATAACGGCCGAGTGATCCGTAGAAAAATCGAAGTTATCATCTACTGTCATATATTTTCTGTTCATTCCTCTTGCGATGAAAAAGTCAACAAGATCGGATGTTTTCGCTGTATCGGTTGGCCAATACGTTATTTTTCCTGATGAGAAAAATTCAACGTTACATTCAATACCCGCTTTGTAGAGTTGTCTACCCTTCGTCGAAATGCAACGTGATCCCCAAAATGAATGTTTCGAATTGAAGTCGCCGCCAATAATAAATTTTGGACCTAAAGCGTTGAAAAGATCTTTAAAATCGTTTTTGTCTATCTTGGACCGAGGAGGACAGTAAATAGACGCAATATTAAAAAATACGTGTCTAACTTTTATGTTAACGGAAGTAACTTGCATTGTATCGAGCTCGATATTTATCTCAAACGAATGATTGATATTTTCTCTGATAAATACGGAAGAACCACCCCTTGCTCTTTCGGATGGATGGCATGCGTGGTAAGCCGAATAACCTTTAATACTTAAATTTGAGTCTTTTTTCAAATGAGTTTCAGAGATCAAACAAATATCTATTTTTTCGTTAAGTAGAACCGTTTCTAGTTCTTCGATTTTTGCGGTAAGTCCATTCGCGTTCCATGTTATTATTTTGAGTTGTTGGGGCAACTGATCCATGTTTACGGTAAATTTGGTGTTTTAAGAGCCGCCGACTCAAATTTGTCCAATTTCTCAAGAATAATTGTGTTAATTCTCCCTTGTTCTTCTAATCGTTCAAGTATAAGGGAAAATACATTTTGAACGGAGTCAGGTTTAATAGTTTTAGGTTTTTCGGGCGCCGTGACTTGAGCGTACGTGTTCGTCTTTTTTGTTTTTATGTTTTCTGAGGGTAAAACGTTTTCATTATTTTTCCCGTCCGTTTTACTCGACGCTTGAGTATTAGTCTTGGTTTTTAATTTTAATTCTTTGTTTTGCTTTGAGGTATTTTTTTTAGTTTTCTTACTAAATTCTTCGCGCCTCTTTAACATTTCCTTTGCGACCTCACAGCCACGGTAATTTGCTGGATGATTACCTTTGCAATTCGCGCATGTAGCCGGAGTTTCTTTTTTAAGACGGCATACATCAGTCATGTGCTTTCCCGCGCATTTAACGCAAACGGGGTCCTTCTGACAATAAGCTGCTGTATGGTTAAAACCTTGACATCGCTTGCACTGAGGAATAAGGCGTTTGTTCTTTCTTAGTGGTTCGATTTTTACAACAATATTCATTATAGTTTTAATATTATAAACATTGTCTACATTTTCATTTTTATCGAAGCTTAGAATAAAAAGCGGAAGAGCGCGTTTTATATAAGCGGTTTCGATTCCTTTTTCTCGCTTCAAAAGATTTGTTGCGTCAAGAATCTTAAATCCTTTGGTTTTTAAGTCCGAAAGGATGTCTTCTTTTGAACAAGAGGGATGAAGTCCTCTAGCAACTACACGTAGAGGTCTTTCTTCTTTAATTGAATAACTATACCATTCAATTTTTTCATCGCTGAGTTTTTTCGACAGTTTTCTATAAGAATCTGAATCATTTACGTTAATTTTCCACGTATTATTGTGAGTGGATGTAGCTTTGAAATTCTTTTGCGCCGTTTCTTTCAGAATAGGAAGAATTTTGTTATAATCCGCTTGACCAACGATGTTTATCGGTGGAGGAAGTTTCTTATTCGCAGAAAACTGATCTTTCCGTGTAATTTTATTTGGTTTTGGCTGATTTTGAGACTTAGGCGAATGTTCAGCCTTCCGTTTTTTACAAGGTCTACTTTTTTCAGTTTCCCGAGCAAGTTCATCTTCATCAGTTTCATATTCGTGCCGATCTCGATGTTGTGGACTTAGAGTATTTACTTTCATGTTTTCAGAAGTTTTTAACATCTTGTTCTCTTCACGAAGACTTTCGACTTCTTTTTTAAGCTCTTCGTAGAGTCTTATCATTTCGTTCAGCTTCTTTTGCAGTTCACAATTGTCCTGCTCAAAACTGTTTGTTTTCGGTGAGTCGCTTTTAGTGCCTTTTGGCACAACCGGTGGACTCTTTCTGCCGGTAACTCTCGGTACAGATGGAGGTGATCGAGGGACCTTATGCGCTTTCGCGAAAGGATTTATCAAATGCAATAAATGGCTCTCCCCAGAATCCGTAGAGCCTGCCTCCGAAGAGGATGGATTTGCTAGAGAAACTGGCTTTCCACCTGGGGTAATTAATCTATTTGTTTTTTCCATTGCATATTTTGTATACTTATGTAGTTCTCAGTATACGGAGATTGGATTTTAGTCGCCTTTTACGACAAGCATACCTTACTTCGGGTAAATTCTTAACCCCTACCCGAAGGGGTAGTTTACATTTTAAATGATTTAGTTAAATGTTAAAGCCATTTTAAGCAATTTACTAAATTTAAAAGATGATTTAGCTAGTATTAAATTATTTTATCATCTTACTATCTTTTGACATTTTGCTAAAGTTAAAACCTCGGAATAGCTACTTTAACTTCTAACAATTTGCTAAATTCATATGGAATCTGTCAATTAATCTTATAAGATCAGTGGATTGAATGGTCCAGTTTACAACTTGGAATTCCAATTAATAGGCCCGTTTAAATTAGTTTGATTTTTCTTCGTTTATTTTCACGAACTGTAGAAAAGAAAGGTTTCAAATTTTTAAGTACGGCATCTATCCCTCAATTACCCTATGTATTTCGGTTTAGCACCATGAAATTAAATTATGTTTGTTTGTGTGCACCCCTAACACGGTGGGTGTCAGTACGTATGATTAAAATGTGAAGATAATTTGATTGAGTTTATATGTAGTTTGAGGTTGAAAATAAGAAAGTGATATAAAAACGGAACTAATAACTAAAAAGCGGTTTTCGCGACCTTTGGCGGTCCATGACATACAACGCAGATATGAAATTTTATGAGATCTTATACATTATTTTTAGAACACACTAGATGGCGTGCGAGTGCTCAGGAAGATAAATTTGTGAAGTTATAAAATGTTAATTAAAAAGGCATTTCACAATTGCTATTGAAAAAGAAATCGAGCCTTTTTTTTTACAAATTTTCCTGTTGATACAAATTGTTGTTTTAATAGGTATAAAAAAATTATCAAAGTCAATTCTTGCTTAAAACTTACTTAATAATACATTATCTACTCATTCACGCCATAGACTATTGTAAAAATTCTGCTTTACGCCGTAATAACTAAAAACAGAAAATAAAATCATTACCTAGAACTAGAAATTATATTAAATAGTTCAATATCCATGAGAGCATTGATTTTGCACATTTTTAAAATAGTTTTATAGTCATTGTGTATATGTATGAATGTTATATTTTTAATAACTAATAGCAGCAACACATTTTCGGCTCATTCAAGATGATGATGGATCGATATTGTTGTTCATTAATTTTTCAATAACTAATCGTTAAAAATAACAGGAAATCCACTTTTTCGTCGTAGAAAATGTAATGGCATGCATTTATTTGACACATTATAACGTCACACACAATTGGTATGATTTTTAAAAAAATCAACTATATATTTTTAGTATAAATCAAAAAAGGTATACAAAAATTGTGATCTCGAATATTTTACAAACAACAAATTAAATTACCCTCAAAACAATTGTATATGATGAAAAATGAGGTAAATTTTCTTGTATAAAAATCCTTTTCACACTTTTCTTATAAAAACATACAAACGTTAAAAAAAACTGATAAGAATTGGTAAAAATAGATTTTAGATTCAAATATCTTGAAAACAGGGAAATATATTGAATTTAACATAATTCATTTCACACATTATGTTATTATAATTATATGGTATTTTTTTTTAAATCTAAGTATAACAGTTTTTCTTACAAAAAAATAAAAACGTACACATTTTTAATCATTGAACTTCCATATTACCGAAAACAAATCAACCTTCGATTTTAATTGCATACTTTTTGAAGTTATTTAAAATGTTAATGCCTTTAAAATAATATAATTTAAAGAGTGTTTTTAAGGCGTTTGGTTTTCAAGAAGAAATAAAACTTATATAATTAAATGTAATAGCCAAGAATTTAGCTTTATCATAAAAAATAAGAGCTTGCCATTATCCATTAAAAATGATTTCGGGCGAGTGACCACCGCGGCTAGGCCAATTTTCAACTACTTTTGTCAGCAATTGGGGCCGTATGTCAGCAATAACGCGCCGAATATTTTCTTCCAAGGCGTTAAACGTTGCGGAATTATCTGCTAAGACAATCGACTTCACATAGCCACACACAAAAATAGTCCAGCGGTGATAAATCGCGCAATCATAGAGTCACGTCCCACAGGCCACGAAGTGAAATAATGTGTTCACCAATAGTTTCCTTTAATAAATTGTGTAATTCGTTGCGTCACGGGAAGCCAATCATTATTTTTTCTTGCGACATATATAGGAACTATATGGCAAGTTTTGCATTCGTGCAAAATTTTGTCTGTCTGTCCACGCTCCTACAGCCTAAACCATTGGGTCGATTGAGTTCAAACTTGGAAGTTAAGGTTTTCAGCAGATTCGCGTTATGCGTTTTTTTCATTTTTTTTTAAGATCAAAACTAACAGTGGCCCCATACAATTTTTTTGGTCAAACAACGATAATTCGAATTTTCTCAAAAACAAACCGATATATTTTTTTTTTAATTTTCTCTAAAATTTTATTTTTTAACTTGGCTTCTTTTAATAAGAAAAACATATTTTTGTATTGCTCAGGAAAGGTACCGCTCATAGAACCGTTATATTGTTTTTTAATTTTCTCAGCAACTTATGTACTGATTTCAATAATTTTTTTTATGAATAAGCTCTTATATTGTTTTAACAATATTTGATTATCAAAAGTGCAATTTTTTTTTGTTTGGATTTTTAAAAAAAATATTGAATTTTTTTTTCAAAATTCTATATCTCAAAAACGGGTTAATATTTTCTTACGAAATTCAAATGTAGAGCGTATATTTACAATCACTAAACAACTGCATACCAAAAATATTTTTAGAACAAAATTGAAAAATTTTATATATAAAAAATTAATTTAAAAAAAAACGCTCTAACGATTTTCGAAATTTTTTTTTGAAAAATCAAGGGCTTTTTTATTTATAAAATGGCATTTAAATTTTTGAAGACAAACTTATTTTTCAGGTAAAATTTTGAATCTTAAATTAGTTTTTTTTTTATTTATTGAATTATTTTAACTGTATTGAATGTAACACCCTCCCAAAAAAATTGAAAAATGGAGGTTTTTTCGACAAATCAAATGGCATTTATATCTTTGAAGACAAACTTATTTTACAGGTATATTTTTAAATCTTATATACATAGATACTTTTTTAAACAGACTCTTTGAATACAGGAGCAAGTTCGTGCGACCCAGTCGTGCATTTTATTTTTAAATAAATTTGCAAATGTTGTTCACGAGTAAGTCTATTCGTTATAAAATGACAATCCAATTCGAGAATAAATCTATTGACAGCTGTCAAAAAGACCAACTCCGAAAAAAGTTTTGCCAAATTGAAAACCGCACTCCTAAAAAAACACTCTATTCATAAGAGCACCAATTGGAAGCTATCAGGGTGGCTTGCTTACCAGCATCTTTTTTCATGTGAACTTACTTCTAAAATTGTATGGACAAATTAAGGTTTTGTTTCACTTTTTTCGTTAGGAATTATTGCTTAGAGTATTTTTGTTCCAACAAGTTATGTATATGACGTTGTAAGGGAGAAATCTGCCTCATCCCAGATTCTATAATTTTTGTCGCTATCAGCAAGTCTTAAGTTTTATTTTTTAAATGTTGACAATTTTGAAATTTTGATGACATTTTATGGCTTTTTAATCGTAGAAAATAAATAATGAAGGATAGGTGATTCAAGTGAATTGTTAATTGAAAATTTCTTGTTTACGTTAAACGTACAAAAATGAAACACATTTTTTTGTATGAATATAATTTTGTTTTCAAATTTTGTCCAACAAAGAAAAAAAAAACAAATGAATTGCAAATATCACAGTGAGTAATGTTTGTACTTCTACTTTTACTTATTCTGATCATTGTATTTGCTACTCTGTCATTTAAAAAGATGAGATAATATATCTGGGAAAAATATAATGAATCACCGTAAAAAACAAAATACGTTTCGGAGAATTTTATACAAAAACAATCTTGATGTTTTTACATATTCACGACTAATAGCAGCGAAAATACAAAAATTGATTTCTGTTTCTTTAACAGAATCGAAAGCTCTGGAGTCTGCCATGATGGCTATGAATATTTCACCACAAAAAATGGAGACATCATACAACAAAATACACTATAAACCAATAAAATGACGATATTGCACATTTAAATTGTTCCATTTAAACAAACTTTTAACACATTTTTATTTGTACATACATATGTATATTTGAATAATGGAACAAAATACCTAATTTAAATAACAAATGCATTCACATAATTGAGTAATAACCTGTTGTCTTATTTTGTTTAAAAACAAAACAAAATCAATCGATCAAGTAAAAGAGTTCAATAGCCAAGAATCTGAAACCAAATTAAGGTAGACGAGTTTATTATTCATTTAATTATTTTTATTGATTGATAACTTCGTTGATCTATTTTCAGTGTATATAATTTTGTTATCATTTGGTTTCTTCTAAAAATAACTAAAGAAATCGAAGTCTGCAAAAAGCAAAAACAAACTGTCCATTTGAGTGTTAATAATGACAATGGGGGCATTCACTAAGCTAGTGGCTACGTAGTCAAGGGATTCTGATTGGCTAAACGCAACTACAAAAGTAGTTAAAATTTCCCTTTCGACGAGTGTTCAAATTTCGGTTTTATTGAATTTAAAAAGAAAAAAAAATTATTTAAAGTTCTGAAAACACAAATGTTTCTTATTTTATATATTTGTATTTGTCATTAATATGACAGTTCCAGATTGACTAGCTTTGTAGTGCAATTTTGCATTCACAAAGCTAGTTGAATTTTGACTACGTAGTCACTAGCTTTATGAATGCGCCCAATTTAAAACCATAAATTCAAAATAATTGTTTCTTCATTGCAAAAGGATTGTCTCTGTCAGATCTTTGCCTAGGAAAGCTTAAGGCAAGCTATATCAAACGAAAATAGAAAATGAAATTACAGAAAATTTAATACAACATCGAATTGCGTGGATTAGATTAAATTCAGTTAAGTTAAGTTTACAAGTTTACAAACAAAAACAAAAAGCATGGCTTTACTGCCGTCTGCCTTTTTGACAAATCATAAAAAAAATAACATAGCTCAATAATATATTTAAAAACTTTCATTTATAATTATTCTACTTCTATAGAGAAGAGCTAGCCTGCAGAATTGATATAATTTTTTAACTTCTATATTGTTAAGCAAGAGTATAACTTGATTTTGCGTCAGTATTTCGCTACCAAAAGTATTCCTTCTTATTTCTTTAAGAACTGGACATCTTCCAACAAAGTGTAAAACATCTTCCCTTTCCTTTAAATTGCACAATGAGCATATAATTGGTAAGCCATCTCTATGAGGTATAAAATTCAGCTGCATAACTTCACCTCTCAATTTAACCATCATTGAAATTTCGACAATGCTATTATCGTCCCTAAAATAATTCTTCTCTTCCAAGTTGTGATTTAGTTGACATTAGAGCTGCCTGTAAATAGAACCTGTGGCGTCATTCAAGTATTTCTCTTAATTATTCTCTCGGAAATGAGCTGGTAAAGCAACTTATTTCCGCAGTGGACATAAAACAACAACAACAGCTTTTGAATTATCCTGATTATTACTCAAAAGGTTAACATAGTTGGGTGTATTTGATGGCAGTCTAAAAATTCGCTTAACAAAGTATCGGAGAAGTTTCTCAACTGTTTCATATTGTTTCGTTCCCCAAGTTTGTGCCGCGTAAAACATGACAGACTCAGATACCGCTTCAAATATCTTGAACTTGCTGCTATGTGTTATACTTTTGTGAGAAAAACATCTTTCCCAAGTTGCACTAATTGCAACTTGGAATCAATGTACAGGCATGTCTGACTCCCGATTGTGTTTTAAAACCTCTCGACAACTCTTCTCCATTCCATACCTTAACAATTGCATCTGCATATACATATGTAGGTTCTGAATAACTCTTCCGAACTTCCATGACATTCCGTTACTATACAGCTTATCTACTAAGCGCATGTCTATCGATCATATCAAATGCAGATTTAAAGTTAACGAAAAATGTATATAGGGTTAGGTTAGGTTAAAGTGGCTGTCCATGATCTAATCGGACACACTTAGGCCAATTTAATGGCCCATTGTGATACCAAACGAATCTTGAGGCTTCCTCTTAAGCTCAATGGAACCATTTTGAGTACCTTACGAAACGTGAGAGGCTGATTATGCTGATATGATTTAGATCGTTAAAGAAGAATAATTCTCCTATGTAATTCTTGCGTTTTTTAGCTAGAGCAGGGCATGTACAGAGAAGTTGAAGAACTGTATATAGCTTCTTGTCTTTGTTCAGGAGTGTTTCTACGATACTTTTAAGGGTAAAAATGGGATCAACCGTCGAATAACCTGTCCTAAAGCCTACTTGAAACTCCTTTAAAAACTTGTTGTCTTCTATCCATTTATTGAAACGTTTTTGCAAAATCAGCGTGAATATTTTATTTGAAGCATTTAGAAAGGATATTCCTCTATAATAATTAGACACCTAGGCCAAGCTCCCTTTCTTTTGAATCGGGAAAATAATGGACTCCTTGAATTCTAGTGGTATCATTCCGGTTTCCATGACATTGTTAAATATAGTTGTCAGGCGGTTGATTAGCTCTGCTGTGCCATACTTATAAAATTCTGCTGGTATGCCATTCGGTCCGCATGCTTTCCTATCTTTAATTTCCATTTCAGCTGAAATCACTTCTTGGTGTCTTATTGCAGCATCAAGAATTTCATTTTTAAAACTCGGAGTAGCGTATTGAAAAACAAGTTTCCCTTCTGTTGGATTCAACAAACTCTGAAAGTGATCTGCCAGCTGATCAGAACCTATACTAAAATGGATTGAAAGCTTTCTTCCGTTCAGCTGCTTTGCCAGGTTCCAAAACTCCTTTCCGGTTTTACAAGACGCTAATCTCTTGGATTCAGCTTCGAAGAATGCTGCCTTTTTTTAGCTTACATATTGCCTTGAAAGAACCCTTGAGCTTGTCTGGAAATCAGTCCGAACGTTATGATCATTGGAAAGTGGTCTGAATACTGTACAGTCTCTATTTTCATGTCAATCATATGCTCATTCCATTCGTTGCCTACGAGACTATAGTCTATCACAGAGCTTCCCTGACCACTGACAAAAGTTAATTGACCTTCCATATCTGACAAACTTGTACCATTTTGTATTCTTAACCCATTAGAGTTACACAGGTCAATAAGCTTTAAGTCTCTTGCGTTGCAGACTAAATCCTTCGATTTTCTCTCAATTCCCAGTACACTGTGCAATTTAAAAAATATGTACGTCAAATGGAAAAAAATAATTAAAAAACATCGGTAACACTTACAATAAAGTATATTACCTTTTTTTACAGCCAACATTCTGTTCTAACAGCCAGTTTTTAAATCAAGTGAAAACTATGTGTAGTTTTTGAAAAAATTTATTTTAAACTCAAAATTTGTGCAAAAAAGTTAAAAAAGGGTTTAAAGTGTAATTTTTGAAAACTTTAAGATTATCTACTTTATTGTAACATGATAACACTTTATTTAAAAAAGATGGATCATATTTATGTTAGAAATAATACAAATTAATATTATAACGTTTACCATTAGTATATAACTGTTCACCAAATAATACAGCATAAACAACTGATGTGCAGTAAAATATCGCAATAAAATTGCGATTGAATGCTATGTTTCGTTTGCACTGACTACTCGCTCTGGCAACTTCTGCTCAATTCAAAGTGTCTGGCAGGATGATAGAACCCTCGAAATTGTCTGGCTGCTAAGGAAACATCATCGTTTAATAGCTCCCCAAAAAACATATATTAAATTTAGCTTTTATAATATAACGTAAATTGAATTACAAACTATTATAGTTTAGGGGTGTCTGGCAGGGGGTTGGAACCATGGCAAGTGTAAGTAAAGCGAATTTTGGTGTTGTTACGAATGAAATATAAAAAAATTGAGTTTTATAAAATAAGGTAAGTTAGATGGAATTTTATGCACCTTTGCTACCAGTTATCTGCCAAAGGAACCACTACCCAAGTATCATGGTTGGGGATCGTTCTTACCTGTACTAGAGGCACACATACACAAACTTTCAGCTTTTATAAAATGAGGTATGTCTGGCAGGCCCGGGCTCTTGGACTATTATAAAGAGGAAAGATTTGTATTTTTGTATGTAACGAATAAACTCAAAAAGTACTGCACCGATTTTAATAATTCTTTTTTCATTAGAAAGCTACATTATCTGTACCTATTTTATTTATGTCTACCCGTGCGAAGCCGGGACAGGACGCTAGTAATTAATAAATTTGTTTTCTAATTACTAAAGTTAGTTTCAGTAACAAATGTTTCATACAAAAAAGTAAATTCAAACTAGACCACAAACATTATAAGAATTAATTAGTGCGGTGTTATTATTTTATTAAACTACGGGTATTGCTTGAGTGCGTACTCAAGGTGGGAGCGGACCAAAGTGTTATACAGAGCGAGAGTAACATAAGAATACTGAAAATCTTTAGAGCAACATTGAACCTATCGTAACATAGAATTGGCTTTACTAACGATCGAAATAATATGTTCCGTGAATATCCTCTTGAAATTGTAATTGATCGTTTAGAGATTTTATGCTTTTAAAGGGGTTCATATTATCCGCATTTATTAAAACGTTACGGTGTCGTACACAAAGAAATAGCTAAGATAAAGACTAGTGGTCCTAAATATCTACCTTGAGGAACTCTTGATTTGGCAATAAAAGGGTTGAAAATAAAACTTCGGAGCTTAACTTGATAAGGCCTATTAAGAAGAATCCATGTGATGAATTGAGGAGGAAACCCAATTGCATTAAATTTGATGATATCATGAGAAAGTTGGTCAAAAGCTTAATATATTAGAGCTCTTGACGGAGTTTTAGGATATTTGAGCACTTATGCAAAAATGCAAGTAAATTATAGTATTAGTCGATTGTATTCGCACAAAACCAGGTTATTGATTACTATTAATATATTCTTTTAATTTAAATATAAACTATCACAAACAACTTGTACAAAAAGCTTTGAAATAGAGGATAGCTTAGAAATCTGAAATTAACAATATCAGACCCTTTTTAAAAACTGGTGTAATAAATGTCTTCTTTCATATGGTTGGGAATTTACCTGAGCTTAGGATAGTGCAAATATGCGAAGAAGGGGAGTTTAACATTTCTTCAAGACAATTGGAGGAATTCTGGTCAAGAAGAATAATCATATTTAAGTAAGACCAAGCAATGTAAGATTTTGTCTAACGTCATTTGAAAATTACTAGCCTAAGAGGACAGTATCGCAAGTACAAAAGGAATTCTCATCTATTTTATGGGAGTGTCAATGAAAACTTGCTAAAAGTTTTTAACAAATCGTTTCAAATTTCTGGAAACTAATCAAGTTATTGTTATTTTAAGTAAAATCTACTGGGTAGCCATCAGATTTCCTTTTTGTATTGACGAATTCCAAAAGATTTTGGGGTCAAGCTTAAGAGATGTTTCTGTATTTATAACATATTCGGTGTACATATAAATAATTAAAGACATATTTTAATTCTTCAAAGAGGGTTTTTACACTTCGCGATCTTTAGGGGACATTGTTATTATGAGATTTTCTGTTGTTTCGATTTATTTGAAGCTCTTTCGTATCGTACAATGGATGAGAAAGATTTGATATTGTAAAAGTATAAAAGTGCAACGTCCGTGATTTTAAATTAGTATATTCTCAATACCATCAAAATAGTCTAAGTCATTTTTGAGAGACCTCGATTTCTCTTTTTCATTTAAACTAATTTAATATGTTTCAACATAACCAAAGCTATGCTTAGCTCTATATTAAAATATATTTTATTTTTAATTTTAAGCTCTCCGTTTAACAAATGAAGCACTTCTTAAGCTTGTTTTTAGTTTAAGGCCAGAAGTAATCAACATATAGATGTTTTTTTTTTACACTGTACCGTATTTACTTCTCCAATCGGTAAATCGGGCGAATCACAGCTGTTTTAATCAAACACAATTAAAAGATTGTTTTGAATCTTGTGTTTACTTTTTTTCGGACTAAAATAATATTATTGTGTTGTGTTGCTGTTTTTATTTGTGAATGATAATAAATTTACTATCAAGGGAGACATAATGTTCTATTATTGTCATGCTTTTTAATTGTACATATGTAGTTAATGGACTTGGAACTTGTTTTGATTTTTCGGAGATATTGGTTTAACTGATTCATAATATAATTATTTTTTTTTTAAATTATTTTATGGGTCAAGTATTTGATTTGGTAGAGAAAAAAAATATATTAATTAATAATTAGTAGTCCTTATGTATTTTATTCATCTAATTTATGTTAGTTTTGTTTTATTGTGAATTAAGTAGTTGTTGTATATTTCGTAGATATTTTGCAGTTTATTTATACGATTAAGAAAATCTCGACCCAGCTTTTTTTATTGAATGTCATTTTTGGGTACATGAATTTCACATGTATTAATCATCTCCGGAATCTTAAATATCTTTATTTCTTACAAAAGTAAATAGTTTTAGTGCTAAGGTCAGGCAATTCAGTCAATTTGGTCACTATTGAATAGATTCCCAATAAATTGGTCTTATTTGACCTCAGTTTTCCCTTCTGTAATAATGTAATAATAGTTACTTTAAATATTCTACTTCCTTCCATTCTTTGATGTCCCATGCTTCAAGGTTTTGAGTTTTGAGATAAATTTTCCACCTTTGTTGAGATTTTTATCTCGCTTCTAGGCTTTTTAATTACGATGATTTGTCATATTTATTTGTAGATATGTAGTTGACCACAATTTTAAAATATAATAGCTTGGTGTTTAATATTTTTCCTAATTGCTAATTCATAAAAAGTAAAGTTGATGGGTCATTAATCAATTTGAATGCAACCATTACATTATCTATGGAACATCCCCGAATATTCAAAAAAATATAATTCAAATCTTGGCATTACTGAATCTATACAACTTTCGACTACTTTCATAGTTCTGAGTATTCGAAATCTAACCAGTATATAACGAAATCGAACTAAACAGAAGAGCTCCTTGTGTTTATAAAGTAACCTTTTGTTTAGCCACCAGAATCAAGTATTAAGAACAGTTCATTGAAAGAACCTAACCTGTTTGACAGTTTAACGAGCAGAAAGGAAGCAATTGACACTGTCAAGCGTTTAGGTAATCGTCGCTCGGAATAGTTCCAAAGCAACAGGATGTGACATAATTAAAAGTTTGCAATTGAATTATGAATAGAACTCGCCTTCATGATGAGCAAATATTGACAAAGTTTTATTTCTTCTTCCAAAAGCGTTTTTATTTTTAGTTTTAGGCCCCTTCTCATCATTTTGTCTCAGTAATGTTTTATAATTTTGTGGAATCATTTTGAAGATAGGAGTATTTAAAAAGTGTTTTTATTTTAATACTAAAAGTGTTTTTATTTTATTACTAAAAGCGAAATAAAATCAATTTATACCCCTGTAAGCCAATTCGCACATTTGTGGCGCATATCACACTTTTGTAGCAAATTTTAAAAATTTCAACGCATCATTCCATTTTAATAATTGCGTAGCTTTTACTTGTCAAATGAAAAATCCTTTAATTATATTTTTGACCACTTTAAATCATTAACTTATGCTCAAATAGCCTCAAGCCATAGAGTCAACTACTTGAAACCAAGTCGTGCATCTTAAATTTTGTTATCTTGCATGTTGATTTATTCTATTAAATATAAGCCTTTCATTGACCCTGTTTTGTGACATGAATTTATAGGTATTAAAACTTGTCAAATTATCCTTCGACTATTTATTATTACTAATGTGGCAAACCAAGAAAACAACAAGAAAAAGCAATAAAAAATGCACAACAAAAATTATAAATAGTTTCAGCTTCCAAGGAATACTTCTTTACCGACTGAATTATGAAGAGGGACTATCTAGGACAGTTGCGTCGTCGCGTCGTCGTCGTATTAATTCGAATTTGACGGGTGATGGCGCCAGTATTGAGATGAACTTTTCTCTGTTGATAAGTACTCGACTTTATTTGACGCTTTTATATTGGTCATATATAGAAGGGCATAATAAATGATGAAAACTTTGGAATACTTATGAAAGTACGATTTTCATTAAGAAATAAACGTGATGTTTTTCGAAATTAAAATTGAAAACTTTGTGGCATATTGATTTTATTTTGTAAGGTAATTCCCAAAAATGTATGCCTAAAGTAACAAACGCCAATGAAATTGGAATAATACGACTAAATTGAAGACCAAGAGAATGTAAGTAAGTAAAAGCTAGTGCAAAAACGTCTAGTGTGACAGTCATATGTTTACTGTTTTTTCCAATATGTATACTTGACAATCTTCCCAATCTTCGCTTCAAATCGTCAATTGGCTTCAATTCTTGAGTCAGCTTGATCTTGTATGCGTGTTAACTAATATCCTTACACAAAATAAGCCATAATGTGGTCTGAGCGATGCCCAGTTGCTGAGAACGCCGCGGAATCCACTGATTTGGATCGTGTGCTACGGACACCTGAACTTCATCGATATTTTTGACACTTTCGCCAAAACTGACACAGCAACATCACACAATGAATATGTTCACTCAATTGTTTGCACTAAACTTGATATTACCTGTCAACCAGGGTGAGATTTACGACCGAAAATTGAAGTTAATGCTCACAAATTTCTTCGAACTTCGACTTCGAATTTCGGTACGAATACATTATGAAAATGTTGAGCTTACTAAACAAATTGAAAATGACAGTTCAATGAGCAGGGAAAGGTTGCGTTCACAAATTAAATTCAAAGTTGTCAAGTCCCTATTATAGGAAACCCAATGTACTTCTCACAAAGCCGAGACATATACCTACAATGGTATACTCTTCTTTAACTTTTGAAAACTTCTTGGCGCCATTACACCATTATAACTTGATTACAAACTAACAATAATAAGTTCCAATGATACCTACATACAAGTGGCCCCTAAACTTATGTACATATATTTGTATGTTGTTTTCGTCTAAGCCCGAGATCTAAAAATTAAAAAAGGAAGTTTTATTTATGTGCATATATAAAAATAGTCTTATTGTCTGGAGGTTAAACAATAAACATGAACCTCTTTTGTCAAGTTATCAACTATGATTGTGTCAAATAATACTGTGCTGATAAGTCACACATGTTTTTTTTTGTTTTTTTTTTCTTCTTACCACAAGAATCAAATAAAACAAAAACTATGAAAACCATTTTTCTAGAAATAACAAGCTTCTACATAAATTTGGTACATTTTTAACTTTTGTTCGAAAACAGATTAGTATATTTCTATATTTATTTTTAAACTTGTTGACCTTTTCCTCATATGTTTTCGAAATATCTGATACTGTTTCAAAGATTACATGACAGTGAATGTGTTCGTGTGTACAGTACAAATACAATACTATAAGCATTGTAACGGCATAAAATATCGAACAAAACTGACGTCAGCTTTGTTTGAAATGTGAAATTAAATCAGTTTTGATTGAAAATCATTGTTTTATATAAAGATTCACTGTAAAGCACATGTTGTTTATGCTGCCTCTGATGTGGGCATCATTTAAAAATACAGTTATCAGTTATGTATAAAAGACCAGAACTGTCATTTTGTTTTGACAGTTAGGTGTAATTGTAAGAATACACTAGTGTAATTATATTACACTTATTTTAAAAGATTGTTGTTGTCAATAGCTTTTTCTTATTTTTGAAAAACGAACAAAATAAAACAACACAAACATTTGGAAAAATTTAACATTGATAAGAAAAGTGTTGACCGCCTGTTAGCGATCACTGATCAGCAATTGACTGAGTGGTCTCAGCCTCCCATCGATCGTACTGGCAGGGGAAGCGTTACGTAGGCGCATCGCAGCAGCGATTTGGTTCGAATTCGAAATCGGAGCAGATAATAATATATTTACTTTTGTAATTCTGACAGTTTTGAATGGGATGATTTGTCATTGTTCGAATATTTCTGTTTCTTATTCTTCTTACGCCTGCCTGGGATATACCAGTTCAATTTATTTAGGTTTAATTCTTTGCTTTTCTTCGTTTCGGTTTTTGTAGATTTTGTTCTATTTTTTTCTTTTTTCTTTTGTCTGACTGAACGGCCTCTGTCCCTGTCCGGGCTATTATTGTACTGCTGTCAATCTGGCAGACGCTAGACGGCAGGGTGTACGAGTATATTGATGTTGATACTGGTGAAGTGGTGAGTGGTGTGTGTATAGTTGAAAAACAAAAACAAAAATATTGTGTGGGAAATGGGAATTTTTAAGTGAGATGCGTTGAGTGTGTGATGAACTGCTGTATGTTTCTTTTCATATTTGGCTGTGCAACAAACAACAAGTCGCTCTGAAAATATTTTATATTCAAATCAAAACAATTTATTTTTATTTATAAAACAAAATCTAACCGAGAAAAGCGTGTCATGTGCAGTAATTTGTTTTTAAGTGCGTGGGAATTTATATTTAGCATAGTGTTCTTATAATAGATTTTTATATGTTTTTCAAATAATATAATTGTACATAATTATAGTATCATAGAATGTGAATGAAACAACGACATCACTGCGGTTTTTGTTGTTATCAGTGGCAGTGGTATACACCGTATTTCTCGTCTTTAAAACATCAATTTGTACCAAATAGGCATTACGTATGGATGTCAATGTTTTTCAATATTTGTCGTAACGAATAACGCTGCGCGTAACGAAAATAAAATACATCTACTAAAAGTATAATAACGAAAAACATAATTTATTTAAAAAAAGGTGGAAAGATGTGAATTTTAAAGCGATTGTAAACAAAAGAAAAACAAATTTTCTGAGCAAATTAGTTCGTTCGTTATTTGTTCGTTAAAAAAAGAAAAGTCTCAAAAAGATACCACTTGAAGTTATTGACTCAAAAAAAATTATGTTCACAGGCTCGGTTCATAATTGCTGGCGGAAAATAGTCTTTCGGATAAAGGAACATATTATCAGCAGAGGTAAGTGAAAAAAGATTTTTAAATTAAAAAATAATAAAACACGTGAAATAAAAATTTAACATCACCAATTCCTATCAAATTTCGTCTTAACATTTTATAATCTATCCGTTAACCTCCCAAAGGCCAACATTTAGAAATCAATATTCTTTTGTACAGTTAAATAGAATTTGGAATATTAAGTAAAAAAAACCGAACTTGAAATCAAACGAACAGGTCAAAATATTTAGAGGCGTTAATTCAATTAATTTAGAGCAACGAAAGATTCCTTACAAGACAATATGTAAATTGAATTTGTAATTAATTGTGGGATTATTTTTGTAAGGTCTTACCAGCTTTATTTTTGTCAGTTTCTAATAATAATAACCCATCACTATAACGAGAATTAGAAATATCCAAAAGTTGAACGGAGTGAAATTTTGGTATTTGGAAATTCAGTCTTTTATAAAGGGTGTTTTTTTACACGTGTGATTTTCAAGAAAATATATACATATAATTTTTTGTTATGTCTAAGAGCGTAGCTTTATTATAAAGATAAGAGTTTGTCAATATGTTTTAAAAATGATTTCAAGTAAGATACCGCCGCCGCGTATCGTCCAAGGCGTCAATCGTCTTGGGCTTATCTACTAAGACAAGTGACTTTACATAACCCACAAAACAATAGTCCAGCGTGGCAAACCAAACTGAGAATAAATCAAGTGACATCTGTCAAAAAGATCAACTCCGAAAAAAGTATTATCAGATTTAAAAACACAGTTGTAAAAAAACACCCGTTAGTATCTATGTACATATATTTGTTGAAAAAACAAGGACACTCCAAATTAACTCCTTGAGCAAAAGGCCGACAAAGTTAAATAAAATTGCAAATTTTGAAGAGAAACAAAAATCGAAACTCTGTGTATTTATAATTATAAATAAACCGCTACCTTTTAAACATGTGTTTTTGCGTTCTATACATTTAATAAGAAGACCCTTACCCGATATGGACTGTAATTTTAAATATTTTTACTGAATTTATGAGATCATTTCCAATAAATGAGACTGAAGTACTCAAAGGGCAATTTAATGATAATTTGAATATAATAGTATAAACTATAATATAGTTTGAACATCAACTATAATTTAGAGTATTTCTTTGTGAATAGCGGCACGTATTCAAAAACGGCCCAATTCTAAGCCTAAATTGATTGTGGCCTATTCGCATATATAGACTCAAAAAACCCCACGATCTGGTGGTTCGTTCGGCTCGAGGCATGTGTCCGTTGACACGTAACACATATGTTTTTTATTGCAACCATATGGTATGTGCGGTGTGTGTATATTTTGATAAGAAAGAGTGATTTGAAAGAATAGTCATTATTGATAATCGTATTTTCATACTTTGTAAATACAAAACATTTTAAGTAGGTACTTGTTGAAAAAAATAAAGGAAACATTTTTGGGCCACAGCAAGGTGTATTAAGGATATGTTTTCAAAGTTTCTTTGTTAATTTAACCTGCAGTATTTATGCTTCAGCAACAATATCCATGACATTTATAAAGGCTGAATTCTTAGACGTGGTCTAAAAGTCCTTAAGAAGAAATAAAACACATATAATATAATTTAATTTGAAAACACTTTTCAACCGAGCATAAATCAAATGACAGCTGTCAAAAAGACCAATTTCGAAAAAAGTATTGCCAGATTGAAAACAACACGTCAAAAGAAAATATATACATATGTATGTACCCTTATAAATCTGAGAGCCAAATGGATCTTCCGAGATCCGAACCGACTTCTATTAAGAAACACCTTTGTTTTAGTCAAAGACTTTTATACATAGTAAGGTTCTGCATTTCACTTCACTATTGAATTATCGTCTTTTAATACTGATGAAAGCTCCTATTGATTTGAATAAAATGAAATACATATGTAAATAGAACACCGAACACAAATGTTTGTTTTAGTTATGGAAAGGTACACATCATTTAATTACGAATTACCGTCGTAAAGCAAAATTGTCTGATTTATTCTTAAATTGTCTGAATCCCTTGTATGCGACGTAATTTCTCCTAATTGTTCTTCTGTTGTATGTCAAGATCAACATGGGTTTGTGAAAAAAAAAATCTACAACTTACTAATTTAAAACAATTCTTTAATACATATTTGGTTGAATACTTTCGAAAAACTCTGTCAAGTCAATAGCATCTTTAAAGACTTCAGTGAGGCATTTGAAAGTCATGAAATCCCTCTAAATAAATTAAGTAAAATTTGACTTAGCGACCGTTTCGTTAGGTGGATTTTGTTATACCTTAAAGATAGATATTATACCGTTATTTTCATAAATAACCCTTCATGTCAATTTAAGTTAATTCTGGTGTACTTAAAGGAAGTCACCTTGGTCCATTGCTTTTTATTTTACTTATTTATGATTTTCCTTCTGTTTTAAATAATTCAATACCGCTTATCTATGCAGATGATGTTCAAAATTTTCAAATTAATAACTCTATCAAAGATTATAAGAAGGTACAAGAAGATCTTAATCAATTTTGGGAATGGTTCAATAAAAATCGTTTGATTTTAAATATTGACAAATGTATGACAATGTTTTAAACGAAAAACGTTTTATAATAAACTATGACAATATGTTAATCTGCTTTAAAGCTGGTGTATTAAATGGAACGATTTCATTACCATTCATTCTTTGTCGATTGAATTTTGACGGTCCTCTTAATCAGTAAATTTAAAAAATTCTCTATACTCATTGACTCTACGAATGACAATCCCAAATCTGCAAGCTTTAAATTTATTTTTTTTTGCTATAAGTTGTTGAAATTATGTCAATTTTTAGTGTAGATTAAAGTTAATGTTGTTGTTGTAGTTGTAAACTTAACGTTAGAATTTATAAGTCATTAAAAAAAAATTATAGAAAATTTGTATTGCATTTGAAGAATTGTTTTAAATTAAATAAGTGTTAACTGCTAACTTACTGTTTTGATGTAAATATTTTACTTTGAAAACAAAAGTGTCAAAAAAAACACAAATTTACATATCCTTTTATTTATAATTTATGACACCTGTTTCTTCATATCTAAACTAGAATACTGGTTTCAAAATGTTCACATGTGTTCAAAAATGCACATATTAACCTTCATGTTTACATACTATAATGTACTGTACATACGTACGTAATGTGTTTTCTTGCTAATCAATTATTTGCAATTTGAATATTTATTGTTAATTATTTCTGAGTGAGGTGCTATTTATTCCATATATACAGTACTGAGCAAAACATTTGCAACTATCACCGCCTATCAAAAAATCGAACATTCGTGTGTATAAAAGCTGTTCCAAACAAATTATTTTGATTGCTCTTTTTTATTTGTTACCTTATTGTTCATAATCTTAAAGCACTGATCCATAGGCAAATTCAACAAATGCACTGCTTTTACAAACACAATAATGATTTCAACTGTGCAAAATATTTGCAACTAGTGGCCATATCTCTTTTTTCGTTTTATTTTGATAACGGTTAATCTGATTTATTTTGCTTGATTTGTTTAGTTAGTTTTAGCCGGGACTTTGATTGATAAAACGGGTTTTTAAGATAAATTCTTTTTAAATTGAAAAAAAAAGATTTTGTTTTAAAAATGGCTGGAAACAAATACTGTAAAAAATAAATCCAGAATTTTGAGTAATTTCAAAAAGGAGCATCACAAAAAGAAATTTCAAAGAAATATTCCATTAAAAAATCAACTATTTGTAGAATCATCAAAAGTGGAAAGGTGTTATGCCATCATAGAGGAGGAAGGCTTCGAAGCACTACAGCAAAAGATGATTGAAAAATAATAAATTTCTTCCGAAGAAAACCCACGGAATCATCCAGGGAAACAAAAATTGAACTTAGGTTACCAATTGACCCATCAACTATCAGACGCCGCGCACTGCAGGACGGATTGCGTTGTTTTCAAACAGCAAAATAGCCATTTATTTAAAAAAATGTGAAAGCTCGTATGGTTTTTGCAAAAACTCATCTCAATTGGAGTCCCCAAAAATGGGAAACAGTCTTATTTTCTGACGAATCAAAGTACAGATCGGTTGGAAAACAACTTGTCAGAAGGCCAAGAGGTGAGCGGCTAAATCCAAAATACACTAAAGGGACGGTTAAACATGGAGGTGGTTCAATTTTGGTCTTGGGCTGCTTCTTTGGCCAAGGAATTGGGCCAATTCGACAAGTGGAGAGCATAATGTAATGTAACACCATGCTGCCTTATGCCCATTGGGAAACGGACGTTCCAACACGACCATGATCCCAAGCACCTGCACAAGTCGAAGTTGGCCACAAAGTGGATTGCAGAACAAAAGATTAAGGTTTAACCATGGCCAGCCCAATCCCCAGAACTAAACCCAATAGAGAACCTGTTCAACAATTTTTAATATCAAAAGAGTTTAGAAAATTAAAGAAAGAATTTTGCTGTTTGATTTTCTAAACAATTTTTTTTTAAAGAAAAATGTTGGAGGTTCTAGTTGCAAATTTTTGCACAGTACTGTTAATTCTTAATAAACAAAAACACAAACAAATCAATTGGTTACCTATATTAGCTTAGAGTACAAATTCATTAATTTATACTTTGCGGACATACCTCATTTGTTAAAATAAAGTGACAAGCCGCATTTATACATATGTATGTATGTATGCATATGTATGTAGTTTACAGACTATGGAATCAATAAACATAAATTATGGTAATAAATATATGTAATTTGTTTGTTTGTTTAAGATATTCACTTTAAGGTAGCTGTCATAAATATTTTTTCGCACGCCCTTATCATATTTGACAAAACCTATACAATACATGCATGAGTACCAAGTTCATTTGCCTCTTAATTTCGAGGTTAGTTTATAATTAAGAGAAATAAGATAACAAAAAGAGATAGTTTCCTCTTTCCTGCTATTTTAGTGCTCTATGTCTTGTCTATACAGTACATACATAATGTACATATGTTTTCATTTTGGAGTTAAAATAATATTCCGAAGTTTAAACAAAAACACGTCCATTAATAAACAAATAAAAATTGAAATCAGAATCAGAAAGTCATTATCATCGATGCTATATTATTATAGCACACCACACATACACACACACCAAAAACATATCACCCTCACTTTGTATTCGTATCGTACTTATACATACATATATTATTTGTGTGAGATGCAGAAAAAAGGTCCAAGAGATTATAGCAAACAAAAATAAGAACATAACAATGAGTTATTTTTAAACCCTTTATAAATTAAATCGCATAATATAAATATATGTTTTCTGATGGTTTGTTAATGGTTGGCCTATATGATAACGAAGCGAAGCGTTAGCGACGAAAACAATATACATACTCCGCTTCTCGTCAAGTCAAGTCACATTTCGAAATTAATATTTTTTCAACAATTCTTCTACTTCAGTGCGATTAAAAAAGTTTAGTATATTATTTGTTGTCATTGTACTTTTATGGGTCTTTGGTTTTTTGTTTTTGCTTTTGTTTCTATGCTTATTTTTTTTTTTTTTAATTTTAAGAAATTATTTCATGGTCGAAATTTGATTTTGAAATATTAAAGCGGAAATCTGAAAGAGAGAGGGAGTAATAGATCAGACGCACAGAGACACAATAGATAAAATAAATACAAAGTATAGAAGTTTTATAATTTTATTTTTCAACCATAAAAAGATGCCAAAAAAAATGTTTTAAGTCAACCACCCTGAGGTATCCTAACCTTCTAAGAGAGCAACTTGATGCTCTTTAGTGTCAAAAAAGAGACACCGAAAACGAAAAGGTTTTTGCTTTGCATTCTCTACATAATTCAGATCAGACGAGCTAACGTCCATTTTCATGAAAAGGATCCTATTGAGTTTGCGAGGAGTTAAGATCTACTTTAGTTCTAAAGCTAAACGGTCAACGTAAAGGTCAACGCGTTGACTTTTTGAAGTCACCAAAAAATCAAAAACTTTCTCTGTCAACGTTAACAGTGTCAAGGCTTAAAACGTTGACTATCACACGAATGATACTCACCGGTCAATGATGCCCGAAAATGCCCTATGAGATTCAATGTGACTATGACTAGCAAAACTTTGACGATCACACGATTTGAAAAAGTAAAGTGTATGTGAGTCAACGTTATTTTTATAATTAATTTTAGGCTGCGAAAGAATAATATGGGTGTAATAGATGATATCAGCATTTAACAAATAATTTTTGACTAGTTTTTAACGGTATAGGAACATTTTAATAGAAGTTCTATCCTTTTTTATGAACTAATGATGCAGGTAAACAACATCGAACATCCTTTGAAATAATGTTCAGAATTTGTCGTTTTAAATAAGATTTAAAAGAGTATTAACCTTGATTCCATCTAATCAAAGGTTAAAAATGCTTGGATTTGAAACAAATTTGAGTTGAAAGTAGAACCCCAAATATAGTCCATCTTAATTTAAACGTGATCTCCGGTTTTGTTTTAGCTATTATTCCTGAACTACTTTTAATTAATAGCTGCAAACAACAATTATTGTTAATCATACACTACGAGATAGGTAGCCTTTGGGAAATCGACATTCTAACTGGAATTTTTCTTAATTTTTGATCTTTCCTTTGTCTCTATTGAGACAGAATCACAGAATCATTGCACTCGCAGTTCCATGTTTTGAGAACAATATTATTATTAAAACATGGGAAAACAAAATAAAAGCAAATAAAACTCACCTGCATTTTAAAATTAAATTACAAAACAATCTGTCAACTTAGTTTCAATGACTCAAAAATGTGTATCAACGTGAGCGTCAATGTACTCAATACTCATCAACGCGTTGACAACATTTTTCTTAGACGATGACACGACGTGACAACCTTGGGACAGATTTTGACGTCATTTTTACTTCAAGGAGTGAACACGTTGTGTTGTAGTAGAAAAACTTAGAGGTGAGATTCGAATTCAGGATATTTAATCCTTTCAAGTATTGTTTAGTTTGTAGGACAGAAAAAATACTTAATTTTGTCGATTAGTGTTAGGCGCCAGTTATAGCTATCATTAGTTTTCATCATTGAAAACAAACATAAGAATTTTTTTGGCAGGTCGTTTATACCTTTTATTAAAAATTTCTGTCATTGGAAAAAATTTCCTGATTGAAAGCCACCGAAAAATTTTTACTGACGGAAATCTGTCATTGGAATTGTGTGAAATTGGAACACAAATCAGTGGAACGATTCGTTTCACATTTGAACATAAAAGTATCAGCTGTTCAAGAAAATGAATTTCCGTCCGGAAAATAGAAAAATACATTTTTAGATAAAAATAAATGCGTAAGTACACTTTTTTTTCTCAAAAAAATTCTTTGTGTGATTTCCGATCGATCAGTATATAATTTTCATTTCTAATCAAAGGGAAACACCGTCAAATATCGATTTAAACATTTTTCCGGATCGATTTCAATGAAAGCTATAACTGGCGCCTTACTAAAGTTTTAGAGCGGTGTCGTAGGTAAATTGAGAAGTTTGGCTTTTCACAAAATGGCAAATACTTTTCCAAACCTACACAAGAACTAAAATTTCCCCATCCAAAAAATAATTGCTTTTAAATATACTTAGATATGTATATCATGTGCTACGACCAAATATATTGACCGGTGTTCTTCAAATCTATCAATTTTACGAAATAAATTACATATTCTTATTTTTGTAAAGACTATAATGTGAAGTGCATCCACAATTTTTGTTTGAAAACAATAGTTTTCGAGTAATTGGGATAAAATTGTATTTTACTCTCTGTAAACCCGGAAAATATTATTGCTCCATTCCAAGATAAGGGTACTTTCAGAATGTTTTTGTCTATCTTCGTGTCAACAAATTCACTATGATCCTTTTCCCAAAAATTGTCATTTTTCAGTTGTTGTTCTGTTTTAGTGACCAGTTCTTTCCAGTCGAATCGGTAATGCTTTGTTTTTTGTTATTCCATCTTTGTTATTGAATTTATTATCGCATTCAAAAATACTTTTATCACACTTCTTAAATTTTGATGACAATATTTACAATAGTCATATGAATTATATTTTTAAGATGTAAACATCATTTAATCTGTCCAATGTTGCTTATTCGTTCTTATTTTTGAATATAATTTTGAAAAGAATCGGGAATTAGTTTTGCACATTATTTTTGTGCTTCATGTGCTTCCGAAAAGAATTATCCGTAAATTCATTAATTTCGAACAAATTGTTAATTTAAATTTCCTTCAAATAATAATTGCAGCACTGTAAATATTAAATGTATGTACATATATTTTGTTTTCTTGGATAAACATAATTTTATAGTGAAGATATTATAATTTTTTAAATTATGTGTTTAATTTTGTTTTTTCAGAAAATACAAAAGTTTTTTTTAATTAAAATAATTTCATAAATAAACTAAATAATTTATTTGTTTTTTTTTTTTCAGATGTACTTTTCTCTAGCGACACTTAATGTTTTCTTGGTCTTCGCTACCATTGTGTATACGTTTAATGAAATTCCTATGTATTCTTGTAATGATCACAAGAATATTGAATTTAAGATCTATTGCAGTAGTTCCTTGTCGGATGCATTACAACTGATTTGTGGTGGCAAATTTTATTCGTTTTCAAAAAAATTTCGTAAGTATACATACATTTTTGATTTTTAAATATGTTTTATTTTTAACCTTTAACAACAGTTTTGAGTATAGTACAAAACTTAAGTCATTAAAATAATAAACATTGATTACTTACAATAAAGAATATTTCAAAATCATGTATTTTTCCCCTTTTGAGAGCTTCCACTGTATTCGCAGCGGAAACGGTTTAGGTTTTGCTAAGATAATAATGTATGACAGAATTATTCCCCTTTAATAGTTTAAAAAAAAAAGTCAGCGACAACATAATTATGGGTTGGGTTCGATATCCCGGTTTTTATATTCCAGTTTCTTAAAATACCGATTTTAAAATCCCGTCTTTTATAATCCTGCTTTTTATAATCCCGATTTTTGTAATCCCGTTTCTTATAATCCCGTTTTTTACTATCCCATTTTGTTTGCAAAATCGAAATTATAAAAAAATAAAACAAATTCAAAAATGAGGTATTTTTCTTGATTCATTTTATTGTAACCTTTAACAAATATAACATATCAAAAAATATAAATATAAATTAAAGCAGTATTCTTTTAAAACAAAACAACAGACTCAAATTAAAAAAAGTCAACGATAGTAGTAAGACCGTTATCGAGAGGTAGATTTGCTGTAGGATGCATTTTGTTTGTGAAAGTCTTAATATTGTAAACAAAAATTATTGTAAAAACAAAACAAATTACGATATTATTATACATATATTAGTTTTATTTGTAATTATTATATATTAGTCAAGTAATTTAATATTCAAACATTTGACTCCTAAAAAAAGGGATTGTCGGGATTTGACGGGATTTTAAAAAGCGGGATTGTAATTAATCGGGATTTTGAATAAGCGGGGTTTTAAAAAAGGGATTTTAAAAAGCGGAATTCCGATACGCTCCCCTTTCATATAATAATTTAAATAAATGCTTTTGTAAAAAGCCACTTTATTTCAGTAACCGCCCACTTGAATCTAGTATTTATTTTATTTTAACCAAATAAAATTAGTTTTTTTTTTTAAATAAATATTACAAATATCAAATGCAAAAGGTATAAAACCCAATACCCTATTTACAAAAGTTTGTAACTTACACATACTTTTAGTTTGGTTCTAGCAACTGGACACCATTTAATATTAATAATTAAGAAACAAAATTTAAATTTAAAGATACAGTTTTACTACTCAATTGCTTTCTTATCCTAAAGAAGCAGCGATTATCAGGAATAATTCTTAGTTTGATCTCAGCGCTCTTGCTGTTTTGTGCATTCATAGCGGAGCTTAGGTAAACCAAGTTCTTAATTACCTCAAAGTTACGTCTTTAGATAGTGACGTTCCTTTCTTCATGATTTTTGTAGCCATTGTCTTAATACGGGAGCGTATCGGAATCCCGCTTTTTAAAATCCCGTTTTTAAAAAATCCCGAAAAAAAGTTTTAAAATCCCGTCTTCTAAAATTCCGATTTTTTGAAATCCCGATCAATAACAATCCCGCTTTTTAATATCCCGTAAAATTCCGACAATCCCTTTTTTTTACAAAATACGTGCATTAAACTAAATAAGAATACGAGTCAAAAGTTTGAATGTTAAATTACTTGACTAAAATATAATAATATCGTAATTTGTTTTTTTTTTACTGTACATAAACATTAATTTTTGTTTACAATATTAACTCTTTCACACACAATTACATCCTACAGCAAATCTACCTCTCAATAACGGTTTTACCGTTCTAGTTGACTTTGTTAATTTGAGTTTGTTTCTTTGATTTGTTTTACTTTATATTTTTATTTTTTGATATGTTATATTTGTAAAAGGTTGCAAGAAAATGAATCTAGGATTATAAAAAGCAGGGTTATAAAAACGGGATTTTGAAATCGGAATTTTAAAAAAAGAATCGAACCCTCTCAATACTCACAACTATTCTTTCAAGGACAATGTTAAGAAAATCACAAGACAGCGCATCACCTTGTACAAAGCCTTTTTTGACATCAAAAAGTTCGGTTAAGTTGTTTCCAACCTTTATTGAGCTGCGCGAGTTCTTCATGGTCATCCTGCAGGAACAGACGAGCTTAGGAGAGATGCCAAACCTATAGACATGGCTCTATAGAATTCGTCCCTGTAGATGTTATCATATTCGGCCTTGAAATCGATGAAGAGATGGTGGGTGTTGATTTTCTTGGGTTTTTTTCCAGGATCTGTCATAGTGTGAATATTTGATCGACTGTGGAATTTCCTTGCTAAGGCCACACTGATAAGGACCTATAATGTTCTTGACGATGGGCTTTAGACGTTCAAATATTATGGCAGAGTAGATTTTGTATGCAAAGTTAAGGTCCTCCATTTATTTCTGTATCGGGCAAACAATAGAGAAGTTACATTCATCGCACATATTTTCTTCCGAACATATTTTACGGATAAGTTGGTGCAAGCTCCTGACCAAATTATCTCCAGTTTCTTTGAAAAGTTCGGCATTTAAGCCATCTGTTCTAGTGGATTTGTAAGCCTTTAGTTTAGATATGGCAATATTTGCTTCGTCTAAGTCGGGAAAACGGGATTGTTGGTTTTCGTATATATTAAAAGGATCATCCTGCCTAACAGCGGAATTCGGTTTGTCGTCGTAGTTATACAGTCTACAGAAGTTGTCCTTCCATATCCTCAGCAATTGTTTGACCAATTAACACATTTTATTTAACGTTCCCGATTATTCCAATGTAAATCTCTTATTCGATTAAACGGTTGACTTTCTCTTCCTACAGCTACTATTGTGACGGAAATAGACAAACATTTGGAAATTATTTTCTTTCAACAAGATCAACAAATAGCCCCATTTTGCATATAACTATCTATGCTACATACCTATATCTTGAAAGTTTTTCAATCCAATGTCAAAAAATAGCTTAATTTTTTCACTTTAAAGCATACTATTCTTCACTCTATAGTTATCCCTTTTTTTCTTCTCTATGTCTATAACCAACAATTTCCACCACCACAAGCCTTAGGCTATAAACGCACTTTTGTATATTTTTATATTAGCCGCAGATCTTAATTTCCTGACACATACATGCATGTACATATGTAATTTATATGTATGTAGTGTAGGTACATAACAAATAATGAGTGCATATCAACTATGAATATAATCCTTACAGCTAGCTAAACACTTCGATTTATGAGACCATGCAATTTGGTTCACAGAATTTTGCAACCCCTAAGTGATACGACGAAATATTTATAAAACCTCTCCTTAAATTCGGTTCACAACGTATTCACATCTCCAGAATTTAGAACACTCAACATCGTTTTTTAAAGAAGAATGTCCTTGACTGGTTTGTGAAGAGAAAAAAAAAACACATTCTCTTTATTCACTGGAAATTTTTAAGTTCCGTTGAATATACCTACACAACTTCTTTTCTCTTTTCCAATATAATGTTTTTATTGATATTAAAATAGTAAAAAAATGAACTTTAAACAAAATTAAAATATTTTATGTATAATTTTAGTTTAATTAATTTGTTGTTGTTGTTTATTTTCAGCTGAATCCATTGGTGGCCCATTATCATCAAGAATGTACCACGAATCAGCGTTGCTACGGAGACTTATTCCAGAGGATTTTTTTCAGCCCTTGACTGGCAATGGTTCGATACACGAATGCTGCCGACGTCCATGTGGCTACTCGGAGCTCAAAATGTATTGTGCAAATGATTGATAAGAAGATGCGGGAACATTAACATCATAAGAAAAGCCTATGTGATATAAACTATGCCCTATAAGCTAAACTAAAAACAAAAACAAAAACATGTCCTATATAATACTCTTGTGATTTGTATTTTTTTATTCCTCTCTTGTACTGTTCCCACCTCTTTCTATATACATACATAGACATACATATTTTATTTGATTATGCATAATAATAATAATTATGAATATTAATCGTTCGCACACTTTTTACAACTCGGTTTTAATTTAATTTTTATATTTTTTTTGTAATTGTATATGATATTTATGTTATCGGTAAAAAAATCCATTTCAGGTCAAACTCGTTTTGCCAAGGTCAAATAAGGCTAAGGAAAGCGATTAAAATCGTTTTTTTTTAAAATTTTTATTTTTGATTATTATGTATTTAGTATTTAGCGTTAAGGAGTAAAGTTACACATTTTAAATATACATACTACAAATATGTCATCAGCTTAGATTAATATTTTTCTCTAGAAACAAATATACCTTTTTAAAACACATAACATTATGAAATTAATAGGAATAAATTTATTAATGTAGTTTTATGCATTACATATAATTTTTTTTAAATTTAGTAAATAATTTTATTTGACTGAATAAAAAGAATGCGCAAGAATGAAATAAGAAATATGTATATATCATCAGACAATCGTATCAATATTATGTACATTTAGGAAAGCATTGGATACAATGTGTATCATAGTTTGAGAAACTTTAAACTTCAAGCTCGACAGACAAACATTTATGAAAAACAAGCCGACGACCGACGTCATATTGGGCAGGTTCAGACAACATAAGGGACTTCATTTGAAGTCAATTGCAATCTTTGAACGTAAATCTTGACTAAGACAACTATAGTTAGTTGTACAAATTTCAAACTCAGAATTTTACTTCATTAACTTATCAGGAATAATAGAAGTCAATCCCGATTTGTAGTTTGTATTGTAAGGAAACAATACTTATTTCTTTTCCAATTTATCAAGGCGCTTTTTACAAAAAAAAAAAACTAAACCTATTAGGACAAAGTAAATAAATGACAGAGTAATAAAGTTCAGCTTTCAGTTGAATGAAAAAACATGAACAGTTGTCATTTTGACATAATCGGTATTGACTTGATAATAAGTTAGATTTTTCTTGGCTAACTTTCCATTAAACTTTCCAATGAATTATTGGTAGCTGGCCAATCACATACTGGAAACTTGCCTTACTTTCTGTGTTATTCTAGTTAACTGCTTGACAAGAATGATCTTGCTCATCACAAATAGTTGTATTTATTCGCATTTCATAACTGACAAAATGTGATGTTATGTGATGATATGGTGTGACTTATATAACTATTTACATAATATAATATTGTATTGTAGTTGTTGGTGTTGCCAATGTCTTCCGACACATCCCCCTTTTTCAGTATTGATAACGATCGACAGGTTTCACTAGCCGGCCGTATCGAGTCAGGTAGCCTTGGTTATCGGTACTTCTACTTGTAGGCCCAGAAGACGTAGGAAACGATGCGGACTATAATGGCGATGGAGTTGACGATGCTGACGCGTACGATGACAGGGATGATTGTGGAGGTGACGAAGAGGGTGTTGAAAATGGCGATGATGTGATCGGCGATGATGTCTTCTCTGGCGACGAAGCTGATGGTAATGTCATTGGAGTTGTGATATCAGGAATATCATTCTCTGTTTCATCGATTATCTCTCCTGCTCTTTGAGCTCGAGTTAGATAAAAGCTGTTACGACGTAGTATTCCTGTCGGAGTTTCGATGATGTAAGAGCGAGGGTGCTTGGTCTTCTCTCGAACTGTAGCCCACACTCGTTTATCTCGTACCCAAACTAATTCTCTGGGAATAAAATCATGCTTTTGCACGGCACGATGTCTGTGGTTAAAGTTTAGTGTTTGCTTTTCTATTCTATCATCCTCATCACTTTTTAAGTCATTATAATTGACTGATTTTGACTCGTAGCGTTTTGGAACTATAGGTAGTGTTGACCTGATGCTCCATCAAAAGTTCTGCTGGGTTGTAGCCATTGGATAAAGGGCTAGCACGATATTCCAACAAGGCTTTGTATGGATCGGCGTTTTTCTTGAGCGTGCAGAGATCGATTTGCAATGGTTTATGACCACACCAGCCGTCAATCTTTCGAGTAACGCTACCTCGAAAAATCTAGAAAAGAAATCCGAAATGATCAAGTACCAGCGCCCTTGGCATTTGAAAAGATCCATAGCTACTTTTTGCCATGAACACGTCCATGGCAAAAAGTAGCTAGGAAAGAGAAGAAAAAAAAATCCCACCGCTGCCACCATGTGTTATTCTAGTTAACTGCTTGACAAGAATGATCTTGCTCATCAGAAATAATTGTATTTATTCGCATTTCATAACTGACAAAATGTGCTGGTAGTATTGTGTGACTTATATACCTATTTATATAATATAATATTGTATCGTAGTTGTTGGTGTTGCCAATGTCTTCCGACACATTTTCAGGTTCCTTATGTTGTCGTCTGAACCTGACCATTATTACACTCCTTTACAATATTTAGGGTTATTTTCTGAAAAAAAAGAAGATTTAACATGGGCATTTATACCAGATCAGTAAAAGCATTCCACATTCGTGTAGTGCGACTAAAAAAAGAATCTCTGTACACAGTACTTCCGAATTGGGATTAAGGGTGAACCGATGGGCATTTCTATAGAAGTTAGTGTATTTCGGTTTAATTGTTTGATAAAAGGAATGCAACTGATGGTTCACTAGAGATTGTTTATTAAAGTAGCCATTAAATAAAGACAGACATGAGAGCTTCCGGCGAGGCGGAGCTCTAGGGATACAAATATTTCAGTTAGGCCACAATTATCATTTTTAAAGCTCTTTTTTGAATGCTGCCCAAGAGACTCAGCTCGGTTATTGGAACACCTTCCCAAATATAAGAATTGCAATCGAGTTTCGGAAGGATAAAGGCTTTTTAAATTCTAGTCAGATCAGAAAGAATACAAAACTTCTTACGTGCGTTGGCGGAGAAAACCTTTTAGCATTATAGGCGATATTAAATATGTACAGCTGTCAACAAAATAATAGCAGCGCTACTTTTTCCTCATTTCTTTTTATTATATCTTCTTTGTTATTGCTGTTTTCTCTCTTACTTAATGTTTTTCTGAAAGCTCTTATTCTAAGTTTTCATTATCACCATCAATCATATCAATATGCATTATATCAATAAAATAACGGCACTTTGTTTAAAAAATTGCAAATTTTGGACACACAAAATAATAGCAGCGTTAATGCAAAAAACAGTTAAAATCAATAAAATAAAGTATAATTCAACTAAAATAGCCAACAAACAGTCAGTATTTTCTGCAAATATCATTTTTTGTTATTTTGCATGTTTTTTTGTTAAATTTATTAAACAGTGGGACGAGGAAAACATTGCCTTCAAGAGCTACGCCAAATCATACGCCAAATGAGGAGCGCCGGACAATCGTACAGGCAAATCCAAAAAAATTTGAACGTTTCTTCAAAGCTGATCCATAATGCCATCAATTTTGTGGAAAAAGTGGAAACCAGAGGTCGAAAACGCAAATTGGAGGACGGGGACCATAGGCAAATAGTCAACATGTTAAAGAAAGACCCCTTTAAATCAGCTGTGGAGATAAACAAAGAGCTCGAGCTCAATGTGAGCGATGAGACAGTGCATCGCACTCTTCGCACAGCTAATTTGAAGGCATGCCACTCAAGAAGAAAGCCACTCCTCTCCAAATGTCATCTGGTTCAACGTCTTGCTTTTGCAAAAAAGTATGGTGGTTGGACACGAGAGAAGTGGCGGAACGTCTTGTTTTCAGACGAAAGCAAAATCGTTCTTTTTGGTGGCACTGGGTCTAGAAATTTTGTTTGGCGTCCACCGAACACAGAGTTCCAGCCAAAATACACCATGAAAACAGTCAAGCATGGAGGCAGCAAAATAATGGTTTGGGCCTGTTTTTCGTACAATGGTGTTGGGCCCATAAAAAAAATTGATGGCATTATGGATCAACATGCGTATGTCCAAATTTTGGAGGAAGTGATGCTGCCTTACGCTGAAGAAGACATGCCTCTCAGATGGGTCTTCCAGCAAGACAATGACCCAAAGCACACAAGCCGTAGTGCGAAAGAGTGGTTCTAGCGTAAGGATATACAGCTCTTAGATTGGCCAGCGCAATCTCCAGACCTGAATCCCATTGAGCATTTGTGGGGGGATGTTAAACGTGGCGTTGGCAAGCACAACCCCAAAAATCAGGTAGAATTGTGGACGGCTGTACAAAGTGTGTGAAGGGGAATACCCATAGAGCGGTGCAATAAACTGGTGGATTCAATGCCAAGAAGATGTGGTGATGTTATGAAAGTGAAGGGTTATTGTACAAAATATTAATGTGTTAAATAAATTATATTAATTATAAAATTTGATGAAATTATTGAATAAATGTTAATTTTTTGAATATTTATAAAACTGCTGCTATTATTTTGTGTGTCCAAAATTTGCAATTTTTTAAACAAAGTGCCGTAATTTTATTGATATAATGCATATTGATATGATTGATGGTGATAATGAAAGCTTAGAATAAGAGCTTTCAGAAAAAGCTTAAGTTATAAAGAAAAAAGCAATAACAAAGAAGATATAATAAAAAGAAATGAGAAAAAAGTAGCGCTGCTATTATTTTGTTGACAGCTGTATGTATGTGCTCACTGCACAAGAGATGGTTTATGATACACATACCTTGAACTTAAAGCTTTTCAGTCCTCACAATGCAAATGCCACCCATGGATAGTGGCATTGGATATGCATTGTAGACATTATTAAAATGTTCAAGACTTACCAGAAAAATATCTGGCAGAATGCACATATTATAAGCTCGATAATTGGTGCCATAACTGGACACTGCCTAATAGACAAGCACGCCATGCGGCTAGGCCTTTTGACTTTTGCAGAAGCTGTATGGACGAGGAAGAGAAAGAAACAGTTAATCTTTTGTACATGCCCTACTTTAGCTCAAAAACGTAAGACCATCTTAAAACCACTAACATAATTATTAGCATTCACGTTTCGTAAGGACCTCGGTTTCATTAAGCTCAGAAGAAAGCCTCAAGATAAGGTGTCACAACGAGCCAAGAGCTGGCCTTAGTGTGTTCTACTTCATCACGGATAGCCATTTCAACCTAACTTAACCTATAATTTAGATTTTCACAGTTAAATCAGGCACTTTAAAGAGTGAGTAGGTAGGGACCTACTTAAAACCTAGATGTTAGATAATATTTCCTTTTAAAAAAATGATAATTATAGTTTCCGTATTCCGTATCCTATTCTATTTTGCCTTTAATAAAAAGCGATAATAAAATTTAACTTTTATACATCATAGTTATCTATTTTTTTTATCTCAAGTGCTATGTTAAAGTTCATAAACAAAATTAATAATTTATAATATAATAGGTACCTATTATAGGACATTCTGAAATCGGGATGAAGAAAAGACAATATTCTGTTAAGTAGGTATTCCATCGACCTTCGTAAATTATTCTTAATAGGTATTGGTCTTTGAGTTGTTGCAACTAACCATGATTGTGACAAAAGCCAGCTAAATATTCAATTGAAGTAAGTAGATATATTCCTACCTAGCAGGAAGGGGAAAGCAGGAAAGTAATAAGTAAATTCACACGCTCTGCTGGCTAACGTTAGTGGTGTGCTGTTGTAGGTATAGTCTCACTAACTCACCCTTTACTTCCCCCACAACGACTTTTCTATTCTCATGAATTATGCCTGAGCGTCAACGTCAAGCGACAAACTTCGTAACAAAGTCACGCAAACCTACAACAACATTTTATATTGGTTTTCAACATCCCCACTGTTTCCACTTGCACCCTTATTTAACGACGACACAAGACACATAGCTATACAAAACAGACATGCTAGTGCTACCTGCATAGCTACAAAATAAGAAGTAAAACCTTCTAGCTATAGACTTCATATAAAATATTATTTAACTTCAATGTTCTCATATAGAACAAAATTTCTATGAAATAATATTGTATGTATGTAGGGTACTTCTACCTACCTACTACAGCTATAAATGTATAGCAAGAGCGACGCAAATCGACGCGAACGTGAAGACTGAAGACGAGCGACGGCGAAGGCGACGGATGGTAATGCTAACTGCACGTGAACTTCCTACACACTCTTAAATGCCAAATATATGTACACGGAAAAAAATCGATTTTTGCTGTGTGTGTGAGGTAGGTACACGCCTGGCGTGTCGTTTTCACCCCTCCTTTAAACGCGGCGTGTTTTTTGTTGTTGTCTTTTTTGTTGGGTAGGTATGCCTGCCATGCCAATGCCTGAGCCTGACACAAATAACGCTACTACTGTTGTTAATTTTGTTGCTATGAATGTTCACGATGTGTACCGTTTGAATCGAGACCGAGAGACCGAGAGACCGACCAAAACCAAAAAAACCCAGCAGTGGTGGTGTGTGCGACTGCGACTGCGATGCGCTGGCGTTTCACGTCTTGGTCTTTGCGTGTTATTGGCGCGGAGAATGATTCACTCAGCGTCAGCACTCAGTATATCAGCAGTTTTAGTTTAGTTGTGTGTGAAACTTGAAACCCAGTTGAACGCCGCGTCCGCTTCGCGTCGTGTCTTTTTATCGCTTGGGCATTGCAAAATTTTGAAATTAATTTGTGGAACCTTTATAGTCATACAATTTTCTAAAGCTAAGCTAAGCGCATCAAAACATAAAATTAAATGCACATTTTCGAAAAATTTGGAACAAGTTTAAATCAAATGACATCGTCGTATAACGAAGGATACGCGATGCATGAATATGATAAAGCTTCACGTGTCGAACCGTTCACCTTGATCAATGAGGTGAAAAAATATCCAGTGTTATACAACAAAAACTTGCCGGAATATTCGAATACGTCGACAAAAGACAAAGAGAAGTTTTGGGAATTAATTCACGCTGTGATCTTTCCAAACTACGAACAGCTGAGCGAAGGGACAAAGGATGTTATAAGTAAGTAAAGGCATCGAAAAATGTGCCTGAAAAACAACATTTTAATTTTGATTTTGATTTATAATTTTTTCTTTTACTTTTATTCTTAACAGAAGTAACTGTTCGCAAACGTTGGAAGTCATTGCGAGATGCTTTGGTTAAAGATCACCGTTTACGATATGAGAATCCAGAATACGGAGTTAAGAAGATGAGCCCAACGGTGAAAGAAATGCAGTTCTTAATACCCCATATAAAATATCCGAGGTAAGTTTTACCGCCTTTTTTTCAACACTACACCTCCCTATAACTTCGATTTTTTAAATTGAACATTTCGAGATCTTTAAGTCAGAAATGCAAATTTGGTCACCTATAGGTACTTTTGAGCCCATACAAGTTTATCGTCTGTTTTGGCTTATTTTAAATGTTCATGATAGAACATTTTTAATATTTCGCTGACGTTTATAAGTTTAAAAAAAGTTTAGCAGAATGTCTCTTACACAAATATGCCTCGACTAAGAACCTTTAAGTAGCTTTGTGGCAAAATAAGTTATTGAATTTACAACAATACAAAAAAAGTGTTGCACTTACCAAAATTTAAGAGTAAATACTTTTTTAAAAAGGAGTAAAGTGTAATTTTAGAAAATTGTATTTTAGAAATAAAACATTAAAAATTATGATGATCTTATACCATTTAAACCACTAAATTGTTAGCTGGTATAATTATGCTAGTTTTTCAATACCAAGGTGTTTACAATTCTAAGTTTTGTAATTATTTATTGAATATTGTGTTGAAGTTAAAAAATAACGAATCGAATCAAGACGTGCCACATATTTCTCCTTCAAAAATTCAAGAACTTTTACTTTAGATCAGACTGGTGTATACTTAAATGTTAAGTACAAGTTCCATTACAATTTCTTGCTAAATATTTGAATTTTAAGAGTTCTAGTACAGTTTTTTTGTACTTGGACTTTAAATTTAAAATAACTAGTATCCTTTAATTTCCAAATCCTCAAGTAAGAAAGTCAAGTGTGTCATACATATTTAATATCAAAATGAAGATAATGATGATAATTGTAGATAGAAATCATTTTCAATGAACAGCTGATTGTTGATTTCATATTTCGAAACATAATCGTTCCACTGAAAGCGTTCCATTTTTTGTATTCCCACTTATTAGATACCTATCCTTTTATTGATCGACTCTAACCTCAAATGCCTGATTCCAATCAGGAAATGATTGATTCCAATCACGAAATCTGTGTCCAATTATTGGTTTTAATGATCAACAAAATTATCGCTATAACTGGCCCCTTAATTACTTTACCAGGTCTCGTTGTACTTAATTTTTAAGTTCGTAGACATATTTGTCTTTATCATTTTGTGTGTTGTTCAATACTATAATCAAAAGTAACGTTTAACCTAGGAATAGTAACTGTTGTATGTACGTTTTGATAATCCTTACTTAAAGCCTGGTCAAACAGAACAAGATCTTGCGGGACGGAAAACAATTTTTTGTTTCCGTTCCCTGACTTCTGTAGAATAACGCGTTGTTGTTCAAACAGAACGCCATCAAAACCTGCGGTTAAAACTGGAACGTGACAGTCAAATTGAAGTAGCAGATTTTTACAATGAACGGTCAAACGTCAAAACATAAAGAAAGAAAAAAAAACAAACAAAGTCACTTTTTCAACTCCAGTTTGTGTTAAACTTTAATATTTTTGAAGGCAAAATGATTTGTATTGTCTTGTCTCCAATTGAGATTCGTAAATATTTTTAAAAACGATTTTTAATACTAAATCAGTTTCTCGCAGAGACGAACTCGCCAGCATTGGGCAGGTTAAGACAACATTAGGGACTTTATTTGCAGTCAACTTCATTCTTTGAACGTAAGTTTCGACCAAGGCAACTAGTTAGTTTTTCAAGTGTCATAATTTTCAAACTTGGAACTTTACTTCACTAACTTCTATACTTTCAATTCATCGTACAAAAACTACTAAAAACATTATTGTCTACAAAACACTCCTCAGCAAGTTACAAGCCCATAACAATTTGTATTTTGTATTGTAAAGGAATATTACTTATTTGTTTTCCAAATTGACAAGGAACCCTTTTACAGAAAACATTATAAATGAAGTTGTGCAGAAAATAAATAAATCAAAGAGTAATAAACTAAAGCTTACTGTTGAATGAAAAAAAAATGATCAACTGTCATTTTGACAGAAGTAGACTTGACTTGATAGAGTTAGGAAGATTTTTCTTGACTAACTTAACTTTCCCAATCAGATACAAGAAACTTGCCTTACTTTCAAGTCCCTAATGGCGTCTGAACCTTCCCATTCTCTCTTATGATTTAGATTATGAAGCCGTTTTCTTCTTTTCCTTGATACAAGGGAAAGAGAAGAATTGCGTTATCTACACTGCTGATCATAGAGGAAATATATTATCTAGAGTCCCGACTTAATGGGTTTGCTCTCTTTTTGCCTACAAACTAAATTGAGAGAATTTTGCCCATTAGCATAAGCATGTGTTAGTTGTCCTGTGCGATTTCTTATGGGAAAATCTAGATTCTATGTAGTTGTTACGGGCTTTTAAGAGAGTTACCTCAAATAAAATTTGAGGGTGTTTTAGGCAAGACGGGTACCAGTCGGGACTCTAGATAATATATTTTTCCTCTATGCTGCTGATGCTGCTCACTCTTTACGAAAAAGAATATTGGAATATTTTATATTCGTTTGCTGAATTATTTGTTAACCGAATTATTTTTTTAAAAAAGGCCTTTAATATATTGACATCCCTAAAGTTTCTCTTATACATTATAGACACACAAATATGAAAGAGAAAAAAGACAAAAACATAGAGAGTGCAGAATTAGGGAACCAGACCGTAGCGACTTAGAAAGCCCAATTCCTTTGAGCGAGTAATGTCAAAGATGGAAAGGACCTTAAGTTTTTATGACGAATCCGAACGGCAAATTTGGGAAAGTAATTTTTCATGACAAGAATTATTACTCTTGGAGGATTTGAAAATTCCTCGCAAGAGACATTGTCTGTGACAAAACTTTATGTTGCATAAGCTGAAATTTAACTTAAGAACTCTATCGAGACACTACTACACACGCCCGCCATGGGCACTACAAGATTAGACAAGCACTTCTTATATTACAGCATGATCGCCTGGTATTTGAAAACACTTGAATGGCTTCGTGTATTTTTAACCTGCTTTTTTTACTCTACAAACAAAAATTGTCATAAAATATGAACGAAACTATCTTTGTAACGATAGATTACAACAGGATTGTACACCTTGAGTGATCCAAAATCAATAATTTTGAGTAATTGGCACAAAACTGTAATGAAACTGGCGCACAAATTTAAAGAACCTCTTGTTAAGGGAATAATATTTTACTAAGTTGCAATTTTCTAAATATTGAGGAACTGAGTGATTGACAAAACTTTAAACCTCCCTTTTCCTCCTTTTAACTAGTAAAATGCTCATTCCCTTTTATTAAAAACTGACAACCGAACATGTCTAAATAGTGACAGTTCGTGAAAATAAACAAACCAAACAAGCTTAAACGAACTTATTAATTTTGACTGTCAACAAAAATATTTAAGATATACCTAGCTCCTTGGCAATTCGTTTGTTCATAATTCAAAATTAATGATTACTCTTTGGAAAAATAACGAACAAAAGGAATTTTTTCCATCACCACCAAGTTAAATGAACGGTTAACATAAAATGGATAGGTAAGCTCTGCCTTTTATGAAATTGTGGAAGAAATCAAAAAAGAGTATTTTTGGCTTAAGAGAACAACTGTGATTAACATAATTCCATTCCATACACATACATTACAGTCTGTAAATTAATGCAAGAGAAAAAGAAATATGTTATGTATACTTTTCTACCTTCTATTTAGGTATGGTCTCCTGGTGCATTAGAGCGAAAGACAAGGGTTTCTTTTTATGCGTTCCTTTCGCAAATGTTGATAAATTTTCTCTAATGGATCAGGCGCTCATGCTGAGAGTGTAGGCAAGGCAAGTATGAACATGAAGCTGTTCGTTTGTGTTCTTTTTTCTTGAGTGGGACGATCAATAAATACGAAATTTCACATAAACATGCATAGGATCATATTCTCATACAACTTAACAGTCAAAGTGTGTTGGTTAATGTGAAAGCAAATATGTGACCATAATGTAGAGGAACCTACTATGCCATTATGTTCTCTTGGTGCAATGAATATGAACAAAATAAAAAGTAGAATTCGACCTTACAAAAAAAAAAAACCTAGAGATGGTTTATAAAAACACGTAGTAAACTTTTGTTTTTGAGGTTCTTATTTAATAATTTAGTAATTCAGTTTGTATTGCAAGTAATTTGTTCATTTATTTTTCTATTTTTGTTTTTGTTCCAGAATTCACACTGACAGCTCCGATGGCAAACATTCACCAGACTTTTGCAAGCTCATGAACGACACAACTATCGATTTAACATTCGCCGAAGAGTCAGAATATTCGAATGTTAAAATCGAAGATAGTGAGGACGATGATATAATCACGAATGATGCACTTTATCCGTCAGTTCATCTAACGACATCTGAAACAGGATCTGGTGAAGTTCAATGGAAGGATGGTTTTTGTATTTCAGCCACAGATGCATACCCTAATTCAACGCTGAATTATACAATTCGTGAAGTTGAAGAACCTGCAATTGTAGAATGTAATGAAACCAAGAAAAGGAAACACTCAGATTCTGATGAAGATCTCCACTCCAAGCTTAGTTCACTAATAGATCGCTGCAACGAAGAATCCCACGATGAAGATCGAATGTTTTTGCTGTCACTTTTGTCCGATTTTAAAAGAGTTCCGGTTCATAAGAAGCTAAAAGTGAAGTCAGCGTTTGTAACAGCTCTGTATGAAGCTCTTAACTAAAATTAACAGAAAAGATGATCTTCAAATACTAAATGATGTGGAAGACTTACCCAATAAAGACAGTTCCCAAAGACATGTAATAAATGTAACAAAAAAGTATATATGTACCTAAATTTAAATCAAATAAATTAATACTTATGTAATTATGATTATTTAAAAATATTTATTGCAATTGTTTGAACCATTTTTCTAATCTGATTTTTATTCTAATATACGAAGAGAAGTTCCAACTTGTAACCAAAATTAAGTAAGGGAATACTCAGTGATAAAGCCTTGTAATATTTTACTCAAAAAAAAGTATAGGTATACTGGAGGGGGTATGTTTAAAGAATAATATTTATAATAATTGATTTATTGTGAGGTTTGATTATTAATAGGCGTTTTTTGACAGATAGCTCATGACTATTATGCCTATTTAACTGCTTTGTCATTTTTGTTCGTTTAGGTATGTTTGCCAAGTCATCATGGAAAGCTCATACCACAGCAGCGTCTCCCAATTTTTCAGCTCAAACTCAAAATCTAGTGGTTTGTCGTGAAAGTGTGTTGAGTTTTGAAGGCCATTTCTGACGTTACTTCTACGAAGAGTACCATGAGCTACCATTGCATCCATTAAAAACAACAGTACGGTTTGATTTAAGGGTTGTTGGAAGGATTAGTCTATATTTCTTTCAAAAATGGGGCAAATCAGAATTTTAACGTCAATGGTAACCGTTAAATTGCTATGTAAACGGACTATAGCTCAAGTTCATGGTGTCGGCGATCTCTGGTTTCAAAAATACAGTGCGCTACGAGCATTACAGCGCATGGATCGTGTAATATCACACCTTTATTATGTAATAATGGTGAAAATATTTTAAATGCGCCACATCACACTAAAAGTTTGTGCCCAAGCTTTAATCGAAAAAGTTTTTGAAAACTCATGGGTATTGTATTTTTAAGTGAACATAAAAACTGGTGGTTAACTGACAAAATCACAAAGTTCGTGATCATAATTTAAGGAATGCATTTAGTCGGGAACTTCAAGGAAAAAATTGTGTTCTTCGGAAAATTCACTTACATGTTACACAACAGAATTTTTTCCCTTCAGCGGTTTCTTAAAACTATGACTTAACTCTTTATTAATTTTTACTGGGGAAAGAGAATCTGTAAAGGGCATATATGTATGTAACAAATTCAATTTGAAATTTTGTAAATAATTTATAAGAGACAATTTTAACTATCCTTATTTTTTTATATTCATAAGACGAACTTCTATTTTTTAAAAACTGGCTTGGACTTCAGATAAGAAGAATCTAATCAAAAGCATTTCATAGAGTTTGGTACCAAGCTCTCTCATCCAAAATGCATGCTTTTGATATTGACGAATCACTTCTTCGTTGGATTAGAAGCTTCTTTTCTTATCGTTCAATACAAGTTGTATTATGGATGCTTTCAAGTATGAAATTCATAAACTAAATGCTGGTGTCCCCCAGGGCTCCGTTTTGTCTCCGACTCTCCTCCTTATAGTCAAAGACACTCCATATAAAGACCGGAATGTTTCGTACGTTTCACCCTCCAACACCCATTAGTTTACATTGTTGTATTTGTAATTTTGACATTAGGTCTATGAATATTGAAAGTCCAACAGCAATTCAATGCGGAGTATTTACTTGTTTTGACGGATGTTGTTGTTTTTTGTAAAGTTGTGTGGTGAGGATTTTAGATTTTCTTAATTGAGGTGGTGTCACACTTTTATGTGTTTTTTTTAGTTTGAAAAACTTAAATTATAGTGAAATTGTTAAACTTGTTCACTTTTTTATAATTATCAAAATACTTTTATGAAATAGTCATCGTTTTTAAATTCAAGAAAAGAATTATTAGAACATTCAAAAAAGATATTTTTTGGAACGTATAATTTTACCTGGATCACAACTCTTTATATTACATTTAAAATTAAAAAAAAAAACAATGTTTTACATTTTTGCTAATATTTGTTCAAGTTTTCTCTAGGCCACTAGGTGCCGATCCTTAAGAATCACGGAAATAGTATTATAGGTTTTATATCCAAAGATTCCACCTACTAAAGTATGTATGTTTGGTTTGGTGGAACAAATTTTATTTAATTTTAAAACGCCATCTCTTGTTTCTTAGTCCCAACAAGTATTTTCATTTTCAGAAAGAAGTTTACTTGTAAGGTTATTTTACGCTAAAAATGTATTTTTTTAAAAACATATGGTAGCTATAACTGCGTCCGAAATACTTCGCCAATATTACTTCATTCTCCTTATAACATATAAATTTAAACAAATTATAAAGAATAAGAAAGGCAAATTATTTATTTTTATAAGTTAACATTATATAATTATACATTTTGAAACAACTTAAAAGCATGATATTTTAGTGACCGTTCTTATTAGCATTACATCAATTTTCTTTTCAATTTTAATACCTAAAAAAACATACACTGGTAAACGAAACCAGTTGGGAATTGATATTAGCTTGTAGGCAAACCAGAATGACAGATTGGTTTCCGGTCTTTATATAGAGTGTCTTTGCTTATAGTCATAAACGATTTATTGTCTGCCACTTCGAATCCATTAAACTCTTTTAGTGACGACAATAACCTTAGTTTGTCGTATTCGTTTCTAGATTCTAATCCTTGTCTTTCAGAAGTGGGACTTGAAGTCCATAGCGCATTATAAAAGAATTATTAACCACGTAGAATTTAATTGTTCCAAAACTCAATGACGTCTCCTGTCATTGAAATATTCCATATTTCGAAAATGCTGCTAGGTGCTCAGGATTTCAGGACGACAGTGCAAGAAATTTTGCACCCCTTCTGATTGTAATTAACAAAGCCTTCATTCGTCCAAAACTTGTGCATCGCATATTTGGGTAGGTGTCCCTAAAAGGGTTTCAGTCTTTTGGATAGGATCCAAAAGAGGGATTTTTGCTTTACCTAAAGCATCTTGCACATGAGCAACGAACTGCGAACTGTGGATGTTCGCATATTTTGACTTTTCTTTCACATAAGCTTTTATTTCTATTCGCAGGTATTGACGAATTGTCAACCCTTTTCTCCATATTTTCCTCAGCCATCATCTTTCACACAAAAACAAAACAAGAGTGGTATAATCTTGAGGTTAAGTTGAGCGCGAACAATTTATTCGTTGCAGTGTGGATGGTATGTGGAACGCGAATAGAGTTTGACAGTTCGCAGCAACCACACTGCGATTCGTTACTACCAAATTGTTTTTACAAAATTCTCTTGTTTTAGAGAACAAAATGCAAATTTTATTATCCTAATATTAGTGTCAATTGGTTTCTTATAATTTAAATGTGTTTTTGTGTGGAATAGACTTTTTGAAATGTGTAAAATCACGTTTGTTTGTCCATTCGCAGTTCACAGTTCGTTGCTCATGTGCAAGGCACTTAACTCTGTTTGTCCCTCCCATTTTAATATTCAACATTTTAAGACCAATGCGCCGGTACCTCCTCTTAAATCCTTCCTTATTTTCCTAACGCTCGCACTCTGTTTAAACGTTAACACGTTAAGGGTATTAATAACCCCTTGAGTGCAATTATTTAACAAAAAAAAATCAATACTTCATAAGCAAGACGAAACAATTATCACATTTTTAAATTATTCATACTTTTTTCTTCTTTTTTTTAAAAGTGCTTTTGAAATACAATACAAATGTATTTACTTATTAAAAATTATGACTAACTTTATTGTACTTAAGTTATTTATTTTACGAATTGTGAAACGTCTTGAGAATTGAGATCAAAAAAGAAAATATTTACTTACGTGTACATTTTATTCTAATTTTAAAAAAATATTATTATTATTTTTGGTTTTTTTCTTTGGGATTGGAAAATTCAAATTTTGTTTATGGAACTAATTTAACATAAATGTAATTTTCCATTCTTTGATGGAACTATCCCTTTATACAGAGAAACCCATATACTCTGTTTGACAATTTTTTAACATGTTTGCATTTTATATATAACTTATCTTTATTAAATAAATAAATTTAAATAAAGGTACTTATTATTATATTTGCATACTTCTTTAAATCTTTAAATGTTACAACCCTTAAGGAAATAATGATAACTCACTAATATATTACATTCATAAATCAATTTTAAATGTTGTTTTTGGTGTTAGTAATACATAACATTTCTTTAAAATTAAAATATTATATTACTTGGGTATTCGTCGTCAGTCTAAAGCTTCATACAGAGCTTGTACAAAAACTGATTTAACTTTAAGTTTCTTTTGAACTGGTACTCTCTTAAAGTCAGATAAAAGTGACAACAAAAACATTCGATCCTCGTCAAGAGATTCTTCGTTGCAACGGTCTATTAACTCGTTTAGCTTAGAGTGTAAATCTTCTTCGGAGAGGGTACGTTTTCTTTTATGTAAAGATTTTGTTTTTTCGTCAGTTATTTCTACTTCTGCTTCTGCTCCTGTATCGGGTTCTTCAACTTCACGAATAGTATATTTCAATGTTGCATTATTGTATGCATCAGTAGCTGACACACAAATTTCATCTTTCCATTCCACATCAGCTTCAGATCCAGCTTCGGATGTTGTCAGATGTACTGAGGGATAGAGTGCTTCATTGTGGGCCATTTCTTCATCGTCAACTTGGACATAAGAGTCTTCATGATCTTCTTGATATGTTAAATCAATAGTTGAATCATTTAAAAACTTGCAAGAGTCTGGCGAATGGTTTCCATCGATGCTGTCGTTGTGTCTTCTAAAATAAATTTAATAAATCATTTTGATAAGGAAATTTATACAAACTTAAATAAATTGAAACTTTATTTGATGAGTTAAAACAAGCCTATAAATATGCAACAAACAAATCGTTAAAAAGTCTTCAACTGAATTTGTGAATGATAATCAAATTAGGTACGAAGTTTACATTTTTTAGACAATAACCCCTATTTGATTTTTATCTACACTAATATTATAAAGAGGAAAGATTTGTATTTTTGTATGTAATGAATAAACTCAAAAAGTACTGGACCGATTTTAATAATTCTTTTTTCATTAGAAAGCTACATTATCACTGAGTAACATAGGCTATATTTAGTACTAGATTACAATGAAAATCTTTAGAAATTCCTAATAAAACCAACCGAAGGTGTAAAAAAATTAACTATAAAATGTCTTTCATCGCATACACTGCGAAGAGTATTAATGATTGGACAAACAAATGTTTTCTAATTTAGTGATTCATGGTCGTTTTAATTAGCATGCTTATAACTTAAATATCTGTACCTATTTATGTCTACCCGTGCGAAGCCGGGACGGGCCGCTAGTTTAATATAAACAGATCGATAAGAATCTGATGAATGATTTTCGGTTATTGATAATGAAATGTTTTAAATAGTCAGTTTCAGATGACATAAGAAACTTGAAGGTAAGACAAGAATCTAGTATCTGATTGGCGTGCTCCCAAAAAATTGATTTTTAACAAAAGCAACTTTATTGGAAAGTTGACTGAAAGTAAGTCGAGAAAAATCACCCATAAAGGCCCTACAAACAATCAATTTGTATTGTCAAGTATTATTGACGCCTTTTTCTGTCAAGTATTATGGAAGAAAATTAGCCAACACGTGTATGAATTAACATTGACAGTAAAATTGCTTAAGTATTAATTTTTCTGTATAAATTGATGAATTTACTTAAAAATCAGACATCTTGCCACAATAGGTACCGTTGATGTACCCACCACATCATTATTCTGTCAAGTTAAATTGAAGAAACTCAAAATTTTTTGATGCTCATCAATGTTTCAAATTTAATTCTGGATAAAATTGATGGCCCTACAAACAATCAATATTACTTCTATCGAGGCTCGTTCGACAAGTAACTTTGGTCATGTGTCAACTCTGCTTATGCCAAAACGTCAGATGGTCATGTTTTTTCATTCAACCCAAAGCTGAACTTCATAACTTTATGGTTAATTAATTTAATGCAATTTATACAATAAATATAATTCTTTTATGTTTGTAATTTAACTTACCGTGGATATTTAATGTAAGGAGTTAAAAACTGCATCGCTTTCACCGCCGGACTCATTCTCTTCATTTTATATGCGGGATCGTCCTTTCGTAATCGATGATCTTTCACTAAGGCATCCCGTAAAGACTTCCAACGTTTACGAACTGTTATTTCTGTTAATGAAACAATATAAGATATTAAAATTAAATATTGATTTTAATATTAATAAGTATGCTGCATTGTAAATGTTTATGTAAATATAAGTTTATTTGGATGTCTGATGATCATAAACCAAATCGTATAAAAAGAAAAACCATTTCGACGTGGTCACTATCCATAAGAACTATTTTATGTATTAATTTTATTTTCCTCGATTGTCATCAACATCAACATGATGTGTTTATGTGTTTTGTTTATGTTTTTTAGGAAATAAGTATTGTTTTGTTTTTGTTGATTTGTTTCTTGATGAAAAAAAACCTCACAAATTATTTATTTGTTTATTCTAAAGATGATCTTGTGGCATTACAACTAAATATGTTTTCTGGCGTATGACCGTCACGGCTGGGTAGTACTATCATTTTTTTTTCGTTACGAGAAAATATTCAGTTACCAATTTCAATAAATCTATTGTGGCACGATCTGTATGACATGTGGCACGCCGCCGCCGCGCCGTCGTAAAGTTTCTTTACTTAACCGTTTTACCGATATTTTAACGATTTATGCTCTAGAAACAACAACCATCTAGAAACAAAAAAGTTCAACCGTAATACTAGCGCTTCTAGGAATGCTCTTTAGTATACCTTCGAGTCCAACTTCCGTACTATCAAGTACATAGATTTGTTCTTTAGACGTACTACGCGAATGTCTTTCCCAGTCATTGCAATATTCAGGAATTCAAAACAAATGTGCACCGACAGCTCCTTTCAAACCCCATCTCACTTTCCTAATGCTTATACTTTGTCTTGGCATAATAAGGGTAACAAAAATCCCTTAAATGTGTGCTTATGGAAAAAAGAACCCTGATTTGAAAAAAAATGTGCACAATTTGAAAGCGTTGTTGTTATTCATGTCGAAATGCCAAACTAAACTTAAAATAAATAACTATACAACTGACAAAATGGGCGCTAGATAAAATAGTGTTGCCAACTTAAAGTTGTTCTATAGTACACACAATCAGCTAGAAGATGTCAAAATATAATAAACGCGTGGTCTTATACAAATCAAGAACTTGAGAATGGCAAACAAAAAGCCAACGTAAACCAAATTGTATAAAATTCAAGTTTTTCAGAATTTTGAGTGAGTTAAATTTCTGCGTTAGATGCCGAGTTAAATTGTGACTTAACTTGAATGCGTTTTTAATTTTTTCAAAATGTTGAACAAAACGCATAGAATAATAAATTACAATTGGGAAAATTATGTCATGGGTAGATGCAATTATATTTTTGCAACGATTGCTTTAAACTTAACAATTTTATAGTTAGTGCTTTTTTTTCATTGAAATAAACGATATTCTAAATGTTTTTGTTTATTATGTCAACGCACTGTAAAGTTTTTGATCATACTTTTTTTTCTAATTCTTATTTTAAGGACCGCGTTCAGGTACCTATATTACATTTAAGAACCTTTTGTTAAAATTTACATTCTTATTACACTTTATGGTTTTAAGTGGTCCGCAAATCTGAAAACCAGTTTTAACATGCATAATTGCATAACGCCACTCATAACTAATCAAACTTGGCAGATTATCCAATTTCGCTGTTGCTGCTGTCAAACCGCGTCCGGGTTACTGCTGGAACACAATGCAAAAATCGGAGCCGCAGCCGGAGCTGGAGTCGGAATAGCTATCACAGCTTGTCGTACGTTAACAGAAAGTACGCACACAATGCGTCGTACGACTTTTTGACGTTTGATGATGAAAATCAAAACATAAATTATAAAAATGAAAACAAACAATATCACACAAAACACACTTGGCATATTCAACTGTTGGGAAATTACTTCCCATTCCTTTGCTTTGATTTTATTGTTTTTGTAGTGTCTGTTTTCCAAATTCCAAAGGACGCCCTTTCACTGACCGCTTGGATAATTTTTTCCGATTCATCCATTTTGTATTCTTTAATTTAACTTTTATTTGATTTATGTACATAATTTAACTTTTTTTATTTATTCAAACAACCGCAATGAAAAATATTAATTTAATGCACAAACACAAACCACGAAATCAAATTTGATGTGCCAAAAATGATAGACGTCAAAATCTTCGTACGTCAAAGTTAAAAGTTGGTCAACTCTTCCGTCTCCGGCTGCGGCTCCGATTCCAGTTCCGTCGCGTTGCGTTCGTGCATCTGCATTTGCGTACTTTTAATATTTTGACAGGTATTCCGGTTACGACTCCGGCTCCGTCACCATTGTGTTCCAGCAGTTAGGGTACGCCGTCATTTTCAAAAGAATAAAAATTATATGTGTTTGTTTTTTGAACAAAATGTCAACTTACTAATTGTTTCCCTTATCTCTTCGCTCAAGTCATCGTAATTTGGAAAGAGAACAGCGTGTATCGACTCCCAAATCTGGTCCTTCGTAAGCGTATTTTCGTAATCAGGCGAATGTTTATTGTACAAAGCTTGATTTTTTTTTACCTCTTGTATCAGGGTAAATGGATCAATACACGTTGTCTTATCATACTGTATAGGACCTTCAAATCCTTCGTTGTACATTATTTAAATCGGCTGTAACACGCGTATGTTTACAATATCGAAAACTTTAGGAGGAAAAAACAATAAAAATCACAAAAACACTGTCAACTGAGTTTCAAGTTTCAAACACAACTGAGTTGCTCAAATCGAATGAATCATACTCAGCGGAAATATCACGCCACAGAGTAGGTACAGACAGAAAACGCCAGCGCATCGTACAACGCACACACCACACTACACCTCCCCTCAACCGAAGGCGTAGAGCAAAGCAAGCAGCACAGCGCTCAATTCTCGCTCTCGGTATCGGTCTCCACGATTAATACGGTTCAGAAGAAAATATACTTACCTACCAACAAAAACATTTCGTACCCGGCTTGGCTTGGCATGACGGTGGCGGTGGCATACTGAATAAAACCAACCACGCGGAGTACTAAGAGGGGTGAAGCGAAAACTACACGCGAGCCTTTCTGCACACATAAACAAAAAAAATCGATTTTTAACATGTACCGATATGGAACGTTTAGAAGTGTGTTAAAGTTTGACTTGCATTACAGCAACGTCGAACGTAGGTCGGTCGGACATCGCGTCGCGTCGAATCTAATTTCTCTTGCTAGATGCAGATAGTAGGTATATAGATTATAATATACTGTTATTATTTCATGGGATACACTGCGGTGTGATTTTCCTGTTGGTATGTGAATGACAAGTTGGTTTTCACATTGTGAAGAGGGTAAGTAAAAAAAAAATTAGGGGATGTACGAAGTACGTACTTACGTAGGTTTAGGTAGGTAGGTATCTGGCTTTGGTAAGCTTGCCGAAAAATGTTTGTCTTCAATCACAAGCACAGGTTTATCAGAAACAGGAGGCGTTGAGAAAAATAACAGTTGAAGCGGGATGGTTAATGAAAACTAAGCTTATCTTCATACCTTACCTTACTAATTATTTCCACACTGTTTTACTGATTCATCTGTTGCTTTCACTTCAATTAATTTGAAACGATTTCATTAAACAAACAAATGGGGTTAATTGTAACCACAAAAAATCTACTTTTCTCAATGTATTTATGTATGTATATCTCTAAGTACCTGCAAAGTTTTGTACCCAAACAGAGTAAGATATTGAATAATGAATTTACCCTTGCATTAAGGGTAGGACACCTTTTTTTAAGTATTAAGTACTTCACCCATGGTCACAATTTTAGAAAAATGTTTTTAAAAACAAAGATATCGGTCGTAAATGCATTACACATGAAATACTAATTTTGACATTTCGAGTATTTTCATACGTCATCGGCTGAACTTTTTATACTCCTCCAGTTCGTGGAATACATCCATTTGCAAAATTGACAGTTGACAGATAGAATCAAAATATTTAAAATGTTAATTGTTTTTAATGGATTAGTGGATCACTTTTTTTCAAGATGGCTGACTTTCAAATAAGGGTGAGGGGTAAGGGAAGTATTTCACCACTAATTCAGAAATTAAATAATGAAGGTCAATCTATTGGTCTTGTGAGAATTATGTTGGTTAAGGTGATATGTTTAAGACTCTTTAGCCCGTTACGCAGATTTTTTCAAAAATTTCATCAATATCCTAAGACACACAAATGTACATTATGTGGTACATGATCATCGTATCCGATTGAAAGCAAATTATACGAGTATCTCATTTCTAATAATTGTACGATTTTTGGCTCAACTTATCAAAAGAGATAGGGTCTGCCTCTCTCTTTCTATGTCGAGTCGTACTATCCATTAAAAAAACTTGAAGGCGTGTAAAGAAAAAAAAAAAATTTTTATGAGAAAAGTGTATTTCCTCACCGTAATATTTTAAAGCTATTCTATAGAGGCCCCTAGCCCCCTGTAAAAAAAAAGAAAACTCCAAGCGTGCGGAATCAAATTGGCGAGCTCTTATTCAAGGTTTCTTCTTAAGAACATGAATATTTACTCTTTCTCTCATAAAAGATCTTATGAGAATAACTTAAAACATTACTTGAGTTTTTTTCAAATTTTAAATGTTGTGAAAATCTTTATGACTATTACAAAGATTTTAGTTATTTGTGACGGATAAACCAATTTTTGAAGAATGTCATTAAATAACTAACAAATGTAACGTTTATTACGGCATTACAGTGGCATTGTTTGAAGTGGTCAATTTGTTGCCATGGTTTTTGAAAAAAAAAACTTAAGTTCACAAAGTGGTTAAAAGAACCTAAACCTAGTGTACTTAAAAAAATTTAAAAAAAGGCAGATAGAACTTTGTTACACAACGAGATGCAGATTGAACTTTGTTGCTTTAAAATATTTAAACGTTACTTAAAACTATGAATTTTGTGATAAATTAGAATTTTATCAGAAATGCATTTTAAATTAAATCTTTGTACAATTCGGTTCTATAAGTTTGTGCTGCGTGATTTTCCAAATTTGTGTTCCAAATATTCATACGTTTTACTAAGTAAAGGTAGGTATTTCTATTTTAAAAGTAAATAGTAAATCAATAAGTGTACTGTTTTAAATATACCACTCATATAAAATGTCCTCTTCTTCAATAACTTTATTCAGATGACTTCGCATTTGCAGTTTCTTTTGGAAGGAGATATAATAAATTTAGAAAATGTTCCACTTGTCATCCAGGTTTTTTAATTGTTCCTCCAGAAGTAGAAGAAAACTTAGTCAGGGATAACAGCTGTACATCCGTTGCGGATGTGCACGATGAAAATAATTCTTCAACTCAAGCCTAAGATTTAAACGAAAACGTTGAAGTTGAAGCTAATGAAATGGTAAGTGCGCTTTTTAAACAAAAGACTCGTACCTAAGCGTAAAAGCAATGAAACAAATTGGAAAAAGAATATCTTGAAAAGAAAATATCAGGCTTGTGAGGCATACACAAGTTCACGGTACCAAAAAAAGTACTTAAAACGACAAAAAATAATTGTTTAACTAAGTGCAAGTTCCACTGTGCCGAGAAATTGACAACATCAGAACGTAAACAAATTTTTGAATCCTTTTATTTGTTAGATCGTGATGGTAAAACTAACTAGGTATATTTTAAAATCGACAACTAAAATGGAAACTTGTCGAAAAACAAAAAAACGACTCCTTCTCGACGAAATTTCACTTTTGAGTATTTTTTTGAAGGTACTTAGAAACAAGATCCAGGTCTGTAAGTCATTTTGGCTTGGAACATTTTCTATTTCCCAAAATTCCGTTTACAATGCGCACGAAAAAAAAAATGTAACATCTGGTATGGCCAAAAAAGACAAACGATTAGTTAAGTCTGTAAAACGAATTAGCGAAAATATGATATGATGATGATGATATAAGATGATGAGAGAAAAAAAGCTTATGAATGACACAGAATCAGGAATTCCCATTTCAACTTTTGATTTGCAAAATGTTTTATCATGCCCAAGAGCTGAAATTGGTCCTATGTTTTATTGTTCAAAACTAAACGTTTACAACTTAACAGCTCATTTATCCACTACAAAAAAAGTTTACTGCGCTATTTGGACCGAATATACCGGTGGGCGAAGTGGAAACGACATGGCCTCAGCCTTCACAAAAATATTGGAAATGGTCTTCAAAGAAAATCTTATTACAAATTTGATAACATGGTCCGACTCTTGCGTGCCACAGAACAAAAATTCCATTATGATATTCGCTGTCCAGAATTTTATAACAACTCACCCTGATATCGAAAAAATAACCATGAAGTACTCCTTACCAGGTCATTCAGGATTGCAGGAGGTTGACAATGCTCACAGCCAAATAGAAAAACATTTGTCTGTTAATGAGTATTTTTCACCGATAGAACTCATCCGGCATCTTAAAACTGTGAACAGAAGGAACGCATTGGTGATAAAACAAATGAATCGACTGATTTTAAGGATTTCGCTAAAGTTTCAAAAACCTGTTTTGAATATAAGAACGTACCGTTCACTAAGCTTAAAATTTTAAAAATAACCCAAGTAGAAAATGAAGTCGGGTTTTCATTGAGTTACGTCGATGATGACGAAAATGTGATTCGTGTTTCAATACGAAAGGAGACTTTAGCGAAAACCGAAGAAAGAAAACAATAACAACTGCCCATATAAGAACATCAACTTTCTTACCCATAGATAATATCGAATGTGTTCCAGAAAAAGGCGGTATCTCGAAAGAAAAAGAGAAACATCTTTTGTTGATGTTCAAATACATGAGTTCGTCTGATAAAGCTTATTACAAGACCATTCTTAAGCTCGGTATGTATAACAAAGTATAAAAATGTTCTTTTAATTTAATATTTAAAACTTTTTTTTAAGATGATGGAGGTGAACAAAACTAAAACTTTTTTCCACTTTTTATAAATTAAAATTTAAAACTTTATTTAAAATATCCTTTTATTTTAAAATAATGAAATACAATAACAACTACTAACTACTGTTTAATAAATTTTTATTTTTTTCTTTTATAAAAAATAAAAAAAAAAGTTCGTTTAACAAAAATTTGTATGTATTTCTTCTAGCTAACAGGGTTCTATCTGAACAAATAAATTTTGTATCATGACACTAAGTTCTATCAGGTAATTAGAACCTTATTGTTCTATGCTCAAATGCCTTAGCATTAATAAATTATGAATTATGGTAAAACATTTTAAATTCAGATCAACATTACTTAGTAAAAAAATTGTGTTTTCAAAAACTCGTGTAGATCCAAACTAAAATATAAAAGTTATATGCAAAGAAAAATTCAATCTATGTTTTCTTAAAAGTGACTTGAGTGCAGTTAGAACCCTGTTGTTCTAAGGTCGCGATTTATAGCAAAGCTAAAGAACCAACCTGATAGTAAGCAAAAAGCTCCATATCATAAGACTGCATTCGGGTATTTTAAGATCTTTATTTGTTTTGAGGAAAAAACTTTCCCTAATAACTTTAATGCCTCTCAAAGTCAGAGCTAAAATCCTGTTAAATAACTAAGACCTTAAAATGCGATGGCTGCAGTCTTATGATCTGCAACTGTTTTTCTTACTATTAAGTTGGTAGTATACCTTGGCTCTTAAATAAACAACAAAATATTACCAAATTAGTTACTTCAAGTTTTCATTTTATTTCTTGTTTTTAACATTTTTTTTTTCTATAAAACCAACCTGTTTTTTGTTGCTGCTCCCTTAATAAAGATTATATTTTACCTTTTCTCATTATCTTTAAATTCATTATTGTATTAGCTATATATAAATGTTACGGAGTTAAATTAAAAAAAAAAATGTACCTAAAGTACTGTGCAAAACATTCGCAACTGGAACCTCCAACATTTTTCAACAAAAAAAATTGTTTAGAAAACCAAACAGCAAAATTCTTGCTTTAGTTTTCTAAACTTTTTTGATATTACGTTAAAATTGTTGGGGAAAAAAATTGACACTCTTCACTTAAACAAAAAATAAATAACTAATTACTTTAAAAGTTGGTAAAACTACTATGCAAAACATTTGCAACCTAGATCTCACATCTAAATTTCAAACTATTTTCAAGGCAAAGAAATGTTAATTTTTAATTGGCTACCCTTTACTTTTTACAACGGCTGAAAATAAGGTTGTTAATACCCGATTTTGGAATGCCATTCCACTGCCTCTGAATTCCAGCGAATAGGTCACTTTTGTGCTTAAAAATGTTGCTCCCAATTCTTCTCTTCACAATTTCCCACAGGTTCCCGATTGGGTTTAGGTCTGGGGATTGGGCTGACCATGGTAAAACCTCAATCTTTTTTTCTGTAATCCACTTTGTGTCCAACTTCGACTTGTGTTTGGAATCATTGTCGTATGTTTTAACGTCCATTTCCCAATGGACATAAGGTAGCATGGTGTTACAAAGGATGTCTTCATAGTCTTCAGACTTCATTATACCCTCCACTTGTCGAATTGGCCAGAGAAGCAGCCCAATACCAAAATTGAACCACCTCCATGTTTGACCGTCCCTTTAGTGTATTTTGGATTTAGCCTCTCACCTCTTGGCCTCCTGACATGTTGTTTTCCACCCGATCCCTGCATATTGAACTTTGATTCGTCAAAAAAACAAGACTGTTTCCGATTTTTAGGGACTCCAATTGAGATGAGTTTTTGCAAAAGCCAAACGATCTTTCACATTTTTTTTAAAATAAATGGCTCTTTTGCTATCTGAAAACCATACGCAATCCGGCCTACAGTGCGTGGCGTCTAATAGCTGATGGGTCAATGGGTAACCTAAGTTCAATTTTTGCTTCCCTGGATAATGCCGGTGGGTTTCTTCGGAAGAAATTTGTTATTTTTCAATCATCTTTTGCAGTGGTGCTTCGAGGCCTTCCTTTTCTATGATGGCATAACACCTTTCAACTTTTGAAGATTCTACAAATAGTTGATTTGTGAATGAAATATTTCTTTGAAATTTATTTTTGTGATGCTCCTTTTTTATATCCGATAAACATTTGTTTCCCGCCATTTTTAAAACAAAATCTTTTTTTTTTCAATTTAAAAAGAATTTATCTTAAAAAAACCTTTTATCGATGTCCTCCTAAAATTAATTAAACAAATCAGCTACACTTACCAACCTCAAAATAAATCAGATTAACCGTTATCAAAATGAGACGAAAAGAGAAATGGCCACTAGTTGCAAATGTTTTGCACAGCTGATATCATTATTGTTTTTGTAAAAGCAGTGCATTTGTAGAATTTGCCTGTGGATCATTGCTTTAAGATTATGAACAGTAAGGTGACACATACAAAAGCCTAAAGCAATACAAATAATTTGATTGGAACAACTTTTATATAAACGAATGTTCGATTTTTTGATAGGCGGTGATAGTTGCAAAAGTTTTGCACAGTACAAAATTTAAATAAATTAAACATAAGACATTTTATTTAAAACTGAGTAAACTTGAAAAATCACTGCTATTTTAATGCTCGCAGCTATACCATAACTCTATAATTTGTACAATATAGGTTAAGAGAACTATGTTATATATTTTCTGCTACAATGAATATACCTATACATTATATAGCTATAGGTATAAATACTATATAGATAAGTATAACTTTTCTTCTGTCAAATGAAATGCAGAAATAGGTAGGTACATTTTACATAAATAATAACATTTTTTTGACCTCTTACAAATTTAAACTTTCAAAAATTAAAAAATTACCAATAATCTTATAAAAATGAACCTTAAGTTAGTATACCACTCCAAAAGTGTCAAAAGAAATCTCTCAAACGTCCATTGGTTTCATTTATGTACCCATACCCCTACCCATACCTACATGTATCTATCTTCATTTGAGAACGAAGTAAAGAGAAAACAAGCACAAGAAAGGCACGCATTTTAACAATGTCAATTCATAAGTAGGTACATATTTACATGCATGCCTACATTTGTGTAGAGCGTAGATAGAATCGGATTATTTTATTGTTCCTATAATATGGTATAGATACATTATGTTAGACGGACCCTCCCCTAGGTATAAACAAAATAAATGGGTTATTTGTAATGTTTTATTGAAAAGAATTTCTTTAATCACAAATAATTTAATTTAACTTTTTTTTGCTCTGTAATCCAAACTAACCATCAAACTCAAACGACATTTAGTCTCTTAGATCTTCATAATAACCTATATTACTTTCAAACTTATGCATGTAATGTATGTCTCACTTCTTTTGCAAAAGAGATTTTAATATCCATAAAGAGAAAATACCGTCATATCATAATTTAAAAAAATGGATAACTATAATTGCATCCCTTAAATAAAATTATTTTATCTAAAAAGATCAGGTACCCAGAAACAAACTGTAAAGTGACAATTTGGCTGATATGGTTACTATTACAATACTTCATAAACATACATGGATTGAATATATGTATGCATGTATGGATGTATAATATCCAAGAAATACATACAATTAAAGCAAGAAACAGCTTACCAGTCATCACACAAAAATGATGAACATTTTTTGACGTTTAACTCGGATATTGAACAACCGCACAAGTGTCAGGCAAAATTAGTACGATTAGGGGGTTTCTTTCTTTGCTGATAATATTCGTATACCTAACCTACCTAATGTTTTTCATTCTTTTATGGTCTATCTATAACTTGTTTGCGACGACGACGCACGACCCAAAGCATAGCTATAAAGGCTGCAACTCAACAGAAGCAGCAACAGCAGCAGCAATCTGTTGTTTTGTGAATGTATGTCGATAAAAAGCATCTGTAGTGGTGTAATTACATGTATTCTTTGTCATGAAATTTTACTTTGATTCTTAATTCAGCACAAATGTGTTATACTTACATGAATAGGAGAAGAAGCATTGATTTAGTTTGACAAATATTTAATTAAAACGCATCTATACTGATCGCAGTTAATTTAAGATTCCAATTTTGCTTATAATATGCATTTCCAAAAATCCACAAGAACTTTATGAAAAATCACACAGGATGCAGAAAACAGCTGTTCGCAAGGAACAATGCACTGAATCTTTCATTTCTTTTAACTTATGATAGATTCGAGAAAATTTTATTTTTTGAGATTTCAAGTCCAATTAAATGATTTTTATTTATAGAATATGTAAGTTATAAGCAGGGATAGGATTTTACTAACTTTGCCTTTTTTTGGTTAAACGGAAGATGAAATCGACTTTCGACAAACATGTTTCAAGCCCTGGTGTTTGCAAATATATGTATTTTATTTTGCCTTTTTATACCATAATTGCCTTTTTGGCCTTTCTTCGCCATTGTTGCCTTTTTCTGCCTTTTTTGCTTTTTTATTAAATTTTGTTAAGAAATATCTATAAATGGTTTAGCATTAACAGAAATGCGAACATTTTCGCATACCGTTGAGAATCTTTAGTTAAAAACCCAGCTTTTTGACGATTCGATGCGATTGTTGAGGCCCGATGAGCTTAAGAGAGAAAAGGTTTTGTTGTTCGTAACAGACGCTGCACCGTATATGAAGAAGAGTGTCAAAACTCTGCAAGAGTTGTACTCGAAAATGGTTCACGTAACTTTCGTCGCTAACGGTGTAAACAGAGTTTGTGAAAGCATACCTACCCACTACTCAAAAGTTGACGCCTTCGTGTCGAACTTGAAAAAAGTATTTCTGAAGACTCCATCTCGGATTGCTATTTTTAAGGATATGGAACCTGAATTGCCACTGCCAAGTCAACTTGTAAGTTTTTTTGAAACTGAATTTGAAGTCGTATTTTTGAATTTCCATTTAAACTAGGTTTTAACTCGCTGGGGTACTTGATTAGAGGCAGCAGCATATTATTATGCGGACTATTTTGCTCGGATCAAAAAAATCGTCAGCGCTCTCGAAGATGATGCAAGCTGTGTTGCATTTGCAATAAAATTGATTGAAGATGAAGAACTACAAGCGCAGCTGGGATACATTAAAGTCAATTTTGGGTTTTTAGTCGATTCGAAAAAACATATTTTCAAAGACCTACAAGCTAACAATATTCTCATCAAGGAGAACATCAATTGGCGAAATGCTGCCTGTTTTAAAAGACATTGAAGAAAATTTAAAAAAAGCAAAAGTCTTGAAGAAGTTTACTGTCGTTTTCAATGGAAACACAGGGTAAAAAACGATTGAGCAGTTAAATTCTGTAATAAACGGCGACGTGGATTCCAAACTTCCAGGAAACATTGAAGTGAATAATGTTGAAAGTTTAAGATGGACTCGTTTCAGCTGTTGAGAGATCATTTAGCTCCTTCACAGCCCTTCTAAAAGACAACCGAAGAAGATTGCTACCTGAGAACTTTAAAAAACTCTTGGTACTATAATTAAATGTATTTTTGTTTACTTTTCTAGTATTTTTTAATAAATGCCTTTTCTTTGCCTTTTTAAGTGTTTGGTTTTGCCTTTTTTTAATTTTTTAGGTCAACAAAATCCTAACCCTGGTTATAAGCATACAAAGGAAAATAAGTTCTTGGCTTTATCAATTTTTTTTAACGAATCCTTCACCAACATTTTTCAGATACGCTATAGAAATACATATACCTATGTATACATATGTACATGTAACTCAATGAAAAAATGTCAGTTTTGTAACCTTTTTGTCCTAAGGTCTCAATATAACTATTTGCCAGTTTATTTTTTGAGTCAACGTTATTGATTTGTTTTTCTTGAAGACGCGTTATTGTTCAGTAATAGTTGTATAACCTCAGACCATGCTTAAAATCCGGCAGTTCTGAATTTTGGGTTACTTGTTTATGATGTTGGCCTATTAAATAATCCAAGCTTTTGACCTCGAGCCGAACGCTGCATGTTGTTTTTGAATACAAACATTTTCTATGATTTTAAGGCAAATAAATTAACTACAATTTGAGTCTACAACTGTCTATGTAGCATCTAACAGTTTACAGAAAACATTTGTCCAAAAATTAGATAAACTTCTATTTTATTAAATTGATGAATTAATAACAAACAAAAAAAAAGAGGCTGGGATGCGACGCACACTGATAACTTCCCATCCCGTCTGTCGATTTGTCTTGCTTAAAAGTTTGTCTATATGTATCAATTTTTACCAAATTTGCGTACTATTTTTTGTAGATTTTATTTTTTTATGAAAAAACGGACTGTTGGATTCTTATAAAAAAATTACTGAATATGGAAAACAATATTTTCTGTGAAATAAAATAAGTTTGAAGCCAATATTTGTAATTTTTGAAAAGCTACTTGAGTCGAAAGTACATACATTTTTACCAAGTTTTAGTGTTGTATTTTTTTGTAAAAAAACTGTCAATTAGATTTTTTTCAAAAATTTTACTGAAATTTGACAACTATATTTTTTGAAAGATAAAAGAAGTTAAAAGCCAATATCTCAAAGTTTTGAAAAGATATTTGAGTCGAAAATCAATTTTTACCAACTTTGAGTAATGTTTTTTTAGGTTTTTATTTTTTTATAAAAAAAAATGTCAATTCGATTTTTCTCAAAATTTCATCAGATGTTAAAAACATTATTCTTCGTTGCACAAAATTGTTTTGGAGATGAAATTATATTTTGGTCGTAAAATTTTCGAGGTGACAATTTTTTTTTCCAGTTTTTTTGATTTATAAAAAAAATCGTTAAATGGAATGTTTTGCAAAAATATAATTGTTTTGTATCACGTTACAATATATAGTATAAAATTTAATTCAAATCTCTAGCGTCATTGGTTCATGAGATATTTAGGTTTAACCAAAATGTTCACCTTTTTTTAAACTGCTATGGTAAAAAAAACTACCCACGCAATTTTCTTCAGAGCCCTTTCTGCATCTTTCTGCCTTATTATCTATATAACAAAATTTATTTGAAGTCGATATCTATTCTGGTTCTTGAGCTATGGACGACGAAAAAACGTCGAGAACGTACGGACGTACGAACGTACGTGCACACACATGCACAGACATCTTTTCAAAAATCTTTTATTTCGACTCTAGAGACCTTGAAACGTCGAGAAACGTCAAAATCGGACCCATTACAATAACTTCCTATGGGAAGTTAATAAGGCTTACCATAAATCTGGAGTGAGTACATTGGTCTAAAAGAAGGGAAAATGCTATGGGACGAGGGTCAAAAACCACCCTATTAGTTGGGAAGGTAATTTTTTTCAGAAAAGTGAGTTCACATACACAATTAATGGAAACACTAACATTTTTGCCATGAACAGTTTTTGAAAGCCTGAAACCCATTTTTGCAGTTACTTTATAAAAAGTTGCGTTTGTCTCAGAAACAAGTAATTTTAAATAACTGAAATACATAATAAATAAGGTGGCGCAACAGTCCTTTGAGAACTTACAACTCTCAACCATTCCTGTGTGCGAGTATTGTTGTCAGGGATGGAGGGAACCTACAGTTTCAAGCCGATTCCGAACGTCTAATTTAAAAAAGCACTTTTCATGACAAGAATTACTCTTGGAGGATTTTTCAATTCCTTGCAAGAGACAGTACCCGTGAAAAAAACTTTAGATGGCACAGGCAGGGTTTGAACCCAAGACCTATATCATGATAGTCCAACGGGTAATTTTAAATCTCAAAGTTTAAAACAACAAATAAATTATTTACAAGGAAAAAACACTTTTTTCTAGGTAATGAATGTTCTTATCAATAATTGATTAAAATCAAAAAACACCAAATCTAAAAATATTGGAAACATTGAAATCTATTTTGTTATATTTTAATCTACTAGTCTTGTCTCTGGACAGAAAGAGCCGTTTCACTAAATCCGCTAGATCCAATTATTTTCTCAGGTGCTTATGATGCTGGTCTTTTTATTTATTGCAGGTTTTCGAACTCGAATTCCTAACGCAACATGGCAAAAACGACAAAACCGCGAAGATCCTTATGGTGATGGGCTAGTTTTTTCAACATAAATACACGGTACGATTTTAAGCTAACTGAATTTTCTGCATTTTGTTTTCAATCCCGTCTCTTTATACCCAAAACTTACCGAAATACATTACACACCGATAGACATAATTTTCAAAAAGCCCAATTCGCCGAAGTTTTTACGTTCGCTTAAGAAATTCAAAACAATTGATTATTTTCACTGTTTTCTTCTCAACACTAATTAGAAACTACTTTAGTACTAAAAACTATAATGATTGTTCTTATCAATTTTAAATATAACCTTTTCAGAGACTTCAAATTAAAAGCACACAAAACGTATTTCAACGCGGGGTTAAGATTATTTTACTCTCGTTAAGATGAATTCAACGTAAAATTTCTAGCACCGCTTTAGGAAACGTCACACAAAATGTACGGTTGTTAATTTTTCAATTTCTAGCAACACGTCAAACAGTTCGGTTGAAGAACGACAAACATCGATTTAAAACCCCCACCGAGTTCAATAAACCACAGCATTGAAAACGCGCTTATAAGGCGAAGTTAGAACGTGGCGGGCGGGATCCCTAGAGGATCCATCTTATTTTTATTGATTTATATAGTTAAATGAAAAAGATAAAACAATTAAGCGTTGTACTTTCAAAATGAATAATTTGTTTACAAACAAGTAATTGTTTCTTTTGGCTTTGGAGAAAACAATTAATTTAAAATCCAATCATCATCTCATCGAACCATAATTTGCAAAACCAATGTTTTTCTTTAATACTTTTCTTTTATTTGATTCAGGAAATTAGTTTTTTATTTATCTCATCAATTTTAATTAAAATTTTCAAGCAAGTTAAGAGCAGCTTTATTTCGTCTTCCAGTTTTTTTTATTTTCAGATTTAAAGTTATAAAAATATTTGTTTTTCAATTTTGATATTGCTAGTTTGACAGATCAACAATTTTTATTTATTGTATTTATTAAATGATTCTAACAAATTCCCACAATTCGTAATATTGACACTTAAGCATTTGTTTTTTGACATGACAACAATAGTTAACAATTGTCCGAAAAAGAACAAACCACAGATGTCGCTTATGACATTTTATAAGTTCCGCTTAATGGTGATCGAAAAATTAAAATTAAGGCTTCAGCACAATCGACCAAATAACAACGTTTTCAGTCTTCAGTTCGTTCATTTCTATTTTTAACTTAAATCGGACATGATGAATAATTATTTAGAACATTAAGGTTAGAGTTATTTTTCTATGCGCGTAGACTTGTACAGATACATATGTAACTGTTACAAAAGTTTTATATTAGCACGTCCAAAATTTTTTTTTGAACAATATTTATTTTTAAACAATGGTTTAAAATTTAAAAAAATTAAAATTCAAAATAAACTGAAACACTTTAACTCAAAGTCATTTAAATTAAAAACACTACCTGATTTCATAAATTTTATATCAGTATATCATATGGTAACTTTTTTAAGGTACACTCCTTATAAATACTCCGAATACTCACACTACTTAAGAACGAATTTGTACAATATTCAACTATGCCTGTATTTAAATTATTCTTTTGAAAACTCTTGTAATGAACAAAGCTGGCAGAATGCAACGGGTGTTTTTTAGACGTGTGATTTTCAATATGGCAATATTTTTTTTCAGAATTGGTCTTTTTGACAGGGTTCACTTGATTTATAGTCAGTTTAGTTTGCCATTTTCTAATGAATAGACTTACTCCTGAACAACATACATATGCAATCGATTTATCAATTTATTGAAGAAAACTGTTGATGAGCGCATTATCTCGCTTGGAGGTTATGTGAAGCCCCTTACTTTCGCAGATAAGCCCAACACGATTGACATACGGCCCCAAAATGGCCACATACAGTAAAAGAAACACCGAAAATTTGGCCTCTCGGCTGGGATTTATTTGTGCCAGCAGTCACGCCGCCGCGTCAATGTCCGGAATCATTTTAAAAACATAATGGTAATGGCAAACCCTTATCTTTATAATAAAGCTAAATTATCGGGTCTATGAAATAACTCCCACGAAATAAGTCCCACTTTTAAAAACGAAATAAGTCCCACCAAAAATTGCTTAAAAAATGAAATAACTCCCACGAAATAAGTCCCACTTTTGAAAACGAAAAAAGTCCCACCAAAATGAAATGATTTAAAAATTTTCTTGAAATGAAATAACTCCCACTCAAAATGAAATAACTCCCCCTTGAATAATATATTTATTAAATGAATTAAGTCCCACTTTCATAAACGAAATAAGTCCCACTAGTAACAACGTTTGGATTCGTAAAGGTGACGTGAAATAACGCCAAATGAAATAAAGCCAGATTCAAAAAATTTGGCATTATTCGTTTTTGAAAACGAAATAAGGCCAAATTTTCAATTTGGGTTTACTATTTCACTTTAGAAAACGAAATAAAAGCAATTTGGCATTGTTTCGATTTAAAATTTTGCAGAATTAGGAAAAAACATAAAGTAAAATTATCTTTTGTTTTCTCTCTATGCTAAAACAAGTTTTTTTGAATTGATAGCACAGCGGCGTACTAACAGCTAGGTATGTAAGGGGGGGCATGCTGCCCCCCTGCAACCCCCCTGCTTGGGATCACTATAGGATTTGGGGTGGGTGCGAGTTTGGGTATATGCAAAGAACTTTTGCATTTGAGCACTAAAATCAAAGAAATTCCTAACAAAAAAAAAGCAAGAATGGCTCACAGTTATGAAAGAATCACAACGCATTCGTGTTCTTTGCATATACCCAAACTCGCACCCACCCCAAATCCTATAGTGATCCCAAGCAGGGGGGTTACATACCTAGCTGTTAGTACGCCGTGCTATCAATTCAAAAAAACTTTAGAAAAGTAGCTATTCTAGACAATAAATCAACCATTTTTGCGTGTTCTTTTTAAAAAGCAACAAAAAGAACATTATGAAATTCAATGAGAAACAACGTGAAGAGCAACAAATAACGGCAAAAATTATTAAGCATTCACTTAAAATGCAAAATTATGAAAATGAAATAAGTCCCACTTAAAACGAAATAAATCCCACCAAAATATAAATTTAGGGGTATGAAATAACTCCCACTTTACAAAACGAATTTATTCCCACTCAAAACGAAATAAGTCCCACTTAAAATAAAAACGCGTAACGAAATAAGTCCCACCAATTGACGAAATAAGTCCCACTTTTAAAAACGAAATAACTCCCACTTTCAAAATAGCAATTTTTGGTGGGACTTATTTCGTTTTTAAAAGGGGGACTTATTTCGTGGGAGTTATTTCATAGACCCAAATTATCTTTATAATAAAATTAAATTATATTAGTTTTATTTCTTTTTGAAAACCACACGTTTAAAAAAAAACACCTTTTATTGGTTTTTCACTTTGAATTGATTTGATTTTCATGCTCATGCTCTGTCAAATTGTAACACTGGGCGAAAAGGTTTTTTTACTGGCAACGCACAACTGCAATGGGTTTTGATAGGCTTTATTCAAATCCGACGTCAAAATTAATGTACCACGTCAGTTTTTTGAGATATTGCTCTTTAAAATTCTAAAAAGCACGTATACAAGACTTTTTAAGTATCTTAATTTATGGAGTAGCATTTTTCCATTAAATTTTGTGATGGTCATCCAAATCTATAAACCCTACCTATATTCAGTTGAAATATTTATATTATTTTATATAAGGTTCGAAAAATCTTCATAAGTTGTCAGATTTTACCAGTCTTACAAAAACCTGAAAGAAACAGTAAACCATTTATGTTAAAACGGGTTTCAACAGAAAAAGCCAAAATGGTTTGAGAAGTAAGTTTTGGTCTTGTAACGAATCTGTTGCCTAAACAACATATCAAGTTTTAATAGATATAAAAATAATGTTGAGAACGTGAATTTTTAAAACAAGTACTTAAAATTAAAGTTTGGTTTCGAAATCAGTATGAAAGTATTAAATTCAAGGTTTGCTCAAAACTTCGTGTATAGGGTCAAAATAAAAAACTCATAACTATTGAGCATTGCCAAAAACTAATAGGGGTTTCCATGATGAAATAAATCAATTTATTTTTGATCTAGATCTGTCAAAACATACATTTCCCTTGTTTTTGCATTCCAGGGAACCATACATTGATTTATTTTTGATTTAACATCAAATCTGGAGATCTGGTTTTTCGATAGTTTTACCCCTCTTTACACCAATACTAATACAATTTAAAAAATAATGTTTATCTGAGAATTTGACAGCTCTACCGAGCTCATTAACACGTACCTACACGAAGTTACACTTATGCAATGACAAAAAAAAAACAATTTCAATAGTGTTCCATTCGTGCCATGAACAAAAAATCAATTTTTGAACGAAGTCTGAATTTACCCATAAAAATAAAATACTAAATTCGTATAAATTTTATCTAGAAGAGAAAGATTTGTACTTTGCAATATCATTATACAATTTATTGTTAAAAGATATTTTGAGTTTTAATTTAGCCTTAAAAACCCGATTTTGATTGTTTTTAAAAATTTTTAAGGGGCATATTTTAAAAACCTGATGTGATAGAAACATTTTAAACCCAGATTCAAATTTAGGACATCTTTATCCTTTTAGAAAAAAAAAGGATTAAGATCTAATAAAATTGAACGACATTTTGTTTTTACACAGTTACGTTAAAATCTCAGAAATATCTATAACATTGTTCCCGTATAAAATAATTTTTAATATTCATCCTAATATGTACGTAACCTAATAATATGTGGCTTAAGATTTGTTTTAATCCCAACCAAATCAGCCAAATTAAAGAGAAAATACTAATAAATTTGTAATTTAAATTATAAAAAGTGTCATAAACAAGTATAATGCATATATGTATATGTATGATTGTACATATGGTACACAAAGGTATGTACATTTGTATATTCTAAATGGATATTGGTTTAATTTAAAATTTGCAACAACATCTTTTACTACAATCATACTAATAATACCTAAATACTTAAATATCATACTATTTCCATTTCTATTTTGCACCAAAATGATTTTGGTGTTCCAAAAAAATCTCCAAACTATTTCAACCACATATGATTTGTAAAACAACAATGAGAGTACAAGAGTATTTAATGAGAAAAGAGTAAAGACACTAACAAGGTTACGAAAAAAAACAAATTTTTTAATCGTAAGGTCAGTGCACACAGCTGTTATAGGTAGATAGTTATTTTTTTTGAAGTCGATAATCTACAAATGTCATTACCCTAAACTAAAAATGTTGCTTTTATACAACAATCCTTGCATTAGATAAATTAAGTGTGACTTTAATAATATTTTATCACCATACAAATTCAATAACATGTACTGTATATCTACTTGATATATTTATAAATATAGCAACACAAACAAAATCAACTCAATCTGCTACTATTATATAAAATCCCAAGCGACAGCACTGAACCGAACCCCAAATTAATGTATGAAAATGAATATGAATAAACTAGCATCTAGGTAGGTAGAGGAAGGAAACATTTTAAGCCAGCAGTTCAGTTCGTTGCGAACGTGAGAACCGTAAGCTCCTGAGCTCAGCACGCGACAAAATACTTATATATTAGGTATACATACCATTAACATATTTTCACGGTTTTTTATTATTTTTTGTACATATTTTATTTTTGCATTAATAATAAACTTGCTATACCTAACTACCAACAACTAAAAGAGAGAGGTTACATTTTGTTAATTATTCTTTTTTACCACCTATCGATATACATAATTATTGATATTGATGAATAATTATATTGTTGAACATTTCTGAGAAAATAAAAAAAGGACAAAGTGCTTATGGAACTTATAATATAAAACCTATCTAATCAAATCAAATCATATTCTCACATTGAATTTCTCTCAAATAATAATATACATATACCTGCCAAAATCCTATAAAAGAAATCATACACTTGATTAGATAAATAATTATTATTCACAGCTGATTTGTACATGCAGATAGATATGAAGTGATGAAAGTGAAGTGAATATAGGAAAATTGTTACAATACAAAAAGAAGAAAGAAAAAAGAAATATAACCACCACGGACGGTGCAAACAAAGGAGTACGTGCACAACTACTTTCGTTACCTACCCCCCCACTCAAAAACAAAGCAGGGTAAAAGTGAGTAACTGTGTCGTCTGAGACTAATTTCTTCTTTAATCAAAGAACAAAATAACACTACCTATACCTATATAAAAATTAAATTGTGGTCATCCCAATGGAATAGAAAAATTAACAATTCTAATGAAAGTGCAAAAAGTATTTCAACTTAATTAAAAAAAAAAGACAAATAAAATCCAAAGAAGAAAATTATGTTGTGTGGACTATCCTATAATAAAAATCATTTGTAGTTCACCGTTCACGACTCAACTCACGTTCACCTATATGAGAATAAGTCGTCGTATCTGTGTCTCTCTATTCTATCTGTGTAAAATATAACATTACTTTTTCGCTCTGTAGTGAATAATTTTATACTCGACGACGAACTCGGTTTTTCCATTAAAAATTACAAACAAATACAAAGAGACTAATTTTTATTTTGTTACTCTTCGCCAAAGAGAGGACTGCAAACTGCAAGAGCTCTTAATCGCTCTCTTAATAAAGTAGGTATCGTTTGTTCGTTTTCGTTCGTACTTATATTATTTTAATTGGTGGCAAAGTGAACAAAGAAAAAACACCAAAATTAAATACATATACAGATAAAGAATTAATTAATAAACAACAAGTAAAAACAACATACAATAAAATAAAACTCATATAAGAGTCAAAAACAAGGGCATACAATGACCTTGCCAACAACAATTCCAATAAACGATACAGACGACGATTCGGATATGTTCGGACCCCCCAGGTCATCGCCACCTATTGGCTTCCATCACCATCGATCACGCGTCCCAATGATCTCCCCAAAACTTCGCCAACGTGAGGAACGTAAACGCATACTTCAATTATGCGCTCACAAGCTCGAAAGGATAAAGGACTCAGAGACAAATTTGCGTCGCAGTGTGTGTATCAACAACACATACTCGAGGCTGAACGATGAACTCCGTCGGGAGAAACAGTCTCGTTACTTAGCTAATTTACCAAAGTAAGTATAATTTTTATTTTTCGTTTCATTTCATTTCGTTTTGTTTAATTTTTCTTTTCAATTTCATAATGTTGAATGTGGTCTTTGTCTTTGTTTGTGCGATAAAGAGGATGATGATGATGTGATAGCTTAGTTTCGTATATGTTAGATTCAGTATGGTGGTGAGGTGATAGGAACTAGGAAGAGTTGTATCTTTTAAAAATAAAAGATGACTGACTGAGAGGTATCAATCACTTAGTTGAATTATAGATACATAGGTTAGATAAAGGCCTTGACATATCCAAATTATTTTTTAAACAGACAAAAATAATATAATAAAACTAATCAAATAAATAATTAGTAGATAAGGTGGGTTGACGTCGTCGTTGTGGTCGACGACGTGAATAATAACAGTAACATTTGTGAGCAGGCAGAGACAGAGAGTATCAATGACACTCTTTTGGTTGACTCTTTGTCTTCCAGAGGGAAGTGTTGTTTTACTTGTTGTTGTTTTTTTTTGAAGTGGGGCTCTCGTTAAATAATATGCTTGTTACCAGTGCTGTCTCATTTCAAATTTCAAGGGTAGCAATGTTTGAGAGAATATTTTTTGGTGGTTGGTTGGTATTAAAAATAAATTATGTACATATGTTAATAGATGTGTACATATGAACATTATTATAGGTATAAAATAACGTAATGATGACGTATGTTACATGTACGTATGTTGGCATGCGGAAAATATCAATTTTAAATTAAATTTTATAATTATTTAACTAATAGATTTATAAACTATTATAGGTTTTTAAACTCCAATAGATAGGTAGAAATATAGATTGATAGATATTGGCCTTGTTCCCGTTAATGCGATAAGATCTTACAATATAAATTATATTGTGTTGCTATGCTCGAGCTCGAGCTCGTGTCAGTTTGTTGAAGCATAACTGGATGAACACAGCCAGGTAGGTATTTATAGATATTTGTATGTATGTATACATACTTGAAATAGCTCATAACTAGAGTTGCACACCTAGCAAGTTTATGTTTCTTAGATCGATTTACTAATTAGGCTAATTCTCTGCATTTTTTAAATTAAATACTTAACTGAAAGAAAAAAGGAGATTCTGTATCCCATTCCTGGGATTCATTTCCTTATCCCAAGTAGGAAGTTCATCTTCTTTTCCTGTTTGCATTGGGTGTTGGGTTGTAAATTCTCAAAAATATTTAGGTACCTATGAATGTAAAAAGAATTGATCCAGAATCAGCTTAGAAGTTTCACTAGAAAAACAAGTATAGGCACCTATATGTACCTATACCTTATTTAATGTTTTTATCTTGAAAACTAAAAATAATAAATAACATAAATATTATGATATTATAAATTTGTTTTGAAGGCAATTAAGAAAAATATATTACGCAAAAACTTCTTTAAAGTTAGTAAATATTTTTGTTCAGTCACCATTTTGTTATTTTCTCTTTGTGACACATCAGACGTCACAGTCACTATAATTTTTTTTAAATTGTTTTCCTTTTTTAAGTAAAGAACTAGGTACCTAAGTTTTATACATATATTTAAAAATAAAGCATTCAAACTAATTGTTTTTGAATGATAAGAGTGCTGTAAAAATAGACAAATCAACAAATACGAGAAACAATCAAATAAATGATTTCTCTCCTAACAGAACCACATGATTGTGATGTCACATAAAAACAAAAAACAAAAACAACAAGTAAGCATAACGTTTACGAAGTACGACTATACCAGGCGCAGCGCACAGGCATATCTGTTTATTATGCGAAAATAGAATACAGCAGCAGCAAGCGGTACAATATTTATATATGTTATATATGTAGGTATGTTCATATTATAGGTATGAAGTTATATATGTAGCAAGAAGAAGAAAAAGTGTGTGTTATGTTGTGTTGAAGTTGAAGATTAGCCAACTTTAACTTCAACTGTAAGCTACAACTTGTACATTCCATTGTATTCGTTTCGTTTAGTTTAGTTTCGTTCAGCCAGAAAGAAGAAACCTGAATTATAATAATATATCTACTTCCATAAGTCAAATAAAGTATACACACGGTACACAAGTATCTATCTATCTATACCAACCTATATATCTCTTAATTTGGTGTTGTTGTTTTTGTTTTTAAATTCGATTTCCTTCGATAATAAAACATAACAAATAAGCAAAACAGCAATCAGGTTAAAATACAAAAACAAAAACAACTAAGTTGTTGTTTTTATTATGTAGATACCTACGTATATTTCGAAAATCACTCTCGTTTATTGTGATAATAGGTACGAAACGAATATCTACCTACATACGTAAAAGTGAGTTGATAAGTACTAAAGGAAATGACTAAGTAAGAACTAAAATCCAATCAATGATTATATTTAACCAATAATTAGCTATTGTTATAGAAGAAGAAGAAGAAATTGGTTATAGGTTTCTAAATTACAATATTTCTTTGTACATTTATGTAGGTAGTACATACATACATATATACCTACATAATGTAATATTTTAATAAAGAAGAAGAAAAAAGAAGTCAACCCCATTTCCATCTGTCCACTTTTGGTTCCCCTGCAAATCGTAAGGTTCATTGTTGAACGAACCTTCCTATTTGAACAACTCGAGATCCAGAGTATACATAACCAAAAACTAATGGGGTTAATACTCATTTACTGAATTGCCTTTTTATCTCTTACACTTTACATCCCCCGACTCCACAGTTCACATAGCAGAGGCGCATACACACAATTTCTGCTACTACCTATTATATGATTTCTCTTTATATTGACATTAGAAAAGAAAAATAAGGCATAGAACACTCGCATAGAAGAACATGAAATAGTTTCCTCAATAGAGACCATCAGAAATTTCAAGCCCTAACCAGACATTTGGTATCTGTACTGTAGTTACATTATATTCTATTCTTTTCTTTGAACTTGTATCTTGTGTGCCTACCGCCTGGCTTGGCCTGGCCTAGCCTGGCTTGTCCTATGAAAATGCATTCAAGAAAATTCAAACATAGAATACGACTTACGAGACGAATAATATTGAGAGATTACTGATGATGATGAAAATGATGATGATTATTTTGTTGACATCATGGGGTAGCGTGTGGCGTGTAGTGTAGGTAGTAGGTATGTGTTGTTTTTCACACACACACATTTTTGTTTATTCATTTATTATTACGTTTTAAAGATTTTGTTTTTGTTTTTTTGTTGTTATTATTGACTACAACTGCTGCGCCACTGAGTGAGCTGAGCTAAGCAGTGAGCAGTGAGAAGATTATTGACGACAACGAAAGTATGCTTCATTTATACCCTACTATTTGTTGCTGTTGCTTTTTTCCTTCTAGATTCTCGCTTATTATTCATTTTATTCGATAAACAAAAACAAGTACCTACAACCAAAGTTGGTCTTGGTTATATCTATCTATGTACAGTAGGTAGGTAGGTATGTAATAATTTTGTAAAAAAAAAATATATAATATTTATCAGGGTTGCCAGTTTAGGGGTTTTCCCCCATCATCATCATCATCGCCTTCATGATCTGAGAGAAGGTTTTATTTTTAGTTTGGGAAAAATCTGCTTGTTAGGGAAGCAATTAGATGTGGAATATTCGTTTTCGAGGGAGAAACCTGGTTCCTGGTGGTGATTTTTTAAGTAAATATCCATTTTTTTTCTGAGCACGTGTTGAGGTCCATTTGAGATAAGAGACTTTAGGACAAGATTCTTACAGATCCTTATCGTTGATTTGCTAACCTAATCTATGTACCTACATAAAGTGTTTACCACATGATTAGCAACTAAAACTACCTTTATCTTTATGTCATTCAAAAATCTTGTTCCAAACTCTAATACAGTATGTGTGTACTTCTAAATAGACCACAAGAGAAAATAGTTTTCATAACGGTCCATTTAAATATGACATAAGTAGGACAGTTAACACAATTTTTTGTTGATCAAAACAAAAGCAACTTTTTATTGCTATCTCTCTTTTTCTTATAAATAGAGAAAAGTTAGTCCGTCAACCACAAAATTCATTGCTCATATTAAAGGTGTTGGCAAACGAGTGCAGTTGAATCTATTCATTAGGTGTTATATTTAGTTCACGGGCAAGCTAATCAGTGTTCTTAGCTAACTTTTGTAAAATGGTTGGAAACAAATACTCTTAAGAAATAAAAGAATAAATTATAAAAGAATATGAAAGTGCAATGAGTCAAATTAAAATATCGGAAAAATATTCCATTCCAAAATCAGTGATTTGCCAATTAATTTAATTTTACAAATCTAAAAAGTCATTCCAAATGATTCATCGAGGTGGCTTACCAAGAAAAACAACAAAACGAGAGGATTTCGCAATAGTAAAATCATTTAAAAATTACCCTTTTATATCATCAAGAGAAATACGAACCCAACTCGACCTGAACGTAAGCGCGAGAACGATTCGGTGACGAGCTGTTGATGGTGGACTAAAATCTTTCAAATCTGTAAAAAATCCTTTTATTTCCACCAAAACAAGCTGGGGAGATTCAAATTTGCTCATTACCACATCAACTGGACCGTTAGAAAATTGAGGAACGTACTCTTTTCGGACGAGTCCAAATTCAATTTCAAGGGTTCCGATGGTTTTCGTCGTGTTCGCAGACTAGCCAAAGAGTCACTTAATCCAAGTTACACCAAAGCTACTGTAAAGCAGGGAGGAGGTAACGTAATGGTGTGGGGATGTTTTCAGGGCATGGACTGGGACCGATTCAACAAAAAATGGTACAATGGACCGTTTAATGTACCGTGACATTTTGCAAAATATAATTCTGAGGATCAGTTGCCTCAGAAATGGATATTTCAGCAGGACAACGACCCAAAGCACACGTCCAATACGGTTAAGACGTGGTTTCAAGAAAACCGAATTGACGTGTTACAATGGCAATCACAGTCCCCTAGATCTCAACCACATAGAAAATGTATCAGAAATTGTAGATCGGGGAATTTTAAGGATTAATTGCAAAAATAAAAACGATCTGTTTGATCAAATTAAATTAGCTTGGGAAAGTATGCCAAACAGCATTATAAGCAATTTAATTGATTCTATGCCTCGAAGATGTGCTGAAGTGATTAAAAACAAGGGTTTTGCTATCCAATACTGGCAATATTTTAGTAAATCTAAAAAAGTTTTAAAAGTTGCTTTTGTTTTAACCAGCCTAATATTGAACTTATTCTACTGTATTTAATGAACTATTTCAAAAACCATTTTGTGTTATTTTCCATTAAAAACAAAAATATACAATAATTGAATCCTAAATTCGTTTTTTTAATTATTAAGTAATCGCGGCAACTAAAGTTGCTTTTGTTTTGGCCAACTTTGTAGGTAAACCAAATCTAAAACTTGAAGTTCATTCACAAATGAGCCATATACCTTCACACTAACCATTGAGGAGTGAATATTTTAAAGGGGATAGACCTACAAGGTACCTATGTTTATAAATACTTAAAAGGCGTTGAGTCATTTTCCAGCTCCTATAAAAGGAGGAAACTGATAAGAGGAATAGAGGGTACCTATACCTACATTATATTAACCTCTTTGCTTTTTAACATACAAAATAAGAAAGAATACATATTTTTCTTTCCCAAAACCATCCCTTTCTTTATTCACTTTAACAAAATCCTATTAAAACAAAAACCAAACTATAGACCTTTGCACCCCGTTTTTGTTGAAATTTACAATATATAAATGGTAAATATCCGCTTCTGTCGATATAAACTATATCCCCTTTTGTTTTTTTTTTCTGAATAACCTCAATTTTTGTATCGTCGTCGTCATCGTCATCGTAAATGTTCACACATACATTATGTATGTAGGTATATGTAAGTAGGTATTTCAATTTGAATTTATTAGTTTTGTCAGTTTGGGGATTTTTTTTGTTTGTTAATTTACACTTAGAGAACATAGGGATAGGGCTTAGGAAGAGAGATAGTGTAAAGATCTTAGACTTTGAGATTTAATTAAAAATCATACGCTTAAAATGCACAGCTGTTAAGTCAACTTTGGCTTATTTTACCAGTGTTACTTATTAATAAAATTTAAATTTACATAAAACTCTCCACGGTATAGAAATTGAGCATTTAGGTATACAATCTGGCAACAATTAGGTTAAATCTGACAAAAATTGTTGAAGCAATTTGTGCAGGATTAGGACATATGATTCAATTTTAATCGGAAATGGTCTTAGCAGCACATTTTAAGCGTTTGCAGTTTGTTATTTTTGTTGTCAAACATTTGAAAGTGAGAGCTTTAACCCTCTTCTACTTAACTTCTTCTATGCTTATACACTTATCTTGAATTTCGAACGTTTTCGATGCAGTTTTATTAGTTCGCTGTGCAAATGTAAAAAATTAAATTTTGACAGTATTGTGGTGAATATATGTAAGACTTGAATATTCAACACGACCCTAATTAATGCAAGTAATTTTGTTTACCATGATTATGATTTGTGGAACTTTGTTGATTAAACAGTACAGTAAAATAAACATTAAAATTAAACCTACCACTAAACAAACGTCAAAATATGCTTCATATTCAACACATTATTCAACATACATATATAAAATGCCACCAAGTCACCATATTGGAGAACGTGTTCATTTAGTTTAGGACTGCACAGCTGCTTTTCGATTCTTCTTATCAATGCACGCGAGTTTTTTCTTTTTCATTATTTTCTAATCAGCTCTTGCTTGTTGTTTGAAGCGTGCCGTTGCATTTTACTAGCTGCTGTCTTTTACATTTTCTTTTCACTGCCTACTTTATCTGTGGCAGTGGCCGTTGTTTCAATTTAGCAGCTACATAGTTTCATATGTACATACATACATAATAATCATTCAACACAAAGAAAAATCAGAAAAAAGCAAATCGAACAAAACTGAAGGGAGAGAGAAGAAAAAAAACCGAAAAGCTTCAGACAAGTATTGGTGAGAGAGGGCATTTAAGAGTAGCAGAAGCAGTAGGTATACTACAACGGTAGTCAACGATGAAAGATGCTTTAAAAGGATAAAAAAAAGGATGTAATGTATGGTGGAAAATTAAAGCAAACAAGAAAGAATACAATTACAAATCTCGACTTAACATACATAGGTATATGTATGTAGGTGCAAGAACTTAAAACTAAAAACAGTTCAAGTGAAAATTCTGAATTTAACTTTTTTGCATGGGTGTTTATTTTTTGACATTTGACAGGATTGAAAAATAAAACCAAGAACTTCAATTGGTAGATCTGTTCGTTCTGTTATCTGCAATTAATTTATTCGTATGAAAACACAATCATACATAAAAACATATTGTTTTGACTTAGTGGAAATTGTGTTTTCATTTCATATCAAATTCGCTAATTTGGTTTGACAGATCATTTAATTTTGAATGGGAATTCGCTTTTAATGACTAACATACATAGGTATGTTTGTTTGTATATTTCCACTGCTGATTTCTCTTCACCGAACACAATAGAGGCGCGCTTTAGGGCGCGTGTCATTTTGAGTGTCAAAGTTAAAATACCTTAATTTTTCATTTTGTGTAATGCATACATACAATGGAGCTGCAGGTACCTAACTTACCTATAAAAAAAAACGGTAAAAGCGACTTCATTAGAACGTGAACCCAGCAAATCTGCCGCGTGTTTATTTCGCTATACTTTTTTTGTTTGTGTTTTGTTCTTAGGTATGTATACCTATACAATACATATTAATGCATGTGTGTAAACATGTGTACATAAAACGTGTTTTAAAATTTCCTTACAATAGAAATACATTATATCTAATACTTAAAATGTAATATTTATAGGAGAAATTATTATTATTGATTCTAGTAAGACACTGTTGAAATAATTATTTTCTTTTTTCTAATTTATTGGAAAAAGGCGTATTTACGGTTTCCGTTTCTATTTTTGTTCAGTTCTGGGCATCAAATAAAATAGCAAAAATGGCGGAGCCAGTTCCCTTTACATGATATTTTTAATATGGGTACCTAACCTACCTATATTGTTTTTGTTGAGCTGTCAGTTTGACATAACTTGTGCAGTCATTCCTAATTTCTGATCTTTCCTTAATTCTTAAGGCAACAAAGAAGAATACTCTCTCCATCACTTGTCATTATTAAATGTTTAGAAGTAAAAATTGCCAACGCAACAAATTGCAATTATTGTTTTTTATTTTTTTTTCTTAATAAAAAAGGATTCCATTGAGGAATACAAAAAAACTCTAATTTGTATAAACAGGATTATATGTTTTTAATTAAATGCACAAAAAATAAGCAGGTTTAAATTGAAACATAAACTGCAGTCATTAGTGTATAGAAAAAAAATATATAGTGGTGGTTTTCTATTCATTTAAATTTAAACACCCATATTTTCAAGTGTTATACCATACAAATTCCCCTCTCGTTCTCACTTGTTCTTTCTTTGTTGTAAAGTTCAAATAAACCAATATACCAACCTACCTAACAAACAAACGTGATTAAGAAGATTTAAAGTGAGGGGAGGAAAATATGCGAGTTTTTATTTTCCGGATAAATGGGGTTGTCAACAAAGACTTTACGAGTCATACATTTGTAAGTATGCAGGTATACTTATACTTAACTTATGTATAGTAAAGGATATTGATGATTTTGCGTAAGGAAATCTTTAGCGAAGGGACTGTTTCTTTTTTTTTTTTTTTAACAAACAATCGTACCGGAAGTATATTTTTGTAAAAGCGGGTTTAACGAATTACTGAATTCGAATAAATGTTTATTAAACTTAGAACCTTAACCTTCTTAAGTTTATTGGTGTTATGTATGGTTGTCTACGCTATGCTAATCACTTGATTGTTGAAAACATAAAAAATAAATCGTTACATTTCCGACTTATTTAGTTATCTGCTCACAAGTATTAAGTGATCTGAAGGCAACTTTATTACAAAGTTAGTCAGGAAAAACTCCCTAACTATCAAGTCAAGTCTACTTATGTCAAAATGACAGCTGATCATGTTTTTTCATTCAACTCGAAGCTGAACTTTATAGCTCAGTAATTTATTTATTTTCTGTACAATTCCATTTGATGTTTTGTGTAAAACGGTTCCTTGTTAAATTAGAAAAGGTATACAAAATATTTCTTTACAATACAAAATGTGATGGACTTGTAGCTTGCCTAAGAAGGGTTTTATAGACTATAAAGTTTTTTGGTAGTTTTTGCACGATCAACAGAAAGTAGATGTTATAGTAAAGTAAAGTTCCGAGTTTGAAATTTATGACACTTGAAAAACTAACGAGGGGCCTTGGTTAAAATGTACGTTCAAATAATGCATTTTACTGTAAATGAATTCATTTATGTTGTCTGAATTTCGTATCAATCATTTTATTACAAATTGGTTTGTTAAACTACCAGTAAATTAAATAATTGGTTTTATTCAATCGTAAAATGAATAATTGAAGGATAAAAATGATTCTTTGTAAACAAATATTCCCATTGACAGCCCAACGCTTTCAACTTGTGAATTGAATTGTAATTTTGTATACAAATCTTAAAAATGAGTTTAGGAACGACGTGATGCCGACAAAAGTTAACAATGATTGTCGACTATTTAGAAAAAGAACGCAGCTTATCCATACCGAATATTTGACTAAAGTCCCACTTTTTCTTATCTGGACAGCTCTAAATAGAGTCCGAGCTTACTGTAAACATCCTCCGAACAAAGCATGTTCTGAGCGTTTAGAATTATTTTTGAAACACCGGAACATTTAACAGTTAATATTTGACAATAAATTGTCAATTTACTTGTCATTTTCTTCATAAGATCCAAAATTTAACTTAAATTGGGAAAGCTAAGAATAATCAAACGCGCATTCAATTTTCAACTCAAACTTTGCTCACTTTCACCTGTCAAATGCTTGTGTTCAGCCTTCAACTCGGTCTGCTCATTTATGTTTATTCTGAACTTATATACATATCACTCTCTGAACAAGCTCAGAACACGTTCAAAAAATTTGAAGCTCTGCACATTAAGAAGTAAAAAAAAACACACCATTATTTTTTTGACAGTTCAGGCTCTGCTCTGAATTAAAAAAGAAAAACGCCTTAAGAGAAGCAGACATTTTGTATTATGGTCTCACCTTCATATTTTACAGTTAGGCGATGAGAAACTTTTTTACATCTTCTTTGAAAATTGGCCAATAAAGTGCCACATGTCATTTATTGGTATAACAAACAAAAATGGGACTAGACTTTATTTAGTTAAAAAAAAAGATGAAAGTATCATAATTCTAACGCTTCTTTAGCATTTTTAACTCTTGCTTAATTGTTTATACATACCTACCTTGAATCCACCTACCAGCCTAATTAAAAAGTAGTTTCAAAACTTATACCCAAATTTGTGTAGCTATAACAAAGCATTATACAAAAGCTAGTTTATGAAGAAACTCAAATTGAAACAAAGTGAAAAAGTATACGAAAAAAAGAAGATAAAACTCTGTTTTGCATAGTTTTTTTTCTTTTTCAAGACAATCAAACCTCTCTATGACATGAATTAGGTACCTAACCTACTAGGCGAATATGTAGACCTGAAAGAAATTGAAAAAAAAACTTGTTTTTTTCAGTCTTCAGTTTATTTATACCAAAATGATAAGAAGCTAATTTTAATTTAATGATTATTTGATTATTCAAACCTAAAACAACTTTTTGCTTATTTATAATGCGAGTGAAGATAAAGACCATTTACGACACCATAAGTTACCAATATCCGATATCTTCTTGTTGTTTTTTTGTATTGATTTCTTTGTTTTGTATTGGTACGATCTTACGGACTGTCAAAAGGACGGACATTCTTGTCAATCTTGTGATTAAACAAAGGAAGAAACATACATTATTTACTTTTATGCTTTATCTACTTCTTCTACATTGTACCTCTACATATCTCCTATCTATTTTATTTTTAAAAATCCTTCTCACAGATGTGAAAACTATTTTTGTATAGAATGTCCCCAAATTCAAAAAAGATCCTCACAATCTCTTTGTATCAAAAACAAAATATACAAATAATCAAAAAATACCACAATCTTTTATCGAGTAGAGTACAAGAAAGTGAAGTAAATTAAAGCAAAGCAAAGCAACAACAGCAAAGTAAATGGAAATGGAAATGCAACTATAGGTACGGTGTTGAGGAATGAGGATGACTGCGAGCGAATGCTTTGAGAAATACATAATATTTTTCTTTCATTGATTGAATGCGTGTCAGCATGTTGACGGTGGTATTGAACGTTGGTATGCTTTTATGCTTTCATTTTATTTTTCGTGTAACACTCATACAATGATCTTTAATTAGTTTTTTTTTCTTTGAGATTTTTGGTGTGGTTGCTTTGGTATACCCATCATATTATACCCCCATTAGTGTGGGTAAGTTTTTTGATTTTTAAAAAAGGTGCTGAATAAGTATATTGATTGAATTTTTGAAGAAAAAAAACTGATTTTTGTCACACATGCTTTGCGCAACTTATTCTTATCAGATTTCATCTTACATATATACGTTTTGGTTATTACTTATACTACGCGTGTTTTGTTGGGAAATCTATCAGTATTATAGTAAGATTTTACACGAATAACAAAAACAATATCCGCAGTATGAATACTACCGATAAAAGTTAAAGTAGAATCTTACTACGGATGGGTTTTTAAAATTTATACGAGTCTCGAATGGATCTTATGTGATTTCGCTCTCAAATGTTGGTACGATTGATATTGCATTTGTATCTCGATGGCTGTGTTCGTTGAGTAGTTGTGCATTTGGAATCATGTGTTTTCCATTGGGGAAAAAATCAATCTGTTACTGTTGACATTATTTAGTTTTGTTAATGAAAATGGACTAACTGGGCTTATTTTGCAGTTTTGGTTAAAACTTTGAAATCGACTTTACTATTACCTTACACAGATGCATTTTCTTGATTTTGATAGTCAACTATCAAAAATCAGCTTACACGATTTCATCCCTGGTCTGAATTTCGCTATTTTTTTTGGATTTTTTTGATAAATTATTCTGGCAAATATTCAATTGTATCAACTTTCAAATATAAAACCCGGATTACTGCGGATCGTTTTTTTTGGCAATTTCTCACTGTACTATATGTGGAATACCAAAAAAACACGGCTACTGTTAAAATGATTTTTCCTTCATTTATTTTACTATTACCCACAAATAAAATAGCTGTATAATAAGATCTGAATTTCCAGCAAAGTGGAAGTATCCTAAAGTTATGCACACAAACCTAACAGAACAAGACCTAAAGATTTTAGATCAATAAGTACCTTACCGTGTCTTGCCAAAGGTTTAGAAATTTGAATGCAAAATTAATGACCATGTAGTCAAAATCACTTATTAATCTCTTTTCAAAAAACCATAATTCTTGAGGAATTGCGAATTGAGCTTGATACAAATATTTCATTTTTGTATCTACTGGATAGCCGTTTGATATTGATCATCGTTTACGTATTAAAAAGCTCATAAATAAGTTCTCTTTAAAAAAAAATTAATCACTTTATGTTACAAAATACTTAACAGATAGATTTCAACAGGTATTTGCCGATTCAGGTGTCACTACAATTTTAAAAGTTATAAATCGTTTTGCTAACGAGTTTGCCATTTTTCAATTATTGCTTTCGCTTTCGCCTTCTTCATTTTTAAATTCGACCAATTAACGAATTCGAAGGCGAATTTGAAATGTCATAACGTTTGTTGGCGAGTTGAAATCCGACAGCTTTTTTTTGGCGGATTCACAGGCGAAAGAGTGTTTATTATTCACTGTTCGATTTCGTGGATTCTTTCTTGATTGTAATTATATGTATAAAAATGTGAATTAGCTTTATTTTAGTTTTCTTATAATTTATCCACAATCCACAATAAAATATAAAATTTCGAATAAATCACCGCAAATTTCACAAATTCAATCAAAACAAAACAAATTTTGTGGAAAGCTGTTAAATCACTGGAATATAGGAAGAAAAAGTCAAACCAAAAGTGTCAAATCACTGGAATATAGGAAGAACTATTTTCGCTTCGCCGCGAATTCGTTAATAAGGAAATACGACGCGAGTCGAATTTGAAAGGTCGAATTGAAAACGATCCGCCGAGGACCTCATAATCAGGCCCCAGCTTATTTGTTTATTTTGTCTATTAAACCAGCGCCTTTTTTTGTTCATAGTTATTTCAAGCATTAAGTTTAGAAAATTGTTATTACATTACCCGTGTTTTGTTGGGAAATCTATCCATAGTGAACTAGAATTTTACACGAATAACAAAAACAATATCCATAGTGAGAATAACACCGATAAAAGTTAGAGTAGAATCTCACTATGGATAGGTTTTTGACATTTATACGAGTCTCGAATGGATCTTATGTGATTTCGTTTTCAAATGTTGGTACGATTGATATTGCATTTGTATCTCGATGGCTGTGTTGGTTGAGTAGTTGTGCATTTGGAATCATGTGTTTTCCATTGGGGAAAAAAATCAATCTATTACTGTTGATATTATTAAGTTTTGTTAGTGAAAATGGACTAACTGGGCTTATTTTGCAAGAGAAAACAATAGAAAAGATAATTAAGTTTTGCTATGTTTCCACCAAAGGTTTATCTCAGTTTAGATTAAATAAATCTTTTTGGTGTTGTCACCGCACACGAAGATTTAAAAATAATTAAGTTTGAAAGCAATTTCTAAAATGCAAATGGTGTTTCGATGTTTCTTATGAAGTGCAAGTGAGATAGTTTGATTCGTGTTAAACAATGAAAAACTGAATATAGTTCAGCACCATATATTAATATGCTACCTACTCCATGTGCAATTTTTTTTTAATTTGATTAAAACAAAACTATATTTTTTGTACACAAACATGCAAATAAACATACCACAACGCATTATCTGTAAAACCAACTCCTCCACACAAGTTTTTCTTCACAAATTTCTGATCCCCGACCGGAATCGAGCAAATCAAGCTCATTTCAACTCGATTCAGGTATATAAAGAATTTTGGTGAGCTTCAAGCTCGCTTCAACACCACATGTTAATGTAGTAGTCTACGAACAAACCCCCTTCTTGAAGTTTTTATTTGATGTCAAATTGTTTGGTTAAAACTTTTAAATCGACTTTCACATTACACAGACGTATTTTCTTGATTTTGATAGTCAACTATCAAAAATCAGCTTACACGATTTCACCCCTGGTCTAAATTTCGCTATTTTTTTGTGGAATTTTTTGATAAATTATTTTGGCAAATATTCAGTTGTATCAACTTTCAAATATAAAAACCGGACCACTGCGGATCGTTTTGTTGGGAATTTCTCACTTCACTATATATGGAATGCGAACAAAACGCACATATTATGTATGCATATTGTTTTTAATTATTGTGAAAACTGTTCGATTATATCAACTTTCAAATATAAAAACCGGACTACTGCGGATCGTTTTCTTTGGCAATTTCTCACTGTAAATTTTATGGAATCTCAAAAAAAAAAAAACAAGGCTATTATTACAAAATTATTCTTTCCAAATAATATTCTTTTAAATGTTAGTTTTCCTGAAGCAACTTCATATTGGACATTACTTTAACATTGTTTTAGTATAAACAACGTTAAAGAATTTATCCTGTTAAAGCCCTTTTCTATACGATTATAGTCAATTTTTAAAGTAAAACCAACGACAGAAAATAATATCTGACTACTTCAAAAATTTAAGCTATATGTTAACCCTCTACTCATACTTTAGCACAATTTCATTACTGTTGCCCATACCAAATTAGTATTGTGTTTCTTCTCCATATACACTTATGAGCCACCCTAATACCCATACGCCAAAGCCAGTCAGATATTTGTGTGTGCTGTTTGATGTTGGCAGAATATGGCAATGGCAGAGCTGTGCCGCCGCCGTAGAAGCCAGTGAAGCCACCTTACCGAATAAATTAATATTAAATTGAATAGGGATAAAGATGGGGAGAGAAACTATGACTTTTGTAGCTCAGCTATAGCTAGGTTAGGTACGATAAGTCGGTTCGGTAGGTACCTATACTTTATTGTGTTCCAACATAGATTTCTATGTTTACATTATTATTACAGTTCACTACACATATGCATGTGTACTGTCCATATACATACACGTGTACGTGTGTAGTGTACACTACTTGGTGGTGTTACGGAAAATTGTATGCTTCTTTAGATTCCGTTTATTATCTTTTAAACTGTGTGAGTTGTTCGAATATTATACTTATACCTATATTTATTTAGTTGGAATTGGAAGTGTTTTTATGTGCACGCAGTTTTTTCTTCACTTCTATTGTCCTTTCCCGCCTAAACTGTGATTGAAAGAAAATCAGGAAAAAATGAGAATTTTTTGGTTTCTTTTCCATTCTAAGAGCAGAAGGTATAGATAGGTTTTTTAGTTAAGAAAGGTTATCATCATAAAAGTCTGGAAGTTATTCATTATACAGGTATGTATAATAATGACGCCAAGGAAGGTATAGGTGCATGAGAAGTAGGAAATATCAGAAACAGCTGACCAGCAGCTGACTGTGGATACATGACTACATACAATCAGTTATTTGTTTCGCTTCGCTTTGTATGGTGTTGTGTAGGAATGATTGTTGATTTTTCTGTTCCGCTCTTATTGAACGAAGATTCACAAACGTAGATCTCTGCCTTTGGCACTAACTATTTTTCCAGGGGGGAATTTTTGTTCAAAAAATTACATAAAAATCAAATCAGCTGTTCTTATGAATTTCAGAAGCGTAGGTACCTTACCTACCTGAGTATATCATATACTTATGTAGGTGCAGGTTTTATGTTTGAAAATTGCTTAGTATATGTATACGACCGGTAATTTTCGAGAGGTGTTCCAATTTTGTATTATATGGTAAGCACACGAAATCTTCATGGTACACATTCAAGATATGTCCCATTCTGATGATCAAAATATCGTGACAAATCATCACTCAATCACTCTTATTACGATTGTCGGATCTTCAAAGCGATTGCAAGATGACAGAGCTTTGAAGGCGATAGTTGCTTTTAAGCAAAGCGATTTTCTCTATAAAGGGAAAAAGGGTGAAGATCAAAGAGAACGCACAATTTACGCTTCTTGAGTTGCATCGTTTTGTTCTCCTTTTATTAAAACGACAATTGTAATCACCGCCGGCGTTTTCCAAAGTAATAGTGACATTAGGACTTATCACAGGACCGTGATAAAATTCGTATATCACAAGTTGTGTTAGGAAAAACGTCTAAATTTAAATATTTTTTTTTAATTATCCAAAGTCAGTTTGCTAAAGACTTTCATATAGCAAGACCAAGACTTGACTGAGGAGAAGCCTTATTCTTTGAATTTGTTGAAATCAAATAGGTTCGAGTCTTTCTTAGATTTATGTAGGACCGCTAAGCAATAACAAATCATCAAGTTTTTTAAGGGATAAGGGATTAACCCTGAGAAATTAGCCAATAATCACTTCCTATGCAGTTGAAGTTACATTAAGTTTTTAGCTGGCATTGTTCTCGATTCCGCCATAAGCTTCTTCCAGAAATAGAAATATTAGATGTTGTATTATTGTGACGAATTAAAAGCAGAGTGACTGAGTTTTTGAAAAAATATACTGATTTGATTATGTTAAACATGTGTTAAAAAAAACAACAACCTTAATAAGGGTGAATAATCAGGTAGATTAGCTATGAATTAAATATGCACGAAAACCAACAACCCAGGCCGGATATACATATGGGGGAAAAATAGTTGTTATACTCAACTAGGTTCATCGTTGAGTAAGAAGAAGCTAAGAGTATAATTTCTCTTAAATTATTATAAAATAAGAATGTTAAAATTACTTGGATCCGAACAATGAGTCATTAATTAAAGTTAAAGGAACTTTTTATCCGAATTCAAATCTTTTTCATTTCACAATACTATTTATGTATCATGGGCACGAAGTGAGTTCATCTCGAACTCTCGAATATACATACAGTATATTAGAATTTCAAAAATATGATTCGTTGTTTTAAATGACTGATTTAGTAATTGTCATCATTGTAAATAAGGTTTAGATGGCTTCATATATGTACATATATTGTATATACATGTTCATAATTATATGAAACACGAGTAAATTAAAGTAACAAAATAATATACGTGGCACGATGGAGAGTGCATAAAACTGTCGTAGTCATGTCAGAGGCCTGGGGCCTGATTATGAGGTTCGCGGCGGATCGTTTTTAATTCGACCTTTCAAATTCAAATTACCTTATTAACTAATTCGCGGCGAAGCGAAAATAGTTCTTCCTATATTCGAGTGATTTTACACTTTTGATTTGACTGTTTCTTCCTACATTCCAGTGATTTGACAGCTTTCCAAACAAAATTTGTTTTGTTTTGATTGAATTTTTGAAATTTGCGGTGATGTATTCGAAATTTTATATTTTATTGTGGATTGTGGATAAATTAAAAGAAAATTAAAATAAAGCTAACTCACATTTTTATAAAATTACAATCAATAAAGAATCCACGAAATCGAACAGTGAATAATAATGAACACTCTTTCGCCTGTGAATCCGCCAAAAAAAAGCTATCGGATTTCATTTTCAACTTGCCAACAAACATTAGGACATTTCAAATTCGCCTTCGAATTCGTTAATTGGTCGAATTCAAAACGAAGAAGGCGAAAGCGAAAGCAATAATTGAAAAATGGCAAACTCGATAGCAAAACAATTCGCCGCGAATCCCATAATTAGGCCCCTGGGTTCAATAACTACCTTTGAAACCTAAAAGCATTTTTTGACAGCTATTAACTCTTGCGAGGAATTGACAAATTATCCAAGAGTAATTATTCTTGTCATGAAAAATGCTTCTCAAATCATCTTTTTATATTCGACATAAAAATAGTAGGTTCCTTTATTTCTTGACATTACTCTCACATAGAAATGGTTGAGAGTTGTAAGTTACTAGATTCTGGTTCTATACGAGCTGTTGTAAAAGTAAAACAGTTTCACTAGTTATTTAAAAATTGTATTTTACGTATTAAATTATTTAGAAATAACACAAAGGTAAAAAATGACAGGGCACGTTTATTTTAATATGAAAATATACACTTGATTAAAATATGTAGAGCAAGATGATAACAAAAAAAGTGCGTATACGTCCGAGTGTACCATTAGTTTTTCTTTGTTATAACAGCTAATAAGATTTAATTTTGTGATATAGAAATTTACAAAGAGTAAACATATAAATATCGCTCCAAATTGTTTTAACATACATACATAAGTTGCTCAATAATAGTCCAAAGAAAATGCAAATTTCATAATGAATTTTGATTATTATATAAGTAAATTATAGCACCACCTTTTAATTCACTGCTGGTCTTATTTTTAGCACAAAATATACATACATACATATATATTTAATGTGTGTATGCAAGAATATATGTAAATTAAAGCAAAACTATTTATATAAACATACGTTTTAACAATTCTGCAATTATAGCTAATATTGAATTTTTCTTTTTTTTTTTCTATTGCAGATCTGAGCCCAGACCAGAGTCAGCTCACAAAAATGTCTTCAACGCATACAGCAACCATTGCAATAATATCGAATGTAACGAAAACTCAGCAAATGAATCCAATAACAATTCAACAGCCCTCGATACAACCTCGATTCCACATGCAACACAGCCACATAGCCTCACTGCAATGACCAATACATCCGGATGCAATCATCATATTAAACATAACAGCTCAAATTGTTCAAATTGTTCAAAGAAATCCACAATATGCTCAGAAAAGCGCGATCGCAAACGTTCGTTATCTAGCAATAGTGTTGATGCCGATTTGGAAAAGCTCGATCGTGAATTAAGTGCTATTAATGCATCAATGCCTCTTCTAGATCCGGAAATAACCCAAGGTGCCGAACAGCTTGAAAAGGCAATGTCATCGCGCAAGCGTTTGCGCAGCGAAGACGAAAGTGACCGTTTGGTTCGTGAGGCTCTTTCTCAATTCTACATACCACCGCAAAGACTAATATCGGCCCTTGACGATTGTCCCTTAGATAGTAAGAGAATTAAATTGGCCGGCGATCTAGATCTCGATCTGGCACATGAAATGAATCAAAACCAAAAAGAATTTGAAGTTATTATGGACGCATTAAGATTCGGCACATCCAGCCCGACTGGCAATGACTCCTGTGGACAGGCAGCCATGATGAGCGAATCGGGGTTATTTCATAATTTAGTTGTGACATCATTGGAGACGTGAAAGTATCAGTAAGAGATACGAATAAAAGCTCTTCAATAAAAAGAAAAGATTCTCTATTGTGTTGTACCAGAAGTAAACTTACATACAATTATTTCAGTTTGTATTCCTTAATTTGTATAGAACTCGAACAAAAATAAAAACACACCCAAAAATACAAATAATTTTTACACGACGTGATACTAGTCATCACTAATTTGTCAATATTGTTATCGTGTAAAATACTCAAAGTATTCCAAAATTCCATTAGAACAAATCTAAATTTAAAGGCCAAATTTTCCTAATTTTCCTAATTTTTGTTTTTATTATACTATACTACATATTTCAATAACAGCAATTTGTAGTACTTATGAATAATAATTATTGCTTTCTTTTATATAATTTCCAATGCCTAGTAAACAAACATCAAAAATAAAACAAAACTCTTCATGTTTTTTCAACAAGTATGTAATTTGATTAACCAATATTAGATTATTAGAAGTGCTGTGATATAATTCAGTAAGAGACAACAAAATATCCAAAAATACCGAAATGGCTAATAAACAAAACAATGCTTGAATAATAATTAAAAAATACACACAACAAATATGTATTTATATTACATACATGTACATACGTACATGTAAGTACAAAACGTAAATACCTTTCAATAAAAGGTTTTTCAAAATATATATTAAAAATATGTAAAATATGAATTAAGTTTTTACAAACAAATTAAATACAAAATTTAATAAAATGTAAAAACATTTTTTAAGCAAAATAAGAAATAAAAGTTGTTTTTTTTTTTTTAATTAATCATCTTTTTGTTGCATTTAAAAGCTTAATAATAATAAAAGTGTTCTTCTTAAAAGAAGGTATTTTTGTTGAACATAATTATTGCTAGTAGCATTATTAACTTGTAAGACGATTATTTTTATATTGGAAAACTTACTTACTTATTTAAATTGAAAGAAAACAAAATGACATTTTGTTTTTCCTTTTTGTTTGTTTGGCTTCTTTAGATTTATGTAGTTAATATTTTTATTTTTATCATTTATTATTTCAGCAAAGATAAAAAAGTTACAAAAAAAAGTTAAAGTAAATTTTGTTTGTTTATTAAAAATTATTATTATTATTATTATTATGTAGCTATTATAAGTTTATTGTTTAAGTTATCTTAAAAATATACAAAAAAATATTAAAACAAAAAAAAAATTAAGTAAAATAAAATTATTTAAAATTGCTTAAAAATGTATGTTTTTCTTATTCCAACATGCTAATTCTTTGTGATGCCAATGCCACATGGGTCTAAGGACATTCCCTGTCCTTCGCTTCGCTCGTTTCGTTGCGTTTTATAATAGTTAAACGAAACTCGTTTTTATTTTCGAATTTTGTTTTCAGTTGGATTTACTACAATTTGGAGATCAAAATAATCCCAATATAATAACGATTATTAAATTGTCTAGCTAAACAAATACAAATATGTTAGCTTTTTTAACAAGGGCCTGATTATGAGGTTCGCGGCGGATCGTTTTCATTTCGACCTTTCAAATTCGACTCGCGTCGTATTTCCTTATTAATGACTTCGCGGCGAAACGAAAATAGTTCTTCCTATATTCCAGTGATTTGACACTTGGTTTATTTTTTTCTTCCTATATTCCAGTGATTTGACAGCTTTCCACAAATTTTGTTTTGTTTTGATTGAATTTTTGAAATTTGCGGTGATTTATTCGAAATTGTATATTTTATTGTGGATTGTGGATAAATTATAAGAAAATTAAAATAAAGCTAACTCACATTTTTATATAATTACAATCAAGAAAGAATTAATGAAATCGAACAGTGAATAATAATAAACACACTTTCGCCAGTGAATCCGCCAAAAAAAAGCTGTCGAATTTCAACTCGCCAACAAACATTATGACATTTCAAATTCGCCTTCGAATTCGTTAATTGGTCGAATTCAAAACGAAGAAGGCGAAAGCGAAAGCAATAATTGAAAAATGGCAAACTCGATAGCAAAACGATTCGCCGCGAATCCCATAATCCGGCCCCACACAAGTGATTAAGGGCATTCACTAAGCTAAATGAAACTACAAAATGAGTTGAAATTTCCCCTCCGACAGCGACGTAGTGTAACATTTTCAGCTACAAAGTTAGTGCACTGCACACTGATTTTGACGTTTCACAATCAGTTGCTCAGTAAGGACACAAACATTTAAAATGAAATTAATCGTTTTATTTACATAAAAACAAGAGTGTAAATCACTCATATTATATGTACATACATATCTTCTTTTTGGTTTTATTGAATTATTGAAACAAAGAAAAACTATTTAAAGTTTTGGAAACACAAATGTTTCTTATTTTGTATATTTGCATTTGTCATTAATATGACAGTTGGATTGGTTGAATTTTGACTACGTTGTGTTTGTTCATCTGAGGTCTAATTTTTTTTTTTTGAACAATTAACTATTGTTGTCGTCATGTTATCTACATCTCAACAGAGTTCTCATTATCTTTCTCAACTGCAAGCAAAGAATTTATTTAGTAGATTTTATTAAGGGAGTTTTGGGGTTTGAAGCTTTTGAGAACAAAACCTTGTCAGAGCTTTAAAAAGCGGGAACCGACTTTTGCGAGGAGTTGACAAATGCTTCAAGAGCAATTCCTGTCATGAAAAGTGATGTCTCGAATTTGCCGTTCGGATTCAGCATAGGTACAGATTGTGGATCCCCTCCATCCCTGAAATGATTCGCACACAGGAATGGTTGAGAGTTGTAAGTCACTAGGTTCTGGTTCTCTACGGACTGTTGTGCCACCTAATTTATTTTGATTTTTTTTAGAGTAGGTATAGACCTAACGCAACGGCGTGTATTGCTGATCCATGGTAATTTGCTTTCAGCAACGTCAAAAGGGTTACTCGAAAGTCCATCACATATGATTTGCTTAGATGTAAATTCATGATGAAGTGCATCCTAATGCTAGGTGTGTGTAACACATTTTTTCCAAATAATGATCGTTTTTGTGCCATCTATTAATGCTAACTAATCCCTTAAAATGCTAAGAAAAAAACTGTTTAGTTTTTTATCGTCCACAATTTAATCGTTGTTTAAGAACGTTTTCAGGTAATCAACAATTAAAATCAACACTTTTAGTGTTTTCTATAAAATTCAACTCCTATTCTAAATTAATAGACCTACATGCCTCAGCAGTGTTTAAAAAGCTAAAATCGATTTGTTTAGAGACCAAGACCTAACTGGACGTCCAATAGCTAATAAAATTCACTGAAGTTTTAATGGCTTTTATTCTTACTTAAACAATTATGATTCGTATTGAAAAAAAAACATAAAGAGAGGTAAAAAAAACCGCATCAACAGAAGCTTGAAGACGAGAAATTTTATGGTGTGCATCAGATTGTTTTGATATTGTGGCAAAAATAAAACAGAAAGACGGCGTTAATGCAAGTCATTCAAAAGTTTTAAGAGTTATCAAAAATTTGAGCCATTTTAAACGAATGAAACTAAAGAAAAAAACACTACTTGACGAACGTCGAAAAGTTATGCGATTAGGGACTGTTCAAAACTCCAATAAGCGGAAAAATAACGGTACCTACCAGTTTTGATGGCTCTGAACGGTCCAACACATATCGTCACGATTTGGGAAAATAAAAATGTTTTTAAAGTTTCATCATAGTCATTGAGGAGGTGTTGTGATATGGAGAGGTGGCAGTTATTATAAATCAGTTAAGGTCGTTGCACCGAAAATTACTACAGCTGGGAATAAGGGTACTTGGAAAAAAGTTTCCTACCTACCAACATTAGAATGCGCCCATTCACTCGGTGGGCATAATAAAATCTTGACCAAGGGAGCATAAATGTGCACCTTCCTAAATGGCGTTTGCACGATAGCTAAATAAGTATCGCCTTTCATTAATTTCCAAACGTTATTTTAGAAAATTAAAGTCAAAATGTGTCGGCGAAATTTAGTTTTGTTACAAAGTGAAAATGAAAACTCAAAAAAATTAAATTAATACGGTTGCGAAGACAATTAAGAGATGAATCAGCCCCTCTATCTCCTCCAACTACTATTAACCATTTTTGTATAAACAATTCATAAATATGTACATAAGTTATCTTTTTTACTTATTGTTGTAAAATTTCGTTTTGGTAACAGCAAATTTCTTGAAAATTTTCACAATTTCAATTTCAAAAAACTAGTTTGGGAAACTTGTTTACATTTTCAAGTTAATGAACAAGCATTATCTTTCATGAGTTTTATATTGACATTTCAGTTACAGTCACTCCTATCGAGGTAACAGAGGAATTTTCTCCGATTTTTCCGAAATTTACCAATTTTGTAGTATCGTAACCAATCGAATACACAAGTCGGAAAAATCTGCGAAACAAATTTATATTATTGATATAATAAAAAATGTCAAACTCTTTCGATGCATGCCTTAAAAAGTTATTAGGAGTAATAACGCATATAATTTCATGCGAAGCGTGAAGATGTGTATACACAATTTTTATTCCGATTTTCTCCGACATCAAAACACTACAAGTATTGCAAGAAATAGATTTGTAAGTTTATTTTAAAGCGATTGTTTTTTGTGACTTTTATTAAAATTACTTTTTAAGGAAAAAGAAATTTAAGAGAAGTCAAAGGAGTTTGATATTTGTTGGACAAATTGTAAAATTTCAAATTGATGCGTTGATATAGATCAATATTTAATCTCCGAATCAGTTAGCAAGAGGGAAAAATATGGGTGTTTTCATAAATGGGCAGATTCAGACGACATAAGGAACTTGGATGTAAGGCAAGTTTCTAGTACATATCTGATTGGCCAGCTGCCAAAAAATTGCCTTCCAATTAAGGCAACTTTATTGGAAAGTTAGTCAAAAAATTCTCCCTTACTATGAAGTCAAGCCTACTTTTGTCAAAATGACAGTTGATCATGTTTTTTCATTTAACAGAATGTTGAACTTTATTACTCTATGATTTATTTATTTTCTGCACAATTCCATCTAATGTTTAGTGTAATAGGGTTCCTTGTCAAATTGAAAAACAAATAAGTAATATTCCTTTACAATACAAAATACAAATTGTTATGGGCTTGTAACTTGCTGAGGGGTGTTTTGTAGACAATAATGGGCAGGTTCAGACAACATAAGGCACTTCATTTGCAGTCAACTTCATTCTTTGAACGTAAATTTTGGCCAAGGCAACTAGATAGTTTTTCAAGTGTCATAAATTAAAATTCAGAACTTTACTTCACAAACCTCTACTTCAAGTTCATAGTACAAAAATTACCAAAATCATTATTTTCTACAAAACACTCCTCAGGTAAGCTACAAGCCTATCATGATTTGTATTTTGTATTTTAAAGAAATATTACTTATTTCTTTTACAAATTTACAAGGAACCTTTGTACAGAAAGCATTAAATGAAGTTGTGCAGAAAATAAATAAATCATTGAGTAATAAAGTTCAGCTTTTAGTTGAATTAAAAAACATGATCAATTGTCATTTTGATAAAGTTGACTTGACTTGATAGTAAGGGAGATTTTTCTTGCCTAACTTTCCAGTCAACTTTCCAATAAAGTTGCCTTAATTGGAAGGCAATTTTTTGGCAGCTGGCCAATCAGATGCAAGAAACTTGCCTTACTTTCAAGTCCCTTATGTCATCTGAACCTGCCCAATGTTTTTAGTAGTTTTTGTACGATGAACTGAAGGTAGAAGTAAGTGAAGTAAAGTTCCAAGTTTGAAATTTATGACACTTGAAAAACTAACTAGTTGCCTTGGTCGAAACTTACGTTCTGCAAATGAAGTGCCTTGTGTTGTCTGAACCTGACCAATGTCTGCCTAACTTTGACCTGCGTTAGACATGTTCATTAAATCAGATTTGCGATCGAGCAAACGCAGATGAATTGCAGAAGATATGTTCACAAACATCATAAATGATATTCGGGTGCAGGGAATTAACTTCACGGGAACTACCTTCACATGGGAACTAACTTCACCACTAGTGGGAATTAATTTAACCTTTTTTGGTGAAGGTGGGTCCTAGGTCCTATTTTATTTGTTTTATTTACTAACGACTTGGTTTCAAACTTAAAAAACTCGTCTGTCCTTGTTTATGCTGATGACATTAAGCTTTTCAAAAGTATAAAATCCTCCTCTGACTGTTTATTATTACAAGAAGACTTAACAATATTTAGGGAATGGTGCAATAAAAACCGACTTGTTTTAAATGTTGACAAATGTAAAACTATGAGTTTTACACGTAAAAAAATTCCGTTTTTGTACGACTATACGTTTGATTCTTGTCCGTTATGTAAAGTTTCTATGTTTTCTGACTTAGGTATTATTCTAGATCCCAAATTATCATTTAATGATCATTTAAGTTATATAATTAAAAAAGCCAATAGGGTTCTTGGATTCATTAAAAGATTCGGTCGTGATTTTCGGGATCCTTATGTTCTTAAACTTCTATTTATTTCGTTTGTTAGACCAATTTTAGAATACGGCTGTGTGGTATGGTCACCTTATTACTCAATACATGTTTCAAGAATTGAAGCGATCCAAGAAAGGTTTCTGCGTTTCTGTCTTCGGTCTCTTCCATGGGCAAGGGAAAATCTATTTCCTCCTTATTCTCAAAGACTAGCTTTGATCAGCCTCCCTTCTTTGACTAACCACAGAAAGTATTTACAATTTTGTTTTATTGTTGGGATTATTAATGGTTCGATATCATTACCATCAGTTCTAAGTAAATTAAATTTCAGTTTCAGTCGTGCAAGTTTAGGGCGACAGCAACCTATTATTCAAATATTTAGCAGATCAAACTATGGTGTATGTAGCCCTCTCAATCAGTTAATAACAATTTATAACGAATTTCATTTTTGTTTAGAATCTGTAAATGATAATATAAAATGTAAACAATTTAAACTTATGTTTTTCAACAATATTGTATAATAAATATAAATTATGATATTAGATATTATTAGATTATAAGAATTTTTTAAATATTGTTAACGTTAGATTTTAACGAATTAAATAAATAAACTCAAATAAACTCAAGAACACGAATGCGTTGTGATTCTTTCATAACTGTGAGCCATACTTGCTTTTTTTTTTTGTTGGGAATTTCTTTGATTTTAGTGCTCAAATGCAAAAGTTCTTTGCATATACCCAAACTCGCACCCACCCCAAATCCTATAGTGATCCGAAGCAGGGGGGTTTTTAGCAAAAGTAGCTATTCTAGACAATAAATCAATCATTTTTGGGTGTTTTGTATGTAAAAAAGTGAACTTTAAAAATTCGGCGTTGTTTCCATTATTTTTTTGGCCTTATTTCTTTTTATAAATCGAAATAAAGCCAAATTGGTTTTATTTCGTTTTGAACAACGAAATAAGGCCAAATTTGAAATTTGGTGTTATTTCATTTGGTACTATTTCACGTCACCAATTCAACGCTTGATATTTTTTCAGATATTTCAATCGTAGGTGGGAAGTTACTTCACACAATTTTCTTATGAAATTATCTCCCGCCTTCAGTAGGAGATAACTTCACAAACAAAAAGTGAAAATAATTCCCACTAGTGGTGAAGTTAGTTCCATGTGAATTTAGTTCCCGTGAAGTTAATTCCCTGCACCTGATATTCGTCGCGCAGATTGTGCATCCATATTTTTCTAACCGCAGAAGCACAGGAGTTAAAAGTAAAATATAAAGTGGTAACAATTTAAGTTTTATTGGAAAAATAAGCTGCTGCTTTGAATTTAGCTTCTAATCGAAAGAAGAATTATCTTGAAAAAAGAATTCAGGTTTGGAAAAAGTTAATTATAGAGGACGGCGTTCTTTAAAATTAAGAAAGTTGAAACATTGTTTTCTTTTGACATCTTGGTTATCAACAAAAAATCTCTCGGTGGAAATGTTCGATTTTTGTGTGACGTTTATGAACATTCTGTAACTATTTACAATCGTACTTAAGCAGGCATGCACTGCACACGTTCTGCAGAATAAGTGTGTCCATTGTCCATTAATGTATCAAGGCGATCAAAGACGATTGTATTAATTTCCGATCAGTTATCACGAAAGAGCTGAGTATAATATTAATGAACGATCTTAGACTGAAAACGATTGACGAGACGATACTGATAAAGTAATGTGAAGCTAATTATTGACGATAACGTTAATGATAATCATTGTGACGATTGTGGTTTTTAAAATTACGAAATGACTCCCCTTATCTAAAATATACTTGGGGATGGTTAGCAATCATAACTGTTGTAGTATCTTAACCCTTCTATTTTCATAAAGGTTTTTTTTCGATATGACTGTTTTTCTTCTTTGTTTGTCTTAATTATTACACAATCGAATTCGTCTTATAAACCTCTCTTTATGCAGGGACCCTTTGTCCAGTGACAATACGCCGCCGCCCGCATGATGCAGGAATATCCGCAGTCCAAAATATCGAATTTTCGTTTTACTTGATGTGAAGAAAGCCAGTTGCATTCTGGGCGTACCTGTGTGATGCCTATGTTTTTCTGTGCATCTGATCGCTCTCAATTTTAATTGTACAATAAAAAGAGAATAGAAGTAAGCACATTTTAAACTCGCTCTCCTGAAAAATTTTGATATTCTGACCTAAGCTAGTTCTGCAATAATTTTTGCATCTAATGTCTTCCCTGGACAACATTATCCAGTGTCCAAAAATCATCTGGAATGTGTTTAATTTTTCACAAATATTCTTCAAACAATGGACTAGATTGTGCTCTATCAAATAAAAAAAAAAAAAAAAAAAAAAACAATTTTAATATAATATCAACAGCTTTAACTTGTATTTAATATTTTTTGTGTATACAGATTTTCAATTTAATCCATACATATAAGAATAGTCTTTCAACCGCGACCGCAGCGAACTTTTGTTTGTAAACCTCACATAAACTTCGGTCGCTCGTCGAGACTAGAAATACTATTTTCTTCTAACACAGAGGATGCGTAAGTTGTTTCGAAAAATATAAGACAACTTTTACTTTTATTTTTATTTTTTGTAGATAATGTAGATAATTCGTGGTGTAACTTTTTCAAACTATTTTATTTAGTTTTTGGCACTTATTTGTTTTATATAATACCGAATTTATATACTTTAAATTTATTTATTTATGTACACTATACAGTAATGTAATTGTCTTGAAAACTTATGTAAGTGGTAATTTTGCTTGTTTGTTTTTGTATTTGTTTTTGAGCAAATATTAGTTTAATATCGTAACATGTTTTGTTTTTTGTTTTTTTTTTTCGATTTATAAAGTTTATGGGTTAATTACAAAAAGCAATAAAGTAAAAGCTAGATTTGTACAATTTTCAATGATAATTTTATATAATCAACAATATTTGTATAATAAGACCTATTTGCCCTCAACTTTCGTATGGAGGGTTTTTTTACGACTCTGATGAATCGAGGGAATATCTCTAATTGAATATTTGTTCCTGCCAAATTGTGATGGTGGACATTTTGTTTGACTGGTCTCAGTCATGGGTGCTCTCTTGGCATCTGGTTGTCGTTTTTTGCTATCAATTGGAATGTGTTTTTGTGCTGAAGTCTTTTGTTCCACGAGTTTCGCATTCAGCTTGCGAACTGTGTCTGGCGATAGGATTGTTACTTTATTGACATTTGATTTTGGGTAGATTTCGCTCTTTGTCTCCGATGGTGACTTTTTCGGCTGCTCGGACCTACGTAAATTAAATCGAGTGCTGAAAGGTAGTTCCTTGCTCGGCGGCGGTGGCGGCGACGAAGATGTCTGGCTCTCGAATTTCTTCCAAATTGATCTACTAGGAGGTTTTACTTCCGGACTTCTGTTAGAAGGAGCCATTTTCCTTCGTAAATAACTGAATCGTTTGGTTGTTGGTTTTTCAGGAATGACTTCAGTTGGCGAGGAAACATTCTCATCCGAACCGGCCTGTTTAAGAACAACCTGGGTGGAAAATTTGTGCCGTCCAAATATGGGAGTCTCATGTACTCGATAAACTTTGGAGTCAGAATTATGCTTGTTGTACATTTTGAGTGGAGATTCATCTCTTGCATCACGATTTTTGAAGAAAGTTTTCATTGAGTTTTGAGATTTTGAAATATTATTACGATTGGCTTCGTCTAAAGTCTCAAATTTAGACTTGCACAGGTTCAGTTTAGCCCTGATGTCATCAATGGCCATTTGATAAGATTTATGGGCTGTATTTTTCTTTACTTGTATTTTTGTGTTGGCTTTGGAATCAATTTTTTCGTTTTCGTTTTCATTCTGTTCGGTAAGTTGAGAATGTTGCTGAGGCACAATTGTGTTGTTATCTACCAATTTTGATGAAGATGGAACCCAACTATTAGCTTCCATAAAGTCTAGGCTCGTATCGCAACTCGTATCACAGCTATCCGAGCACTCAGTCAAGTCTTTGACACTATTAAGAGTCAGACTGCCGTTTTCTTCTTTGTGAATTAGAAAACCTTTTTGGCCAATCATATCACTCTTGCATTTGGGTTTCTTATTGAGAATATTGTCGTCTTCCAAGGCACAGCGGACAGCTTCCAAAACTCTGTCAGTCTTCAGCGTTCCTTCAGATGGCTTATTGAATACTTCATGGCGCTCTTCTTCACTAACTGAACTTTGTTTCATATAACGATGCGGACTACTAGAATTCTGTTCGTTTAGCATCTTTTGCTGCCGTCTCTCTCTTATACTTCCACGAATTCTTTCTCCATTTGGTGAGAAATCTTTGCCTAAATGAGGCGATTTTGGTATACTCGTCGGTACGAATACTGGTTGTGTTTGTGTTGCTACCATTTGTTCTTCTTTTATCCCACCACAATCCTTTTGATTTTTGTTTTTTTCTGCGAATAGATTGTCATTGCTGAGATTTGATTTTGGTGATAGCAGGCCATCTGGGGTTGAAGTTTGACTGGAATCTCTTGAGGAATGCATTTTAAATTGATCAACTTCGTCAACCATTTGTGGTGGTATAGGTTGGCCATTTGATGTGAGTTTGTATAAACGTTTTAGCCAAAATCCAAGGACTTCGAATGGAGGCCTAAGAGCAAAAATTAATACATATAAATTATTATTTCAAAATACTTAAGAAACTTTTCTTTAAATTAGTTGAAGTCGGCCAAATCACCCCAAAAATAAAACACGATTGTGGTTTAATTAAAGAACATATTTAAAACAGCTAGAAAGCTGTGGCCAAAGGATCAGGATTCAACTTGCATTCATTCTCGTTTGCATTTCTTTGTATTTAGCTTGTTTTTATTATTTTAGAATGCTGAAACAAACAAATGTACAAACCTTTTATCTGGATTGAGGTCACAGCACAAGAAGGTTATTTTGTAAAATATCTCAGGACACTGCTGGCAAAATTTTTCCATAAAAACCTGCTTATTTAGCCCAAAATCAGATGTCCTTGGCAAGTAGTCAGGATCAGCTTCAACACGCCCAATTATCTAATAATCAAAGAGTAAAGTATATAACACCAATATTCTTTTGTTCCTATTCATAAAATACATACCTCACATAATATTATTCCGAATGAGAATATATCAACTCGCTCATCATATTTGTTTCCTTTCATCATCTCCGGCGCCATCCAATAAGGATTCCCAACGACAGTGTACCTTTGTCTTCTTTGCCGACTTCGATTTCTTCCAATCGAACCTGTTTTTGATGATTTATTTGAGCATCTTTCGAATGTCCCTAGCGTAGGTGATGTAATGATTCTTGCTAGTCCAAAATCAGCCACTATTACCGTCAGATCATCTCGGACAAGGCAATTAAGTGAATTCAAATCTCTATGTATAATGTTCTTCGAATGAAGATAGCTCATTCCACATGCAATGTCCTTGGCAAACGAAATTCGCTGTTCCCATAACAAGGGCAATTCTGAGTCATGGATGAGTTCCTTAAGCGATCCACCAGCAATAAATTCGGTTATTAAGTGTAATTTCTTTTCTTTGTACAAAACTCCAATGAATTTCAACACATTTTCGTGATGCAATGATCTCAAGACTGCTACTTCTTTTAAAAAATTTTGTTGAGCCTCCGCATCCACCCGGTAAAGTTCTTTTAACACCATAACCTCTTTGGTCACTTTGTGAGTTACCTTAAAAACTTGTCCGAAGAAGCCCTTTCCGATAAGTTCACCCTGTACCAGGTCTGATGGTTTGAAAATTTCATGTGGATTCTGTTCTATCCGAAAAGATTTGGTTCTGGACAAATCATAGAGTTCATTATTAGGTTGATGGTTTTCATCCAACAACTTGGACATACTTGAGCTTCGCTCTTTTTGATTTAAACTAGAGGAATTATAAAGGGCTGAGCCTTCTCGCTTTTCCGGTGAATCAAATGGAATGAGATTATTTTTTTTGTTTTTAAGTAGACGACTTTTAAGACCACTCATATACCCTTCGTCTTTTTTCTGAAACAATCTTTCTTTGTCTTCTTTCGTAAGGCGCGGTGATTCAGATTTAGGTAATATCGGTAAATAATTCTTTTGTGGCGACTCATAGTCATTGTTGTTACGACTCACATCTTTGGGATCATGTTCTACGGTCAGTTGTAGTATTCTATCAGTACTCCGAATGAGATTGTCAATGTGTTCAATGGAAGTATTTCGAACCGGGGTACCGTTTACTTCGAGAATTCGATCCCCGATTTGAACGTTTGCTACTTCAGGATGCAAGTCGATTCTGAAGGATATTTTTTTACACAATATTCAATGAATAAATCTAATTTTATTGAATTGAAAAAATAAAACAAACAAACCAACCAACTAACCAAAAAAAAAAACAAAATAGTTAGGAAAGGTTAATAATTTATGTACAAAAACAAAAGAAAAACAATGTTAGTGATTAAAAATGTACCTATGGCTATGAAGTCCATTGGGTGAATTTTTCGCCGTAGTTATAGAGGAGAAAACATATTTTCCAACTTGTCCCAAAATCCTACATACACAACTTAACATTAAAGAGAAAAAATATATTGTATTGTTTTAATTCGTACACTTACAAATTTTTAATTTATTTTATAAACAATGAGTAAGTTTGTTTTCTAGAGATATAAAAATCACGATTCGTAAACGCACAATCTTAGTTTGTATTGCTTACTGCTTCACATTTTACCCTTTTCTTGTTTATCGGGAACTATTCATGGGCAATATGACGAGACTGAACTTCACCAAAGATATATCTGAGGTTTTTGTCTCATACATTTATTTTCAGATAACAACAAAAGAAAAATAAACTACAAAAATAATAAATGATTTCATTTTCTTTTCTGCATAAAGTCATTCAATTTAGATGACATGGTGTTTCACATGTAAACAAAACACAGGCGTAGACATTTGGACTTTGTACCTATCTAACCTGATATTGAGTAACTAAAGATCAAACGTTTGAATAAAGATTACTAACAGAATTCTTTAAATTTAGCATGCTTCAAAGGCCAGAATTGTCAACTTAAGCTTGCTTTAGTGTCTTAATATCCAAAATATCTTCACTGATATGCCTGGTAACCACAATAAACTAGATAAAGGGAGTCGCCAAACATGTGCAGCAAAAACAAGAAGTGTGGGTTGAAGCTTTTGTTTTAATTTGTTTTCATTATTTGATGTGAATGAGTTAATAACTTTATAATATAATACGCAAGGTGTATTTTGAGTGTTTAAATTTAAGAAGCCACTTTAAGTCTGACAGACAAGGTCCTTTGAGAGAAGACTTCACTTCTTCTGATATATATAACAAAGCCGCTGGAGGAGATGGCTTAAATGCCGAGCTTTTTGAAGCAGCTGGAGGAGCATGCACCAACTTATCTGTAAGATATGGTAGAAAGAAAGCATGCCTGGAGACCCTCTAAATTGCACCAACTAAAAAGGAATCTGTCTGCTCAACATCGCATACAAATTATTCTCTTTTGTATTATGTGAACGTCTTAAGACCATCGTAAACAACTTGAAAGGTCCTTATCAGTGTGGCTTTAAACCAGGAAATTGCACAGTCGATAAAATATTCACATTAAGACACATCCTGGAAAACACCTAAGAACATGAAAACGACACACACCATCTTTTCATCGATTTCAAGACTGCATATAACACTGTATTGATCCATGTCTAGTTTTGGCATCCCTGCCAAACTCGTCCGATTGTGCAGGATGACCGGAGATTTTGCGCTGTTCCATAAAGGTTGGAAACAACTTGACCGACGTTTTGTATGTTAAAAAAATAGTGTCATATGATTTCTCTAACATCATCCTTGAAAGAATAGTGCAAAGGTCCTTAGTCATAACTAGAGGCACTATCTTTCAAAAGTCTGTCCAATAATCGGAAGAACTCAGCGTGATGTCAATTGAGGCAGAGTCAGTGCAGATGGGTTTAGTGGTTAGCTTGGACTATGAAGAAAGCGCATTGGGTAGAGAAAAGTTCTTCGTATGATCTACGGTGCATAGGTGATTGGAACAATGAGATTTACGGGCTTTACAATATAACCTTCAAAATAGAGAGAAAGTTAAATTAATTCATCGATATTGGACTTTTGAAAAGCTAAATTTAGGGGGTTTTAGACATTTTTCTATCATTTTAGGGTTTACCGAATAGTAAAATCGTGAAATTAAAGCAGACACATTTTTTTAAATATTTTTGTTGACTTGTGTAATCTACATAAGAAGAATGGCATCAGTAGAGATGGTGTTTTGCAAGCGTCCAAAATGCAGTTTCAGATTGTTTGATACTTTAAATTATTTATACTTTAATTTTAAATTTAGTTTGAACTAAATTTTATTTATACATTTTTGTGAAAATTACATTAATTTTATTATTATTAAATCATTATTGTTCCTATGAAGAAGTTTATTATTTTTAAAGGAAAATATTAATTTATAAGATACTTTTAAAAGCAAGGCCTAAGATTTTGTTTTCTATTAACTGGGCGGCGATAGCTCGATCTTGTCACTCGAGAAATATCTGTAAGTACTACTGTGATTAACGTGGTACAGTATGAATTCTAGCACCGGGGGAAACTGTCAACAAGGAATATTATTTAAGCGTTATGCGTCAAGCTATTCGTCTGAAATGGCCTTTGTTATGATCGACCAACTATTTGTTCCTTCATCACGATAATGCACTATATTATATACTGCATTGGTTCATCGCGACTTTTTTAAAGGATATACCGGAAAAAACTATTTATACTGTTTCGAAAACTTTGAAGGGGTTGAAATTTGATTTTTTAAGAATAAATAAGAAATTTACATTATAAAAACAAATTCATCTTACTTTTTGATCACATTAGTCCATTCGGAATTCAGAATGGTTCATGCCCCAATTACTTTGTCCAATCGAAATAAAACTGACATTAATGTAAAACATCATTACTACTTTTTCTAACCGAATTCTTAAAAATATCTTCAAATATAAAATTCCATAGCTCAAATAAGGGTTCAAGGGCTAAAACTAATTGTTCATGTATCTACCGAATTTTAAAACGAACACATAATAAATATGTTGTAAAAAAATGATAAGCGAGGCTGTTAGTTTTCTATTTAAATTTACCATCCCAATTGATTATTTTTATTTAAGTGCAATAGGTAAGGTATGAAGTTTTAATATCTAAAAACTTTACATGAGTACAGGAATTTGTATGACCATGATTTAAAAAAATAAAGAAACAATTAAAAAACAATAACTCACTCTGATATCCGGACGGCACGGCAGCAAACGCCATCACTTTCGGCAGGAAATTGATGGCTATTGTTCTCATGATCTGTTGTCAGACGCAAAGTGGACGCATCCGACCACGGAATCTTAATCAAACGAATGGAATGTAATGGCTGGCTTTTGTTTGTATCACCAAGAGTTTGTTGCTTAGATTGTTCTGAGTTTGTACTTATTGCACTGACTTGTTCCTTATAGCAATGGCCGCAAAACAACTTCGATCTTTCAATCAAGGCATATGTATCTCCATCTCCGATATAAGTGCCACAATGCTGGCATAGAAAACATTCTGGATGGAACTTATGATCCCCGGCAACCATTACAGGACCAGTTATTATTAGATTGCACTGCTGGCACGATTGTCCGAACTGGGCCCAGTAGTCGTCCTTGCAAAAGAGTAAGCCATTTCTTTCGAAATACCAACTCGATAAGTGGTTGTCGCATACCGAACAGCGAAAGCATTCCGGATGCCAATACTGACCCAATGCAGTCTTGTATTCATTTTCAGCAATCTGATTGAGGCAACCTGAGCATTGGATATCCTTATGAGTGGACTTATCTGCAAATACAAAAATATTTATTAGTAAGCAACCATTAAGTTTCAAAATTCGTCAAATAAGAGCATAAACGAGTTTAAGTTTAAATCAAGAACAAATGATTTGCATGATTGTCAGCTCTGCTTTAAGCCCAAACCAATAACGACTAACGCATGTTAGGAAGAAGTGTATTTTGAGCAACTTCCAAATCTTTTATTTTTCTTGTTTCTAGCTTATCTGAATTATCAGGTGCAAAATTGTATTATTCCTAATTTTCAGAATGTTTGCTGCAAAATTACATACCGTTTTTTAGGATTTCCTCCATGGAACCATTCTTTTGTTTCTTAGTACAGAGGCAGACTTGAATTTGTGAGTAGGTATATTTCTTTTTTGTTTACTTCGAATTGGAGTGTTTTAAAAGCTGAATAATCAGATTGTACACAATTGAGGAACTTTATTTCTTTTCTTCATCGATAATTGTTTTTGTTCGTTTAATTAATAAACATGGCACAAGATAGGAATGAAGACATAACTTTAAAGCAAAGAAGAAAACATAAAATTAACTTTTCTGAAGTACTCTAGAAACCAAACCAAAACTAGTTAGCTATACACAAATTCGTCATACAATGCACATTGCTTGAGTTCGCTGTTCACGAATCACGAACGAGTTGAGTTGAGTACGATACGCGACAACGACAAGGCCGAGGCGCCGAGGAGAGAGAAATAAATTAACCACTGACAGTAGTACAGTGGCGGCCTTATAATAAAGCCTGTTAATTTTGTATGCAGCCTGTTTATATGAGGCAGTTTAGAGAATTCGTTAGTACATCAATCATAAAGCACTTTTCACATGAGCACGACCAACGACCAACGAATGAACGAATATTCGTCGATTTTGACATTTCTTTCACATGAGAGCTTTTAATTCGTCGCGAATGAAGTTTGACTTTTAGGTTATGTAGCGCACCAACAATTTATTCGTTGCAGTGTGGATGGTATGTGGAACGCGATCAACTTATTCGTTGCAGTGTGGATGATATGTGGGACGCGAATAAAGTTTGACAGTTCGTATCAACTAGAATTTTGTTCGCGACGAATAAATTTGTTTTCTTAAATTTATTAATATAATGATATTGAAAAGTAAAAGTATGCATCATAAATCAAATAGAAACTATATTGCTATCGTTTTGTTAAGATTTTGTGTTCAAATATGTCTTTAAACGTATATAAAATCACATTTTGTAATTCATTCGTCGTTCGTTGGTCGCGCTCATGTGAATGCTACTTAAAGCACTTTTCACATGAGCACGACCAACGACCAACGAATGAACGAATATTCGTCGATTTTGACATTTCTTTCACATGAGAGCTTTTAATTCGTCGCGAATGAAGTTTGACTTTTAGGTTATGTAGCGCACCAACAATTTATTCGTTGCAGTGTGGATGGTATGTGGAACGCGATCAACTTATTCGTTGCAGTGTGGATGATATGTGGGACGCGAATAAAGTTTGACAGTTCGTATCAACTAGAATTTTGTTCGCGACGAATAAATTTGTTTTCTTAAATTTATTAATATAATGATATTGAAAAGTAAAAGTATGCATCATAAATCAAATAGAAACTATATTGCTATCGTTTTGTTAAGATTTTGTGTTCAAATATGTCTTTAAACGTATATAAAATCACATTTTGTAATTCATTCGTCGTTCGTTGGTCGCGCTCATGTGAATGCTACTTAAAAGAGTTGGAAAGAGCCTGATCTTGGCATAACTTGAGTTTATTTTGCAATTCGATTTTGACGTTTAACAAATACTAGAACTGTCAAATTTTGCATGAGAAATTAAATGAGAAATTTACACAATTTGGTTAAGATTCTCAAAGGATTTCGGTGGATAAAATTATCCAAATTTATGTGTTAAATTCAGCTAAACTTCATTATGTGGCTTTTATTACAAGAATTTCACTTATGTCAAAGAAAATACAAAAACTATATTTTTTTCGAATAGTTATAAGAAAAGTAAATCATTAAAACGATTTTTTTTATATAACTGAATACGTTTATTTTTGTTGCTTATTTTTATCTTTGAATATTAAATTTTTAAAATTTTGTACGAAATTATAAAAAACAAAATAATTTTTATGAGCGGAGAAAACAATTTTTTGATGTTTTATATTTGATGGTTTAAGGAATAGGTGATTCAATTACTCGCAGCATTTAACCAAATGAATTAAAAGATCGTAGACGCAAGCCTTTTTGTGTAAACTTATTATTTTACACAATTTGTAAACTTACCACTTTGCGGGAATAAACAAAAATATAGTCCGATTTTTATATTTGAAAGTTGACACAATTGATCACTTGTCATAATGATTTAAAAGAAAATTATAAAAAAATTAGCGAAAGAACTAATTTTAAATTAATAAAATTGACAATTTTTAAGAGGTTGTTGTTAATAAAATATTAGGAATAATTTATATTTGATTTGTTTCCATGTTTTTCATTTTTGAAACTCAAGCTGAATGAAATGAAAATTGAAGGAAAGGGGTTCGTTTTTAAAATATAGTCTAACCTTGTGTAGATCTTTGCGTGCAACAGATGGCGCTATATTTATTGAAACTAACTTTTTGCAAAATAACAAACAACATTACAGGGTATGCCAATTTCCATATAATTAAACAACTAGGCCAAGTCAACCATACCGACGTTGAAAACCAGAATGAGTTTATCTTCAACTCTTTTTAATACTTGCCTATATACATTTTTAGGTTTTATTTTGAAGGGTAGTCGTTCAACAGTTGATACGGAGGGGTCACAAAATTTTGTATGAGCAAAAAAAAATAAAAAATATGCGTTTACAAGAAAGATTAAATAAAAGTTTAGTCGTCAGCTCATTGGAAATCACACAATAAGCAATTCATTGATATACTACTACTAAAAAAATGATTCTACTTCTTAAGCTATGCTTGACCTCTTGTTGTTTGGCTTCAAAAAGCTTCCATGAAAACGTTGTAAGTCGGGTATTACATAGCGCATGTTTTTTCTTGCATCAATGAAGTGCGAAAGAGAGAGGAATAAATAAAAAATGAATTAGAAATTAATCTGTCTCGGCATTTTTTTGACATTTGTCTTTCCTTTTCTTCGTATTTTTTCGCATTTGCTTCACTTCGTGTTTGTGTTTAGTAGAGCTAATACCTCAATATGGGACACGAATGTGAATTCAAGTGGACGATAGGTATACGGTTGGGTACACCGAGCGAGCAACGAAAGTAGAAATAAAAGATATCTGTCAAAATAATGCAACAGACTTAAACATCCGAAAAAACTTCGTGTAATAATGCGCGCATCACCGAATGACACTTCAAAACAAAACAGCCGATTAATACGCATTAAGGCCATGTGTAAATTGCGTTAAAATTTGCGTTAAAACTTCTACCACGATTAAAATTTGACGTCTTCTTTGAGGTGGGATCACATTTGCTGTGTGAATTGCGTTAAAAAAATTATTTTAACCAAGATTTCTGAGCAGGTTAAAAAATTTCCCTCGATAATTTAAGAAATTTCCCTGAACAAAAATTGGTTTCTATTTCGCGGAAAAATAATTTCTCTTACAAAACATATTTTTAAGAAAACAGGGTTAATAAAAAGTCTCTGAAACTAAAAAAAAATCTTTTTTATTTATTGTTCTCGATTCTAGTGTCATATTTTAAAACAACAGTAAAAAATATTCAAACAAAATTTCTCTATCAATAGAAACGTTAAATTTTAACACACTTTAACCTGCTCCACAGCTCAATAAATTTTAACCCATTTTATTCACCTCATTAGTGTCAAATTTTAACGCTGGTTTAATTTTAACACACATTTTAACGCAATTCACACACGGCCTTAATACATGCTCTGTGTAATACAGGACTAACAGACAAAACTCACATCCTCATTGACACACCGCCTTAAATAGAGTTCATCGATTCATTGTAAACTTTTGACAGACCAAAATAAACTGAATTACTTTCGGCTCTCCTTGTCTATCATCTTTGGTTTGTACACGTACACTTCAATACATTTAAATACTTCGGCGCACTGCTAGGCTGCCTTCTAAACTCAATTGAAGGAACACGTCAGTGACTTTCTAGAAAACTAAGATCTTTTTCAAATTTTAGTTTTTTGAACTATTTATGCGAAAAGATAATAATATCTTCAATTAAATTAGTAATTTCCACTACAGCATAATTGAAGTGCTGACCTATTGTAAACTTCAAAAAAAAGAGGAAGCCGGTTATTCGCCGAGTATCGACAAAAGGTAAGATTGACCATTAACCTGAAAAAATAGGGAAAAGTTGAAAGAACTTGTGTTTTTCTTTTTGTTTAATCCACTTTTTTATTGAAGATGGTAAAGATACAATTAATGCCATCTTATGGCCTTCGTGCCATTGCCATATTGGCCATCACTTTATGCGGCCTTCAAATGACCAATTCGGCTGCTGTGATGTCTGTAGACTTGGGCAGTGAATGGATGAAAGTGGGAGTAGTTTCACCAGGTGTTCCAATGGAAATCGCTCTCAATAAGGAATCAAAAAGGAAATCACCAGCAGTTTTGGCATTCAGGGATGGTGTTCGATCGTTTGGTGAAGATGCACAAACCGTCGGTGTAAAGGAACCAGCAAGTGCTTATGCATATTTGTTGGATCTTTTGGGCAAACAAATTGATAATCCAATTGTCGAATTATACCGGTGAGTGATGTTCAATTTTTTTGTTTCTTATTTGAATTGTGAAATTACATATTGTAAATCGTTAATACTTTATTTTAAAGTCACGTGGCAATTGTAAAAAACATTATGGCTTAAAGTCTATAAGTTACTAAGATTTTAAACTACTCTTCAGTTCAATGAACTCATCACACATTGTGACGTATAGAGGCGCATGGTCTACGTTGACGAAGCAGAAGAATGTACCTACTTGCAATTTTGTTTAAACATTTCTTCCCACAAATAATTATAGTTAAAAGTGTGTTTCTTTTATTAATTTATTATTTGTTTTAAAGGTACAATAATTATACACAAAATAAATCTAATACAAGTCTAGAAGATCGGTTCTAAATGCATAATTTATACTAATTTTGTTAATCTTCGTTAGATAGTCTTTGCCATTCTCTTTCATTCAAAATAATTTATGTATGCTTGATGCTCCGTAATTATTATTCACTTTCATCTCGATGATGTTTGGACTACATAGGTAATCTTCGTAAATATTTCATTGTGTTTTGTATTGGTGAAAAGCCACGACTTAACTATGCGTAGCCTTATGAATTATTTTAAAAGAATTAGTAAGAATTAGTACTTGAAATATAGTATACCAAATAGTTATACTATTTCCTTAAAACCAAAGTTCAAACCTTAGGTTGAGTTAGATAAAAGTGCCTGCTGGCTAAAAGACTAAGATATTTACATCATTTAGTCCATTGTGATATATGTAACATATGCGTCTAGAGAATGTTCTTTACTCGCAGGAATGTCATATTAAGTGCGTCAGACTATAACATCTGAATTTGTTGGATGGTTAAATTTAATGTATTAGAACATTAGATGCTTTGTCTTTTTAATGTTCCAAAGGTTCTGCACACATATAATGGAGCTGCTGTGCAATTAACAAGGAATCAGGTGCTAAGAGAACTTGAAATCAAGATTTCGTCAGATTTGTATTATTTTTCTTACACGTTTAGTTTTTTCTCTCTTTATTATCTTGCTTTGTTGACATGATTAGATTTATTTGCTAGCAAACTGAAAATACAATTTCGTCCAGGTTTGCAAATTTTTTGGAATGGCTCTATGGCCATACAACCACAAGATCTGAATGTTTATACATGCTTGGCTATATGGAAAGATGTTTACATACGTAGTCGTGCCTTAACTTCTGTTACAAGCATAAAACAGAACATAAACGATGTTTTGTATTTATTGTAGTTTCATTTATTTTCCATTACATAGTTTAATTAATAATTAATTAATTCACTCCAAATGACTGACCTCTGCTTTATTGTCAGTCCTTAAACGTTGTGGCCGTTGTCCTTTATCTTAATTATTTAAAAATTTTATTAACAAGTCTCTCAAGCACGCTCACCAATTCTGACCAAAAAAAAATCTTAAGGATTAAAATATGGACTTCTTGAGAGCCAATCTTAAGCTTCTTTAAAACCTTCTATATTGATCCTAAGCAATATTGTATTGTATTGGTTTTGTTTGCCTGACCATTGTATCACCATTGAAAAGAGTATTTATTAAACATCTCTAAGGAACGACTTGTATACAGTGTTAAATTTGTTCCCAAAAGTTGCAGGATGTGACATTTTGGAGGCACGACTTTTAATCAAACCATAACAGGAGCGTGGTGGTGGTTACATTTGACCCTTCCAGCTCTTCCATAATCTCGACGATTTTTCCTCTCCGACTCTTCTGCATTCTTAAGGCATTACCTTTTCGAGGCGTGTGTCAAATCCCCTTCCACTTGCGCTTTCGTTTAATAATGTGAAGAGGTTCCTGACCCGATATCCTACATAGTTCCTCATTGGATACACGTTTGGGGCTGAAACTTATAGGATAGTGCGTCGACACCTATAAATGAAAGTCTACAGTTTCCTGTTAATAATTACTGTTATTTTCCAGGTGCTGCAATTGTATAACAGCACTGATTCGTTGTTTAAGCGATTGTTCCTTCAAACATTGGTGGGAACATGAGTGGGAAGTTCCGAGGCCGAACATCTTAGCTTATCCTGTGTTGATTATCAGTCACACGATTTCTGCTTCTCTAATTCTTATTAGTTATGAGATTACTTATGGGTCTTCTATCGACTATATATGAAGTTTCGAGAAACCTTAAATGTTATTCCTTTGTCTTCTTGAATAATTCGTTTTAAAGTTAATTCTTAGTGCTGATTCCAAATCTGAACTCTGACTTTAGCTGTATGTACTCAAACTCAGAAACACCAGTTTTCAGCATTATTTTTATATTGTTTTCAATATAAATATTTCAAAAACCTTATGTTTAATCTTAACACTGCAACTTTATAATGAGAATAAGATCAACAATTATTTTATACCGGTTTGCGTTTTTCTGTTAAGAACCGTTTTAGCATAAATACTTCGGCGTGTTTGTAAGGTGTATGTTTGAAAGGTGAAAACTTACAACTAATGAGTATTTTCTGAAAAAATAAATAAGATTCTCTAAATTTTTAAACGGAATATTGAAGTAAAGTATTGAATTATAAAAGGTTGTATCTCAAAAACCTGACGTGATAGATTGATTTTAAAGTCGGATTCCAACTAAAGCCACCAAAAACCTTAAAAAAATATAATTTGATTGCCAGCTAAATAACCTTCTTGACCAATGCAATTAAACACTTCTGCTTTAATTTCCACGATCAATTTATAGTGCTTATGTATAGAAATTAAGATTGTTGCTTATAAATTAGCTTTCACTCGAAAATGAAAGAAGTGCTACGAAGGAAAATAAATATATGATTTTTGATTTTGTTGCGATTTTAAAACTTCTAAATATTTTCTCTTTCAATTTCCTAACAGAAAACGTTTCCCTTACTATGAGATTGTTGGCGATGAAGAACGCTACACCGTCCTTTTCAAAAAGGGCGATGAATACTTTTCGGTTGAGGAATTAGTTGCGCAAATACTCGTGAAAGCTAAAGAATTTGCTGAAGACTCCACCAGTCAGACTATCACTGAATGTGTCCTCATAGTACCAGGATTCTTCGGTCAAGCCGAACGTAATGCCTTGCTTTCTGCCGCACAACTCGCCAACTTAAAGGTTCTGCAATTAATCAACGATTATACAGCTGTTGCTCTAAACTATGGAGTATTCCATCGGGCAGAAATTAACGAAACCGCTCAATATTTCGTTTTCTACGATATGGGAGCACAGAAGACATCAGCAGCTGTTGTAAGCTACCAATTGGTTAAGGACAAGCAAACCAAGGAAACAAATCCAGTGATACAAGTTCTCGGAGTTGGCTATGATCGAACCCTTGGAGGATTAGAAGCTCAGCTTAGGTTACGTGATTATCTGGCTAAAGAATTCAACAGTTTGGGAAAGACTAAAACCGATGTGACCAAGAACAATCGAGCAATGGCTAAGCTATTCAAAGAATCTGCACGACTTAAAAATGTCCTCAGTGCCAACATGGATCACTATGCGCAAATTGAAAATCTAATTGAAGACCATGACTTTAAACTTCAGGTTACTAGAGAGATTTTCGAAGAACTATGTGCTGATATCTGGCCACGGAGCATTGAACCTTTGCAGCAGGCTATAAAATCATCGGGCTTGTCGTTGGATATGATTAAGCAAGTTATTTTGTTTGGCGGTGGTACTCGTGTGCCAAAAGTGCAGGAAATTTTGAAAGATTATTTGAAACAGGACTTGGGCAAAAGTTTGAACGCAGACGAAGCAGCTACAATGGGAGCAGTATACAAAGCAGCTGATTTAGCAACTGGCTTTAAAGTGAAGAAGTTTTTGTTAAAGGATGCCGTCATTCTACCCATCCACGTGTCTTTTGAGCGTGATCCAGGTGATGGAGCTAGTGTCCGTCAAGTTAAGAGAGTTCTTTTCGGACCAATGAGTTCGTATCCACAGAAAAAGGTCATTACTTTCAACAAGCACACAAGCGACTTTGAGTTCTTTGCCCACTATGGTGATTTGAATCATCTAAGCGCCGAAGAAGTGTCTTACGTTGGATCATTGAATTTGACAAAGGTGAAACTTGTCAATGTCAAGGAAACTTTGGAGAAAAACTCAAACGAAATTGTCGATTCAAAGGGCATCAAGGCCTACTTTATGTTAGACGATTCTGGATTATTTAGTTCAACCGGTGTTGAGTTTGTCTATGAGAAACAAAAATCGGAAAAGGATGATGCAGATATTGAAGGCACCTTAGCCAAGTTAGGAAGCACAATAAGTAAACTTTTCTCAAACAGTGATGATGATTCGAAGGTTGATGATGACAATTCAAAACCTGAAAAACCTGAGGGCGAAAAACCATCCGAAACCGAAAAGGAGCAAAAAGCAAAAGAAGATAACACTACAAAAAAAGAAGACAATAAGACTGAAGAAAAAGGTAAGTGGATTTCATTTTAACTTTTTGATAGAAAATTCAATATTTTTTGTATATCTAGTTCCCAAAAACAACACATTAAAGATTGTAACTACCAAGGAGCCAATTGAATATGAGCTAACTCTACAATACACCAAACCTCTGGAAGGTGACGGGTTTGAAAATTCCCTTAAGAAACTAACAGCTATCAATAAAGTCGAAAGCGAACGTGTGCGTTTGGAATCGGCTTTCAATGCCCTCGAATCGCATGTCATTGAAACACAAGAGAAGCTTTCAAGGAGCGAATACTCAAACTGTGCTACGGAGGAAGAGATGGCTAAGATACTAGAAGAGTGCTCCTTTATCTCTGAATGGCTGTACGAAGATGGTGCTGACGCAGATGCAAATACTTACGAGAATAAACTCACTGAGTTGAAGAAATTGACCAATGTTGTCCTTGGGCGTCATTGGGAGCACGAAGAACGCCCCGAAGCTCTAAAGGCCTTGAATGGCCTCATAGATGGTGCTAAAGGATTTTTAGAAAAGGCCAAGAACTTAACAAAAGCAGTAAATCCTGAGAGAGATATCTTTACCGAAGTTGAAGTGACTACATTGTCTAAGATTATAGAAGAGACATCCAGTTGGCGTACAAAAGAAGTAGCAGCTCAGAAAAAACTCAAACGCAATCAAGAACTGCGGCTAACTGTCAAGGATATCACAGATAAAATGGCTCTACTCGATCGCGAAGTACAGTACTTAGTGAACAAGATTAAGATCTGGAAACCAAAAGCTAAGCCCACCGTAACTGAGACCAAAGCGAAATCAGAATCAGAAGCAGGAGCAGAAGAAGAAGAACCGCAAGAAGCAAAAGAAGAAGGAGAACCACAAGAAGAGCCAGAATTGACCGAAGAAAATATTGAAACACCTCCCGCTAAAGAAGATGCTAAAAAAGTGAATGATGAGGAAGCTTCACACGCCGAGCTGTAAACTAATTCGGAATTAGGATGTAAACTAGATGATAATTACATAAAATAAAAGCAAAGAGACGTATTTAATCCAATTTTTTTTGTCATCCTTTTTGAAAAAAAAATCTTTCCATTCCGTTTGAACTATATTTTTATACTCGATGAAATTTTATGAACAAAAAAAATTAAATATTTCAATAAAATTTCAGTTTTCTGGGCGTAAAATACATAGTTTCAAAACAGCATTCTAAGTTAATTTTTTGTACATTGTGTGTAAGTCTGAAGACATTTTCTTAAGTTATTTTTAAATAATAATAAAAACACGTATTTAAACGGAATATTGTATTTGATTTAATTAATTCGTTTATTAATGAGTCCGGAGCTATTTTGATTTTAAAGGAATACATTTTATAACCATCTTAAGAAAAGTTTCATAAAAGAAGTAGGTATAGTATGACGCAAATATATTACTTCATAAATAATTATTGGGGAACCTCGGTTCCAAACTATATCACGCTTCTAAAAATGTAGAAAAGATTTTGGGGTGAAGGCTGAATGTCGGGCATATTAGATCTTAAGTTAGCAGTGCACTTACCCCAAACCTGGATTCGTTTATGAATAGACTTTGTCTTGAAATGCGAATAATGCGGAAGTATGTCATGGAATTTTTTGACAATGAGTACAACTTTCTAAATCGGACAATTCAAGCAGGAGCAAAATAGTTCTTCGAGCCAATTTGTCATACATTTGTGTGAACTGACCTTATTGAGTCATTTGGGTTTCTAAATTAATGAAAATACACTTGATTCGAACAACCTTACCGGTAATTTAGTTCGGTTAAGCCATTCGGAAATTTTGAAAATTATAAAAATGGCCCCTTCATATGTGATCGACTTTGTGGGGAAGAACCCAAGGCAAGTATGTATCTAAAAATTATGTCGATTTTCAGAATGCCGAGGGTTATTGCATGCATGATAGCTCTATTGCAATGCTTAAACCAATTTTTAGAGAGTGTGAACTGTCGCGTACACAAAAATTGCGCCATGATAATAACGGGTGTTTTGCTGACGTGTGGTTTTCAATCTAGCAACACTTTTTTCAGTCTTTTTTTTTTGTCTTTTTGACAGGTGTCACTTGATTTTGAGTCATTTTGGTCAATCCATAATAAATAGACTGATGCTTTACCAACGCTTTCAAATTTTGCAAATTTATAATGTTACAATCAATGAGGAACGTTATACTATAGAGCTATGATTAATGACTTTTTTCGTGCCTGAATTGGAGGATTTGTATGTGAACGACCTTTGATTCCAACAAGATGGCGCTACATTCCATACAGCTAACAAACAATCTATTTATTGGAGCAAACTTTTGTTGACGCATTATCAAGCGTCATGCCGCTGTGGATGGCGTGGAATCCAAGACCGTGCAATTTAACACCGTTGGACAATTTTTTGTTTGTGGGTTTAAGTGAGACGATTAATTGATGCCTTGGAAGAGAATATTCAGCCCGTTATTTCTGACATACGGTCCAAATTGTTGTCGAAAATTGTGCCTTTCGGCTTGCTCGAATAAATTCCAGAGACGACCATTTGTCTAAAATCATTTTTATAAGAAAACTAAATTCTTGGCAATAACATTATTTTAATTGTGTTTGAAAACCTTTCGTCTAAAAAAACACCCGTTACAATAGATTTTGTATACAAAATTAAAATTAAGTTCTTTATTATTTTATGTACATATGTACATATGTCTTCACTGAATTTATGTATGTCGTTACATAAAATTGTGTTGTAATTCCTCCTACCATTTTAAAAATAAACCATTAATTTAATCTGTTCTTTCTTGATCCTGATTATAACCTATTATAACCTTAAAATTGAGGGCTTAACACAATAAAACTTAACTTTTTTTTAAAATATTTTTTAAGATTATATGTCCCCATCGATCAAAGAAAACAGAATTATTCGGGTTTTCCATGAGTTATATAAATCAATTCATTTTTGATCCTGTCAAAACTCAAATTTCCCGTGCTTTTTACATTTCACAAAATAAATAGATTTATTTTTGATTTAATATCAAATCCGCTTATTTTCAATCTTTAATCCGTGGTTCTTCAATTTTAATCCACCGATTTTTGCATTCGTCTTACGCTCGCGTCGCGTTTATTGCGTCCAGACCTTAATCATTAAGCTTAAAAAAATTGCAACTACATCAATCTATATCTATACGGTCGTCCTTTAATTCGATTTGTTTTTGTTTCACAAGAAGCTTTACGTTTTCTCTTTTCCTCAACCAAGTTCTTGAAGAGGTGTGAAAAGGTAAAAGACATTCCATAATACGCCAACAACAAAAAACAACTAGCCATTGTATTACAAGTACAACTCTGCTATCTCATTCTTCTGTGTTTTGAATAACTTGATGCTGGCCTTCTTGCTCAAAAGCAGATAAATAGGGTGTATTTTATTTTTGTCCCACCACCGAGCTAGATGTTGTCCTCTTTTATCTTTTCCATCTAGTGTGTTCTGTTTCTGTGTTCTGCTGTTGTTTGACTGCTTGAACATTTGCAGTAGTGGTCGTTTTCGTTTCGTCTTTGTTTCGTGTGAAAATAATTGGTAGTGCTGGCAAAAGTGCTATTATGCAGTGAAAATGAAAATTAATATTTGGAAAATATAATTGATTGAAAAGCACAAGAAAGAAAAATCCATTAAATACAACTCGAGCTCTTCAAATAAATTTATTATTCAATTTGTTAACCCTTACCCTTCTCCCTTCACCATAATAGTGCTGTCAGTGCGAAAACAAGTAAATAAAAAATCAGACCAAATCCAAAAAAGAATATTTTCTTTTTGATATTCCTCCATCTGGAAAGGTCGGAAGCTCAGTCAGAAGAAAGCTAAAAAAGTATAAAAAAAGAGTACTTTGAGTACACAAAGCAGCAGCAGCAGCAGCACAGCACCACCAGGAACAGCAGTTTATTGTAAACTGTTGGAACATGGCGTGTTTGAACACTTTAAAATTAGAAATAAAAACTCTTGAAAAAATCTTTAACAGAAATCATGAACGTTTCCAAATACTCAACTCTAGTGTGGATGAGTTGACTTGCCGTTTTATCGGTAAAAATGGAAAGCGTTATGATATTCATGCAAATATAACGGTGAGTCTTCCTTCCTGTCTCTTAAATAACACACAAAACACAATCACAGTCCTGTCGACAGTCCGAGTCTCAAGTCAAGTCGAAAATCGAAGAAGACTGCAGAACTATACTATTTTTAATTAACATATGTAATTTATTCAGGAATAAAAGGAGAGAATTTAAAATTATTTTGGTTTTGGTGTTCGAGCAAGTCAAGTCGCCGCCGCCGCCGCCGTCGTCGTCTCGTAGAAGTGATGATAGGTGATGGAGATGGTGACTGTTCATCACAAGTTACAACACAGACTTGGTGTTTTTTTTTTTCCTCGAAGAAGAGTGAATATTGAAATAGAAAGAAATCCATTATTTTTATTTGGTAGCAAATAAAAAAAAAGAAAAAGATAAAATGTGACCCCCACCCTTTGTTTTGTATTTTATTTATTATTTTCTGTCACTAAATTAATCTGGGGGAAAAGGTTGGTAAACAATTTTATTTTTGTAGATTTGCGAATTCCTCTCTTAAATAAATAAAAACAAAGTCAAAACTTCTATTTTCGCATAAGAAGATAATGAAAACAATTAGGTAGGTACGTTTAATGTGACGTATTTAGTGCGGACAATATTGTGTTTTTCGTAATAGGCCAAATGTAATAAACATTTTTATTGATAGTCTAGGTACCAATTGGATTTGGAATATACAGTGGCTCACACGACTAATTGGTCAAAAAAATGTTAATTTTTGCAATGCAAACAAATTTATAGAATTAAACCATCATTCTATAACATAATTTAACTTAAATTAAGTTAAAATAAAAACAACTACATTTCCAGTTATTAGTTAAATAAATACAAATAAAAAAACGCCTTAATTTAACCTCATACAAAATCGGTCATTCACTGTTTTTGCACTTAAGTAACTCTGTAACCGTACTTTTCCCCTCAAATAACAATGGGCAGGTTCAGAAAACATAATGGACTTTGTTTACAGTTAATTGCATTCCTTGAACGTAAGTTTTTACCAAGACAATTAGTCAATTTTTTAAGTGTCATAGGTACATTTGAAACTCAGAACTTTACTTCACTAACCTCCAACTTCAGTTGATCGTCCAAAAAAAAACTACCAAAAACATTATTGCTTACAAAACACTCTTTAGACAAGCTACAAGTCCATCACGAATTGTATTTTGTATTAAAAATTATTACTTATTCCTTTTCAAATTTAACAAGGAACCCTTTTAAACAAAACTCTATGATTAGTTGTCAGTTTGACATAACTGGACTTGATTTGATAGTTTGGTAGATTTTTGTTGAATAACTTTCCAGTCAACTTTTCGTTAAAGTTTCGGGGGAGAGTACGATAACTTTGGCGACAAAGTTTAATGACGGATTTGTATAGAACAGTTGAAAACAAGCATTTTTTACTATGGGAAGGGGGGTTCTATCTCCCCCCGTTTAGGCGGTAGGGGCAATTTAAAAAAATATGTACATAAAATGGAAAAAAAATAATTAAAAAATAACGGTAATACATACCTACTTACAATTAAGTATTATACCTTTTTTTAAAGCCAACATTTTTGTTTATTAGCTTGTTTTCAAATCAAGTCAAAACTATGCATAGCTTTTGAAAAAAATTGTTTTAAACTAAAAATTTATGCAAAAAAATTAAAAAAAAGGTTTAAATTATCTACTGTTTTTTTTTTAGAATTCATTGCTCTTATTTGTTTTTGATCAAAAACTGAAAACTAGATGACTTTATGTCTTCTAGTTCTTGAGAAAATTGAAAATTACCAAAAAAAATATTTTAATTAAATTACTTTTTCCTTGCTTAAGTATTAACGTAGTCTTATTTTGATAGTAATAATCGAATATGGATTAAGATATACCTAGGGTAAATTAATTTTTCTTAAATCCAGCTTATTTAAATGCAAAAGAAACTTTGCGCACCCCATCTTGCACCCACCGAACCTTGGCCCTCCCCACCTTGCACGCACTCCAACTTGCACCCATCCCAAATCCTATAGTTTTCCCAAGCAGGGGGGTCTTACAGATCCCACTGTTGCATACACCCAAACTCGCACACACCTTACTGTTGCATACACCCAAACTCGCACCAACCATTGTTACGATCAAAATAAGACCACTCAAGCAAAAAAAAACAGAATTAAATTAAAATAGTAGTTGTGGTTATTTTCAATTTTCTCAAAAACTAAAAGACAAAATCATCTAGTTTTCAGTTTTTGATCAAAAACAAATAAGAGCAATAAATTTTGAAATAAAAACAATGGTAGATAATCTTGAAGTATTGAAAAATTACACTTTAAACCTTTTTTTAACTTTTTTTACTCAAATTTTGAGTTTAAAATTAAATTTTTCAAAAACTACGCATAGTTTTGACTTGAATTAAAAACTGGCTAATAAAACAGAATGTTGGCTTTAAAAAAATGAATAAGACTTAATTGTAAGTACCACCGTTATTTTTTAATTATTTTTTTCCATTTTAAATAATATTTTTTTTTAAATTGCCCCTAATGCCTAAAGGGGGGAGATAGATCCCCCCTCCCATAGTAAAAAATGCTTGTATTAAGCCCCTCTACCAAAAACTGTTATTATATCTTGGCGCCAAAGTTATCGTACTCGTGCCAAGTTTCCTTTATGGGAAGGTAATTTGTTGGCAGCTGGCCAATCAGATACTAGAAACTTGGCTTACTTTCAAGTCCCTTATGTCGTCTGACCCTGCCTAGTCAGATACTAGAAAATTTGACTTACTTTCAAATCGGAACAATTTTACTTGAAGGTAGTTTCCTGCTCCATGTCGTAATGGCAAAAAAAGGAAAACAAACTTCTTTGGAAATTCAAAAATTGGTTTTGTTGCAAAAACAGGACGTTAAATCAGTACGAGAAATAGCTAAAATTGTGCAACGAAGCCCTTTTCATAGTCTATTACAAAAGAGGAAAAGGAAAGAAGCCTGAGACGTATGATGAGAAGCTACTTGTTAGGCAAATTAACTTAAATCCCTTCTAAGGATTTTTTTGAAAAAAAAACACGAGTAAAGAAATGAGCAACCATCAGTTGTTCAAAGTAATGACCGAAATGTGTAAGAAGCCATACATCAGCGAAAAAAAAAAATAAATTGGAAGGCTTAAGTTGGTTGTAGAACTACATATTTTTGCATAGTTAGTTAGCCATTAGACGTGACAATATTAGAAATAAGGTTTTGTTCACGGACGAAAGCAAATGAAGAATTATCTCATAAGCATACACTAGCTACTGTCAATTATGGCTGTGGGTCGGTCATGGTATGGGGATGTGTTGCAAGTTCTGTTGTTAGTAAATGACATTTTGTGGAAGGTGGAATAATGTATCAAAAGGCTAACATTAACATAACCTCGGAATAAAAGTCAATTTCATCATTCAAGACGACTACCCAAAGCACAAATCTTATCTTCCAAGGTCGCGGTCAAGCCCTTAAGTGCTTAAAACGCAAAAAGAGTACAGAACAATTAAAAAATAGAAAATAGCTAGTACTTGGTTGGGTAACCCTTATTTTTAATCACAGCAGCACACCGGCGCGGCGCACAGTGGGGAAAATTCGGACAAAACCTATTTTTCTGAAAGTAGGATTTTTTTTTTTAAACAGAAAGTGTTTCTTATAGTTAATTGGTTGTAGAATCAGAAAATGAAAACCGTTTAAAAAAAAAATTGTAGACCAGTAGATTTTCGCTCAAAATTCAAAGATCGTGAAAACTGATAAAATATTGGTATTCCTTAAATGATCAGTATATTTTGAAATTTGAAAGTTTTAAACAATTTTTTCTGCTAACATGATTGAAATAAATAGAAAAACAATACCGTATGTTATTTTATTGAAAAAAAAAAAATTGGATAAGGTATTTTTTGACAAAGAAACACTCTATTTCTGTGATTTTTTTAGTTCGCATAAGGTTTTAACTACTTCCTCTGTTTGACTCTGTTGGCAAACTATTTTCAATAGATAGTGTCGGGTCTCAGCAACATTTTCCCGTAAAAATCTCGGCTCTTAGAGCAATTTTAATTTGGGAAGCCATATACAAAAATAACAAATTAATAATTTAGATTATGGAATTATTATCGGGATTGGGACCTGCTTTGCATATTTATTAAAATAATATTTAGATACTTTAAAGTGTCAAATTCAAACCGTTATTTTTATCATACGCCATTAGCTTTGTTATTTGTGAAGAAGCAATCATTTGTTATTGAAACTTACTGTAAATTACCTCTCAAAACCTTCATAATGATTCCGAAGATCAATCAACAGTCGGTTTAAATCAGCGATGATAGCAAGTCCACGTAGTCTGGTGTATGGTTTTTGATTTCTTTTTTAATTTTTCACAGTCAGTGGGGTCGTTCTCCAGGTTTCGAAGGCTAGATTGTATGATAAGTGCAGGATATACTCCATGAAGCGTTTTCTTCCATCATTTCAAAATACATTACATGTTTTATTTTAATGAAGAATTCATTGCACTGAATTTCAGATTGTCAAAGATTTAGAATTTCAGCTTCTACCCTATCTTTTTTTCTAACTTCTTCCGGAGTTTCTTTGGAAAAGAAAAATTGAAGAGCTGGTGAATGATGGGTTGAGGATGGTCGAAGATTTTTCCAAATTCGTTCTTCATTTTCCTGTTGAACAAGTTATAATGGTACCAGGGATGTAAGAAGAAAATGTCCATCAGAAATACCTTCCATTGAAACTTCATAGATTTGCATATATCAAATTAAGTTTATTTGAATTTAATTTATTTAAGATAAGATAAGCTTATTAAAGATTAAATGAATTTGTTTTTTTATTAACTTTATTTTTTTTTTATTTTGATGTATTATTTAAATTAATTTTGTAACAAATTTAAAACAAATCAAACGATAAGCTTTGAAAACATCAACTATCTATATCATTTTTAAATCCAATGTGTTATCCTTGGAATTGCAAACAAAATAAACCTAAACATTTTTTTGTACCCATACCATTCATTTTTAAGCATATTAAAACTGAATTTTTAGTTATTTACAATGCTTTGAAAATACTTTTTTCGCTATTTATTATTATACTCTCGTTAAATTTGGTAAACAAATCTTTGTTTTCTGATATATTTTCCGAAAAAAAAACATTTTCTATTTTAGTGGGCGTGGAAATGGGCGGAATTTTTCGGTGTATTGGCTATCATTCTTGAAAATTTTATCAAAATCGGTTCATTAGTTTAGATTTTATAGAGTTTTGTCCGCTCTCCCATACAAGGTGCCCCACTGTGCGGCGGTTCATAGATATAACAAGACTCCGACATCGTTCAACAAGTACTGAGCAGAGTTTGTCCAAGTTTGAAATATCAGATCTATTTATCGATTTTTCCACGTCACTCCATAAGTTCTCAATAGGATTAAGATCTGTGGACTGGGCTGGCCGCCATTCCATAACACTGGATTTTTGGGCAGATAGCCATTGCTTTACAGACTTAGCCGTATGGTTAGGATCGTTACCTTGTTGAAATGTCCACTTCAAGGGTATTTCCTCCTCAGCATACGGTAGCATTGTATCCTTAGGATTTCCTTGTTTCCTTAATCTGGTCCATAATACCCTCTATACGATGAAGTGGCCCCACACCATGCCAATAAAAAACATCCCAAAAAAAAAATGCTACCCCCACCATGCTTAACAGTCTTTATGGTATATTTAGGGTCACATTCCTGATACATATTTTTTCCCATCTGACCCGAAGCGATTGAATTTCGACTCATCGCTCCATAAGACATTTTTCCACTATTTGGATCTTTTGAAATATGCTCCTTTGTAAACTGCGGCCGACACGTGACAGATTGCGCTTAGAGACATGTGATTTTTTTGCTTTGGCAATTCGTCCAAACAATTTTTTTTCACGCAAACGATTTTTAATTGTTCTTATAAACACATTAATACCAAAATCTTGTTGAATTGCATTTTTAATTTTTGGTCCAGCTATGAATGGATCAGCTTTGCTCAGGCGGGCGATGGCAATATCAGTTCAAGGGGTGGTTTTTCTTGTACGATTCTTTCGAATTTTGTTTTGAACACTCCCTTCTTCTCGGCCATGGCGAAGAGCATTTATTACCTTCTTCCTTGAACATTCTAGTTTCCTTAAAATCAAGAACGGGCCATACTATAATTTATTAATTCAAATTGAAGAATCTACTTAAAAACTTTATAAAAAACTCTTAACTTTACCACTTCCCTATTAAAAAGTAAGAATATTTATGAAAACTATATTAAATTTGCAACGAAAACAATGTGTGCTATTTAAATTGACTTGGCTTAATGGCACCTTGGTACTGTTACTGGTACTGACTTGGTTTATACATTTTTTTCTAGACAATTGATTTCCTGTTACTTTACATTGAAAATACATAGCAAAAAAGCTCTTACAATATTGGCATTGATAACTGCTCTTTCTTTTAGAGGCCTAGAGAGAATTTTTACATTAACTGTGCTATTTATTATTTCGCCACTGTATTAAGTATGAACTGGGAAGTCGAATTGCCAAAAAGAACTTTAGAAATATTGAGGACCTTAAGACGGGCCTTCTTTTCTCTTCACAACTACGTACTAAATATCAAGTGTCTGATTATGTGTGAGGTGTTAGATTACAGAGTTGTTTTTAATTCAAAAACGAAAAAATGTATGCATGTATGATGTTACATTTGAAATAGAGGGAATAAAGAAGGAATAGAGTAATGAAGAGAAGAATAAGAAATATGAAATGACGATGTTCATACGACCGGCTAAGGACCGACCGCAGTGCTGGCACTCCTCGCTGTCGCTCCGGATGTCAGTGCAGTGACAGTTCGTCTTAGGCTGGAAGGAAAGGTTTGACAGATGTCAGAAATAATAAATAGAACAGAGGGAGAAAAGGAGAAATGGATAAAGACACGGAAAAGACGACGGATTGGAAAGAAACTGGAAAAAGAGAAAGAAAGGATAGATAAAGAAAGAAGGCCTAAGACGATTGGAGAGAATGCGCAGCCGTCCGCTGCGAGGGTCGCGGCATGCTTGCTGTGCTCGGCCGAGCTCGCCGGAATAGGGGGGAACCTTGCTCTCGTCGTAGGAGCCACCGTAGATACATTGGGTTCTGAATATAACTTGAATTAAAATTTCCCATAAGACGAAAGCGATAGATAAGATTTGTGTAAGGAATTATTAAAAGAAGAGAGGTTATAATACGAAAAAAAAAAAAACACAAATACTTGTTAAAACTTACTGTTTTGGTAAAACGCACTCTGAAATTCTGTATCTGTAAATTATCTGAGTACTAAATTTAGTGTTAGTTTAGTTATTTATATGAAAACCAACAAATACGCTCTTAATGAAACAAACTCTTTAGAAGAGTTGCTGTAGTAAGTTATTTCTTCCTTTTTTTATTAGAATTGTGTATACATATATCTTATAAGCACTTAAATAAATTCATTTCATACATTCAAAAAATAATAACGCTAAAATACCTCTAAAAGATCCGTTGGCTTTTCAGTTAACTTTACTTACAATAAACTTTCTTTAAACTGTCGATATTTGTAATTTCCGAAAGTCATTTTCTTATTGCACTCCTTTTCGGAAACTAGTTGTATTTATATCCCTGTGCTGCAGAGTATGGTTCGGATTTTTTTTTCCGTGTTGAACGATGACTGATCAGCAGGTTCTAATGGTATTCCCCCGATAGTATTAAAAAGTGTAGAAAACTTTTCCAAAAATTTCCCGATATATAAAAAAAAATAATTTCTTAAACCAGTATTCAAGAAAGGTGACAAGGTGGACATAACAAACTAATGGTTCATTGCAAAACTGTCACACATTTCTAAATTTTTTCAACAAGTTGTTTCTGAAAGTAGCATATTTAAGTAAAAATCTTATTTGCGAACTGCAACACGGATTTGTTAGATAGAGATAAACTGCTACAAATCTTCTCACATGAAGTTGACTGCGTACACAGTGACTTTTCTAAAACATTTGACCAATTTAGCCACATAATTATTTTATTTAAACTCAAAGCTCTTGGTTTTCCACCATTTTAGCATAGATCGAGTCTTACTTTGAAAATAGACCCTACCAAGTTAAATTTGTAAATTGTCTTTAAGTACCTTTTGTTGCTCAATCTGGTGTTCCTTAGGGAAGCAATCTTGGTCCTTTTCTGTTCATCCTGTCTATTAACAACGTAACGTCATGTTTACGCTCAAGTGAGATTCTTATTTTTGCTGATAACATGAAGATTTTCAAAATAATAAAGTTCACCCATGATCGTTTACTCTTTCAGGCTGATATTAATAGTTTTACATTTTGGTGTTTAAGTAAAATAGACTTTCCCTTGACCCTTCATAATTGCAGTTGATAACTTTTACTAAAAGTGTATTTTTATATTTTTCAGCAAAAACTCTGTGGCGTCTTAACTTTTAAAGATTTAGGTGTTCATTTATATTCCATCTCACTACTGTTCATGAAAGAATAGTTTTTAGAATAATTAGGCGACATACTCTCAAAACAACGTCCTTGCAAGCAATTAATTAATAGGATGGTTCAGGAACACACCCTTACCTTAATCTTTCTAGATTTTTGTTGGTTTTCAAATCCAGCCCAATATAAAAATTTGTTTTTAACTTAAAACTTTATAACAACGAAAAAAATATAAATTTTCAATTTAGGAAACATACCCATCATCCCCTCCAGTTTGGTTTGCCGAAAGCGAAGAGACCAGTGTCACAAATGCTGTTCAAATTCTCAGCAACACAAACGGTCGTGATAACCACGTTATAAATCAGGTAAACGGATTAGAAACTTTAATAAACGTTTGTTAAATACAAAAATAAATACTATTTTAAAGGTTGGAATCTTACTAAGAGAATTATGCCGCCTACACAATGTCCCGCTACCACCCGACTTAGATAACCTTACAATACCATTTCAATTGCCACCGCCCAGTGTATCACCCTTACATCAAATGCAACAGCATCAAATCGATGACATTGACTCTGATCCAGACGAAATCGAAGATCCTGTAGGAGACAGCGAACAAGAAAGCGAAGGCGACGAAGATCTTCCACTTGAAATGGATGATGGCCGAAATATAAATAAGGTTTGACAATTTTTGTAACCAATTACAGAATTGTTAGTAACATCTGCTCCCGTTTTAAATAATAAAAAAAAATAAACAGAAGGATGAAATGGAGGTAGAACACTTAGCCACACTTGAAAGACTGCGACAAAGTCAAAGACAAGACTACTTAAAGGTATGTCTGGTTCTGTTAGTTGTTGGAAAGTTTTAAATTGTTTTTTTATTAAAATTCAGGGATCAGTTTCTGGTTCTGTGCAAGCAACCGATCGTCTCATGAAAGAGCTACGTGATATCTATCGTTCGGATTCCTTCAAGAGTAACATGTACTCAATAGAGCTGGTAAATGACTCAATATACGAATGGAATATCCGTTTAAAATCGGTCGATCCGGATAGTCCGTTACACAACGATTTAGTTATGCTTAAAGAAAAGGAGGGCAGAGACAGCATTCTTCTGAATATAATATTCAAAGAAACATACCCATTTGAGCCACCTTTTGTTCGCGTTGTGCATCCCATTATCTCAGGTAATTATTCTTTTTTTAATGACATTGAAAAAAAATATAATGTATCTATTTGATGTGTTTTATTCGAGGCGGTTATGTTTTGGTGGGAGGAGCAATTTGCATGGAGTTGCTTACAAAACAAGGCTGGAGCTCGGCTTACACGGTAGAGGCCGTCATAATGCAAATATCAGCGACTCTAGTCAAAGGAAAGGCTCGCATTCAATTCGGAGCGACAAAGGTAAGTATAAGAATTTATTTTAAAAAAAATAAACAAAAACAAATAATAATGACCCTTGTTTTAGGCTTTGGCTCAGGGACAATACAGTCTAGCCCGTGCGCAACAAAGTTTTAAGTCATTGGTACAAATACATGAGAAAAATGGTAAGATTTAAACCTACTTGAATAGATATTTTTATAAAAATCTGGGTTAAGAAAATTAAAATTAGTTTTTGGAACTCTGTAGCAGGTAATCAATTATGATCGAACTTAAAACACTTACAGCCGATTCCTTGACGAAGTTCTAAAATCAATTTGAAACTCGATCTAATAACTCTCAGTTTAAAAATATTCGCTTTTTATAATTTCCTTAGAATTCAGTGTAAAGTTATTATTGGGTTTTAAGAACTCAGATCTTAATAAAACAAAGTTCCAACGAATAATAAACTACTTTCTAGGATTTTTGACATATGTATGTACAATTGTACATTTCTAACATTCTATCGAATAATAATATTAAATGTTTGTCAGTTTTGATTTATCGGTAAATAATTTTGTCATTTCATGATTTCAGTTTATTAATTAAATTGTCGATATACAGTTACTCTCAAAATTGAGCGTACACCAGCAAAAAAAAACTGTTTTGCTGTTTTAAATTGTTCAAATGTTATGTTTTTGGTATTTTGTTTTCAATTTTCAATTTTCTTTTTTTTATTTATATTTTATGTTAAATAAACAAGAGGAAAAACAACAAAAAAAATTTTGGTTTCGCCGGGAACAAAACATCGTTCCAGAAACTTTATGGTTTGTTGAGGTGCTTTTTAGCGAACTCAAGACGTTTTTGCTTATTAATTTTGGAAATAAGAGGTTTTTTTCGAGCAACTCTGCCGTTAAAATCATTCTTCCGAAGAACGCGATGAACAGTTTAGGTTGAAACTGGTCTTTCAATAAGTGTCGCCATTTCGGCCGCCAAGTTTGGTACACTCGTTTTTGGTTTTACTTTGAATTTTCTTAAAATTACTCGTTCGTCTTCTGAGAAAAGATGTGTTTTCATCCTCTTCCAGGTTTGTTTAGGATATTTGTTAAGTATTTTTTTTTGGACCGTTGAATGTGTTCGGCCGACGATTTCGCCAATTTCGCGTAAAGATTTATTGTTAAAATGTAGTTTAGAAATTAATTGTCTTGTAGCAATGTCGGTTTCTTTTTTTTTTCTCTGCCATTTCCACAAAAAAAAGAGGAAATGAATATTGAAACGAAATTTATTTCTGCGACGAACATTGGATTCAAATTCAATTTAAAAAACAAGTAAATATAGCAGTACATTTTTAATTAGTTTAAGCAGGCTTTTTTGGTCAATTTGTTTTTGAATGCAAATAAAACAAGTTTATTTCATCTTTTCCCAATGTTTCGTCTATCCACGACATCTTCAGGGGTTTATTGATTTTTTGAATTTGTTGAATTCAAATAGTTTGGAAATTAATAATTTTTAATGATTTTACTTTTTTAATAGATTTTAATAATTTTTAATGGATAAATGGAAACAAAACAAAATAAATTAACACTAAAATAATTTAATATAAAAAAGACTTATTACTTTACGGAACAAACAAAAATTATCACAGTAGTGTTTCAGGTACTTATTGAACTGTAGTACTGTGCAGTACATTTTTTGAACTTGATTTAAGAAGCCAAAAATACAAAGTGTACGCTTAATATTGTGCGATGAAATGTTAAGATAATGAAGTTTTTTTTTTAAATATTACCTTTTGTTTATTGTGTAAGTAATGTTTGTTATGTATTCGTAAGAAAAAAAAATAATAAAAAATAGAAATTAAAAAGAATTTTCCAAAAATATTAATCTTAAATAGGAAAAGTAACAAATAACTAATTCTCAATTGAGTGTACGCTCAATTTTGGGAGCAACTGTACATAAATTAATTTTCGTTTTTGTTTTTCTGTGAACCAATGTCGTATAGAAGTTTTTTTTGTGTTTTCCATATTTTATTTTGTTTTGTTTGCTTTAAAAATGTTTTGGTTGTTTGGTTCTAATAAATTTACGAAGTGCTCACTGTGACTAGACCTATGTCATAATTGATTTACGTAATATCTGCGGTTAGAATGTCCATGGATTTTAAGGTTAAAAGAGACACGAGTTTTACTCTGCGACATAATTTTCATAGAAACTTGTACGTCGTTTTTCAACACGAAGAAAAACTAAATGAACATTATGGCTTCTTAAAAGGACATAAATGACACAGACAAATTGACTTCTTTAATCAAACAAAATGTCTTCCCATAGACATACTGCACATTTGATATTTGAAGTCATTTCTTGACAAATTGTTCATGGTTTTTATGTTCTCTTGTGTAGTCTTATAGTTCAGAAGCTTAAAATAAAACCTACATATGTACATTATTTATATATGTACTTACACATGTTATGTGTATTTTTTTTAGTCTGAAAGTTGTGAGCTGGACTTGTCGGAGTCCATAATTGTATTTTCTAACATTAAAAAAATTCGGTGACTTCAAATTTAATAAAACAATATTACCTGATCATTTAATCGTTCAAAGAATTAAAAACATTGATAAACCGAGTTCTAATATCCTAGACCCTCAAATTCTAAAAACGCTCGAGAATTTGATGAAGAAATCAGTTAGAACACAACCGATTCCAAATTTTCAATAAACCGAGTTTTAGAGACCAGAACTTTGTCAAGGAATTAGCCGTTACAGCCTTATTCTGCTATTCATCGGTGAGAATTTTTCTAGAATTCATTTGAAGGGAATCAGTATTGAAGTCATTAACATCGGTAATACTGCGCGGTATTCTGTTATTCACGTGAACTCATTCATTCTATACAATTCAAATCCGTATATGCAACGTTGCGGATTTTTTTTGAATGGGTCGTCTGTCTGGTTTGTTATGCTCAAATTAAAATATTTTTGCAAATAAAAGATTAATGTTAGGGGTAGAACGACAAACCAATTAACAATGCAGGGGGCCTACTCTACGTTTCGAAAGCCAATCCGATTCGAATCTGATATTCGATTCGTTTATGAATTCGTATTCGGTAAAATGTTCGAATCGAACAAAACAATCAGCTAGTACTTTTTCTATTTATAGAATAGTTTTGCCGAGTCTCGAAGTATTTCTCATGAGATGTGTCAAACCAAAAATACAAAAAAAAATCAAAACAAATCACAAACAAGACGAGGAAGTTGAAATTAATTTTTAAAGAGAAAATATAAAATTCAATAAAAAGTTAATAAAATTTATTCGGTTGCTCTGTGAATGGATGAAGAAAATAGAGAAAAACGAGTTGAACTTAGAACGATACGCGATAAATCAAATATTTTTAAAATGTTTTCAAATTGCTTTTGTTAGGTATGCACATTTTTCGCTGATGATTCCCTATAATGAAATTTATTTGCTTAAATTTTGAGTAAAATTATTATTTCCTTACTTACATTTTATCTATTTCACACAATTTTCCTTTTGTAACCTTTAAAAACGACCTTCGAATTGCAATCCGTTACCTCTCTTGGTGTAGAACCAAAATTTCCGTTTTCGAACGCTAATGCCATTCGGAAACGAATTGCCAGGTACGAAAAATCCGAATGCGGATTTGTCATTCCGTAAGTACTAGATTTGTTATCCGCATTAGAATTAGAGAGTACAAAATATTCGTTTTCGAAAATATTTGCTTTCGAAACGCTTTACAGAGTAGGGTCCCAGATATATGCAGATATATTGCCAAAAATAACAGTGTAGTAAGCCCAGTATCTCCTGTTATAGTTTGCTAAATGTGGACTAAACTAGGACCACATTAAAATCCTGCCCCAACACCTTAAACAAGCAATTAATTTCTTTTGTCTGAAAATTGAATTATTTCGCTACGCAGTTTAAAAATTCGATTCAGCAATGTCTAATTCATAATGAAATGCTCTTTTGTTTTACCGAAAGTATTTGGTAAACCTATTGATGATTTTGAAATAATTGGTTTACTATCTATTTCAAAATGAAAATAAGTGAACTTACATTTCATCCTGCAGTTCAATATTTTTTTTGATTTTCTAACATTTCTCTGAAACTTTGTTCGATGATTACCTTAATATTCTACCTACACTTGGAAAAGAATTTATTTACAAATTAAAAAATTACGGAGTGATTGAACTTGTACGTTTTTTATGAAATCAAAACGTTTATTGAAGATTTTCAAATAAACAGCTGTTTACGTGATTGTCAAATTAGTTATGGATAAATAATTAATCTCATCGAAAGGACTAGAATGTTTACGCGGGAGTGGCGGAGTCTTATGATCAATCATGTTTTAATTAGATTTATGACTTATAAGATATTAGTAGAGGCAAACTCCTATTAAACTTAATTTAAACTTTCCTGGATGAAACGCTGTAAAACGGACAATCTTCTAAAGTCATAATAATTAAATATGTTTATAGTGAATCAAAAAAGAAATCGGACATAAGCATTCTTTTTTAATAAGCCATCAAAAAGGACCAACGAATGTTTTGAAAACATGGATTCGTATAGTTTAAGATTATATTTATTATTAACTCTTCATATATAATCAAAATTAAATGATTCATTTTAAATTTTCTCTTGAATTATTTTTTTAAGGAAATAATAACAATTTTACAGTCAAAAAAGAAATTGGACAAAATAAAAACAACGGGAATATTATTAAAAGCAAAAAATGGGAAGCTAGTACTTCGTTGGTAATCCTTTACTCTTTTTTACCGCATCCAATCTTTTTGGCATTGATTGAACTAGTTTTTCACAGAAAAAAGTAGGAATTTTTTCCCATTCGATTCTTAATACATTTTCCAAGTCTTTCTTTTTGGTACAATTGTAGTTTTTAAGCTGATTGTCTAAGAAGCTCCATAAATGTTCAATGTTCAGGTCTGTTTGCAGTTATACAAGAGTCATAACCGAGTATTTAAAGCCTTGTGTTTTGGGTCGTTGTCTTGGTAGAAGTAATATTCGTGCGCTTTGTTGTAAATTTTCTTTCAAAATTTTAATATATTTGTATTGATCCATAATTCCATCCACAATAAGATTTCCTGGACCAGCTGCCGACATACATCCCCATACCATAAGGGAGCCACCTCCATGTTTTACAGTAGGTCTCAAGTTTTTTTCCTTGAGCTCTTCATTCGGCTTTCTCCACACATATTATGTTTGTCCATCTGATCGAAATAAATTAAATTTACTCTCGTCAGAGAACAAAACAAGATTCCAAAATGACAAATCCTTCTTTTGATAGCGCCTTACAAACTCTTTTCTTCTCTTGATTCGGTTTTTCTTGTTGCTGAATGGTTTTTTTCTTGCCACTCTTCCATGAAAATTACTTTTTCGAAGCATTATTTTCACGGTTTCAGGGTTAACATCTTTTTGCAAGTATTTCTTTACCTCCGCCGCCAGCTTTGGTGCACTCATTTGGGGATTTTTTGAACTTGTTTTACTATCCAAAGTTCATCGCCTGCAGTAAACTTCTTAGGTTTTCCAGATATTTGTAGATTTTCAACAGATTTTGTTTTTTTTTTTTAACTTTTTTATGATATCTCCTACCGTAGACTTACTTCTTTTAACAATTTCTGCAATAGCACGATCAGATTTAACTTCTTTAAAATGTTTTATTACTAACTTTCGCAATTCTATCGTTGTATAACCACGTTGTGCTTCCATTTTGACCGTTCTTATAATTACGCATACAATAAATCGAATAATCATCTGACATAAGTAACCGCATTTTATTAACCTAAAAGTGATATCTTTGTTCCGTTAAAAACAAAAAAGACGAGTATACGACAGGGTGTCCGATTTCTTTTTTAATATTTTATTTGCGATCGTTTCTTTCTAAATTGAATTTCGGCGGCCAATTATTAACACAAATGTAATTTTTGCTAAATATTCAGACTAAATAATAAAAACTGTGGTTTGATGCCCAAATACGCCATTTTCAAACCTTCATCAAATTTATTTCGTGATTTAAGGAGCAAAAAGATATGTGTCCGGATTCTTTTTTCATCAATTGTATTTAATATTCAATTCATTAAAAATATTATAATTTGATAGAAAACAATAGATTTTATAGAAACATTATAGCCACTATTGTTTTTTTTTAAGAAAGAGGACAAATATTTCAAGTATGTAAATTATCAAAGAAAAGTACCTGCATTCTGCAACTGACCTCATTTTGATTTTTTTAAGAAAAATGATTTCGTTGTGCACAATGCGATAAAAAAAAACGTATTTATAATGTTTTAACTTTCAATTTATCTCAAAACATCACTGTCACTTTTTTTGTTTTTATTCACAACCTTAAAACCGAACCTTATACTTATACATTTCTGTTTTTTCTCATTTAACAGGATGGTTTACTCCCCCCAAGGAAGATGGTTAAAACATAATTGCACGCATATTAATTATATATTATACAGTATAAATAACTTTTATTTTCATATCCATTTCCGTTACGCTTTTCGTTTACCGTTAATTTTTATCACGAAAACAATTGTATATCTTAAACAAATCTCGTTTTTCTGTTAAAATATGTCTACTCAAGAAAATAAAATAAAAGAAAAAAACAAAACTTTCAACGACGCATCTATTGAAGTAAAAAAAAATTAGAAAAAAAACTTTAAAATTATGAATATTACCTATAAAAAATATATTATAAACAATAAAACTAAACATTTAGGTTTATTATTCAATTAAAATTAAAACAACAAAAAAAACATAAAAGCTAACGAAGTATTTAAAATAAATAAGGAAACCTCAAAAAGAGACAACTATTTTTAATTTTATTTTTTAAAAGGATCCCTTAAAATTATCAAGATTTTTTGGAAAAACTCAATAAATAAGAATATATAAAAAAGGAGATAAAAGGAGTCAACCACAAAAGCTTCTCCCTAACTAAACGGTTTTCCAATGGGGACTTAACAACTTTGAATTTAATTTGTGAACACATCCTTCCATAACTATCAAACTGACATTGTCAATTTGTTCAGTAAACTCAACATTTTCATCATGGTAAACTACAGGATATGCAACGTCAAAAATAAAAAATATATTACGTGGCGCAACAGTCCGTTGAGAACTAGGGCCTAGTGACTTACAACTCTCAACCACTCTTGTGTGCTAGTAATGTTGTTGCAAATTATAAAACTTTTCTGCTGAAATTTGGAGTCGTAGACTGCAACTTAAAGAGGGTTTTTTTCATAAGTCACGAAGCTCATTTTTGGCTCAATGGGTTCGTTAATAAGCAAAATATGCGTTATACACAGCGCGAGTAATTAGGAAGGGAGGATAGGATTTGAAAGGAGATACCGATGCACATTGGTTTTGAATGCCTGCACATTGTAATGAGTGGGAAATATTGAGTCTGGTAAAGCATTCCACATTCGTGTAGTGCGACTAAAAAAAGAATCTGTATTTTCCAGTACGTCCGAAATTGGACTCAAGGATAAACTGATAGGCATTCCTAAAAGAACGAGTATTACGATTGAATTGTTTGAGCGGAGGAATGCAACTGGCTATTTTATTAGAGCATTGTTTATGGAAGTAGCGATAAAATAATGAGAGACATGAAACCTTACGACGGTGCTCGAGAGATGCAAAAGTTTCAGTTAGACAACGGTCACCTATCATTTTTAGAGCTCTCTTTTGTATTCTGCCCAAGAAACTCAAGTGGGTTATAGGAGCCCAAATATGGGAACTGTACTCAAGTTTTGGACGAATATAGGCTTTATAAATTATAGCCAGATCAGAAGGGGTAAAAAACTTCTTGCATCGTCGGAGAAAACCTAAACACTTAGCACCTAGGACTGATAGTTGTTCAGTCTCCTCGATGCAAATACTACTCATGGATAGTGGCATTGGGGGAGGGTTACGCTTTTGCGACAGTAGACAGCGTTGAGTTTTCGAAGCATTAAATTTTACACCGTTTTTGATTCCCCATTGAATAATGCTGTCAAGATCAGAATTTAATGAGCTTATCATACGCTGCCGTTAATAGTCCACATCCGAAGAACAAGGATGAGAATCTAAAAACGAATATGATAAGCTGAAATTCAATAAAACCAAATAGAAGATATAATTTCAGTGATTTATATTTGTATTTAAATACTAAACGGTTAATTTTATTTTAAATTTGTGTGTCCTTAGTCCTTACTGAGCAGATGATTGTGAAACGTCAAAATCAGTGTGCACTAACTTTGTAGCTGCAAATGGTCGGGTTCAGACAACATAAGGGACTTCATTTACAGTCAACTGCATTTTTTGAGCATACATACATACATATATTTTGACCAAGGCAACTAGTTAGTTTTTCAAGTGTCATACATTTTAAACTCAGAACTTTACTTCAATAACCTCTATTTTTAGTTCATTGTACACAAAACCGTCTTCAGGCAAGCTTAAAGTCTAGGACGTTTTGTATAGTAAAGTAATTTTACTTACATATTTCTCTTCCAATTTGAGAAGCAACCCTTTTTTACAAAACATTTAATGGAATTGTGCAGAAAATAAATAATTCATAGAGTAATAAAGTTCAAATTTTAGTTGAATGAAAAAAAAACGATCAACTGTCATAAGTAGACTTGACTTGATAGTAAGGGAGATTTTTCTTGACTGACTTTCCAGTCAACTTTCCAATAGAGTTGCCTTAATTAGAAGGCAATTTTTTCAAAGCTGGCCAATCAGATACTAGAAACTTGCCTTACTTTCAAGATTCAAGTCCCTTATGTCGTCTGAACCTGCCCTATGCCTAAACTACATGGCCGCGAGATTATTGAATGCCCCTATTATATGCGTTGTTTCTTCTAAGTACCTACTGTTTCATCAAGCTAGTTTCGCATTTTCAACGTCCACAAAAAAATTGGTGTAGACTTTTGACCAGACCCACCTATGTATCTTAATTAAAGAATGCAAACCGCGTATTACATGCCGTCTGTAATCGGTATCAAACGATGTTAATTTGTTAGGAGCAGTTATTTTTATTACAATTGTTTGCTATTTTTTCGTAATTTTCAAGTATTTTTTCGCACTAATTAAATTTTAAAGGGTGTCTGCTTGAATAGACTTCAAAATACATAAAGATAGGTTAGGTAGGACCGGTCAAAAGTACAAAAGCTGTTTTCGAGGATTTTATAAGACTACAGAGGCTACGTTCAATCTCGTGTTGGGTAGGGTATCTTGGATAGGTGGATTTTTAGATACCTTGTTGAACGAGTTGGATAGCTGTATTGAGATAGCTGTCAAAAAATAAAAACAACTTTCAGCTGTTCACAAAAAGCAGAGAAACATTTAAGCTTCGAAGTCAAAATTGTTGTAAAAGATAAAACATAATTAGCTTCTAAAATTCGGAGGTAAATAGCTTCTTCATCGTCTATTATGTACAAAACATCCTCAAATACAACTTCAACTAACATTTTGTATCTTTTTGTTTACCAACAAATACAAAAAGCTGAAATCAATTTTCAAGTTTCCTGAAATTCAACCATGTGTTGAATCAGCTGTTCTGTCAGATACCTACATACCCCAGAAATTCTTGGATACCTTTGGATTCCTTTTTTGACATCTCAGCTGTTTTTGACCTGTTGTTATTTTACACGTAAAACACTAACAAAAAGGTATCCGGATCGGATACCCTATCTGTCTGAGATTGAACGCAGCCAAAGATATAAACGAGTTGGCAGTTTATATTATTCGAAGATCCGAGCTGAAATCCTTACTTTGGAAAATGCTAAGGACACTTTTGACATTTTTAACGAAAACACAACTTTGCTGGTGGGTAACGTTTTCAATCTAAAAGTGTTTGCTTTGAATTTTAAAGTAAAGGTAAGTAGGTAATAATTGTATTCTGTAAGTCTAATTGTTTTCAACAGATTCAACATAAGATGTAAAAACAAACTAAGCAAAACGTTCGTATTGAGGTCGGCATGGAAATTGTTTTCTTCGCTCACATATTATAATTAAATTAAATAAAGAAGAATGGGCAAAAATATATGTAATACGGAACCTGGTCTACCTAGTGCCCAGGAATGAGACGTATACAAACGATTATGTAGGAACTATACGTACGAGTATTTTGTATGTCCTAAACAGTGGCTGTTGGCTAAAATGAACGACTAAAAATGAATACACTTTAAACACTTGGAAATTCGAATAGAGAAAAACAAAACGTTTTATAATTTTGTCTTTCATCAAGAATTAAGTTCTTCCTATTGTCTGCTAGGCATATGAACATGTTTTGATGTCGAGCACAACTTAAATACTACATGGATCTTATTGATGATAAAATAAGTACAAACTATCGTATCTGTAAGGTAACAGTTAAATTATCTTTTAAAAGTTGTTAGTACTTTAAAGTGAATTATCGATTGACAATTTGTATTCCTTTATATACACTTTGAGATGGTTAGGTTAGGTCTTAACCGCGTAGTTTACGAATCTATGTTCATCATTAAAGTTGATGCTCTTAAACTAAGCCAATTCACTAAATCGATTTGACTAAAGCAAAATTGAAGCGAAATATTAGCCAATCAAGATTTTATTTACTATTATTGGCCATTGGTAAAAAGTTCATACAATTTGAAGTCTATTTAGTTTATCGCAAGTGACCAATGCTGCAATTTTAGTGGCACACTATTTCAATTGGTTTATGATCTAACTGCAACTTTTTTTTTGCCCTACACTAACCCCATAATTTACAGCTTGGTGTACAGTAAATAAGCTTTCTAACGACAAACATAATATCTTTGCTGTGGGCAATAGGCAGACCAAAATGCCCATTCTCATTGGTAAGAGAATATTCAGGTTTAGGATTTAGGTTGTAGTAAGAAATTTACATTTTGTTCACGAATCAAAGGGTTTTATTTAGTCATATAGTACATTCGTCGACATATCGATTGACTCGGTAATTCATTTGTTAATTTCATTTATTCGATGTAAAATCTCTGAATAGAGGAATCGTTTCGTGAATAAATTCTTAACCTCTGTCGCAAAATTTGTGATTCAGTTTTGATTTTTTTTCATCATATCAATTTCGATTTAAAGAAAGATCGAGCTTACCTAAAATGCTTAATCAATATCAAAAATATGCCAAGTGTCACTTACTCACCTGAAAATTTAAGCAAGAAACCATGTCTTAATATGGTTTGAAATAATGTTGTTCAGCTCAATTTTAATCTTGAGTTCAAAATTAAACCGAAAACTATCAATGACTGAATGTCTTAGACATATCAACACCTAGAAGAAAAACATTCATTGTTGAAAAGAAAAACATTTTTTGTGTAGTAACCAATCAAACAAAACACTTTTATTATGGTTTTATTTTCTGAAAAATCTACTCTACATTTTGCCTAAGGCATTGTTTACATCAATATCAATATTACTATATTTTTTTTTTAATATTTAACTACGATGCACAGGCAATCCGATCGTGTTTCAGCCGTTTATGCTTACGCAGTGATGTTTTACGAAAGAATTTTGCACCGCAATCATCGCAACTGGCACGAGATTGATTTTGTCGGCAAATCTTAGATGTGTATATTTGTTTCTTCACCGTGTTTCGATAGATGTGGGTACTTGAGTTATTCACATTATGATTTTCATTTAAATGTTTCTTTAATAGCTGCGGACTTGTGAAGCCTTTGCCACATTTATCACACTTGTGCGCCACTGAGCTAGAGCTTAGATGTGTGCGCATATGCTTTCTTAAGTCTGCCGATGTTGGCCATTTCTTTTGACAAAACTTACATAGCAGCTCCTTTTTGTCGAGTTTGTGCCTTCGGATGTGTGCTCTGCACGATTTCATGTCCGCAAATTTTGTCCCGCAATCTACACACCAGTTGGACCGTTCTTCAGTACTCAAATGCGTTGTTGCGTGCGTGCGCAGGGCCGATCGGGAGGGGAATCCATCACCACATGTCTCGCATTTAAATGGATTGAAGTCGTTGTGTACCTTGGCTCTATGATCAACTAGCTGCGATAGAAGACGAAAACCTAAATTGCAGTCGGTGCAGCGACGTAGGTTATTTGTGTGCTTGTTGCGCAGATGACGCATGAGAAGCTTTTTGGTCCTGTTCTGCCAACCGCATATAGTACAATAGAAAAATCCATCCTTAGATTGAAAATCTTCGTTGGAATGATCCGACTCCATGTGAGTTAGCCAAGCCGAGTGATCGCTGAAAGACGTGGCGCATATGGGGCACTTGCCACTTCTGATTTTTTTCCTAAAGTTTCCCGGCCGCACCTTGAGCTGTGGCGGCGGGTTTCGATTTTTCTTCAGTGATATATTCTCCATAAAGTGTTCGTCTGGTACTGATAAACTGTTTTCGGAGCAAACCACAACTTTCTTAGTGTCAGCTAACTCTTCATTTAAATAATTGATTCTACGTCCAACTTCAGCATGGTTGGCCTCCGGGTCATGTTCATGGAGGACATCCAATAGAAGATCGTACGATTTTCGACGCATCAAACGGGAATAATATTCCTTATTGGTCTTATCCCAGAGACAGGTTTGCGATCTGTACAGGTCGATGAATTTATCCACTACTTCTGCCGGATACTAGCAAACCGTAGTCTGAAAGGTAAACATCATTCTTAAAATATTGAAAATTTCTAGTGTCTTACCTTATTGTTGGGCGGTCTATTCAAATCGTCAGAATTGTCTATTTCTTTGGGTTTCGCCAATTCAATATGAAACTTCAGAAGGTGGTTCCATAGGTCTTCTTGCGAACTAAGGTCTAACGTACATATAGGGCATATAAAATCTGTAAAAATCTATAAAACAAAATGCAATGAGGATTGCGAGTTCGTACCTATACGACAGACAACATTTGATTATACTTACACTTTTATCTAGATCAACGGAATCACAGTTTAATATAAAACTTAGATAGGGATAATACCACGGAAGAGAATCAGTTTCTGTAGTCTGTTTTAAATCTTTGTACTCCTCCAGGAAGCAATTCTTCACTTGGATTAGAATGCGACGCACATAGTCAACTGGTTTAGATTGTTGGGCGTATTTGTTGAAATGTGCCGTCAGCAACTTATAGACCCCGTCTATTATATCCGAGTTTGTTGTGGATGCAATACGCTCGTGCCAAACACATGGGCACTTTTTGTATAGATCCAACAACTCAATAAACACTTCCCCAGTGAGTTCCGATACATCTTCCTCAACCTGCGTTGGCTTTGACAAGGGTGTGTTTTTCTCAATGTCTTGTTGCTCCATTTCAGGTTTATTTACACCCACTAATTCACTTTCATGCGGATGCGATTCCATTTCAATAAAATTTGTTATAGTATTCGATGCAAATAGTTCTTCAGGAGGGGCAATCCAATCAGTCAAGAACTCGGGCTCTTGAATTGGAGGAGCGTCATCTTCTAGTCCGTCAAATCCAATGTTTCCAATGCCATTCTGTAAGATTGGCGAATTTAAATCATCACGATCATCTGATTCCGAACGATGCCAACGAATGTGATCAATAAATTCTTGGAGTGTTGTAAAGAATTTGTTATCAGGGTCACCGTCGTCGCAGCAAAAGGCGCAAAATATATAAGCATTCGTACACCAGTCATTAATCTGTATTTCACCGCATTTCGTTAGTTTTAAAGGATTAAACTCCAATTGCAATTCATTGGAGATAAGATCAGTTTTTGTGTGGGTCATATTTGTATTACACTAATTATTATGAATACAGAATTTCATAATTTTATTTAAACTAGATTGAGAACTTTTAAGAGTTTGGTTTTTGGGTTCGAAATCGAAATCAACATCCTGGCCTGGGACCTGGGACACACAAATCGTCATTAGCCAAGTTAAAATGTCACACTCCACCCATACAAAAGCAAACATTAAATAAAAGTGACAACTTAATGTTGTCCTGCGGGTTTCTCTTTCACACAAATTGTTATGAGTGGAATTTGGAGTGGAAATTAATGACATAGAGGGAGAAAGTATGTTGACAGGAATTTGCTAGAAGTTTTCAATTCAAATGCTTGGTTCGTTATCATTTATCTAAAATCTTGCGAATAGTTGGCGCAGCAGAAGGTGTACATTGTTCTAAACATTGACATACTATACTATATGTATAGTATGTCAATGGTTCTAAATCTTTTAGTTTAACTTTGGCAGTGATGGTGTTTTTGTTCTAAAGGGCATGCTAATAAAGGGTGTTTCTTTAAGTTATTATTAAAAGCTTAGAAAATGTTATTCAGGTGTATAATTCTAATATATATGGGCTGTGTCTTAAAATATTTTATAGGATGCTCCAATTTCTAACCCATTGTTTCAAAGTCTTTGCCAGAATTGATAGTTATCCATATTCAAATGTTAAACTGAAACTTTTTTGAGTTGAAGAAGCTTAACTGACAATCAATGTATACAAACAAAAAAGTACATACTAATGTGGCGTGATAGTTAGTGCGACTGCCATGCTACATGTCTTGGGTTCAATCCCTACCTGTGTCTTCTACAAGTATTTTTCACGGGTACTGCCCTTGTGAGAAATTAACAAATCCTCCAAGAGTAATTCTTGTCATGAAAAGTGCTTTTTTCAAATAAGCCGTTCGGATTCGTCATAAAACTGTAGATCTCGTCCATCCATGACATGATGGTCTGTTGCGCCACCTGATGTTTTTTTTTAAATAAATTTAGTATACTCTGCTTTTCGTTTTTTATAGTACGCTGTTCAATGACTGGAGTTGTAAAATTGAGCCTGATTGGGAAATTTACTCTTTTTAATGGAAAATTGGCCAAACCATTTAATTCAACTTTTTGTTCTGTTTGCTATTTTGTTTTACTGAAAAATACTATTTACAGAGAATGATCTCATGGGAGGTATTACTGGAATTTCAATCAGCTACCAATGCAACCTCCAACATAATTTTACTACAAGGCTTCTTTAGGACAAAATCGTAGCTAACCATGTAACCAGGTTCGTTTCTCACGCTTCACTTTTTCACGTACTCAGTTTTTCTACCCCTTAAGCACTTTTCACATGAGCACGACCAACGAATGAACGAATATTCGTCGATTTTGACATTTCTTTCACATGAGAGCTTTTAATTCGTCGCGAATGAAGTTTGACTTTTAGGTTATGTAGCGCGCGAACAATTTATTCGTTGCAGTGTGGATGGTATGTGGAACGCGATCAATTTATTCGTTGCAGTGTGGTTGGTATGTGGGACGCGAATAAAGTTTGACAGTTCGTATCAACTAGAATTTTGTTCGCGACGAATAAATTTGTTTTCTTAAATTTATTAATATAATGATATTGAAAAGTAAAATTATGCATCATAAATCAAATAGAAACTATATTGCTATCGTTTTGTTAAGATTTTGTGTTCAAATATGTCTTTAAACGTATATGAAATCACATTTTGTAATTCATTCGTCGTTCGTTGGTCGCGCTCATGTGAATGCTACTTTAAGGAAGAAAACGTAAAACAAAACCTGTATTTGTGAATAAGACTAAAACTTAATGGATAAAACTTAAATGTTATTATATTTAGTTCTAATAATCGTACTAATGTTACAATTACTCTATTCTCTATATTCCTATTACTTTAAACTGAAAAAGAAACAAAATGGTCTTTCTTTCATTAAGTTAAAGTGTATCGCTTAATTATAAACAAATCATAAAAAGAAAAGAAAACATTTCTTTAAAAACAGAATGTAACCAAAGATGCTACCGAAGAGTAAATGAAAGAGCAGGCGATTGTCAAATCATAAATATCGAATTATAATCTGTCATCACATGTAAATTTCCTAAACATTCAATCAAATTCAACTCAATCAAATTCTTTGATTCTATTTTGAACTAAACATAAAACTCTATAAACATATTTTTAATTTACATCAATGTGTGTTTTGTTATAAGTTAAAACTTAATTTCTTACCTTTGATGGCTCTTACAATCCATGGACTATGGTCTCAACCAGTTACGCGCAGCAATTTGGTTGAGGTTATCCTCCAATTGTTGCCATCCTCAGGTTGGAGCGTTGATGTCCATAAACTCTACTTGTTACATCCACCTCAGCTATAGTGGGTGTACAACCCTTAGAGCTGGTTTGTTGGATTTTCTTCTGCACATTTGGTTGTTTGTATTGACTTTCCATTCCTGACATTACTCTCAAACAGGAATGGTGGAAAGTTGTAAGCCACTAGGCTCTGGACCCCCCTGGGTTTCTAAAAGCTGTAGCGCCACTTAATTCATTGTATTCTTTATTTTGATTTTAAATCAGAATCCACGTTTATACACAGCCTTACATCGAAACCCTTTTCTGTCCCTTTCAATGACAGCACTGTTTTCGTTAAATGTCGATTAGTTATATCTCTCTTTCATTGACAGATTTTGCAGTTCTTTTTCGCATTCATTTTGTTAATGTATCTGTCTTTGTCTAATATTGATATTTACACTCAATACTCAGAAATGAGTGTTTTTGATCTTTAAAAATTTATGTTTCTGAAATGACTCATTTGGTAGTTTCTTCAAAAAACAGCAACAACGCTGTGTAATTTTTATAAAATAACAAACATTTTTTAGTTATTTCTGTTTTTGTAAATATGAATAAAGACTGTTTTTGTTATACTTCTTTATAATTCCTAAAATTTGAAGAGAAATTTGTAGTTTTATTGTGTTTTATTTTTGTTATCTAAATATAGGCAGAATACACCTAACGTGAATTTGTGAATTATTTGCGTACGCCTTGGTTAAATAAATGTTTACAGTGAATATCTAGCAACATCATAACAAAACGAGGGCAAAAGGTTTTACAAAAATCGATTTGGTTTTTCTATTTTTTTGTTAATAAGAATAAAAATAATTCATAACACCACGGAACAGAAAGCAACACATGAATGACCTGAAAAATCATCGGAATTTATAGCCTGTTGAATAGTTGCGTAGCTTGTAGCTACCATAGCATAGCTAAGAAAAAAGGGCTTCCTTTAGTTTAGTTAAACTAGAAACGAATTACGTGAATAGAAATAATTATTAAGTGAGAAAATGTTTTCGAAAAGAAAAAAGAAACCACAAATTTCAATGCCCAGCAACTTTGAACATCGAGTGCATACGGGTTTTGACAAATTGGAGGGACGCTACGTCGGATTGCCATTACAATGGGCGTCTTTAGTCGGCAATAATCAAATACTCAAGTCAACAAATCGGCCACTCCCGCTTGTGGATCCTTCGGAGATTACTCCGACAGAGATTTTAGATTTGAAAACGATTGTTCGACCTCAAAACAACAATAAAGTGGATAGCGTATCTTTGAACAGTACGGGTGGAGGAACATTGACTCTTAAGCAAGACGCAGGACCAGGAGCGCCAAACTCGAATGGAGGACTGATTCTTCCAAAGACTTCACACGTTGCGAGATCAAATTCGTTGAGGAGTTCAAGTCCGCCAAGGGTAAGACGTGACTTACGAGGCAACGCGAATGTTCCTCCGGCAGTACCGGAAGAGCCGTCCCCAGGGCCCATTTTGCCCCACCTACAGCACCAGCAGCAGCAGCAACAACAACATCATCACCAGCAGCAGCAACAACAACAACAACAACATCATCAACATCAGCAGCAACAACAACCACAACAACAACAAATACAGCAGCAGCAACAACAGCAACATCAGCAACAACAAATGCTCTACCCAGGTATTCGAAAAGATGTGGGGACTAACGTTGCTCATCTGAAACCACCAATGCAAGTCCCACAAATTGGGCCACCTGTTCTGCAACACCAAGAAATTATTGATCCACACAATTCAATGTATGCTTCCAAAATTCCATCCAATGGCAATGGTCCACTGTCCGTGCATACGGATCTGAACCATCCACTGCAATATCGACAGACACCACCGCAAGCTAATTCCCCAGCTGGATCCATAGGCAGCTCAGCGTCGCGTCCGTCCCTGCAACACCAATATCTGTTACAGCAACAACAGCAGTCAAATCAAAATAATAACTTCCCGGCACATAATATGCCACCACCACCGTCCACACTTATTCAACCACAACGTCCACAACCTCCAATGAGATCGCCACCTACAGTGGAAAATTCATTTTCGCAATCCATTCCAACAAACGGTCTTCAGATGACAGATCACAGCCCCAATTCACAACATGTAAACAATCCTTCGATTGTTGGAAGCATAAAAACCAATTCCCGTGCGTCTAGTTCTAGTGGGGGTAATAGTTCTCTTGCTCCGGGAAGCATCGGAACATCCGCAGCTAATCCAAAGCAAGAACAAAGGTTAACACACGAACAGGTTAGTTTTTTTGTTTTGTTTTATTTTATAACTTGAATTATTTCTTGACTCTTAATATAGTTCCGGGCAGCTTTACAAATGGTTGTATCGGCTGGAGACCCACGAGAGAACCTCGACAATTTTATGAAAATAGGCGAAGGCTCAACGGGAACAGTTTGCATTGCAACGGACAAAGCCACAGGTAATTGTTTCTGGAATAAATATAACAACTAAATGATTAGATACAACGTGTTGTTGTGGTCAAGTTTTAATTATCGAACGCAGGTGAACTAAGTCAAAATTTAGACCTAATATAATGGCGTTTGTTTTTATTTTGTTTTTAGGACGACAAGTTGCTGTTAAAAAGATGGATTTGCGCAAACAGCAACGAAGGGAACTTCTTTTTAACGAAGTGGTCATCATGCGTGACTACCATCATCCCAACATAGTCGAAACTTATTCCAGTTTTCTAGTAAACGATGAATTGTGGGTGGTGATGGAATATTTAGAGGGCGGTGCACTCACCGACATCGTAACACATTCCCGTATGGACGAAGAACAAATTGCTACTGTTTGCAAGCAATGCCTTAAAGCACTAGCATACCTTCATTCCCAGGTATGTGTTTTCAAATACATTATACAAAATAATGTCGTTCTAATTTTGTACATTTTTATTTTAGGGTGTCATTCATCGAGATATCAAATCAGATTCGATACTTCTTGCTGTTGATGGTCGCGTTAAACTTTCCGATTTCGGATTTTGCGCTCAAGTATCTCAAGAATTACCCAAACGCAAATCACTTGTTGGAACTCCATATTGGATGTCACCAGAAGTTATTTCTCGTCTTCCCTATGGGCCAGAGGTTGATATCTGGTCACTTGGCATAATGGTTATCGAAATGGTTGATGGCGAACCACCATTCTTTAATGAACCGCCTCTTCAAGCAATGCGACGCATTCGTGACATGCAGCCTCCGAATCTTAAGAATGCTCATAAAGTATCACCGCGTTTGCAGTCCTTTTTGGACCGCATGCTAGTTCGGGATCCAGCTCAAAGGGCAACAGCTACCGAATTACTAGCTCATCCTTTCCTTCGTCAAGCTGGTCCTCCATCACTTTTGGTTCCACTTATGCGAAACTCAAGGCAACATAACTAATACAGGACAATTTCGATTATTGTTTTAATAATCGAGAACTAACGGAATTAAGAATGCATAGATATACACCATTTTGTTTAATAGAATTCGTTAAAGACATTAAATACTTAAATATACATTATACACATATATACATATATATATATATAAAACTTACATGATATATATAAAATTATTTATCTACATAAAACAATATTGACACTTGAGAATAAGTTAAATGATTTTTTTTTAAATTAAGTACTTACCTTAATCGTGCCTTAAATATTTAAAAAAAAAATTAAACATCGAGCTTCAATAGGTCAATAAAAAACCTTGCATTTTTTCAAAATTAAATTATATAAAAGTTAAAAACTTTTAAATTGTATTTAAATCGACAGTCGAGGAATTAAATGCCATAGAGCCACATTAAAATTGAACTACTAAACCTTAAAAGAAAGAAGAGTTAACCTATTTTTTTAACAAAACAAATTGTTGATATAGATTATTGTGTATAAAAATATTAATTCGGTATAAATGTTGCGAAAAATATTATGTTATTATTGCTCCCTGAAAATTTTAATGGGAAAAATATTATTTTATCTTAACAGCGATTATAATAGTTCAAAAAATAAAATTGGTTTAAGAATGATAATACAAAGATTGTTGTTTTTCAAATGAGAATAAAAAGTTAACAGACTTGAAGTGCATACTGTACGTAATACGTGCAATAGGTAGTCTTAAAAAACAATAAATAGAGCTGAAAACCCACAATTTATTAAAGGCCGAATTTCCAAGACATTGTTTATATTATAACCCCCCCCCTTCTGGTCAGCCAATAAAGAACACCCAAATAGAAAGCATCCTTTTTTTCTTCAAAATAGGGGTTCTTTTAATCTCAGGTTACATATATTACAAAGTTCTGGCATATCACTTCTAGTTATTTGAAATGAAATTAAGAGAAAGTATCTCTGCTCTGTTTTTGAAGACTGTTGTAATCAGAAATGTGTGGTAAGCGGAATTAAAGTAGTTGTGGTTCAGTTTCAATTTGCGAATCAACGAATTTGTCCAGTTTTTGACATGGAGATGTAAATGCAACATGGCAAAAAATCGACAAAGCCTCGAAAAACGGGGGATATACATAGATCCCCCATCCCATACAATTCCTCTTTTCTTCTGACTCCAGAGTTAGGATATACTCGAACACAGCTGGTCAAAAAAATAGGTGTAAGAAAAATTTTTGATATCCACTGCTGACTTGTTGCTGATTAGCGGTTGTTTTGACTGCAAGCAATGCAACCAACATTTTTTTAAAAGAAAGAACGGTTATTGTCTTTATGAGGATGCCAATTTTTTTGCAATTAAGTAATGAATGCTAAGCAGCTAAATTATTTGTGTTGCAATAAGTTTTTGTTTGTTCTAGAAGTTGGCCATAAAAATAGGTGTGCTCCAAATCAAATTTAAGCTTCTTATAATATTCTTTATTTTATGGTATAAACTCCTGAGGTGGGTTGTTTATAATCATTTTATTAGCTTCAAACAATAGTTTTTTATTTATTAGTGTATGAATATGGGTTGTAAAGTCCACTGCTCGCCCTACTTAAAGATGACGGGAATACCTACAAAATTTATTGAGGAGGCCCTCAAGCCCAGAGGAATACGCGAAAATAGAGGCCGGCCGAAATCTAATACTTTTATTTCGTCAAGAACTATAGGTGCTGAAATTGATAATGCGGTCAGTGCACGCTCGATCCGAAAAAGGCTTCAGAACTCGAATCTCCCAGGAAGAATCGCCGGGAAAGTTCCATTCCTTAGTTCCATAAAAGAATTTGCCACCATGCTAATTGGAACGGACCAGAGGGCGTACAATAATGGCGCAATATCCTGTGGAGTGATGAAACAAAAGTACATTTTTTTTCATCGGATTCCGGGCGCAAATTACAAAAGTAAATTTGTTTTCATCGGATTCCGGGCTTAATTTAAAGCGACCAAAATGCAGGCACTACCACCCCCGCTATACACAGAAAACTATTAAACACGCTGGAGGGAATATAATGGTGTTGGGCTGTTTTTCCAGGTACGGTGTAGGTTCTATATTCCGTTTTAATAACATCTTTACAAAATACGGATATAGGGATATTTTGGAAGATTTCATGTTACCGTTTTCTGAGGAAAACATGTCCCTCCGATGGCACTTTCAGCAAGACAACGATCCTAAACATACCGCAGGTCTTGTGAAAGATTGGTTTCGAGGGAAAAAAATATACGTTGTCCCATGTCCAAGTCAATCCCCTGATCTCAATCCTATTGAGAAAATTGTAAAAGCGTAAGGAAGGGGGTTAATATTTCACTAATGGAGACCAATTGCGGTTCAAAGAGAACACATGCCAAAAGTTAATAGAGTCAATGCCGCGACGACTCCAAAAAGTTTCGGATAATAATGGAGGATACTCAGGTTATTAGAGTAAGTAAAACAAAAATTGTGATAAGATACAGAAATTATTACCTATTAAAAACGATAATATGTATGCTTTAGGAAGACGCACCTATTTTTTTGAGCTTTAAAAATATCTACGTAAAATTAACATTTAACATAAAAAAGTAATAAAAAATTATAAAAAAATAAATTAATACAAAAATTAATTATCACACCTATTTTTTTGACCAGCTGTATGTATGTACCTTATTGCTAATTGTCTATTTTTGTTTTTTTAGTGTTAATACGTCGATTTTTTGTAAAAAAAAAAACATTTTTAGCTAATTCTAGAACTGTATTCTGAAAACCGTTACATCTACAGACGCAACTTTAGGATCAAATTGTAATTAAATTAATCAACTAATCATCTTAAAATCGTAGAAGATAATTTTATTGAAAAAAAATTCTATTTCAGGGTTAAAAATACAAAAAGCGAAATTTTGATTTTTGACGATTTTAGGTTCTTCGCTCAAGGTCAGAAACTTAGATCAGAAGTACTGGATTTACGCAAGGTCTCCTTCTTTTTAAATGACAGTTACTGGATTGTTTAATGAAATTAATATGTCGCCTTCACTTTAGAAATATCAATTATTTGTTTTACAAGCAACGCATTTAAAATTATTAACAAAAACTAATAATAAGGATTAAAATATGGTATCCCTTAGAGCCAATATTAAGCTTCTGTAAGACTTGCGATGTTGACTTTAAGGTAGATGGCTAAACCACAACCACGCGTTAGGTTGTCGGGTTTTTGACAGGCTTCTTACCAACTTTACGATATCATGTGCCATAAAGTGATACCTAAGAATTTGCAAAACGTAATGTTGCTTTTCGAGCGTTGAGAAGAAAGATTACTTAAGTTTACTTACATTTTTTTGATTTATTTATTTCTTTTTTTTTTGTTTCATAATATTATGTATGTCAAAGCACGAAATAAAAGAAAATACATAAATGTTTTCGGGCGTTGAGCTCGAGCTTACGATATTTACGAACTAAGGGGAGCACAAAGCTTGAGGTAACATTTCAGATTGCCTAATAAGAGTCTATTGTTTCTATTCAATATATCAAAGTCGGCACGACCAAACGCGTGATTGTGGCTAGGAAGAATCCATTTATCTTCATCTTCATTGAAAAGGGAATTTGTTAAACCCTTTACCAAACGAAAACATTTCTATGGTACAATTTTTCACATTCGTTCCTAAAAATGGCGAGATAGGACACTCTGGTAAGACTTTCATTGAAACCATTACAGTGGTGATGTTTAAGTTTGATATAATGATGTGGAAAAAATAGTATATATTTTTTTGTTATGAACTTCTTTAATGGCATAAATCTTTTCATTCGAAAAAAGAATTATTTTTAGCTCAATTCTTGTATGCGATAGTAAAAGCCCCTCGAGTCATTCCACAATTACTTTTAGAGTGTTATCAAATGATCTGTAGAGCGTCAATAGCTCTTTATGTGTAGATACTTCCTAACCAGCATTTAAACGGATCTGAATAAATTCAATTCCCTGGATTACATCTTTCTCTTTCGAAGAGGATTAAGCGGTATTTGTTCCCGCTTTTGCTATTTAAAACGACAAAATCAAGAATAGGTTGCGATTTGGCAAAAGTTGGAGCCAGTAAAAGAAAAAAAATCATGAAAACCGTTATATCTCATAAGAAAGCTAAAACAATAATAATACCTTTAGTGGTGAAAACTTTTACACCCTGTATACAATTTTGACGTACAATACAAAAATTATTATAATAAAAGTTATCCAGTCCAGATCGAATTTTCATGATTAAACAAACAGGATAAAGTGACAGCATTGATGAAACTTTGGGCAGGTTCAGACGACATAACACATAAGGGACTTGAAAGTAAGGCAAATTTATAGTATTTAATTGGCCAACTGCCAATAAATTGCCTTCCAATTAAGGCAACTCTATTGGAAAGTTGACTGGAATGTTAGTCAGAAAAATCTCCCTAACTTTCAAGTCAAGTCAACTTATGTCAAAATAACAGCTAATCATGATTTTTCAATTAACTGAAAGCTGAACTTTATTACTCTGTGATTTATTTATTTTCTGCATATTTCCATTTAATGTTTTATGTAAAAGGTTTCCTTGTCAAATTGGAAAAGGAATAAGTAATATTTACATATTTAAAATACGAAGTACAAGTCGAGATGGACTTGTAGATTGCCTGAGAAGTTTTTTGTAGACAGTTGTGTTAGTAGTTATTTTCGCACTATCAATTGAAAGTAGAGGTAAATAAAGTAAAGTTTCGAGTTTGAAGTTTATGACACTTGACCAAGTAACAAGTACCCTCGGTCAAAATTAACGTTCAAAGAATGCAGTTGCCAAAAAATTGCCTTCCAATTAAGTTGCCTTAAGTTGAATGGAAAGTTAGTCAAGAAAAATCTCCCTTACTATCAAGTCAAGTCTACTTATGTCAAAGTGACAGTTGATCATGTTTTTTCATTCAACTGGAGAGTTGAACTTGCTCTATGAATTATTTATTTTCATTTAATGTTTTGTTTTTCCTTCTCAAATTGGAAGATAAATAAGTAAAATTACTTTATAATCTACACTAATATTATAAAGAGGAAAGATTTGTATTTTTGTATGTAACGAATAAACTCAAAAAGTACTGGACCGATTTTAATAATTCTTTTTTCATTAGAAAGCTACATTATCACTGAGTAACATAGGCTATATTTAGTACTAGATTACTATGGAAATCTTTAGAAATTCCTAATAAAACCAACCGAAGGTGTAAAAAAATTAGCCATAAAATGTCATTCATCGCATACACTGCGAAGAGTATTAATGATTGGACAAACGAATGTTTTCTAATTTAGTGATTCTATCCGTGTGAAGCCGGGACGGGCCGCTAGTACAAAATAAAAATCGTGATGGACTTTTAGCTTGCTGAAGATTGTTTTGTATAGATATAATAAATGTTTTTGGTAATTTTTGTACGATGAACTGAAGGTAGAGGTTAGTGAAGTAAAGTTCTGAGTTTGAAATTTATGACACTTAAAAAACTAACTAGTTGCCTTGGTCAAAATTTAAGAATGCAGTTGACTGCAAATGAAGTACCTGAAGTCCCTTAAGTTGTCTGAACCTTCCCATTCACTGTTTTCTCTCTTTTCCTCTTTTACTTGTTTGTTTTTCTTGTGCGTTGTCTTTTGTCTTCAAATTAATCCTTTCAATTAAAATTTAGTACAGTAGCGTAATGGTGTATGACATTCATTAGAGGTTTTTGGTTCAATCCCCGTCTGTGCAACGTTAAGTTTTGCTTACGGATACTGCCTCTTGCGAGGAATTTACTAATTCTCCAAGAGTAAAGCTAAGTACAAACGATTTGAAGATCTTCCAAAATGGACTGAACTGTCAAAAGTCTTCCAATTCCATCCAGTCAGATGAAAATAGCATTTTTTAATTATTTAGTTTAGTTATTTTTCTTATTTCTTTTCTGTAAGCTTTTGTTGTTGTTTCCTGCTCAAAAACTATGTATCTGCCCTTTAAAAATTGAATGACGTTGTTTGGAAAGAACATCATCCAATATCCAATTAGTGGATGATCTGTCAATGATTTGAAAATACAAAAAATGGGTGTTCAGAGAAGTACAAACGATTGCAAGAAGCCGGCCAATTTTTTGTCACTTTTGACCGATACAATTGGGTGTTTACACGGTTGATAGAAAATTGGTGAAAATGTTTTGCGAAAAATCTGCCAAGTCCAAGTCAAGTCCTTTATTAAATTAGCCGTTCGGATTCCGTAAAAACTGTAGGTCCCTTAAATACCTGAAATGACTCGCACAGAGTGAGTGTTGTAAGTCACTAGACTCTAGTTCTCTACGGACTGTTGCGCCACCTAATTTTAAATAAAAATTTTAGGAAACCGATCCAAATAGATTTTGTGTACTTCAGATCGATTAGAATACTTAAGAACACATCTGTTTTCTTTAAAACCCGCAGATACAAATACAATACAAAAAACGATTTACCTACGTTCATGTATATTTTTGTTTATTTGAATACATAACTTTTGTATACCTAGTTAATAAATAAAGTATCACCAACAAATTTATGTAGTTACCCAGATAAGATTATCTCGCTTATCTATTTATTGGTATGTTTAAATATATTGCTCTTTGTATGGTGCAATTTAAAAGTTACGCTAATTGGTTGTTTGCTCAAAGGCCCCATTATATTAAGGGCCCTGTCACTTAGATCCTGAGTTCCCGTGCATGTAGATGGCACTGTCTAACGTCTCCTTTAGAGGAACTGGAACGGGAAATCTTTACTTGAGAATTTGAAGATCATTTGTTTACGTTTAAGAAAAGTAAGGGCTTCATCCTTTTCAATCGAATTCACAGAGACACTTACTCTCACCCACCTCCACTATGGCACTGTTGTTTTTTTTTTTTTTTTTGGCATTGGCATACCTTGAAATTTGAAAACGATGATGGTATGATTACGATGATTGCTTGCAGTAGTTTCTCCACTACTTTAAGTTTTGCGTTCTCTCTCCGCAGCCGGTAAGCTTACATAAGCACTTAGCACAGTTCGACGATATTTTCTTAATCAGCACCACGCCAAGCAATGTCTACTACGAGTATACCCACTATACCCAGGCACAGGCCCAGTCAGGGTAAGTACAATAATGTAGAGCGTTCTGTTCTGCTTAGAAATGCTCCACATACGATCGATTCGATTTTGGAGGGGTGTGTTGAGTGTTGGTTTCGCAGAGACAACAAACGCCACACATATTATGAAAAGTAAAATTCATGCAAAAATCGCTTAGTATTTGTAAGAACATTCTGCTCTCGCTGTCGCTTCTGTCGCTGACGCTCAACGCTGACGCTGGGGCTGGGGCTGGGGCTGGGTTGGCTTTGGCTGGCAGAGGCAGTTATGTTTTGATGGTAGAGATTTGATATTTTTTTTTCTGCCCAGTCGTAGTCGTATAACGATCGTGTAAAAGCTCACTTCCGAAGTGGTCACCGTGAGCGTTCCCTTATACCCTGGACTTTATCTAACACGGTGCAAACAATTTTCTTAAGTTCATTTGTTTTGTAAGAAATGAGCTTGACTACTTGTTCAAAAACAAACAAACTAACTGAATGTCTGCGCATATTTGCGTCCCGCCGCGTTTTGATGCTTAAATTTTGTTCTCACAAAAACAAAACTCAGTTATCTATAGTCTCGGTTAAAAATATCAAGCAAACGAAATACTCGTAATTATTATCGAAATTGTTTTATTTCTCATCAAAAATATCACAAATGCAAAAAGGATAAATTATAAATTTCAATTTAAATAACTCAAGAAATATGGATACGAAAATACAATTAAAAATGGTGATCGATGAAAAATGTACCTATTAATTAATTGATTCGATAAGGATCTTTATATGTTGTGTTTTTCTGTTTTTGGGGACGCGACGCCAAGTTGTGCATACAAATATATCGTTTAAGAGTCTTTTTTATCCGATATGATAAGAAAGTTTGTAAGAAGTTGTTAATCAAGTAGATATCGGTGAAAACTGATCATTCAAAGTGTGAAACACTAAACAAACATGCTTAATGTCTAAGTGTTTTTTTTTTTGATTTCGAAGTATAAGAAGTTAAATTTATACCGAGGTAGGTGCCTACTTACCTATATTGTGATATTGTGATTTTTAATTAAAATTGAAATATTATAGTAGATGTACCATAATGAGTTTGTCACGTATTTCGTGATAGGTATTAAGAAATAATTCATACAAAGATTGCCCATATTATATTATTGCAATTTAAAAGGTTATTATGCGAAAGACCCCCGAAAATAATAATAATTTTGAAAGATTTGTTGGTCAAAAAATTATCACAATGGAGCCAAGTCTTAAAAGCTTATTAGTACCTATTTTCGGTTGGTAAATATCAATAAATCTGACTAAATGAAATGATTTGTTAGTCGGTCGTGTGTATGGTTTCAAAAAACGTAGACATAGTTAAAGTGATCATTCAACAAAATTAAAGTGAGTTCTTAGTCATATTTTTTAAACTATAATACTCGTCTATGATGATGACATGAAGTCGAAAAATGTCAAAATTGAATATAACAAAACACACTTGGCAAAGCTATTTTATTAGAAAAGTTCTGTTCACGGAGCCTGAGAACGCCAGGTGTGGAACCCGCTTTTGGGAAGTTAAACAATAAATAAACCACAGTGCAGGGACTACTGCAATTTTCCCAGAAATAAATTTCTATCAGGATATAAGGAAGATAGCCGATACCTTGCTACATCCAAAAGGAATTCTCGTTTCATGGCTATTTTGTAGTCTGAAAGTTAAGGCTTGTTTATAGAGCATTTGTTTTTGACAATATTTTAAAGAATTCCATTACGAACAAATAGTTACACCGATTACAGAATTCTAGAAAATGCTGCAAAGGGAGTAAAATGTCGATTTCTACCATTTTTAAAATGTCAAAAAGTAATTATATTTATTTTTCTTCTTAATACGAAAAAGACTTCTTTAAAAATAGGACATGTTGACATCCAATCCTACTAACTTAACGTGGCGCTACAGTCCTGTGTGAAATAGGGCATCTAGTTGCATGTACTTGCGCGTGTGGTAGTGGATTCGAAGACTTTCCATGCCCTCTACCTGACCCAGCCATCTCATCTCAGTTGTTGGACTTATGTCCTTCTGGCTAAGTCTACGTCGCTGTACAGCCCGCACAGCTCGTCGTTCCATCTCCACTCTAATTGTATGCATACGGGACCCTAGATCACTTACTTACTTTCTTACTTACTTAGGGTGGGGCTACAGACCTGTGCGAACTAGGGCCTCACCCAACAAACTTCTCCATCTAGTTCGGTCCCTAGCTAGATGTCTTCAGTTTCTCACTCCAAGTTAGGTGAGGACATTTTCCGCGATCTTCCTTAATTGCGCTGTCATGTGGGTGTGGATGTGGATTCGAAGACAGGAGCATTGGTTTCCATGCGCTCTACGTGACCCAGCCATCTCAGTCGTTGGACTTTTTCAGAAGTCTACGTAGATGTACAGCCGTTCCATCTTTTCTTCCACTCACCTTATATGCATACGGGACTGTAGATCACGCGAAGAACTTTTCTCTCGAAACGACCCAAGGTGATTTCACCCGCTTCCGCCATAGTCCAAACTTCTGCACCGTATAGCAGGACTGGGATGATAAGGGTCTTATATAGCGACACATTGGTTGCTCGAGAGACGGCTTTAATATACTCAATGCGAGAGTAATTCCTCATTTCATCTCAAAGCAGGTGTTGTTTTTCGTATTCATAGGGGCGCCTAGGTAGACAAACTCCTTAACTATGTCCCAAAAAGTTACGTCTGTCAATGGTGGCGTATTGATTAAGACCTCGGTTTTGTGGGTATTTTCTTGATGAAAGCGTATACCTACTTTATTTTTCCCTAATTAAATGCCTCTGTTTTAATGCTCACAAAACATTGACTGATACTACAACTCTACTAAATCTTCAATTTATTACTTAACAATAAAACTTTTAAAAAACAAAGAAATGGTACCCATCACGACATGTTTTAAAAAGTATCATCCGACTATCAGTTTCATGTTCGTATCATCCAAATAGTGAGTGAATTTGTATTCATTTTAACTTTAACTTTTATTTCATTAGCCTTAAATGCGTCTAAAAGGCTTTGAGAAGTGACACCTTAAGGGAAAGCACAAGTGCCTTACTTATAGTCATTCATTTTATTTTTGTTGCTGTGTTTTATTTTTTGAAATTGAAGGGTAACCATGCCCACTTGAATATCAGTTATTTTGATCATGAGGTAACTTCCTGAGTATATGAACACGTCAGTTAGAAACATTTCAAGTGTATAATACAAACACACCCTGAATGAATTGTATTCTTATGGACAGAATTCTATATTCATACCTGCTATACTTACCCCTTAACAATAAAACATTGTTTAAATTTCATGCCACACGTTTTAACTCTGAACTAACTTTTCGTATAAGATTGACGTGATTTATATCTGATCAAATTTATTCGCATCATTTGCTTTAACCGTTAAACCGCCTACATTTTAATACTTATCTGACCTTATGTAAGTATCTCTATCCAATGGGGATACAAAATAAAATGACACCGATTACTACGCGATTAGCTTAAAAAAAGATAGGTCATCTAATTTGTTTTAAAATGAACAACAAATTCGATTGTTCTTTCTTAACTAATTGATTTGTGCCTTGAAAATATAATGCATGACTGGGTCGCATAAAAACGTTCTTTAAATAATATCTTTGAACCGATTCTATTCAGACCTAGAAGATAATATAAACCAATTTCAAAAAAAAAATGATTATAAGAATAGAAATTATATCATAAAATTAGGAAATTACATACTTTTCTTCTTATAAGAATCAAGGCAACATTTCAGACACAATCATTTTAATGTTTTTTGTTTGACAACTACGACTACTTATGACTTTTAACAAACAAAAGGGTCAATCATAGCTAACTACATTTAACCACCTTACAGACATGTGAATCATTTATAATTTTTAACAACTATTTACAACTTCTTGAATGCAGCTTTTCAGCAAAATTTAACTATAGCCATTACAATGGACTTATTTACAGAAATTGTATTACTTGTCAGAATATCACCTTGATCGTAGGGCTGTGTATACAAAGGTTTATAGTTTAGCGTTTCTACGTATTGATCCCCCTTAAACAGAGTACAAATGTTGGGATAGTATTTAAATACATTTTATTTCAAGAGGTTCTATGATACTCGTAAGATACGCTCAGTAATGGCTACAAATACCAAGCTTTGGTACCACATGACGATTGAGGCGTTTGAATTTTGAATAATAGTCCAGATTAAAAATCCCAATAATCAAAATCCTTTACTTATAATGCTAAGTCTTTGGTTTGTTTATATAAATTTAAAATCAAGTATTGAGCCTTAATAACAATTGAAAAGTTTCTCAAATAATGTGAACAAATAAATAATGAACATCTTTTGTAAAGGAGTCTAATTTATTAATTTAATCGATGTTTATCCTATTTTATTTGTCTAGCAAATCAATTTAAACATTTTATTTTCTTTTTTTTTATTATTTATGTTTAGTATTAAAAAATGATGTCGCCAAAAAGATGGATTCTTCTGCTGATATTTTATATAACATATCTAATGTTAGGTGCAGTTTTTTACTACCACATTGAACACAATTTAGAAAAAGAAAGACGCGCAACCCAATTGCTGGAAAGAATAGAGATCAACGGTAAGTAGAACAAATTCTTGTTGATTTGTATTCTGTTAACATTATTTCAAATGTACTTTAATTTTAAGAATACTTGAAGAATAACTTCAAGTGAATGCAAAGGAAACATGATGTCTCATATAATTGCAATCCATTGATTGAAGTCAAATGATTGGTGATTGCAAAATTTGAAGTCCCAATTCATAGGTAAAATCAATGAATGCAATCTTTATATTGAAGTCATAAAATATTGCATTCCCAACAGATTGCATTCTTTTATAAGCCTGACTCAGACTATAATTCTACATTGTGTATGTTAACATAGAATGTAGATTATATTCTAGTTTTGCCATTCTATATATTTATTTAAAGTAATAGGTCCATTTGGATCTAGACTTAATTTGTGAAGTCTTTTAACAGAATTTAAAAAAAGATAGAAATGTTTCAATATACATAAATTACAAAACATAATGTTAAGGCGAGAATATTTTTTGTATTCATATAATGGAGTGAATTTTTTAGACTTCTCATACAGCATGTGTTGAAAGATTAAAAATAAGGATAAGCTTAGGTATATCGAATTAGCAATAAATTAACCTTTTCGGGTATTCATTCTGTCGGTTTTCTTTATTACTTAAAATTTGACAAATAGTTTTTATAATAAGTTCACAATAAAGTGTTCAATCACATTTAATATATTTTTATTGTATAATTATTTTCTACTGATGATAAGTAACAATTAATTAAATTGTTTATATAAACAATTTACACAAAAGTAAGGAAAAGGCGATTTTTGTATTATGTCATCTTATTTTGCACCATGTGCCAACAATTAGAAAGCTGTGAAACATTACAAAAATGCAAAGGGGTTAACCGTTGTCATTGATATATACATTTGTTGTCAATCATTTTATTCAAATATACTTTATACGTCTATATCTTTACTTAACAAATATTCTGGGCAAAATATGGTCACAGGTCCAAGTAATTAATTCACGGAATTTTCCAATATGATTTTTAATCTAACTATGAGTTGCAAATCAACATCAGTTATTTCAGCAACTAGTTCTGGATTGCTAAAAAACCTTCAGTTTGTATTGCCACCATTATAGTATTCTCGAAACCAGGTTTGGTTTCAACGATGAGTCCGAGTTTTGATTTAAACTTTTCTTGTATATCAGTTTTTCTTTCTTTAAGAATAATTTTTTCTGAAAGAGTTCTTATCTGTCATTTTTTCAACGGAAACTTGTAAGCAAGGTGAAGAATGCTTTCAAAAAACCGTATCCTCGCATGCAAAATTGACAATCCAAATTTTATCGCATCTTTATTAACTTCTTTTCTTCTAGAAAGATCATTAAAATCTTTTGAAGTAAGTCCACAAATATAACACTTCATTGTAGATTTTGTGTTAGTTGCCGCGTTGCACACTTTTCCATCGACCATTGCAAAAACTAACGTGTGTTTTACTTCCAATGTTCTATCGCCTTCTATCACTGTTTTGTTCATTCTACTTTTCACTTTGCTTAATATCAAGAGATTCTTTTACAAAGCTAATTTTAATTGAACGGCAATATCGTGGCGAGGATGGCGTTGGATTTTTCCAAATGATTTTGTTGTTTGAAATACAAAACAAACGCAGGGGCACAAATGAACTTTGGAAGATATTAGCATCTGAATCGAAACAGCTTTCAAACTTTTGCTTGAATTGCGTTTTTTGCGAACCATCACATCCCCATTTTGTTACAAATTCCAAGGACCTTCACTCGTTTTCATTTAATATTGCTAGTACCTCATCCAAATACAACAATAAGCGTTCAGCTGTATGGTTTAATAAATTCTGCAAGTTAACTTCAGCCAAAGTTTATGTTACAATATATGACTCGGGGATTGGATAGCATCGTTTTTTTGCTTTTTGGAGAATATTATAGCAAGTAAAAAGTTTTTTTTTCACTAGTTCTCACTACTTCATACTGTTTACGTGAAAGATTTGCTTCAACAAAAATAGAAAGAGCTTTAAGAGTGGATAATTTTTCAGTTTGCCGTTGGAAACTAACGGACAAAGCTTTTTTATATCTTTTTGCCCTCCCAGAAGAGTCGCTGATTTCTTTAAGTACCTCAAAAACTCCCTGGAACCAAACTTAATTTTTTTTAAATCTTAAAAAAAAAAAAAATACAATTAAAGAGATTTAAAGTTGAAATTGCATATACAAATAAAGTTCAATTAAATTAACGTCCAATTTTAAGTCTAAAATCTTTAAGTTTTCCTCCGTGCATGACATTTTATTGAGTAAATAGCTCTGAATGTGATCTAATTTGGCATCAAAATCATTCTCACTACACTCATTAATAGAGTAAGTGTTGCAAATATGGCCCACCCTTAAGTTTTTTTTTAATAAAACGACAAATTTAACTCGAATTCATATATATATTTTTTTTTTAGTATTACAAATTATTTTAAGTTCAGTCTTTACAAGTTTAAAACATAAATAGTAAGTTAAAAAAAAGATATTGAGAAAAAATTAAATCAACTTCATTTCGCAATTTTTAAAAAAAGGGTCTTAATATGGCCCACTTGGTTTCAAATATGGACCAGGGTGGGCCATATTTGAAACAATGGTTTTCAAATATGTTATAGCCTAATTGCTGCAAAATTCACATATGAAATATTTATTTTCATTGCCTGAGCAGTTTTCATGGGCCCACATTGTGCATACGACGCATTGCACCCATTCCAAACAAAAACAAAAACAAAAAAAAACATTAAGGCTCAGTTAAATTCATGTATCAAATATGGCCCACTGGTCCATATTTGATACACCTGGGGTGGGCCATATTATCAACACTGTGATTTTTTCACTTTTTTTAATTTTTATCATACTAAATTAACTTCAATCAAAATTTTAATTTCACATTTCATAACATAAAATATAACCACACATATATTTCGAAAAAACTTTTTCAATTTCAGCAAATTTTAATTTAATAATCCTTAAGTAAACTCACCCAAAAATTACATCAAACACGAACAAAAATTACAACTTGTTATATCTTGCACCGATGATCAGCTATTGTCACGGACATACAATGAAGCAAAACCGGTTTGAATGTGTATAATTTGAACTGGCAATTGAGTGCCTACTTTGTTTCATTCAAAAAATATTGCGGTGGGCCATATTACGAACGTGGGCCATATTTGCGACACTTACTCTAACATCATATAACTGTTTTTTTTTTTAATGCACAAGCACAAGTCAGACGATCCTTCAAGGAAAATAATTAATTTTGTAATAAATAGCTTTTTTTATTTGTATTAGACTAGAACTAGACACTCATCAGGGACGATACAATCTCCAGGGGCAGATATGGGCAGCATTTTTTGTTTTTCTCTATAAGAGCTGATACCAAAAACGTTAACGAAAAACACCGAATTATATATAACAAAAGGTCCACATTAAAAAAAATGCCCTTTTGCATAGATTTTGAAATAAATTAATTTTCTTTTAAATAAAAGCTTAAATTTTCATCAAAACAGCTTTATAATAAAGAACATACCTGCAGATGAACCCTCCATAACAAAAAACTTTGTAATCAATATTAAAAAATAATATAAACTTAATTAACTATAAATAAAAATAAATAAATTAGGTGGCGCAACAGTCCTTAGAGAACCAGGGCCTAGTGACTTACAACTCTCAACCATTCCTGTGTGCGAGTACTGTTGTCAGGGATGGAGGGGACCTACAGTTTAATGCCGGATTCTTAAACTTAATTAACTAGCGAAGGTATTTTTCACACAAATCAACTGATGCACAGTGCAAGCTTACGATCGAAAAAACTCCTATCTTTATCACTCAAAAAACACCTTTTGAATTATATTAATTTAATCGAAACTTTTAGTTCTTGAAAACTGAAACATTTTAATGGAAAATGTTATAGAAATTATGCTATAAACATACTTCTCCTCTCAAAAAAAAACACCCTTTGACTTCAAATATGTATATTTATAGGCTCTTTTGAATTTTAATGCTTATGCCAAATAGGCGAAAGTTATAGCTATCACTGGTTTTCATCATTGAAAACAAACATTGGAATTTTGTTGACAGGTCGTTTATAGCTATCATTCAAAATTTCTGTCACTGAAAAAAACGTCCTCATTGAAATCCACCGAAAAACTTTTACTGACAGAAATCTATCATTGGAATTGTGTGAAATTGGAACACAAATCAGTGGAACGATTCGTTTCACTTTTGAACATAAAAGTATCAGCTGTTCAGGAAAATGAATTTCTGTCCGGAAAATAGAAAAATACATTTTTAGAGAAAAATAAATGCACAATTAAATTTTTTTCCTCAAAAAAAATTCTTTGCGTGATTTGCGATCGATCATTATATAATTTTCATTTATAATCAAAGGGAAACACCGTCAAATATCGATTCAAAAATTTTTCTCGATCGATTTCAATGATAGCTGTAACTGGCCCCATAATGTTGTTCTCAAAGAAAAAAAAATAATTTAATAAAAAGTCTAACTTTTTATAGGATGGTTCATTTCTTTGGTTTAAGTTTTATAAGGTTGTTCATTTACCGCAACCATACAACCATGATTTTTTTATTTACACCTCCCCCCTTTAAGTGTCATTTTACAAAAAGCCAATAGGGGGCTTTTGGGGGACATTTGACGTGTTGCTTAGAATAACATCCTGCATCGACTCTAATCATAAAATTTCATGAGTAAGTAAGTAAGTAATTCATTTATTTACATTAATTTACAAAATTTTATACAATGTTTTGAATTTAGATGCTATGGCTATGTCGTCAGCCAGGTTGGCAAACAAAATTAAGAATATATAAATTTATGTATGTATGTTTTGAATTTAATAGAATTCTGTTATTAATAACAATCTATACTTGTAAATATCTTTCAAAAATGTACTTAATGTTTTCCAATCATGCTCGTTAAGGATGTTTATAGTCTCTTGTAGGGTAAGAGTATTTTTCTCGAAAAAGTAGCGTCTTTGAGTTTTGAATATTGGATAGATAGGGGCCGTTCATAAAATACGTCACGCTAAAATCAGCTTTTTCTGACCCCCTCCCCCCCATTGTCACGCTGTGTCACGCTTTCTGTGACCCCCCCTAAAAATATTTCGTCACAATAACGAAGCCCCCTCCCCCCTGAATATGATAAATTTCAAATGATACTACACAAATTTTGAGAATTTAAATATTTATTTAGTTTTTTTATAATAAAATTTAAATAAAGTAATAAATATCTTTTAAAACGAATAAATAAATATTATTCAAACATGTTAAACATTTTTATTAATCAGAAGTCCAAGGATTCTGTAAATGCTCCGAAATATCTATAATCGGTATTGCAGCATCTTCTTCTTCATTTATTTCAAAAATAGTCAAAAGAAATACTAATTGAAAATGTTTTAATGAATGGCGAACGTCACGTTACCATAGACCCCCGTCCCCCCTTGTCACACCTTGTCACACTCAGCAAGAGCCCTCCCCCCGCCTTGTGTGCGAACGTATTTTATGAACGGCCCCATAGCAATGAAATGTAGACAATCTTCTTTTGATTTTAAGTTGCACAGCGTACAGAATTGGTTAAAACTACCATTATAAGGACTTCCATTTAAGTTGAGAACTTCTTATCTTGCTTTAAAGATTAGGGATATCTCTTCATAACTCAGTGAATCTTTGAAATAATTTCTGGGACCAAGATTATAGTTGAGCTGACTGTAGATTATTCTACTGAATGAGTCTTGAGCTTCTCCTATCAGTGAATGCCTCATTATGTCCTCATTTTTCTATATGATGCTGTACATTTGTTCTTTCACATGGTTTACATTGCTTAAATCATCATCCAATCTCACTCCACACTTATTACCAACAGATTGCCATCTTGTAAACCACCAGTCCTTGTTTCACAGCTCATATAAAAGAAGTTTTTTTTCGAAAGTCTTGTGCTCTGATGGTTGCTGCAGACTTTGATGATGTAGTCAGCTTGAGACTTCAGGGTGCTTGTTAGAAGGTTTGGAAGTCCTGTTTCTAAATATATGGCATAACTAGGCTTATTTAGAGGTAGGTTGAACAGTTTCTTTCTAAAATTCCTTTAAAATTTTTCGATTTCTTCATATTCTTCTGTTCCCCAAACCTGAGCAGCATACAAGAGAGTAGATTTCACTACTGAATTAAATATTTTGTATTTTGTAGATAAATTAATTTGTTTGTTGGGGAAGATATTTTTCATGTTAAATTTATCAAACTTTGTGAGATTTGGGCTGTCTCCGATAAATGAATTTTGAAATTTAATGTTGGATTCAATTTCAAGCCTAGATATTTGATTTCTTTTGCTACCTCCAGTTGTGTACCATTATATTTCCAGCATCTTCCATTATAAGCGGTTTGTGTACGGGCAAATACCATTGTTTTGGATTTTGTTGTGTTGATAGAAAGTCCCCATCTGTTACAATATGCAGATAACCGATTGATCATCAATTATAAACCTTCGGGTGATTCTGAAAGTATAACGAGGTCATCGGCGTATAGTAACACATTCACGGTGCAGCTAGCTATTCTTATTCCCCCAGGAAGTTCATACGCAACATCATTTATAAATAACGAGAACAAAAGAGCGCTAAGTGGGCATCCTTGTTTGACTCCTGTGTTGGTGCTAAACCATTCTGAAAAGCTCACTCCATCCCAAACAGCAGCCTTCGTATACCCGTGTACATCTCTCTAAATACTTTCAGGAAATTTGTAGATATACCAATTTGTGTCAGCTTATAAATAAGAGCATTCCTATTGATTAGGTCAAAAGCAGGTTTAAAATCAACGAAAAATGCGAAGACCTTTTTGTTACGTGGTTCAAACGCTTTGACTATAGATGATAGTGTAAAAATGTGACCGATCGTTGAAAAGTTTTTTCTGAAACCAGCCTGTAGATCAGATAAAATATTGTTATATACTGCAAAATATTTTTGCAATTACATTCGTGAATGAAATTCCTCTGTAATTTTCGCGTGAGTCTAGTGAGCCTTTTTTATGTATAGGGAAAATGACGGATTTTTTTAACGATGAAGGTATGTCGGCATTCATAAAGATTTTATTGAAAATAACTTTTAAATGGTTGAGAAGCATTGGGGTTGCATATTTGAAAAATTCGTAAGGAATTCCATCTTCACCAGGTGCCTTGTTGTTTTTTGCTTTGTTTAACACAGCTTCAATTTCTTCGGTTTCAATGTATGCATCTTATATTTGGTCAGTGATTAAAGGATCCGCAGTGAAAGTTGTAAAGCTGGAATCATTGGAGAGGAGAAGCTTAAAGTGAGTGGCAAGGGTTTCGGTAGAAATACCCGCACCTATTTTATAGTTGGTTCCGTTAATTTCTTTCGCAACTTTCCAGAAGTCCTTTGGGTTTTTAGTTAGGCCTGGTTCAGTTGCTTTTGCATTATCATAAGCATATTTTTTTGCATACATAACATTTTATAACTTGCGTTCGCTTCCAGATACCAGCTTCTCAATTGAAGATCATTTGATGACCGCAGTGCTTTCAGAAGTGCAAACGATTTTTTCCGAGCTTTGTAGCAGTCATAGTCAGACCATTTTTGCTTAAATTTTAAGTTGGGTGAGAGTGATTTGTTATGCGTTGAATTTCGTATGTATTCAGCCAAAAATTGCATGAGTTAATTATTTTGCTAGAATTGCTATACTAAAACAAGAAGAATTAAAGTTTGCCATTTTACTCAGTAGAAATATGAACAAATTATTTTTAGCCTTCGATTGGTTTATCCATAAAATGTCTTATGACTTCTTGTTTTGTTAACAAATTGATTTAAGTGAGGACACATTTACATACAATATTTATCATGAATGTAACAATTTTTAAACCTTTTTATAGTCAATTTATTCACATTTCGACGTTTCAAGTGAAGAATTGTTCTATATTCAATTTTAATCACAATTTATTTAGCAGTTTGACAATGTAATAAGGAATCATGATACCTACTTTGTACCATCAGAAATATAAAACTCTATTTTTATTGTTTTAGAACAGCTATACAGTTTGAATACAGTAGGTATGTATGTATATCCAAATATCAATCAATTAAATTTTATGTCATAAAACTATCATATCCATCGAGTAGTACTGGACTGATAGCAATGATAGTACATATACTCGTTCATCATCATTATCATTATTTGGATTTAAAACCTTCATGGATATTTCATGTTTTGAGTATTTTTTTATGATTAATAATCGAAGGCAGCTCTGATTTATGTTCTGTTTTTATTGCGAAAAAAATAGTCAATATTTTCTGCTGTCTGTTTTAAAATATTCGGACTTACTTCTTATCTTCTGAACTCATCAATTATTATTATTTCAAGTGTCGCAAATAAAAAATTGTTCACCACTAATTAATTACATTCATAAGAGTGATTATGAATTTAAAACATATACATAAGTACATACATATATATGTATGTACATATGTATGTATTATTCGTCTTAGATTTTGCTTTACGATTTTCGATTTCATAATTCAACCAAAAGTTGTAATACTTTGAACTCTGACTGCACATCGGTACCTTCCCGTAAGAATGTTTAAGGCGACACGCCCGATGATGTGGAACTATAGAAGATGTAAAGTGCTACATTTCGCTGCTTTATCATATATGCAAAAGAAACTAGAGCGAAAATAAAATTGTAGCAACCGCCAAGTTTCCTCACTTGAATAATTTTGCTCCGCCAATCCGCCAATAAAATTATGCCAAGAGCCATTTTTAAAAATCTTATTCCAGATATGATTGCCTTTGATTTTTGTCATACGCGCAACCAAGTAAAATGTTTTGAAGAATTCAATGAACTTGACATTCTAAAGGTTTCCAAACAATATCAGATTCGAAACGAAAGGATTTAGAGAGTTTGCTCAAAAGATAGTTTATTCCTGAACGATATGTACATAAAATATTATTTATTTATTTAATTATATTTATTGCAATATAAAATTACAATAAATAGTTGAAATATGAAGGTGTTAACAATAGAGCCATCAACCTTCGCCTGGTATACAAGTTGTTAAATTTACATTTTTTTTTTTTTGATTAAATTGATACATGACTTTTTTTTTAAATTTTGCATAAAATATTTGTTTTCTTTAGGAACTCTAAGATTTTAGTACAGTTTTCATGTGTAGGATATTTTATTAAATCTGTCCGGTTGATCCTATGGTTGGCTTGGAGGCTTGGACAAACGTTCAATAGGTGTTCTATTGTCATTTTCTGTGGGTTGTTGCAGAATAAACAGGAGAAGTTTGTTAAGCTTTTGTCGATTAGGTGGATATGTGTAAGGTGAGTATGTCCAAGTCTTAGTCTGATGATTGCTCTTGATTCAGGTCTGGTGAGAGTTGCCGGTATTTGAACTGGAATACGTAAAGGGTAAATAATGTTTGAATAATAGTTGTTTAAATTTTTGAAATTGCTTAAGGATTTTTCCATCTGTGTGTTTTTAATTTTGTTGAGGAAGTCGTTTGGGTTGACGACTTTTGAAGAGGTAGTAAGCGAGTTGGTGGCTAGTCTTGCAGCAGCATTAGCTGCTTCGTTACCTGGGATGTTAACGTGGCTAGGGATCCAAACAAGCTTAATCTTGGAGTTGTATTGGCATAGCTTGTTACGAATTTTAACGATTGGAATTAGGTTGCAGTTTAGGTTAAGGATAGCATTCAAAAATGATGAAAGGCTATCGGAGAAAATGCAAAATTTGCCTTTTCTTTGCTCCGCATATTCGATAGCTCCTAGTATTGCTGCTGATTCGGCGGTGAATATGTTGTTGTGCTCGTAAAGACTTAGAGCTTGGACAGTTTTAAAGTTATTGTAAACTATGGCATAGGCAACTTTATTATTTATTTGTGAGCCGTCGGTGTATAGAAAATTATATTTAAGTTTTGATAGGTTATCGTAGATTTCGTTAAACATTTGCCTGAAATGGATAGAATCTAGGATCCAAACATAAAATAATACTAGGAAATTCGGTGAGAAACAAGACGAATTAGCAGAGACAGACAAAAAAGATGATTTGTCTGAAAATCAAAATTATAATCATTAATCTTAAAATTCCCATTTTTATCTCTAAAATTAATTTATTTTGCTTTTTTTAGGAAAGAGCAATTAGCTGGTTCTTTTGAAATGTTAAGAATATTTTTTTTTTATTAGAGTTAAATGCATCTTGCAGCATATAATTAACTAGGTTCACACAGGTCTTTAAAGGTGTGAAATACCATTAATTCTTACTTTCAACATATAAAAACTACCTACATACCATATATGATTAAATAGTCCCTTATACCTTACCTTCAATTACTTCGGCCAATTCCTGTGAAAAAATTCTACCAGATGATAACTCCAAGCAAACATCATTTGAATTTGAGCGGTACCTTTCCAGAGCTTCAGGTGAAAACTCGTTTTCTGGAAACTTAATTCGATCAACAGGGTAAATTTCGGTGTTGATAAATCCGGATATTATGTTGGCAGCGATCATAGAATCTTTCCAGGTTTCTCCAATAAGTTTCGAAAACATCTGTTTATTGAGACGCATACAACCTTTGCCCATTTGCGATTTCCCAAAAGCTATCAATTTTTTCTCCCAAAATGTTTTTACTGGACCAAATACGCATTTGTCCAATGGTTGCAATTTGTCGGTTAGATGACTAGGTAGGCGCATCAACATAACATTATTTTGCAAAGCCTTCTCAACTATTCGGACGCTTATATGACTGCAATGACCATCATATACCAACAATGCTGCTTGATGTGGTAATCCTTCTCCATCACGAATATTTTTAGCAAAAGGAGCCTTCACACAACCAATTAAAAAATTGTGGTTCCTCCATCCATCCATTTTTGGAGGCCGCGTAGAGTGTTCCCGAAAACCAGCTTCAGAAATCCACCTTGCCTGAACAGCAGCACCTTTAAAAATTATTAAGTCGATGTAAACTCTAAAGTGTATCGTATAGAAAGCCTTGATAATACATTGAGTACATTTTCAAGCCATGAGATTCTGCATTTAAACGATATCAAAGCTAATAAATTGAACTCGTTGGGTCCTACAAAAGAGGTAATAATTATTAATCGCCATAGTCATCTCTTAGAAAACGATTTTGTCTTCATCTTTCATATATTTTTTTCCAATTCTAAATGAACTTAACAAAAGTTCAATATTCTTTATCACTACGATTTCAAAACTTGCTTAAATTAGATTGTTTTTATTTTTTACAGAGTACCTTACTTACCAACTTGAGTCCAAAAACGAGTCTGTACAAAATGACGTTCTAGAAAGAATCACAGAATATTGTGGAAAGCCGGTAACAAATTATACAACTGATACATTTGAAGAACCATATACTTGGACATTTTACCACGCGTTCTTTTTCTCCTTCACGGTTCTTTCAACTGTAGGCTATGGAAATCTTGCACCAACAACAACACTTGGCCGTACAATAATGATTGCATATTCCCTTATAGGTATACCCATCAATGGTATTTTATTTTCGGGTTTGGGAGATTTTTTCAGCAAAACGGTAAAAATAATCCAAAAATATTTACATTACATTTTTATAACTAAAAACATTTGCTTATAGTTTATTTCAATCTACACACGATATAAGAATTATAAAATAACGAATGATATTCGTTATGTTCCTCCACAACTGAGTTTGCTTGCAACGGTTTGTATAGCATTAGTTCCGGGTATAACCTTTTCCATAATTTTGCCGTCGTTGATGTTTTCCTATTTTGAAAATTGGTCTTTTGCAACATCTGTGTATTATTCTTATGTTACTATGACAACGATTGGATTTGGTGATTTTGTGCCAACCTTTCAACCGCACCAAGTAAATAATTATGCACATTTAAAAAGCTTAATTTATGGTTTAATTTGAACATTACATACTTTTTTTTCCAGCCTCGCAAGTTTGGAGGACTATTTACTGTTTATCAAATATTTATTATAGTTTGGTTTATATTCTCATTGGGATACCTTGTTATGATTATGACATTCATAAGCAAGTAAGTACACTTTATGTGTTCATACGAATTTAATAATTATATAGTTAAATGACCAATGTTCATGACAGAGGCCTTCGAAGTAAAAAGCTAGCAATGCTTGAGTATCAGCTATCAGAAAACATCAAAGCCACACAGAATCGCATATGGAGCGGAGTTACAAAGGATGTTGGCTACTTGAGACGAATCCTGAATGAGCTATACATAATTAAATTTAAGGTGAGAAATTCTATTTGTATAAAATATGTAATAGCTTCAGTGGGAATTCAAAGCTATATAGACACTATCACTTTTCACCATTTTTAAATTTTGCGACAAATATTTATGTAAAAGGTTCTGTCTCTTGCTGTTGTTGTTGGTGAGAAGAAAGTTGGGAGCAAACCGAGCTCACAGCATCTTTGTTGGTATTAAGCTGCAATTATCGATAATAAAACGTTTAAAATGGGATCCCAAGTTCGCTGAAACTGTTGTCGCGATTGAAAATTTGGTGTCGTTTGATTTCAATGGCTGCGTTCAATCTCAGACAGATAGGGTATCCGGATACCTTTTTGTTAGTGGTTTTATGTGTAAAATAACAGCTGATCAAAAACAGCTGAGATGTCAAAAAAGGAATCCAAAGGTATCTAAGAATTTCTGGGGTATGTAGGTATCTGACAGAACAGCTGATTCAACACATGGTTGAACTTCAAGAAACTTGAAAATTGATTTCAGCTTTTTGTATTTGTTGTTAAACAAAAAGATACAAAATGTTAGTTGAAGTGGTATTTGAGGATGTTCTGTACATAATAGACGATGAAGAAGCTATTTGCCTCCGAATTTTAGAAGGTAATTATGTTTTATCTTACAACAATTTTGACTTCGAAGCTTAAATGTTTCTCTGCTTTTTGTGAACAGCTGAAAGTTGTTTTTATTTTTTGACAGCTATCTCAATACAGCTATCCAACTCGTTCAACAAGGTATCTAAAAATCCACCTATCCAAGATACCCTATCCAACACGAGATTGAACCCAGCCAATCGCTTCGCGTACCAGACGAGTTATCTAATGCGGCTCGTTAGCTTGGAACCATTACTTCTGGATGGTATAGTATATGTCTGCATATGGGTGTTTCTTCTCTTTGTTTTTTTTTTGCTTACAGCGCTTATTATGGTCTTTTAAGCGTATAGCAATGGTCCTTCGAGTCTATCCTACAGATGACGACCCGCAGCTGCAGGGTACTGCATACAATCTGTTAATTGGAATTTATTTTGTTGGTGATTGGAGGTAGTTGATCACTTTTTTGGATGGTAAATTCACTTTATCAGTTTCATCTTTGAAATGTGGCAAAAATGCTTTTTTGTCTAAGACGTATGTATCTTCCATTTTCCTCAGAAAAGTGGATTTATATACATGCCTCTTGGAATAACCATTGTCTAAAACAACTTCAGTCTTTAAAATTGAAAATTAAGAATTCAGTCTTTGTATATACATATACAGGGTTAACCATTTTGCGGTTTCAAAAGTAAAATTTTAAAATGTTAAGGAGTTAAATGTTTATCTGCATAAACACGGTCTTTCTCGTAGCCACACAATAAAAAGCCCAGCGGTACCAAATCGCATGATCTTTGTGGCCAGTTGATATCGCCACGACGAGAAATTACGCGGCCAGGAAATGTCCCTTGCAATACAGCCATATTCGCTCGAGTCGTGTGGCATATGGCACCGTCTTGATGAAACCACATATTCTCCAAGTCGTATTCTTCAATAGTAGGCAAAAAAAGTCGGTTATCATATGGCCATAACGCTCCGAATTGAAGGTGACAGTCGTTCAATCGTCGTTTTTGAAGAAGCAAGGTCCAATCAGTAACTTTTGGCAGAATTACCATTTTTGTAGTAGGTTTCAACAGTTTTTATGCGCTGTGTTAAGCGATCCATTTTCTTAAATGTCAGACTTTCAACTTAAAAAAAAATTGGTTTAACAACTAAGTTTGACAGATGTCGAATTCCAGCACTATACTTTTGAAACCGCAAAATGGATAACCCGCTCTTTAAAATGTTTCAAATATGTAACAAGATTGTCAATGTCACATATCCTGTGGGCTCACTGAAAAAGTGTAGAGACAATCGATCTCATATTTTACCAGATGCTGGTAAACTTTTGTAAATTTTTTGAGTTTTCCATGGGTAAAATTAATCAATTTTTTTTGGTCTAGGTCAAAACAAAAATTTCCCTTGTTTTTGTATTCCATGGGACAAAATAAATTGCTTTATTTTCGATTTATACTTATAGGCAATAAATAAATACCTAAATAAAAAAAAAATTCAATTGTGTTCCATGCGTCACGAAAAAGATAATGGAATTTTTATGAATACAAAATGTATTATCATGAAATTTTTATTCTGTTTATGATAATAAATTTTGTCATAGAAAAACAAAATATTAAAAAAAAAAATTAAAAAAATTGTAGTCTGACCATGTTGGAAAGGCTGACCATGGCATTCCACTCCGGTACGCTATCCCACTACTGCTTACCACGGGGACTCTTGGCTGCTGGCTTTCGCCCCTGGCCCGGTTCATCCCTCCTTAGCCAACCTGAATACCTTGGACTCCTCCATGGCACCCATATTGATGGAAAGCTTAGTGCGGACGTTCCGTCAACATGAACTGACCCACAGCACAGAACTCCCATCCTCAGACCATTCTACAATTATACCTCCGAGAAGCCGGATTACAGGAGATGCCAACCTCCCAGTCGATAAATGCGTTTTTTATTTCAATCACTTTCATAATCTGGGGGGAAATTTTCTAAGTTGCTTATGAGTTATGGTTCTGTACATTTTTGTAATGAGTTTATTTTCGTATACCTAATTTTTGTATATAAATGTTTCATATCATGTAATTTCTTCATTGACTTATTGTTAGTATTTTTTTAACATTAATTCGACCCATCAGTCATCAGAAAAAAGAAAACTAAAAATTGCACAACAAATAAAATGTCATTTCACAGTTACGTTGCTTTTGTAGGGTTTTGTTTGGGGTTTTTGTATACAGTTACTTTGCATTTGTAGAGTTTATTTTGGTTTTTGTATATAATAACCAAAGTACTGTTATGGGGGGAGTCGAATAGGGCGGCATCTAGATTTTTTTCTTTGAACGTCTAGTGGAGAAATTGTTTTCAGTGGGGAGACTTACTTACTACTTCATAATATTTTTTGAAAGTGCGCATTAAGAAATCAAAATGCAAAATGTTTAAAATCATAGAAATATCGATAGACTTGTGAATATTAAAACGATGAAAAATTATAATAAAATAAAACTTTTTGATAGATTTTTGATTTTTGTACATATTAAAAAAGATAATAAAATGTAATAAGTCCTTATTATTCAATGAAATTTTCATTCGGTAGAGAATTTTTGAAATGAGATCGATGAACTTACAAAAATGTAGGCATAGCATTAGGTTTCACAATTTAGATACCGATGAATAAAGTTCTTCAGTTTCTCCAGGAAATATTTGTGTTTGTAAGTTTGTATTTTAGGTTCCTATTCATGCTACAACAAAAGGTCCTATCTTCAGCTGGCCCATTTTTACGATAGTTGCACTGTTAGTGCTATTTATAGAAACTTCGTTTGGGTATCTACATATGTTTATACAAAAAATACTAACCTTTAATGTCTTTGTCTCCGTCTTTAGATATCTTATATCTGGCCAATTCCATTTTTCCTGCGTAATCAATTTTTTTGACTTTGGGGTCGTTTTTCTATAATAATATATGTTTTCTTTTGAAAGTAACAATAATAAAATAAAACTGAAAGGCAAATTTAACAACAGGTAAATTTAAAAAATGGATCCTCTCCTTTAACCTCCAAAACCTATATAGTCCAGTTAAATAAGGCAATAAAACGGTTACCTCGGAATGAAAAATAGTAAGCTGAAAAAGTGAAAATATGTCTATATCTTCCTCTTGGTGTTCTAAATATTGTGTAAATACATATACTCTCAAAAAATCTCTATTTTTCGCTAAAAGTCGCGAAAACAGCTTTTTCGTAATAATCCAATGTTGTCAAGCATACAATTTCCTAAAATGTTTGTCTGAATCATGTTTTCATACACTCAACTATTTCGCAGATAGAAAGTTTGCTTTACAATTTATCGAATTTAAGTTAACATAGTTAAAAAAAAAGTTAACACGAAAAAAATACTTTGTCTTTAAAATGTGTAAGCTTATAACTAGTTATCTAATCTAAACAGTGGCTCTTAGCAAATATAAGTGCATGATTTAGAACCCCATCAGTTATGGGGCTGGGAGCTTTGAAATGGATTTCTGGGGCCAATTACTAAAATTGCATCACCAGATTCAGATGAGTTACCGGAAATGATGTTTTGTAATTGGAAGAATATTATGTTGTTTACGTTGTGGTTGCAAAAAAATGGATTGCAGACATTAGGTAATTGGGAACTCATTTTAGAGCACCCCAGTAAACCATTTTTGGTTTTGAAGAAAAAAAACTAGTTAAAAAAATGTATAAACTTTTATTTTTCACCAACAATTTAATTTTAAAAAAGTGTTTAGCGTTGCTCTTTTTTCGCCGTCTTTCTGAAACGATTGAGCTTAAGAAAAAACTGTTGAGACACACAATTTAGCAAACTTTGTTCTTTTCAATTTAAGTTAAGGTCTTACCACAATTGGACCTATAGAAACGAGGATAATCACAAATTTGGACGGTCCATAACTTAGGACGTGGACACCATAGACACACAATACATATATGGTATGTCTATGGTGGACACAAGATTTCTAGTTTACTATCTCTCATTCTGAGGTAAACACCCTTAATTTACTGGACTAATATAGAAATAGAAAGCATTAACACACACAAACAAATTCAAAAAGAAGTTTTAAATCAGACATTGTAAAGCTAAGGTTAAAATTTTTAGTAGCAGAAGCAGTGTCTCTAATCACTTCCAAAATATTTTGCTAATATGGACTTTATGATTTATTAACATTTGCATATTTGCCTTGTCCTTCTTATCACAGTTTTTATAATATTTTTTTTTTATTTTCTTGCAGCCAGTTTACAATGAGCCATTATACTTAACAGAAAAACGTTCAATATCATGTCCCGATCTGAGCATGTATCGAATGGATGCACCAGTTATTCACAGAAAAAGGGCATTCTCGGAGTGTATTGGTGCAATGGATCAACCTCTGAGTGGCTCACCGCCTTATAGAACATCATCAGATACAGAATTGAGCAATATAAATAAACAAAAGACATTTGAAACTGCTGAAAATTTCAAACAAACAACAGAACTTTTGGCCCAAGTTGTAAATGCTTTGGCAAGCATACGACCACCCGAAGGCGAAGCTACCATTCATTCAACTGGATTCGATGGTGGTTATCATGGGCTTAATGATTCACAGATTTTGTCAAGCGAATGGTCATTTCAAACGGGAATGGACACCATACCGAAAAGAGGACGTGCATTTTCTGATTTTAATCTTAATTTCAAGCCAAATGTTATACATCCATTGTCAAACGAATGGACATGGAGTGGGGATAATGTTCAAATTCAACAAGCAATCAATACGCGCTACAGGAAAAAACGGCAGTCACCAGAAGAAAATTACAAGACAATGTACACAAATCCATATCCAGGTGGTGTTGTTGGGGATATTGATGATCCAGGTACAAGCAAGCCACGTAGAAAATTCTCTGTGTCCGAAGGAGGCAAGCAACTGCTGCGCAAATTGAATCCATTTAGAAAACGTTCATCTCAGGGTTTCATAGATGCTAACAGTATTTCAGATAGAAAATTCTCAATAGCCAGTGTACCCGAGGTTCCTGATTGGATAACTTCTAGGCAAGACTACTATAGTACCATAAATGTTTGTCAATCTAATGAAAAAAACAAAACATCGGTTACGGATGGCATGATGGGAATTGGTACAGATGCTGGTGAATCCAATGTCTTTAATCGAAAGAGTGCAGGTTTTGGAATTGACGAAAATGAAGCTACAAACATCCCACAACCAATGTTTCCGCCTGATGGTAGAGCGAAAAAGCGCCGCGAAAGCTTATTCACACAAAATCCAAACATGCGCCGAGGTAGTATGTTTAATACCACCGCTACTGCAAACCGTCGAGGTAGCCTTTTCGTAAATCAACCATCGAGAAACATGAATAGAGGGGCAAATCGGCGCACAAGTCTTTTTTCAGAGGACAATGAAGAAGCCTCGAATCATGAAATTCTTGAGAATACAACAATAGCTGATTTAATTCGAGCTCTCGAGGTTATGCACACTCAAGCCGTACTAGGTCAACCCATGGAAGAGAATAGCAACGATCAAAAGAACCGAAAGTATGGCACCGCAGGAATTGCCCCATCATCTCTTCCTCCTTTCATGTCAATATTAAATCCAGAAGAAAAACCACCGACAGCGGGAAATCGATACCAGCGACGTTCGACAATTATAGGCACTCCATCTTTTCCCAGCACCACATCTAATATATTAAATCAACGTCAACAAACTAATGTACCATCTATTAGTCTTAACGAACCTCCACCAAGCTACTCTGAGAAGCCAACAGTAAAGTTTAATAGACGCTTCAGCGTACGCCCTACAAATCTGCACACTCCACCAGGAATGGCAGGGATTCCTAGTTTCAACATTCCCAGCAGCCAAAATGCACCACAAAGTGCTTTACAAAGAAGACTCTCTTTAAAGCCATCACCTCTTTCCATAGATGCCAGCCATGCACCTTCAACTTTGACCAATCGGGGATTTTTGACCTCCAGAAGTGCAGCGGCACCCAGCAGCAGTAGTACACATTCTCCATTATCACGAATCGTTCAAATATCAGAAGCACAGCGAAAGAATAGTGAACAAAGAGAAAGAGATTCGAAGTAGTGAATTAAGTTAAAGTGTTATTTTATTTCTTAATTTGTTCCAAGTATGGTATTTACATGAACTTTTTTTCGAGTCGAAGATTCTTATTATAAGATAGTCGACAAATTGTCTATTTCATTTTCTTCTTAACTTAAGGAATTTCAAAGAGAGTTTTTAAGAAAATCTTCATGTAAATCCAGACTAACTATCCGAAGATGATAGGCCTATAATCAAGACATTTAAAAGATATAATATTTTTGATAGATTTATAAGTACCTAGGCTTTATTGGCAGTTATAAACCTAAATGTACCTATTATTACGAACCAACTGTTAATTATTATACACACAAATCAGAGCCATTGAATGGTATTAAACGTGAATATATATTTTGCAAAAAATTGTATTTCTATTCTTTTTTATTCAATTTGTAGCTGAGTTGTTGGATTTTACCTGTCAGCGTCCTGAAAATTCATAGCAATGACCAAATAAAATCTCTTTTCGATAACATTCAATATCATAACTTTGCAAATAGTAAAGTCCTCACAGTTTTTGAAATTTGGAAAATAAAATGCTGAAAATACGGCAGCCCCTAAGTTGTCATTTGTATTTTCTTTCCGTTAGAGACCCACGAACCGCATTGGATCGGAGCCAAATTGCTCGCTCAAATGAGTATAGTTTAGTAAAAAGAAAAACAGAAGCAATCAATTTCTTAAACGATTGCAAATGTTTCAGTTCTATAAAAGATTTATAAACACAAAATTTTTTATTAAAGAATTAGGTGTTTTATTTATTTTCCAAATTAAGGAGATGAGGCGTGTGATTTCATATGACTATAAAGTCCGGGGTGCTGGGCAAAAGCTCGTCCACAGACTTTGCAAACATACTTTTTCACTTTTTCATGGATCTTAGAATGTTGCAACAGACTGCTGTGAGTTTTAAATGTAGAGGAACATTGGCTACATTGGTGCTGTCTGGGTCCTTTATCGTGTGTAAGTCCATGCATTCGCAGATTGTAGGAATTTCTAAAGCGTTTATCACATACTTCGCAAGCATAATTTCGTATATCCAAATGTCTATGCATATGCTCTGTGAGTTGCGATGACGATGAGTGGCCTTTGCCACAGAGTTCGCAAACAAACGGCCGATCACCAGTGTGCGTTCTCATATGGGAGATTCTTTCTGTCGATGAAGCGAATCTTCTGTCGCAGTAGTCACATTTGAACGGTTTCTCACCGGTGTGTCGTCGCACATGGACAATAAGATTCTGCTTGCAGGCGTATGCCGTTCCACAGATGTCGCATTTATGTGGTTTTTCTCCCTTGTGCAATAAAGAATGAATGTCCAAGCCCGATTTTTTTTTGAATTCTTTACCACATACAGAACAGAAATGCTTTTTCTTTTTCTTATTTAGACCACAATCATGCTCCCGCATTCTTTTGACATAATCGAATTGCTCACCACAAAACTTACATGTTAGCTTTGAACGCAAAATTTCCTCATCACTGGGGTCAACAGCTTCCTTATCTTCTTTAATTCTTTCCTCAGGTAGAGGTGACAGATTTTCTAATTGCAGCTCTTCCTCTTCCTCGTATAAGCTTATTTCAAATGCTTTCGGTACATTTGTTGGTTCTTCTTTTTGTATTTGTTTGATTTCTTGCTCTTCCAAGTTTTCTTTGATCTGCCCATCAGTGATAAGAATTGGTTCTTCTTTGATGCTTTCATTTGAGCTGCTTTCTTCAACCTTCATCTAGAAGACATATATTAATAAAATGAATTACATGCAATGTGTAGGATACTACTTACTAAGATTTCATAGTCAAGTGTATTGTATTCTTCATCCTGTTCGGTGGTAGACTTCCCGATTGGGTCAATTTCTTTACTTACAACAGCTTCCACTTCGGCATCAGATTCACTAGGTTCATAGGTAATGAAGTTTTCTATTGTAATATGGACTTCTGCTATGTGATCTGAGAATCCATCAGCAGATTTGAATTTATCGTCGCAGAGGTTGCAAACGTAAATAAGTTTTCCCAAATGTCTCTCGAGGAAAACTTCGCCACATTTCTCGAATTGCTGGAACTCATTTACTGTTTCGAATGAAACAGCATTGAGATTTATATTATTAAGTACTTCTACAGACATTATAAAACCATTATAGGAATGTATTTAAACAGCGAAAGATGAATTTCTATCAAGATTCAAGAATTTAAAGTAAGCTAAACATTACAATAAGGAAGATGATGCTAGACAGCCACAACTAGAGAGAGGAAAGGAATGAACGGGTGACATATGAATGATGAGAAACGTCAATTGAGTGGCCGCGTTCATTTTGATGATAATTTTCAACCTCTTATAACTGAAGTGAATCACTCTCCCTGTTTGGAACACGTCTACATAAAAGCCTTTTGAATGGGGGCATTCACTAAGCTAGTAACTACGTAGTCAAGTCATTTTGATTGGCTTTGGACACATGAATAAAGCTAGTGTAGGGACTACTTAGCCAAAATTCATCAAGCTTTGTGAATGCAAAGCAGAGTATATCTAATAATGAGCAGTGTTGCCACCGAAGTATCAAGCTACCCACCAGAAGTGACCTCTGAAACCACCAGAAATCTGATGAATTGATAACGCAAAACTATATTTAAGCAAAAGTTTATTTAAAAGAGAAACAAGAAAAGAATGATTTGCGTAAGAAGTTTCTAGACAAAAGAATGAAGTGACATATTCAGTCGTTTGGAATTCAAAAAGTAATAGTGTTGCCAAATATAATATAAATGTTAATTGTTCTGTCATTGGCAGGGCATTGCCAGAGCGCTGGTTGATATTTCTCTTAGTTCTAACACGCCTTCCTCAATCAGCGCATTTAACAAGTTGATGTACCGATGTCTTCCATACATCTGTAGTGGGCTGGTCCAGGAAGTGGCTTGGTGAACACATCCGCTGGCATCTTATCAGTTGGAGTGTAGACGACTGTTATTTTCCCATCATGTAGGAGCTGCCGGACAAAATGGTATCTGGTCGCAATATGCTTTGTTCGTGAATGACAGACTGCATTCTCAGCTATGTGTTTTGCGCCTTGGTTGTCTGTTCCAATACTTATCTTCGTAAGTTGAGGCAAATTCATCTCGGTCATAAGATTCTGCAGATATGTTGCTTCTCTCGATGACTCTGACAGCGCAACGTATTCTGCCTCAGTACTTGAAATAGCTACTGACCTTTGTTTCTGGGAACGCCAGGTAATTGCAGCTCCGCTCAATATAAAAACATATCCGGTGTATGATATTCTATCGGTCTCGTCATTAGCATGATCAGCATCCGAGTATCCTCGAAGACCCAAAGTGTCCTTCGTATAAGTGAGCCCGTATGTTTCCGTTCCTCGTAAATAGCGTAGAACACGCTTCGCAGCTGACCAGTGCATATCTTGATAGGTTTCGTTGTACTGCGCTAAACGATTAACTGTGAAGGCTATGTCTGGCCTTGTCGCAATTGCCAAGTACATAAGCGATCCGATAAGTTGACGATAGGGTTTTTCGCTTTGACGCTGTTCAGTGTTACCTTTCCCAGGAGGTAATTTTGACTTTGAGTCGCTCGGTGTATTTATTGGTTTCGACTCGTCCATGTTGAACTTTTTTAATATTTCTCTGATGTATGCTTGCTGCTTCAGTTTAATCTGGCCTTCACTTTGAATGATTTCGACGCCCAAACAAAATCGCGCCAGACCTAGATCCTTCACTTCAAATGCTGCAGCAAGTCCATCACGTATGTGTTTCAATGTATTTTGACTTCTTGAGGCGTACAGGATATCGTCGACGTACACTGCAACGATGGTGAATTCTTCTCCACTTGTGTTGAAGTAAAAACATGTATCGTTAGCAGCTGGTTTCAAGCCAAGTCTACGAAGTGTTTCGTCCAACTTCTTGTGCCATTGTCGTCCAGCCTGCCGCAGACCATATAACGCTTTCCTCAATCGACACACATAATCGCCATTCTTGAGTTTTTGCAGCATTTGTTTGGCCTTTTTCGTCACACCATCATTATTTCGGTTCTCTCTAACAAGCATTTGCAACGACTGCTGAAGATATTTTGGAGTTTCCATAAAAATCTCTTGTTCCAACTCACCGTTTAGATACGCTGCCACGACATCCATTTGATAAACTTTTAAATTTTCACGGACTGCTAAAGCCATCAGGAGCCTAATTGATTCGAGGCGGGCTACAGGCGCGAATGTGTCCTCATAATCGATTCCTTTGCGCTGCGTGAAACCTCGAGCAACGACACGAGCCTTCTTTCGTTCCAAAGAACCATCTGCGTTCATTTTATTTCGTAGAACAATTTTGCTTGTCACGACACTTCTGTTCTCTGGACGCTCGACTAGGTCCCAAGGATTGTTCTTGATTAGCGCTCGAATCTCTTCTTTGATTGCTTTCAACCAGTCTTGTGCTTCTGCTCCAGACATTGCATCCTCGAGTGACAACTCTCCAATGTTTGCTATCTCAATGTCATCTCCGTCTACAGCATCATCGTAATCTTCATCTTCGCTTTCGTCTTCAACATCAGCATCGTTTTCTGTTGGTTTGTCGACTTGTCTCTGCTTGGCCAACTTCGAAACAGACCGCGTTTGATAATCTTCACGAACATTTTTCTTCTCCATCGGAGGCTCAAACTCCTTATGTGTCTCCACATCCATCGAAGCTAACTCCAACTCCAGTTCAATTGTAGTTTCATCACTTGGAATAGTTAACTGTTTCTCTTGACTTTTCACAGAAACTAAATCATGTTCAACAACCTTGACGTCTCTCGTAATGACTACCTTCTGTTTTTCAGGGATCCATACTCGATAACCCTTGGATACTTCGGAGTAACCAACCAGGATGCCCTCCATTGAACGCGCTTCAAATTTGTCCTTACCAGGAGTTTTATCAAGAACAAAAGTCCTTGCACCGAAAACCTTTAGGTGTCTCAGGTCTGGCAATCTTTTGTTCCAGAGCTCAAACGGTGTGCGTCCATCCAAACTGGTTGTAGGGCATCGGTTCCGCAAGTAATTTGATGTTGCAATTGCTTCTGCCCAAAAATCGTTTTCAACACCAGATTGAATTAGGAGACACCTTGCCATATCAGCAAGCGTTCGATTCTTCCGTTCTGCCACACCATTTTGCTGTGGCGTATGCGGAATTGTGAGTTGTCTTTTTATTCCGTTCAATCGTAGAAACTCGTCAAATTCATGGTTGCAGAACTCTCCTCCGTTGTCTGACATCAAGCATTTTATTTTTCGACCAGTTTGCTTCTCAACTTGAGCTTTGTAGTCCTTAAAAGCGCGAAAAACTTCATTTTTATGCTTCAAAAATCTTATTTCGCACCAACGGCTGCAATCGTCGATGAAAGTGACGAAGTATCTCGACTTTGATAACGAATCAACTCTGGAGGGTCCCCACACATCAGTGTGCACAAGATCCAAAACGTTTGTGCTTCTATGTGACTTCTTGGGAAACGGCAACCTCGTCATCTTTCCGCTGAGACACACGCTGCAGGTACCAAGCTTTTCGTTTTCGTTCAGAGAAAGTCCAGTCACCACATTCCCTCGATGCATATCCAGAAGGTCTCGTTCGTTCAGGTGACCGAGCCTGCGATGCCATAAGTCAAGCTTGGATTCACTCACATCCACGATACACGCTTGTGTTGCACTTTCTTGGACATAGTACAGTTGTCCAACTCGGCTCGCAACTACCTTAACTTCACCGTCATCTCCTCGGACGATTGCCTTCTCTTTATCGAATGTGATGGTGTTGTTGTGGTCGGTTATCCTCGCAACAGATAATAGGTTAGTTCGAAGGTTCTTAACTAGTAATGTATTTTCGAGTTTTACTGACCTCTCAGACATCCCGTCTGTAGTGATAATCCTTATAGTTCCTCTCGCATCGACATTCGTACTGGAATCGTTTGCCAACAGCAGCTTTCCTTGCATCGCAGATGGTGTGGATGTAAACAGACTCTCATCGTTGCACATGTGGGACGTGCAACCGCTGTCCAGACACCACCGTCTGTCAAATTCACTCCTCTGCATCCCCAAAGCTTGGTCTTCCATCATGAAAAATGTATTTTCTGCCTTCGCTGACGATTCAAATCGTGAAGGGAATTTTGGTTTGTTGTTCTTCGTACACATGGACGCCTTGTGACCAAGTTCATGACATTTGTAGCATCTGAATTTAAAAGATGTGTCACGGTCACTCGCATTGACATGCTTTCGTTGCTGCATTCCTCGTTCGAACTTCGATTTGCTCTGACTAGCACCTCGCCGGACATACATGGCTTCGGATCTGTCGTCCTCCTTACGCTGATTTGTTGCATCGTACTTCTCGAGAATTTTCTCTCTCAGAATACTGGGCTTCGGAAGGTTGTCGTGAGACTCCATTGCACACTTGAACAGTTCAAAACTCGGTGGCAATCCATTCAATAAAAGAATCGACAATAACTCTTCGTGTATATCAACATCCATACACTTTAGTTGTGACACTGCATCAAAGAATTCCATTAAATTCTTTCGCAGATCGTCGCCTTCCTGGATTTTATATGTCGCCACACGTTTCAGCAATGTTGCCTTCTTCGTTGGTCCCGTGGAAGCAAATTCAGACTTCAATCGTTCCCAGACACCCTTTGCCGTGTCCAATCCTTTAACGAGACGCAATAGACTCGGATCGATGGCAATAATCAAGTCTGACTTCGCTTTCGCGTCGTCATCCAACCACTTCTGCAGATCCTTTTTGGACTTCTCGTTGTTTTCAAGAAGTTCTGGTTTTGGTGCTGCTCCATTCACATGCTTCCATGTTCCAGCTTTCACCATCACGGCCTCGATTTGCATGACCCACGTATCATAGTTATCGCTGACGAGTGGCCTGATGGAATTCATGCTGTTCGACATTGTTTCTTACTTTTTAACAATTTATACTTCGCGTTGGGACTGGGCCCATAACCTGATGAATTGATAACGCAAAACTATATTTAAGCAAAAGTTTATTTAAAAGAGAAACAAGAAAAGAATGATTTGCGTAAGAAGTTTCTAGACAAAAGAATGAAGTGACATATTCAGTCGTTTGGAATTCAAAAAGTAATAGTGTTGCCAAATATAATATAAATGTTAATTGTTCTGTCATTGGCAGGGCATTGCCAGAGCGCTGGTTGATATTTCTCTTAGTTCTAACACGCCTTCCTCAATCAGCGCATTTAACAAGTTGATGTACCGATGTCTTCCATACATCTGTAGTGGGCTGGTCCAGGAAGTGGCTTGGTGAACACATCCGCTGGCATCTTATCAGTTGGAGTGTAGATGACTGTTATTTTCCCATCATGTAGGAGCTGCCGGACAAAATGGTATCTGGTCGCAATATGCTTTGTTCGTGAATGACAGACTGCATTCTCAGCTATGTGTTTTGCGCCTTGGTTGTCTGTTCCAATACTTATCTTCGTAAGTTGAGGCAAATTCATCTCGGTCATAAGATTCTGCAGATATGTTGCTTCTCTCGATGACTCTGACAGCGCAACGTATTCTGCCTCAGTACTTGAAATAGCTACTGACCTTTGTTTCTGGGAACGCCAGGTAATTGCAGCTCCGCTCAATATAAAAACATATCCGGTGTATGATATTCTATCGGTCTCGTCATTAGCATGATCAGCATCCGAGTATCCTCGAAGACCCAAAGTGTCCTTCGTATAAGTGAGCCCGTATGTTTCCGTTCCTCGTAAATAGCGTAGAACACGCTTCGCAGCTGACCAGTGCATATCTTGATAGGTTTCGTTGTACTGCGCTAAACGATTAACTGTGAAGGCTATGTCTGGCCTTGTCGCAATTGCCAAGTACATAAGCGATCCGATAAGTTGACGATAGGGTTTTTCGCTTTGACGCTGTTCAGTGTTACCTTTCCCAGGAGGTAATTTTGACTTTGAGTCGCTCGGTGTATTTATTGGTTTCGACTCGTCCATGTTGAACTTTTTTAATATTTCTCTGATGTATGCTTGCTGCTTCAGTTTAATCTGGCCTTCACTTTGAATGATTTCGACGCCCAAACAAAATCGCGCCAGACCTAGATCCTTCACTTCAAATGCTGCAGCAAGTCCATCACGTATGTGTTTCAATGTATTTTGACTTCTTGAGGCGTACAGGATATCGTCGACGTACACTGCAACGATGGTGAATTCTTCTCCACTTGTGTTGAAGTAAAAACATGTATCGTTAGCAGCTGGTTTCAAGCCAAGTCTACGAAGTGTTTCGTCCAACTTCTTGTGCCATTGTCGTCCAGCCTGCCGCAGACCATATAACGCTTTCCTCAATCGACACACATAATCGCCATTCTTGAGTTTTTGCAGCATTTGTTTGGCCTTTTTCGTCACACCATCATTATTTCGGTTCTCTCTAACAAGCATTTGCAACGACTGCTGAAGATATTTTGGAGTTTCCATAAAAATCTCTTGTTCCAACTCACCGTTTAGATACGCTGCCACGACATCCATTTGATAAACTTTTAAATTTTCACGGACTGCTAAAGCCATCAGGAGCCTAATTGATTCGAGGCGGGCTACAGGCGCGAATGTGTCCTCATAATCGATTCCTTTGCGCTGCGTGAAACCTCGAGCAACGACACGAGCCTTCTTTCGTTCCAAAGAACCATCTGCGTTCATTTTATTTCGTAGAACAATTTTGCTTGTCACGACACTTCTGTTCTCTGGACGCTCGACTAGGTCCCAAGGATTGTTCTTGATTAGCGCTCGAATCTCTTCTTTGATTGCTTTCAACCAGTCTTGTGCTTCTGCTCCAGACATTGCATCCTCGAGTGACAACTCTCCAATGTTTGCTATCTCAATGTCATCTCCGTCTACAGCATCATCGTAATCTTCATCTTCGCTTTCGTCTTCAACATCAGCATCGTTTTCTGTTGGTTTGTCGACTTGTCTCTGCTTGGCCAACTTCGAAACAGACCGCGTTTGATAATCTTCACGAACATTTTTCTTCTCCATCGGAGGCTCAAACTCCTTATGTGTCTCCACATCCATCGAAGCTAACTCCAACTCCAGTTCAATTGTAGTTTCATCACTTGGAATAGTTAACTGTTTCTCTTGACTTTTCACAGAAACTAAATCATGTTCAACAACCTTGACGTCTCTCGTAATGACTACCTTCTGTTTTTCAGGGATCCATACTCGATAACCCTTGGATACTTCGGAGTAACCAACCAGGATGCCCTCCATTGAACGCGCTTCAAATTTGTCCTTACCAGGAGTTTTATCAAGAACAAAAGTCCTTGCACCGAAAACCTTTAGGTGTCTCAGGTCTGGCAATCTTTTGTTCCAGAGCTCAAACGGTGTGCGTCCATCCAAACTGGTTGTAGGGCATCGGTTCCGCAAGTAATTTGATGTTGCAATTGCTTCTGCCCAAAAATCGTTTTCAACACCAGATTGAATTAGGAGACACCTTGCCATATCAGCAAGCGTTCGATTCTTCCGTTCTGCCACACCATTTTGCTGTGGCGTATGCGGAATTGTGAGTTGTCTTTTTATTCCGTTCAATCGTAGAAACTCGTCAAATTCATGGTTGCAGAACTCTCCTCCGTTGTCTGACATCAAGCATTTTATTTTTCGACCAGTTTGCTTCTCAACTTGAGCTTTGTAGTCCTTAAAAGCGCGAAAAACTTCATTTTTATGCTTCAAAAATCTTATTTCGCACCAACGGCTGCAATCGTCGATGAAAGTGACGAAGTATCTCGACTTTGATAACGAATCAACTCTGGAGGGTCCCCACACATCAGTGTGCACAAGATCCAAAACGTTTGTGCTTCTATGTGACTTCTTGGGAAACGGCAACCTCGTCATCTTTCCGCTGAGACACACGCTGCAGGTACCAAGCTTTTCGTTTTCGTTCAGAGAAAGTCCAGTCACCACATTCCCTCGATGCATATCCAGAAGGTCTCGTTCGTTCAGGTGACCGAGCCTGCGATGCCATAAGTCAAGCTTGGATTCACTCACATCCACGATACACGCTTGTGTTGCACTTTCTTGGACATAGTACAGTTGTCCAACTCGGCTCGCAACTACCTTAACTTCACCGTCATCTCCTCGGACGATTGCCTTCTCTTTATCGAATGTGATGGTGTTGTTGTGGTCGGTTATCCTCGCAACAGATAATAGGTTAGTTCGAAGGTTCTTAACTAGTAATGTATTTTCGAGTTTTACTGACCTCTCAGACATCCCGTCTGTAGTGATAATCCTTATAGTTCCTCTCGCATCGACATTCGTACTGGAATCGTTTGCCAACAGCAGCTTTCCTTGCATCGCAGATGGTGTGGATGTAAACAGACTCTCATCGTTGCACATGTGGGACGTGCAACCGCTGTCCAGACACCACCGTCTGTCAAATTCACTCCTCTGCATCCCCAAAGCTTGGTCTTCCATCATGAAAAATGTATTTTCTGCCTTCGCTGACGATTCAAATCGTGAAGGGAATTTTGGTTTGTTGTTCTTCGTACACATGGACGCCTTGTGACCAAGTTCATGACATTTGTAGCATCTGAATTTAAAAGATGTGTCACGGTCACTCGCATTGACATGCTTTCGTTGCTGCATTCCTCGTTCGAACTTCGATTTGCTCTGACTAGCACCTCGCCGGACATACATGGCTTCGGATCTGTCGTCCTCCTTACGCTGATTTGTTGCATCGTACTTCTCGAGAATTTTCTCTCTCAGAATACTGGGCTTCGGAAGGTTGTCGTGAGACTCCATTGCACACTTGAACAGTTCAAAACTCGGTGGCAATCCATTCAATAAAAGAATCGACAATAACTCTTCGTGTATATCAACATCCATACACTTTAGTTGTGACACTGCATCAAAGAATTCCATTAAATTCTTTCGCAGATCGTCGCCTTCCTGGATTTTATATGTCGCCACACGTTTCAGCAATGTTGCCTTCTTCGTTGGTCCCGTGGAAGCAAATTCAGACTTCAATCGTTCCCAGACACCCTTTGCCGTGTCCAATCCTTTAACGAGACGCAATAGACTCGGATCGATGGCAATAATCAAGTCTGACTTCGCTTTCGCGTCGTCATCCAACCACTTCTGCAGATCCTTTTTGGACTTCTCGTTGTTTTCAAGAAGTTCTGGTTTTGGTGCTGCTCCATTCACATGCTTCCATGTTCCAGCTTTCACCATCACGGCCTCGATTTGCATGACCCACGTATCATAGTTATCGCTGACGAGTGGCCTGATGGAATTCATGCTGTTCGACATTGTTTCTTACTTTTTAACAATTTATACTTCGCGTTGGGACTGGGCCCATAACCTGATGAATTGATAACGCAAAACTATATTTAAGCAAAAGTTTATTTAAAAGAGAAACAAGAAAAGAATGATTTGCGTAAGAAGTTTCTAGACAAAAGAATGAAGTGACATATTCAGTCGTTTGGAATTCAAAAAGTAATAGTGTTGCCAAATATAATATAAATGTTAATTGTTCTGTCATTGGCAGGGCATTGCCAGAGCGCTGGTTGATATTTCTCTTAGTTCTAACAAAATCCACTAACAAAACTCACGCCAGTTTAAAAAATCGCTAATTTTTCCACCAACTTTATTTTTAGCAAATTTTTGTTCATCGCGAAAGAAAACAATATTTAAAAGATACGTTTATTGGAGAAATAACATTAAAATTACACATTATGTAACAAAAATAATGAAATTATATTAATAAGTCATCTTCAGATGAGTCGTTTCCGCCCGTACCATTATCGTCAGTCTCCGATTGGTACAACTCTTTGGTGCCAATTAATTTCACAATATTGCTTGGGATTTCATAGTCGTTGCAGCATTTTCCCGCTATCTTTATTCCGCAGCGTACTCTTAATATAGCAGTTAAAAGATTAAGCCCCATCCTATTTCTCTGCTTGTTTTTTATTATATTCATACTGCTAAACAGTCTTTCCACATCGGCATTGGAATGCGGCAATATTAAAAGAGTGATCGCAAAAGTCGCCAATTCGTAAAATCTTGAAACCCCTTGTGCATCTTTGAAATGCAAGACTTCATACCATAATATTTTTGTATTTTTGGTTTCCTGCCATTTCAATAAATGAATTTGTCGCCAGAGTTTGTGGCTTGGATTTATTTCCTTTTGACTGTTTTACCCACTAGATGAAAGAGTGTTGCTGCACGATGGAATTAAACTCCAAAAACGATACGAGTGGAGTTCATAGTCGTCGTTCCAATATTTGAGAAAAAAAATACTAAATTCTTAAATTCCACTAGACAAATCCACTAGCCACTAAAGTCAATATTTGTCCGCTAAAAAGCAAGCCAAAACCACCAGATTTAGTGGAAAATCCCCTATGTTGGCAACACTGATAATGAGTAGGGACACTCTCTACACATATGCAACACCTACTAATACAATTAAAAATGAACAATAAAACAAAACAAAAAATTATTATGAGTGAAAACAGGTCAAATGTATCCATTTTAATCCTTACCTGACATAGCTAATGTTAGAAAGATACACAATCGGTTTTCCCAACACCAACACATACACCTTCGATCATATGATACATAAATGAGGTTTTTTTTCATAATGGATTTTTAAAGGCGATCCAGTTTGATCGCATGTGTGTGTGTGGTTTTGCTGTGCTTTTCATTAATTGAATGTGACCAGCCTCTACTCTTCTTTTATTTATTGTGTCACTTTTTTATTTTATAAATTATACCTCTTAAGTATTTTTTAAACAAATTAATTGTTCTGAAATATGAAAATTGCAACTTCATCTTTGTTTTGTTCTTCTAAAAACATAAAAAAAAGCTATGATTAGCGTAGTATAAGAAACAGTATTTTTTACTTCTTTAGTACGTATTTAAAACAGCTGGTAACACTAAAATGTAATTAGGGGTGGAATAGGAATTGTTTACATTTTTTCATAATGCATTTTTAAAGGCGATCTGGTTTGAATTGTATTTGTTGAATGTGTGCGGAAGTGTTTCAGTGAGTTGAATAAAGGGTGACTTGTGTATCTTAAAAGTGATTGAAATAAAAATTAAAATGGGTAAACATTATTTAAAGGTTTGGCATGCGGTCAAGAAGAAGTTAATTCTGGTGTTAAATATTTTTAACTTCCAGAAAATATAGAAAGGTAAGCAATATTTGCCGTTGTGTTATTGAGTATGTAAAAATTGCAATGGTTTTTTTGTGTTGAGTACAAAAAATAGATTTAAAATCTCTGGAGTTTTATAATCTCAGGCTATGATTATGTTTTTTTGTTATAAAAGATGTACGATCTGAATGCTTTTTTAGTTCGTGGTAGTAGATTGCGTGGTTTTTGATCAATTTTAATTTTGGTTGTAACTTCGAGCCCTTTCAGCGTTTTGTAAACACAATAACATCAACTGCCTGGGATTGCGATCCGACTTAAAATACGGTTACAAATAATTATTTTTTCTTTTTTCTTTCTTCAGGAGAACTAAGTGGTTAAGTGCTATTTTCAAACCATATTTGTTAGAACAGCAAATTTCACGAGATTTAAGGGTGTGCGAAAATCATTTCTCAAAAGATATGTTTTCCGCTTCCAAAATTCGTTTAAAATTTGCGGCTATAACTTATTACATTTGTTCTTACAAGAAACCTTAATCAAGATTGTTTAGAAAACACATTTGCTGTGTTACGCAATCGAGGAGGAAATTATAAGTTGCTGACTCCTTTTCAATTCACATGTGCTTTCAAAAGGTCGTTTGCGGCCAAGTATATGGAGGACATTATCCAAGGAAACTGCTAGCCAACTATAAATTTGGAACTGCCGCATATTGATATCCATATTAAATCAAACGAAGAAAAAAAGACGAAGTAATTTAAGCTTTTGAAACCGAATCTGACTACAAAACTGTTGATTTTGGTTGTCAAATTGCGTTTTATTATTTGCGGGCTATATTTTGAAAAAATACCGTCAAAACCATAAGTGTGAAGTGGAACTGAGCCAGCAACCTAATATTTCCTCCATATTCACAGATTTAAAAGAATTTGATGGTGCGAATTTAACACGACCACAACAAGATTTTGTAGATGCATTAGAGAGCCTCGAACAAAAAATTTATAACTAATTTTCCAAATTAATATTTTTGTAATAATTTTGAAATGAAAATGTTTGATATTTAAAAAAATGAATTTGATTACAATTGCTGTAAGAACCAAAATAAGGACTTTATTATAAAGTTTTTTATACGAGTTCGAGTATACCATATCCTTAAGAATTTTAATGCAACTATGAAAAAATCTAGCAATAAGCATAAATATTTAAGCGTTACACATATGTAAAACATTATTTATAAGACCTAAATAAAATGACTCTAAAAAATTATATAGATATGCCTTTATTTTTCGGAACACCCTATGCTACAGTCGAAAGAAAAACTCTTTTTCTTCCTTCTCTTTTACACTGTGACACTTCTTATTACCATCTGTTTCTCGTGTTTGTGTGACATAGCGGTAATTTAAAATATGAACTCAGAACGAAAACGTGGAGAGTGTCCCTACTCATTATTAGATAAAGTTGCACTACAAAGCTAGGAATATTAGGAAACGTTTGTTTTTTGAGAACTTTAAATAATCTTTTTTGTTTTTAAATTCAATAAAATCAAATTAAATATATCTAATTTATATTTGTATTTAAATACCGAAAGATTAATTACATTTTAAATTCTCGTGTCCTTACTGAGCAGCTGATTGTGAAACGTCAAAATTATTTGTATACTAAGTTGGAGGAGAAACACAGTAGCATTTAGCCAATCAGAATAACTTGACTACTTAGTCACTAGCTTAGTGAATGCTCCTTTTGTGCAACTACAAAATGAGTTGAAATTTTCTCTTGGACGTATTGTAAAAATTGCAACTTCAAAGTTAGTGAACAGTAGTTTTGTGTCCACTGTTGTCGGATTTATTGTATAATTTCTGTTATACCTAGTTAAGGATGTGATTTTTACTTTTTTGTAATGTCAATTATTTTTAAATTATGAAAACATGACTCATAGCTTCTTTGTATTCCTGGGCCCTACAGTTGACGTCGTATAAAGATTCCATTAAGCTTGTTCTCATAAGAAATACTGAATTTCTTCCATAACGCTTTAAAACCTATCAAATTCATCCTAAGAAGGATTCAAAATAGCACTCTTTTTGATTACAAAAAAAAGCTACAAAAATCGTGTTGCTCCTATAATAGTACTTTTAACACCGTTAACTGTCAATTATCTGACAGTAGCCTGACTGTGAGTTTACTTTTATAATATGAAAATAAATTATATAAAAATAACGTTAGTGTTTAGAAAATTAAAAAAAAGAAAATTCGCCACATAATCTTAAAATGTACATTGGTCAGGATCACACAACATAATTAACTTTCTTTGAAGTCAACTGCATTCTTTAAACACGAAATTAGACCAAAGTAACTAGTTAATATTTTAGATGTCATCTATGTATACAAAAACTCCTTACAAAAGATACAAGTCCATAATAAGTTGTGTTTTGTGTTGTAACCAAAAAGTCCTTGTTCATTCTCTAATATGAAAAGGAACCCTTTTACTCTAAACTTTAAATACACTTGTGCCGTTAATAAATAAAATAGAGTTATGAAGTCCAGCTTTCAATAAGAAACGACATGATGAGCATTTTGACATAAGCAGACTTGACAGTAAGGAAGATTTTTCTTGACTAATTTTCGAAGGCGATTTTCAATTTTTGTATATATGAAGTTTGAAGTAAGACAAAAAATGTTTGTTTTGAACTTTTAAGGCGATTCGTCCTTCCAAGTTCTGATATGTCAAATAGAATGCGGTCAGCTTTTGGTCTTCGATTGATCTAATTCTAAAAGTCTTTGCTTTTCTAATTTACTACGACAAAACAAGAATTCAGTAAGCAAACCCAAAAAATTGTAGTTACCTTTTTAAACAGAAAAAGTTAAGAATTTTTGTGTAAAGTGAGCAGCAGCAGTTGACATTTGAAAATAACTTTGTTTATTCTTTGTGCTTTGACGTTTGACCGTGTTTGGTAAAAACCTACAACTTCAATTTGACCGTCACGTTCAACTTCTTACCGGATCGTGTTCTGTTTGAATACCCACGTATAATTCTTCAGAAGACATGCAAAAGTTTCCTGTCTCGACGGACAGGGATTATACGGATTTAAGCTGGGTAAGTTTGAAATTTTTTCAATCCAAGCCCTATGTAGATTTAGCAAAATTGCAAAAATTATATAAATTTGCTAAAGGTAAATTAATATGAAGAGTACATTTTTTTTAAATTTTTTCTCAAATATTAATTTTATTTATAACCCTATATATATGAGGAAGATAACCATCGCGAGATGGTACATTCTGATATACTGAGTAGCCTCATAACACATTTAATCAACAATTTACTCTGGCGAAACTTGTCAACCCGTGCCAAAACTTCTATTGCCCACAATTAGTAATGATACCGCACAACAACGCGAATTGTATTTTTTTTTAATAATCATTCATCTCTATATATATAGGTATGTATATATGAGAAAAGCTAAAAAATTACAACTCTCCGAACTTTAACTCTTGGTATAAGTTGTATACTATTTTCCAAAAATTCCTTTGAGTTTCGGCATTTTGCCAACTTAAAGAGTAATTCCACACATATTTGAGTGAAATCCAGAACCGATCTTTTTTGTTTAATTAGGCGTATTTTTATGGGATGCCCTCAGTTATGACCATTGAAATATTTTATCAGCCTTCTTTAATAAAAAAAAATTATATAAAACAATAATATTAATATCAATTTATTTATTCAATTTTATACACAACCAATTCTCAGGAACCTCCAAAAGTTCAGGGGGATTTGGTGAGTAAACAGCTTTATACGGTATATGCCAAGTGTTGTTAACTTTTTGAGCGAATTTAAAGTAGCGGGTTGGTTCCTACAAAAAAGAAAATCTAATATTTACGACTATTTTTTAAAATGTCTATAAACAAAATTACAAACCTTAACGACAATTCCTTTTTCGGAGACCGTAAGTAGTGAATATTGATGCTCTTGTTGCCACCGTTTGAAAATGTGTTTTAAATCAGGACCCAGTAGAAAGGCATGCGATCTCATCAAATCCCTAGAAAAAAAGTCCGTTGATTGGCCACTTTTGATTGCAGCATACAAAAGGAATGGATCGTCATGAGACCTATATGGACAAACAAATTAAAATTAATCACACGAGTGCAGAAATAAACATTATGGATATATAGCTTACAAATCATTCGTTAGAAACATGCAGGCATTTCTCTTGACATAGTTCATTCCTTCCTTTGGCCAGTTATTCATGTGCTTCCTTCCTAACACTAAAACATGTTTTCCTTGTCTCTTAAAGTATTTAACTACTAAAGATAGCTTAAAGTTCAATAAAATTGTTACTCATTATTCTTAGATGTGCAATCCGTATACTTACTAAATTGACATACACTTTCGGAGGCTTTTTAGCTCCACACGAATACGCCACATTCAGGCCATCAATAACACAGTCATAAGGACCTGTTTTTTCAATGAATTTAGTGAAGTCATCAACTTCTTTTGGTGTTGATTTCTGGAAGACATCTTTTCGTATAAGAACCCTTTCCCAAAATGAAGTACTCAAAGTTTTGAATTCATCGTCACTTATTGAAATGTTTCTCATGTGAGATTTGCAATTTGAGCATTTGCCATTGGAATTCAAGCTGGCGAAGTAATTTCCATGACCAAGTCTTTCTAGAGAACTTTTTAATTTTTCTATCACAGCTTCACTTACTAGGATTTCATGTTTACCAACAAATTCGAACAATTTGTCTATGTTTTCAATAAATGTCAGAGGCTCCATGGAGGCATAATCAATATAAGTTATATAAACCTCACATGTGGGCTGCTTATTAGTTTCCATCATTTCTTCAAGATATGTCCATCCTAGATGATCTTGACCAGATGCAAAAGCCTTACTAATAATTGCACAATACGCTCCTATAGAAGGTGAAGTCGATAATTTTATCATTTTTAAAATATCTACACAATCCTTCCAGTATGAAGTGGCCAAAAGGCCATGAATCAGATTTTCACATGTGCTTGCATCCAAAGCATCTCGTTCAGCGCGAATTTTGTTGTAAATTTTCATAATTTCCAACTCATCCGATTGAGATAACTTATTGGCTTTCCCTGCCAAGTAGTAGGTTTTAAGTAACTTTCCTAGACTGGCATTGTTTGGTTGTATTCCTTGACTCTCAAGAAATTGAATGTAGTTTTTGGCAATTGGAAGGTCTTTAGTATCATTGCATTGACCCAGGATAAGTGCATCGATGTTCTGCAAGTGGATATTCCTAACACTGGCAATGAGTTCATCCCTGAGCTTCTTCCACTCAGCCGGGCAGAGATGTGTTTCATCCTCATGCACTCTCTGTTTGAATTGGGAAACAAGATCGGCACGAGGTAAGATGGCATAACTTTTCCGTTGCTTATGGCTGCTGAAATTTTTAATTGTACAAAAGAAATTCCTATTAAAAGTAAGACTTTGATATAAATATGGAAATTGTTTGATTTTATGAAGAAATGTCATTTCAGACTTTGGCGTAACCACAGAATTACAAGAAATAGATAACAACGAGGAGTGACTTAAAGCATGACAACTACAACTGCCCCATGGACGATTTTTGTACCCAAACCCAATATTAGGGAAATTAGTCTAAAATTTATACTCACCACACTTAAAATACAGTGTTCTGTTGGTCGTTTAGAACCAAAGTAATAATATCATTAGTGTTTTTATTTCTGGTAATTTCTGCGAATCTACTAAATAAGGGTATTCATGTAACGATATAATTTTCTACTTTGTAGAAAATATAAATTTCCGCAAAGGGTTTACGTGAACACCCTATTAGAAATATTTGCGGAAACGTTAGAAACAAACAGCTTTTTGTGTTGCCAATAATATGAGCGCGTTGTGTTAGGTATGTCAAAATAAACGTCACAAAATTTATCTGTTTTTTTTTTCTACGATTTCTGCTTCAAATTTGAGAGATAAAAGTCTATAAGGGTATTCATGTAACGATATAATTTTCTACTTTGTAGAAAAATATACATTTCCGCAAAGGGTTTACATGAACACCCCATTAGAAATATTTGCGGAAACGTTAGAAACAAACACAAAATTTATCTGTTTTTTTTTTCTACGATTTCTGCTTCAAATTTGAGAGATAAAAGTCTATATTTTGCAGAATATTTTTCCCATAAAAATTTTGACAGTAGTTGATTTCTACCGATAGAAAATTCTACAGTTTTTAAGGTTTCTATGGGTTTTCTGTGTTTGCATGAATAACCTTTATATTTTGCAGAATATTTTTCCCATACAAATTTTGACAGTTGATTTCTACCGATAGAAAATTCTACAGTTTTTAAGGTTTCTATGGGTTTTCTGTGTTTGCATGAATACCCTTAATTATAAAAAAAAACTGTTGCGGATGCATTGTCAGTAATTTTTAAAATGTATTATGGTTAAAATGACAAAATGGCATTTGCTTTGCCAAGTGAACTGATGTTTGTAACTGATATGAACTTGGTGAATCGGCTCAAAAAAGTTTCTTCTGAACACTGTGAAGGTAGTGATAGTTGTTTTGTAATTTCAGAAAAGTATGGTATGGTAATTTTGTTATCCCCGAAACGAACTGTCAAAATTAGTAAGGATATAATAACTGGATAGATCTATCTAGAAGTTAATGTGTCAAGTAACTTATTGGGTGGATGAAGTACGGAAGAAGGGGATAATTTATAGAAGAAATAAGCACTGAAAAGCAACGAAATTCTTAGTTTACTTTTTTAACTGAAATTAATATTCGTTTCGATAGCTAAGATGATGAATTAGATAAGTTCTAACAGAAGATGGCCCTTTTCAGGAGTGAGTAAGGCATCTGCAAGCAGTATTTTCAGCATCGTTTAACAAGTGATTATTTTTATTCTATTGGCTTGCCTCCAATGTGATACCTAATTCTCTGCAAGTAAAACAGCGAATTTTGTCCGAGTGGCTTTGTTGACGCCCTTATATTTGGTTTTCATAGCACTTTTAAATGATCAGCAACGTTTGCTGTTGAAGTTGGTTTCAAGCTGTTCCCAGCTTCTTCTCCGTGTCATTTGACGAAGTGACTTTTTTAATGTTTTCTATATTTTTTCTTCCTTCAAAAGGCTTATCAGAAGATTCATTTCATCCTTTGAAAAATTAAAAATTTAGCTCTTTTCTGTCTGCCATTTTATAATATTTTGAAAACCCGAAATTTAAATTCGAACACAATGGCAGACACAATGAACGATTTTACATTTTGATTTTATAGCTTCAATTTGTCAAAATCGTTCCAAATGGAAAATTGGAGTAACCTACAAATAGTTATGCAATACAGGAAGGATGTGAAACGCACAATACGCTAACAGGAGGTAAATCCTCCTGGTAAGTTATTTAAGTGGTGGGTAACTCAGGACTTTACTTTTACATTGTGAAGCATACCCTTATAGAAAAGTGATGAGAAATATGCATTTTTATATTACATTATTATAAATATAAATATAAAATAAACCAAGTTGTTTGTTTTCAGTTGGAGCTAACTTTTAGTGAAGTTGAGTCTCTGATGATTCAGTGTTCTCCAAATACCACATACCATTTGAAGGAAAGTAAGTAGAAAACTAAAAAGAAAATATAATCAAATAATTTAGCTATTCATATTTAAATAACTGTTCTAAAATTGTATTTTTAATTATTCCTTCAATTTTACTTACGCCTAATTTAATTTATTTTTATCTTTTTGATAACTGACGTATGAAGTTTTACTTGAATTTGCTCTGACAGTTTTCATGATCTGCACAGCACTGAAGTGGCATTTTTCTAGTTGAACAAACATTTATGTCAAATTTGGATTTAATCCAATTCGCACTCGGTGTTAATTAATTTTTGATTTTTCGACGCGCTCTGATGGTGTTTTTTTCATGGGTAATTCAGATCAGGTAAATATGCCGAAAAATACAGACCTACGGATTTGATCTTAAACCAATTAATTTGCCCATGGAATGCAAAAACAGGTTACATTTGTGTTTTGACAGATCTATATTAAAAATAAATTGAATTATTTTACTCATGGAAAACCCCACGATATTCACCTCACTGCGTCTAACTCAAACTCATGGAGAAAAAAACTTAGGCCGTGTGTTAATTGCGTTAAAATGTGTGTTAAAATTTAACCAGCGTTAAAATTTGACACTAATGAGGTGAATAAAATGGGTTAAAATTTATTGAGCTGTGGAGCAGGTTAAAGTGTGTTAAAATTTTACGTTTCTATTGATAGAGAAATTTTAATCTTGTTTTTGCATTCAATTTTTCAGTGTTACCACACCGAATAAATCAATTAATCAAAATGGGAATTTTGTTTAAATATTTTTGACTGTTGTTTTAAAATATGACATTAGAATCGAGAACAATAAATAAAAAAGATTTTTTTTAGTTTGAGAGACTTTTTATTAACCCTGTTTTCTTAAAAATATGTTTTGTAAGAGAAATTATTTTTCCGCGAAAAAGAAAACCAATTTTTGTTCAGGGAAATTTCTTAAATTATCGAGGGAAATTTTTTTAACCTGCGCAGAAATCTTGGTTAAAATAATTGTTTTAACGCAATTCACACAGCAAATGGCTAAATTTGATCCCACCTCAAAGAAGACGTCAAATTTTAATCGTGGTAGAAGTTTTAACGCAAATTTTAACGCAATTCACACACGGCCTTAGATATACGTACTTAGATATATTTCTCTATGCTCAAATTTGGGATCAATTTAAAATCTTGAAATTTCCCTTGAAGTGTTGCTTTTGCTTCTGTCATAACTTTTGGTCTCGAAATTTTACACTTCAAAATAAAACATCAAACAAAACAAACGCAAGTTCGACCGTACGAAGTTTTGCCTCCAAATTCGTACATTTATTTTCAAATTGATTTTTTTGCTAATTTGTTATCTAATTTATTTCTTCAATAAGTTTTGTTTAAAATAAATCACTCTACAATTAAGGAATTTCAAGAAAATAAGTGGCAAAAATAATTAAAATGTCGAAAATGGAACATGAACCAATCACATCGAATTCCATAATGGAGGTAAAAATTCCACATACTTTTCAAGCTTATAAGATTGATTTCCAATGAATGTATACTCTTTCTTTTTCCTAAATTAGCAAATCCAAATACTTATCAAACCGCCACCGCCAGAAGACGATGTTAAAGTTGTACAAAAGCCAAGTGTAACCAAGCACCCATACTATCGACGGCCAGGACGTGGGCATAACCATGATTCTTGCGATGCCTGCAACGAAGGTGGTAATCTTCTATGTTGTGATAGGTGTCCATCAAGTTTTCATTTGCAATGCCAGTGAGTAAAATTGTTGTAGTTTACCATTTTATGCTCATAGGTTTGCCAACTGAACATTTTCTTGAATCGTTTTCAGTGATCCTCCTTTAAACGAGGAAGACATACCCAGTGGACAATGGTTATGCCACACTTGTCGCATGACCTCTAAACCAATATCATCAAAATCCAGTTCTGTTGAGCGAACAGCTGTCGGTCATAAGCTTCTTGGGACCGAATCATCTGAACACTCTCGCCCCAGTACCCCAGATCTCGAGGTTGTTCCACCAAAAGTTCGTTCCCTCCGCAATCGCAGCGGAAGTCGGACTTCTATTTCAAGTGAGCCTACATCGGTGACGGCTGCAGACAAGAATTCAGCTGCTACATCGGAGAAAATTTGTTTGGGCATTGCTAAAGCTTTTGAAGGCAACAAGAAACCTAACCTTCTCTACGAACTCATAAAAGCGGCCAGTACTCTGAATCCAAAACAATTTGAATTGCCAAAAGAACTCGAAATCCATACGCAGTTTCCAGGAAACGACAAAGGTTTGTGGGTTTTATGAAAAAAATTATAATTAAAAAAGCTAGCTACGGTGTTTTGAAATTAACAAGATTTGCATGTAATAAGTGTTGTATATTCTGAGGCAGTTCACTTCCCCTAAAGTACAGAAAAAAATGTGTTCCTGTTAATTTTAAACAACTGTTTTCTTTTTCGTTAAGAAACTGGAGAAATTATAGTTTTTTTTCTGCTATTTAACTTATTTTCTAAATTTTTGCCAGTCCCATAATTTTGTCTTATTTAATTGTTATTAAGAATCTTCTGTTGAACTCTCACAAATGAGTGTTTTGTTTTAAGCCCTTTTGTTTTTGAAACAACGTTACACAACCTAAAAAAAAATCTGATACCAATAAACTATTTTTCCAAAGTTGAGCCAATTAAGAATGGAAATGGTAAAAAACCAGGCGTGCGCCGAAATTCCAAACCCAACGAACTAGATTCGCAAGGACTAGTACCTCTGCCGGCCAAAACCTGTTTTTACTGTCGAAAATCCTGTAAGAAGGCACCTCTAGTATCGTGTGACTACTGCTCCTTGTTTTACCATCAAGATTGCCTTGATCCACCGATGACAGTACTACCCGCTGGATTGTGGATGTGTCCGAACCATCCAGAAACCTTTGCAGTAAGTTTTGTTATTTTTTTTTAATGACACAAATATGAATACCTTAAAAATATTTCTTAGGATTGGCATATGTTGGATAGTATTTCAGCGACGGAGCGAGTTAAGCTATGGAACAAGTTCTCAACTCCTTTTGATCATGAAGTTGTAAAAACTGAATTTTTTCGCCGTATTCATACACGCAATCCACCGTTCCGGATTAAATCTACCCGTACGCGTTGTGTGGATTCCATCAAAATACCACCAATGATTCAGTATCTCTACGAGAATCCACCCAAACTTCTACCATCACTGCGTGATGTCTACCGATGCTCTAATGTTTACCGTCGCAAAAGAACAACGCAGCCTCTGCCAGATGCTATTTGTTTGGAATCGGATAATGTTAAACAAAAAGTAGCCGAAAGTGTCAGAGAACAATTGGAGGCAATGAAATGTGCTCGAGATAAGCTTCGAGAGGTTCAAATTATAACCAATTCAACGGGTTTGTTAGGTTTAGATGATGATGAATCTGAAAATAATGCTGAAAGCATTGTTGGCAACAAAGAAAACAGCACAAAAGATAACAAGAAACCACTGAAGAAAGTTGCGAAGAAACAACAATTGAAAAGCCACGAAAGTAATTCTGAAGACGATGATGAAGATTCATCCAATACTGACGACTTAAGCGAATCTCTCGAAAAGAAGATTGAAACCAGTGAAGGAGTTAAAGAACTGACAGGAGCTAATATAGACTATGAACTTAAGTACCTTGATGTGGATATAATTAAAAAACTCGCCTTCCAGCGACTGCAGCAGATCATCAAGGACAATACTGACTTGGTGGTGCAGTATCAAAATAGATCGGCAGCAAAACGCATTCGCGAACTCATACGAGATAATGAAAAAACACCAACAGTTCTGCCCAGTCAAATTCTTTGTCCAGAAGACCTGCATCGCCTGTCTATAATGTTCACCGAAGAAAAGAATCAAGCCGACATTGACAAGTATGAAAACTACAAACCAAAACAGAAAACCGATATGGAAAAATCATTAGAAATTGCCATAAGGCTTGAGCCGCAAATTGCCAGATCACAGATTAGAACACGGGCTGTTCTCACCCCATTGGGCAATTTGTTGGAAGAAGACAAATGGTTCACAAAAATTGATTTGAATGAATCTATTTTCATGCAATATAGGAGTTTTAGCGTTGGTAGTGGAAGCAGTAGCGATTTATGTCTAGACCGAATTGGTCGATGTAGACGGGTTTCTCCAAAGCACGCCTCGATTTTCTATGATAATTTAAGCAAATATTATGAATTGATTAATTATTCAGAACATGGTACTGAAGTAAATGGACAATTATACACTTGTGATTTTAGAGAAGTTGAACCATCACCAGCACGACAATACAAGAACATCACGATTGATTTGCATAAGAAGGTGCAGGAGATTCTGGACAAGCGAAGAGGAATTAAACGTAAAAACGTTGTTCTCGACGAGAATGCAAGGTAAGTGTTTGTTTTATTTAAAAAAAGCGAGTCTTCGAAAAAATCAAACGTTTTGTGATTAATTTTTTTATTGTTGATTTTTTCCAGAATGACAGGACCTGTCAAACCTGAATGCAAATGTAGCAATGCTCCCGCACCGCCTATGATTAACGGATGTTGGGAAGGTTCAGCTATTCTTACCCATGGAACACTTATCCGATTTGGATGCCTTCCGTTTGTGTTTTCTATACCGGATTTTGAAAAACACAACATTCTTGGTTAGAATGCCACAAGATCACAACTAATGCGAAAAACTTGAAATATATTCTGTCATTTGTCATTAAAAAATAAGAAATCCACTTATTATTTTTAACCTAGCAAATGGTTATTTTGGAAAGCCTTACCTTGGATACTTTTTTTCTTAAATTGTATTAAAAACAGGTATTCTGAAGGTAAGAAATGTATGTGGGTCCCGTTTTTTAATCGAATACTCGACTTATTTTCTGAATTTACTTGCGGAAACACAATTTTCGATAGTTTTGTTAACTTTTCAACAAAATCTGTCCACCCGTCCTGATCATGAGTTGATATTGCGCACCCTAAACAAAAACGGAGCTTAATTTTGTTCACTATTGTTTTGAGGTTACAAAGTTCACAACAAGTGTCTAAAATCTTCATACCTCATAAGAATTCTCTCGAACGCAATTTAGAGATCAAAGTGCCTTTTACTCAGCACCAAAGACTTGAATCCATAATTTTAGTACTGGCGGGGCCATTGCGCTGTTCAGCAGATTGGAGAAGCCTTTAGATTATTTCTGATTCTACAATATTGACTACTACTATAACACATTAAAGTTATTCGTGAGAGAAAAACGATTGGTCCGAAATTAGGAAAAATTAGGTTTGAAATTTAAATATTTATAAACAATTCTGGTTCTCTCAAGAATTTTAGAAGTACGATATTGAAAGAGATTTCTATCTATTATATAAAAATGAATTGCTTCCTGTCAGCTTCACTTAAACTCGAAAACGGCTGGACCGATTTGGCTTATTTTGGTTTTTGAATTATTTGTCGAAATCGAGAGAAGGTATAAAAGGCAGTGCATCTGTTGGAATTTATTTCCTTGATGCTCCCGGAAAATGAGATTGCGAAATTACGTAGCTCTAGCGTTGGCTATATCTGGAATACCTGCGACTCTGCTAGAAGACGGGCCACCTGTACATTCTACCTTGAAATTACCATTAAACAAGCAAATCAACGAAACTCCATTTTGCAACATCGCAACATAGTAAATTATCCCATGGAGTTTTTAAATTCACTAAAATAACGTCACAACTTGCAGTTAAAAGCAGGATCAGTGGGCAATGTGCAATGATGCAGCAATCATAAAGGGAAAATACAAAGGAGAGGATGTCTTGATCACGCGTATACCACCGATGATTCCAACGGATTTACCAATTGATTTTAAACGTAAACGATTTCTAGTACGTCTGGCCTTTGCGATAACCATAAATAAATCGCAAATCAGTTACATTGGGGTTGTCTACAAAAAAGGTATACATTGTTATTTGAACAAAATTGACATAAAAATTGATTACAAAAATTATTTGTAAATTTAACCTCCCGCCTTATAGAGGAGAGGTGGGTTAGCTCTACATATTTTGAAATTCTTGTATTCTAAACTTTTAAGACCGTTTAGAAGATTTTGATATCCTAAAATTATTTGGAAATGCTCTCGCATAGTTCCAATGCAACTAGCCAAGCTTTTTAAAACTGCAGCGCTGTTGCGGTTTAAGTCCTTTTTCTAGGACACCCTACGACCATCAAAAGTTTAGTTTTTGTCACCAAATGCTTGGTGTTGTTTTAAAGCGTTTATTTTTGCATTCGCTTTATTTTAGGAGAGCAAGATTTGGGCTTCGTAATATAACTTACAAGTTGAACTTTCACGTTCCGGATGAATTTCATAAGGTGGCTTACAAGCTGTACTGCTTAACATCTCTATTGGGTTGTAAGGGCTTCTTCCCATATAAATATTCCTACGGAATTCTAATTTGCTCGTTTGCAGTTTTTGAAAGTAACTTCTGCATGAAAAGATAGGGTCTTATAAATTTCTGAAGTCCAAATCTGAACCAGAAACTAGGCTGAATATTGATCTCCATTGCTCTAGCGTAACGGTTCTTACGGCTAACTAACATGCATTACTCAATTCCGTGCAGGTTTAAAAAACGAACCGTTTTTTTATTCTAGCAATATAAAGAAGAAAATTGCAGCCGAATTTGTTCGTTGTAATCGATTAACAATTTTACACATACAAATTTTCTAAGATTATAAATTATTATGTATTTCATTCTGAATTATTATTATTTTTTCATACTTAATTAATTACAAAATCTTTGTAAAAATATTTTTGGCTAAACATAAAAGAATGCATATAAAAATGTAAAAAACACGTCGTTTAATTCGGACTCCGTTTGTATCTTTTTTATATGTAGTTGTTGTTTTTTTTTTTTTTTGTTTCCTGACACAAATTATCAAATATTACCGGATTCAAATTGTTTTAAAATTTTCCGTTGTTAAAATGCCTTTTCGATTTTTGTGTGTTTTTGTTTAATAGTTAAAAAGATGATTTTTGTATTCTTTTTAATGTTGTGGAAGTATTATTATTGGTATCACTGCGACGATATTTTTTGAAACGGATACAAGTTTTGAGTGAAATGTAATTATTTTGATGATGAACCAACATAAAAAAAAACAACACAAATTTTGAGCAAAATTAACAAAAAAAAAAAAAATAATTAATACATTTTGTTTTTGTTCCATTTAGCGTGTCCATCAAAAGCTAGCAGCATCTGCTTCGACTTCTCTTATTGTTAGTTGGCTTCCTTACACTTATCGTCTCGTTTGAAGGTGGGGTCTGTTTGAATTTATGATTGAGAACCTGTCTGGTGATCGATAAAAACATTTCCTCGACGTTTTTGTTGTCCTTTGCTGAAGTTTCGAACAACTCAATGTCCATTTGTCTAGCAAAGCGCTGTGCATCCTCGGTTATAACAACTTTATGATCTGGATCGTCGTCTTTATTCCCAACTGAAACAAATAAACAAAGATTAATTATATTTTGTATTTTATGAAAATATTTAACTAAAAACACGTATTTCTTTATCAGGAATATCTAATTAAAATTGTTTCTTTAAAAAAGCATTTATATGTAAGTAAAACATTTTTTTTTATATTGTACGCGAACTCAAGGGGATATGAATACCCTTATAATGATTATACACAGTGCGAGTAATTAGGAAGGGAGGATAGGATTTGAAAGGAGATACCGATGCACATTGTTTTTGAATGCCTGCACATTGTAATGAGTGGGAAATATTGAGTCTGGTAAAGCATTCCACATTCGTGTAGTGGGACAAAAAAAAGAATCTCTACTTTACAGTACGACCGAAATTGGGTAAACTGATGGGCATTCCTAAAAGAACGAGTATTACGGTTTAATTGTTTGAGGGAAGGAGTGCAACTGGCTATTTCATTATAGCATTGCTTATGGAAGTACCGATAAAATAATGAGAGACATGAAACCTTACGACGACGGTGCTCGAGAGATGCAAAAGCCTTAGTCAAACAACGGTCACCTATTAATTTTAGAGCTCTCTTTTGAATTCTGTCCAAGAGACTCAGGTGGGTTATAGGATCACCTACCCAAATATGGGAATTGTACTCAAGTTTTGGACGAATATAGACTTTATAAATTATAGCCAGATAAGGAGTAAAAAACTCCTTGCATCGTAGGAGAAAACCTAAACACTTAGCAGAATTTTTGGCGACGTCAAATATGTGATCACTCTACAACAAGTGGTTTGTAATGCACATACCTAGGACTAATAGCTCTTCAGTCTCCTCGATGCAAGTACCACTCATGGATAGTGCCATTGGGGGAGGGTTACGCTTTTGCGAAAGTAGACAGCATTGAGTTTTCGAAACATTAAATTCTACACGGTTTGTGATTCCCCATTGAACAATTCTGTCAAGATCAGAATTTAAGAGCTTATCATACGCTGATGTTGGTAGTCCACATCCGAAGAATAATGATGATAATCTAAAAACGAATATGAAAAGCTGAGGGTACTGTCGTCAGCGAAACAATTAAGTGGGTTAGAAGATTCAGACAAACGATTATTTATAAAAATAAGGAAGAGCGTCGGAGACAAAATGGAGCCCTGGGGCACACCAGCGTTTATTTTGTGGATATCAGATTTGAACCCGTCCAATACTACTTGAATTGAACGGTCCAAAAGGTAATTTCTAACCCAACGAAGAAGGGATTCATCAATACCAAATGCACGCATTTTCGATAAGAGAGCTTGGTGCCAAACTCTATCAAATGCCTTTGAAATATCGAGTGCAATAATCTTACTTCTCCAAGACGATGTAAAGATTTGTTCCACTGTTCGGTGAGATAAACCATGAGATCAACAGTGGACCTATTGCAACGAAAGTCATACGGTCATTAAGAAGCTTACGTTCTTCAAGATATTTCCTAAGCTGAAAATTGATCAGCGTTTCCATGACCTTGGAAAGAAGGGATGTAAGTGCAATTGGACGATAGTTAGATGGTGGGGAGGATTCGCCTTTTTTTAAATTTCAGTTGTGCTGTATTGACTATATACTAGTTCAGTTCTTTGTGGATTTTATGTGACTAGATATGGAGCATGAAATTCAATAGATTTAATTCAATTAATCAGTTGTGTTTGAAAGCAGAATTAAGTTATTTCGCTGAGTAAAAATAAAAGATTTTGGGTAATTTCGAGCTGAAAAAACACCTCAACATTCGCATAACACCTTATAAGTCTAATTCCTAGTTTTTTTTCTTGTTATAAGCATTTTTTGTTTTTACATGAAGAGATAACTTTGAAAAGTCACAACTCTAATATGTTATAAAGGCTGATTTTTTAAAAGCTTTAGGAAAGTTTTTCAAAAAAAAAAACACATAAAATTCAGGAAAATGCATGAAATCTTTATTTGAATCGATAGTACGGTCCATATAATTTAATGTTTGAAGATTATTTCATGCAAATGTTGACAAAGTGGTCCATCCGCTTAGTCCAATTTTGGCATACTCTTTCCAACATTTCGGCCTGTATCTCACGAATAAATGCTTCAATGTTGTCTTCCAATGCGTCTGTATAGACATGAGCTTTAACATAGCACCACAAAAAATAGTCTAAAGGCGGTAAATCGCACGATCTAGGCGGCCAATTGACCGGTCCCGAACGTGAAATAAAATGTTCACCGAACTCGCCTCTCAATAAGTCCATTGTTGCGCGTGCAATGTGGCATGTGGCACCATCTTGTTGAAACCACATGTCATGCAAGTCAAGCTCTTGCATTTTGGGCAAAAAAAGTTGGATATCATCTCACTCTTATAAACTTTAATTCATGTAAATAGTTCATGGATCTTTTTTAAATATTCTCGCGAAAAGTGTCCTCAACCAGTTTTTCCAAAAACAAAATCCTTTTTTATTGGTTTAGAAAAACGAAGGGGTTAAGTGACATTTTTTATACTTTTTAGTTTCCTTGTTAATATTTTCCTTAAGAAAATATGAACCAGTTATACTCAGGTTTTGAACTACATTTAAGTGGCTTGTTTTTTTTCTCGAGGAAAAAAGTATTGGGTTTTGTCGGGAATGGGTTTTGGCTATGATATTAATGAAAATGGAGATTCTCCATTGAAGCATTCTTCATAAGAATAGGACCTATATTTGTCTGTTCTTTAAAATGGTTCATGCTTTCGTAATCCCTTTTCTGTCCTTCCAAAACCCGATCGCTATCCAGACATGTGTGCCTGACTTCTGAATATTTGCGGTCGGTCACTGAGATATACTCAAGTAAAATAAGTACTTGAAGACATTAATGAAGTTTTTGTTTTGTACAGGGCAAGAATCTGTCCAAGTTATAATTTTGTGTTGTTTTTGTAAATTGGCACTGCTGAAAAAATGTGAATAGTGCGCTCATCACCTCAGTGCTCCTCTATCTGCTACATATGTCTACATCCGAAGAAGTGCCATTTATTCCCATATTATAAAACTATTATATGTTGTTAGTTCGGTCAAGGGAAAAGTTTGTTGCAAATCAAAAGTGATGTATGCTACGATTGGATCAGTGGTCTGTTTCACCAACTTACAAATTGTAAATTACAAGTGTTTTTTTAACAAATTTGTAGAAAAATTGATTTTTTCAGTTTCATGAGATAATTGTTTTACAAAATTGTAGTTGTAGATTACAAAGGGAAATTTGTAGAAATTTCATTATTTGCGTTTCACCAAACCGTTTTTTTGTTTGTAGTTTACAAATACAAATTTGGAAAATAAATTGTTTTTTGTAAGTTTGTGTTCCACCAAATCAAACATATTTACAATTTTGTTCAGTTTATGAAAATTTCTTACAATAGAAAGATGATGTGTAGATTTCATTACAATTTGTAATTTGCAGTAAGAATATTGTCTCCAGTTTAAGAATGTCATTCCGTCGTCGCAGGGAAAGTAGCACCGATAGTGATTTAAAACCCGTTCACACGATCCCGAATCGGCGGTTTTGCCGTATCGGCGATTTTACCGTATAAGCCAGTGGCAATATAATTTAAATGAGTATATTCAGACGATACGGCATTTAACCGTATACAGTAAAATCACCGATTAGGTCGATTTTGTCATTCGGTTTTGTCTCTGCAAATCGTTTTCGGTCGTACGGCAAAAAAACTGATAGTTTATAGTGGCAATGTATTTATATACAGTGCGTTTAGACTCGGTATTTTGACCGAAAGTGCGTCATTTTTCGTCTGGGCTACTGTGGAATAATGTATTGTTAGTATATAGTCGGTTTTGTGTTTTACACCGAGTACGGTGTAGGGTTGAGTACGGTGTACGGTTAAATTACCGTACCGTCAATGAAAAGTTTCGCTTGAAACGTGTAAAGGCGGAGGAAATAATAGTACAAATTGGATCAAGCATTGCAAATGAGACTGAGACTCCATAACCTTGGCATTGTGTGTTATAACGTTTGAAAATTTACCGAATAACACTTCTTTTTTCTCACGTATTAAGCTTGCAAGAAAAATTGTATGTTGTTTATTCATAGCTATAGCTAACTCTGTCTCTGTCCGTCGACTTACAAATTTGTGAAAAAAAATTGTAGTTTACAAGTCTGGAAATCAAACGGTGAAACGGATTTTTTTTTTTTTTGTAATTGGAAATTACAATTTCCCCTATTTTGTGCCTCTTTTATTACAAATTTGTTGGATGGAATTTTGTAGTTTGTGAAACAGAAAATCGGTTTACAAATTTGTAATTGTAGTTTACAATTACAAATTTGTGATTGTAATTGTAATTTGGTGAAATAGACCACAGATTGAGTCTTTCCGCAGTCAATCCTTTAACTTATTCGATGTTTGGTCAATTTTTTGATAAAGCCACAATTGATACATGTATCACTTCTAGCAAAGCCGAACGACAAGTAAAATCAAGCATTAAAAATGTTCCTATAAAAAGACTCGCTGACAAGAAATCCGGCATATTTGCCTTATGCGGTGTAATGCTTAATGTATAGAACAGAAAAACGAAATATGTAAACATATCTAAATAGAGTAGTTTTTGTGCTTCAACATATTTTCTGTTTCATTGTTTGGAAAAATCAAAATCAAACTTAACAAATGAGCCCATTACAGAAAACTCAATTGGCCAATTAATAGAGTTTAGGGGGCGGTCTATACACTTTTCTTTCAATTTTTGCAAATAGCTTCTTTTTGTGACAAGAAAGAATATTTTTGAAATTCAAACATTCCAAATATTATGATAAAATACATTTTACGACCAGAACTAAAAAATCTAAATTTTGAGAAAGATTGAATTTACAAAAAAAAAACAAGTTAAGTGGCCGATTACCGACTCTATAACTACAGTACTACACTCCAAAAATGTTATTTTTAAATTCAAAATTTTGTTGTATAATTCTCTAAAGTAAAAACTTACCTAAAACTTTGTTAACTACGTCACAGTAATTACTGATTTCATCGAGCCATCGTTTGACATTAGCAAACGACTCACCATTCATCACATCGTAAACGATGATGACACCATGTGTGCCTCTGTAATATGTGCTAGTAATTGTGCGAAACCTTTCCTGACCAGCAGTGTCCCAAATTTGAAGCTTCACTCGCTGTCCGTCGATTACAACAGTGCGAATTTTAAAATCCACTCCAATTGTTGTTATGTAGCTTCCACAGAATGTATCATCTGAAAATCGGATTAGCAACGATGACTTTCCAACCCCTACAAGTGAAGACAACACAAAAAAAACTCATCATTATAATATTAGGGGTATAGTTTAACTAATGGGGATGCTACCCGCAGATAAAGTTAAATGAATTAAGCTAGAAATCGAATAGAGAGACAAGGACTGGCTTTTTCTTTATTAAACTTATCGCAAATTTATTATTAAAGTTTTTCTGTGCAACGACGATCACAGATCTACAAATTAACATAATAGAGACTCAAAAAATAACAAAACAAAATAGGAGGCACTATTGCACCTTAGCCAAAAGCAAATCGTTTGGTTGCACAAACAAAAAACATGAACTTAACAAAAATTGTTTCCTGTCTTACCACTGTCGCCTATAATTAACAGCTTGAACAAATGATCAAAATTCCGGGTCATTTTTATGTGTAAAGTGTATAATTTGAGGTTTTTTATTTCTTTTCAAAAATTTTTATCTTTTTTTTTGTTTTTTGGCACGAACGGTATGAAGAAGTGAATTTTCGACAACTATGACATGAACCAAAACTAAATCGGACAAACTAGAAAGGGTACTGAACTGATTTGATTTGAAATTTTCGATATAATATTATAATTTTATGAATTTATGATAAGTTTTGTCGTGTTGTGTACAAAGAATTAAAAGATATATATGTATGTTTCTTTTTCTTCATAAGGTTTTGTCTTGTGTATCCCTTGTAAAAAAGAGCAAAATTAATTTCAATTTGACACATCAAAGAAAAATGTCAAAAGAAATTGTTCTTTTACTCAACGAGTATTTTAATCAGAGTGTTAACTTCGAAAGGATATTTTTGTGGTAAGATTTGAGGTTGGTGTACATATTTTTAACATTTTTGGATTTTGATGGAGAAGTGTTTTCACCATAAAATAAATAAATAAAAAATAAAGGTTTAAGATGATGTTTAAAGTCTTATTTATAACTACGGCATTTTGAATCCTCGATTCAAAAAATGTTTACCGAAGAAAGAAATATTTTCCTTTTGAAATACATTAATTCACAAATAAAAATTAAACTCGCAATAGCTCCCACAGCTAGCAGTTGTCATTTACGTTACTGGTAATTATTAAATTACACTCAAAACTTTTGTCCATAAGAACAAAAGTGAGAAATTAGAAATGAGAAAAAGAAGGAAAAAGTTTGATCTAGAAAAATGACAGTTCTTGTGTAAGCAACAGATCTTTACGTGAAGTGTACACTTTTCAACTTTTGCATATACTGTTTTGTGAAGTCAAGCCTTAATACCAGCAATTATATTCAGTTATTGCACAATTTTAAGATTTTCATCTTGTTAACAATTTGTCAATTGACAATGATGTTAGGATAATAAAATTTTCATTTTGTTCTCTAAAACAGGAAAATTTTGTAAAAACAGTTTGGTAGTAACGAATTGCAGTGTGGTAGCTATGAACTGTCAAACTCTATTCGCGTTCCACATACCATCCACACTGTAACGAATAAATTGTTCGTGCGCCACATAACCTCAAAATTATACCACTCTTGTTTTGTTTTTGTGTGAAAGATCATGGCTGAGGAAAACATGGAGAAAAGGGTAATTCAATTCGTAGCTGTTTGCGAATAGAAATAAAGCCCATGTGAAAGAAAAGTCAAAATATGCGAACATCCACAGTTCGCAGTTCGTAGTTCGTAGCTCATGTGCAAGATGCTTTAATGTTAGGTCATAGCATGTATCGTTTATGTTATTGTTTTCTTGCGATTTGCCAACACTTTGAATTGAAGGTTCACGTACTGACTACCAGGTGCCGTGACTTCATGTGTCAATATGTGCAAATTTCATTCCTGATTTTATTTCTTCAAAGTTTTTCCCCATCTGCTAATAAAAGGTAACCGACTTCAAAGCGAAAGGGATATTTTGGGATATTATGACTGTGAGGGATATTTTAATAGTTAATGATGTCACAGAAGCTGTCGTTTATCTTCGTTTAATAGATTATGGTTCTAGTCTGTCACTGTCAGTCAACTGAACTGGTGAATATTTATTCAAATATTTAAATAAAACTTTTGATTGATACTGGTCCTCAAAATCGAGATATAAATACATAACTTTATTCTTACTAGTTTTTTTCTCTTAGTTTTTGTTTGAATATTTTAATATTATAACCTATGGAAGATCTTGGAGAAATGAACGACATTAACTACATTATCCAGCTGGAAGCCTTTAAGCGTTTCAAAGAAGAAGAAAACCACATTAGACCCTTGGTGGAGGAAAAAATCAAACAATATAACGAAATCAGAAACGAATACTTGAATTTATACTCAAGATATGTTGATATTATAAAATTGTCTGCTTGTCGCAATGCTCTGCAATCTGATATGCTTGAAGCATTGAAAAGCAATGATCAAATTGAAAACAGTATGGCAACAATAGCCCGAGAAACTAACATCGATAAGCAAGAAGAATTTTTCAATATTGATGATATCTCTTCAACTAAAGAGATGATTGCCAAAGCTCCAAACTTTGAACATCTTGTTGATTTAAATTTTTCTTCCGAGAACAATAAGAATCGTGTAGATTTTATCCAGTCTTCATTAATTAGAGTCGAGCGCAAATTAGAGAGCTCCATTGTGACTGGATTTGATTCCCTTCTAAAAAGAATTGAAAATTGATTGATTCGGAATAGGTACGCTAGAAATATTAGACTTGAATTGATTTTTTTTATTATTTTCTTTTCTTTTAGGTTTCAGTTGTTTTGTTAAGCAGCTCCAATCCTGTTATTTATTATTGTTATGTCGGATGAAGGTGTTTAAAATGAATTTCTAAAAAATAAAATTATAAACTTTTTATTTTACACAGATGTAATAAATCAGTTATTTGATCGAAAGCTTTACACATCGATGGTAGGTTTCTTGAACCAATTGAAAGCCTTGAAATTGGAGCCATAAATAGAACCTTAAACATTTTTTTTACAGTTTACCCTAATGTAAGTATTTCCTAAATATTCTTTTATTTTGTTCTTAATTTTGGTACCTACACAACAAAAAATTAATAGTTTTTGAGATGTGAACCCGAATATTTATTGGGAAAGTACAAAATGTTTGAATTGTTCCTATATGCATACATATATACAAAATAGTTGAGAAGATTATATTAGAACGTGTAAGATAACACCTCAAAGCAACACTCCACACTGATCAAGCAGGATACTGGTTTCTCCTGAATTTATCACATCAACACCTTGTAGATCGTCATCGAGCAGTGCGTTGATGAATATCGATCACCACTTCACCTGCTGTTCATTGATTTTGAGAATACTTTTCTTCTCCGGGCAGCCTTAACTGGAAACGGAGGAATAAAAATATCTCGAAGATCGAAAGCTTCTTAATGATCGACAATACGGCTTTCGTAGCAATAGGTCCACTGGTGATCTTATGGTTTATCTCACCGAACAGTGAAGCAAATCTTTACATCGCTTTGGAGAAAGTAAGATTATTGCACTTGATATTTCAAAAGCATTTGATGGGGTCTGGCGTGCCCCAGGGCTCTGTTCTATGTCCAACACTTTCTCATTTTTATTAATGATCTCCTGTCTGCAACTTCTAATCAAATACATTGTTTCGCTGACGATAGTACTTTTAGCTTTTCATATTCGTTTTCAGATTCACATTCCTCTTCTTCGGATGTAGAGCTGAAACGACAAAATATGATAAGCTCATTAAATTCCGATCTAAACAGCATTGTACAATAGGGATTAAAAAACCATGTGGAATTTAATGCTTCGAAACCCCAATGCTGTCTTGTTTCGTTAAAGCGAGATATATCCCCCTTGCCATTATCCATAGATGGTACTTGCATCGAGGAGACTGAACATCTCGATATTCTCGGTATGTGTATCACCAACCATCTTTTGTGGAACGATCACATACGTGATGTCGCCAAAAACGCCGAAAGATGTTTGGGTTTTTTAAGGCGATGCAAGAAGTTTTTCTCCCCCTCTGATCTGGCTGTTATCTACAAGACTTATATACGTCCAAAGCTTGAGTATAACTCCCATGTCTGGGCTGGTGCTCCTGCAATTTACTTAAGCCTCTTGGACAGTATGGAACGTGGAGCATTTAGATTGATTGGTGATAATACCATCATAGGATCGTTTACGTCGCTTGAACATCGTCGAAATGTTTCTTGTCTCACCCTCTTTTACCGTTATTTTAACGGTTTATGCTCTAGAGAAATAGCCAGTTGCATTCCTCCCCTTAAACAGTTCAACTGTAATACCCGCGCTTCTAGGAATACTCTTCAATATACAGAGATTCGTTCTTTAGCTGTACAACGCGAATGTGGAATGCCTTGCCACACTCTGCCTTTCCCAGCCAATGCAATATTCAGGAATTCAAAACCAATGTGCACCGACATCTCCTTTCAACCCCTCTCTCCCTTTTCTAGTGCTCACACTGTCTACATAATAAGGGTAGTATTATTCCCTTGATTGTGCGCTTATTATAAAAAAAAAGATGTTCAGACTTGGAACCTCTCAATCATCCTCTCTGATAAACATTGCTCAACAACTAGTAGTAAAAGTAGCGAGTTTTCAGTATCTTGGAAGTATTGTTTCTACCGATTGCGGAACCGAACAAGATTTTGCTGAGTTGGGAGACCGAGAAGCAAGTATAGAAGAACAGTTGAGATTGGGGAAGAGTTAGGTTAGGCTAGGAGATAGCTCCAAACATCGCCAGAAACATCGACACATCGGAAAATTCACAAAAATTATGGAAAAACATAAAAAAATCTAGTTTTAAATAAGAACCATTGTGAAATAAAGAATGTAGCATTTAAGGAAAATATGTTATATGACGGTAAAGAAATAGCCAGTGAATTTAATAAATATTTTATAACAAGTGTTGAAGATATTATCGCGGAAATCCCAAAAACAACGTATTCTGATAAAATTAATGTCACTAACACTGTTTTTAAATTTAAAACTATTAACAACAGAGATATTATTGAAGTTTTAAAGTCGATGGGAAAAAAGAAAGACTTCAAATTTATGAGTGCGCAAATGTTTTTAGATGGTTTTGAAATACTTGGCCCTATATTAAAAGCAATTTTCAATAAATCTATATTAGCCGGTTGTTTTCCAAGCAAGTGGAAGGAAACGTTGGTAATACCTATCCAAAAAGTACAAAATACAATTTTAAGTGAGGAATACAGACCAGTTAATATGCTTCCTATTTATGAAAAGGTCTTGGAAAAAATTGTAGAAAAACAATTTAGGAGTTATATGGAAGATAATAATTTCATAATGGATCAACAATCGGGTTTTCGAAAAGGATATTCGTGTGAAACTGCGTTAAATTGGGTGATGGAAAATTGGAAAAATGAGATGGACAACAAAAATACTGTCATTGCGGTCTTTTTGGATTTCAAGAGGGCCTTCGAGACTGTTGATCGTAAAATACTTCTTGAAAAGCTCTCAAAATATGGAATCAAAAATAATGAGTTGAAATGGTTTGAGTCATATTTAAATGCTCGAACAATAATGTGTCTGATGCGAATGAAGTGAAAACAGGTGTACCTCAGGGCTCGGTATTGGGGGTGTTCTTGTTCCTATTATATATAAATGATATAAACTTGGCAGTTAAATATTGTAAATTATGTATGTTTGCTGATGACGCCCTTCTCTTTATTTCTGGGAAAGATATGCATGAATGTACGGACAAAATTAATAATGACTTGCGATCCATAAGTGAATGGCTGATTATTAATAAGTTAAAACTGAATGTGAAGAAAACAAAGTGGATGTGTATGAATGGTTGTGCGGAACTGAATGTAATACAAATTAATGGAGAAAATATAGATCGTGTTGATGAATTTAAGTACTTAGGAGTAATAATTGACAATAAAATAAATCTTAAAGCTAATACGGAGTATGTTTGCAAGAAACTGTCGAAAAAAATATACTTTCTTGGCAGGATTAGGAAAAAAATGTCAATTAATACTGCAATTAAAATTTATAACGCGATTGTTAAACCTCATTTTCAATATTGTTCTACCATTTTATTTTTATCTTCTCAAGGAGATTTGTCTCGCCTCCAAAAACTGCAAAATAAAGCTATGAGAATAATCTTAAAATGTGCGCGTCTTACCCATATAAGAACTATGTTACAGAAACTTAACTGGCTTAGTATAACTCAGCTAATTAAATTGAATGTTTTATTGTTTGTATTTAAAATGAAAAACAATATGCTTCCAAAGTACTTAAGCAATAATTTAAAATATATCGGTGATTCCCAACCTTATAATCTTAGAAGTGCTCAAAACTTTAGACTTGATAAGAAAGCAACCTCTAGAGCGCAGAACACAATGATGTTTAAAGGACTCCAATTATATAATAATCTTCCTAGTGAAATTAAATCTTTAAATAATATAAGACATTTTAAAAAAGAAGTAATTAAATATTTGAAATCGGATAATTAATAAGATCTACATATTAAAATTTATTGAACCAAATGGCTTTTTAGCCAAATCACATGCTCTTTACACTCTTTAACCTTTCATTTATTTTTGTTTATTGTATCAATAATACGTAGCTGAATAAAAACCATATAATATAAAAATTAACAAATACATCAGAGTTATAATAAGAACAAATTATCATTATAATAATACAAAATAATTAAAAGGTCCTCCCCGCGCGCCGGTTGGGAGGGGAAAGAGGGCGGGGCATAATAATAATAATAATAATAAACTGCACACGATGGCGTATAGGAGAAGTTGAGTCATTATGTCCCGGCAGGGATTACCTACGTACTAAGTAAAGGACTTCGAGACTTGTGTTAAGAACGGCTAAAATTAAGCCTCTCCTTTCTCGACTACATGTATTATGTTTCAAGCGGAAATTTTGAAGATATAACATACCTCTTAAATAAATAGGAACAAAGATATGCTATCTCTACCTGTCCTCGATTACTAAAGTTTGCGCTTCAATGCAAAACGAAGCAAGTCTTGTGGAGAACTACTATTGCCCTCTATGGGTTGTAAGGGTTTCAATACTCAGTGACGAAGATCTACCAAGAAGCTTAACAGCACTTAACGGGATCTCAAATTGCGTTTGTATCCAAAACCATGTTTAAAACTGACAAAGCATATATGAATTTGTTGATGCAAAATTGTATCTACTTGTTTAACAAGTGCTCCTCTGTTCAGAAACAAAAAAAGTGTGCCACAGGTTATTTTTTTATCGTGTATTTTTTTTTTTGTAAACTTAAAAATAAGTTAAATTGTTTTCTAGTATCAACAAAGTTCCATTTCATATGGCTTCAGCAAATCTGCAAGATTCTTTACTTTGGTTTTAACATTATGTTCCTCTCTAGGAGAACGCCATTTTCTCATATCTAAAGTCAACATGCCTCCAATGATTTCCTGGAAATAAAAAACAATTCTTCAATTCTATTTAATTATGCTCCATTCATTACTTACCTGAGCAAAATGTAATGGGAAGTTTTCTTGGTTCTCGATTACATGAGCAAATCCGAAATCCATTCCGAAATTAACCCAAAAATATGGTAATCCACATGGAATGGATTTTCTTAAGTTTTTATCCTTCAAAGTCACAAGCTGCTTATTCTTCGACCATTCATATTCACTTTCTTCTATGGCTTTTTTAAAATAAAAAGGTGCCATTTCAAAATCATCCGCTGGCAAGCAATGTATAACCATGTGTGGCCGCTTCTGGAGGTATCGGGCAGTTTCAAAAAACAAAACGTCCTGCTTCTTCTTGGCAAATATTTTTGTCAACACTCTTCGATAGCTTGAGATCTCTTGCCATACGTCTTCGTCTAGCTGCGTTGATGAGGAGTAATGATCTATTGGTATAATCAAACAATGATTGGTCTGAAGACCCTCGTGCCAAGGAAGAGCCAGGTATACATGTTTTCCCACTGACACAATGAGCTCTTTGTTAATTTTGTCACCATTGAAACATTTACTGCAGTTGTTTAATTTCTTGGTGGGTCGGTTTTTATCGCGAATTTCTCGCAGCTTTCCAGTATCCATGTCTTCGTGCTTTGAAACGCCAAATATGTCATCAAAGTCTTTATTGAAATTTTTGTAATCTTCTTCGGGTTCAGTGGAAACTCTGGGATTGCTTTTTTCTCGTTCAAACTGAAAACAAAAAACTCGTCGGTTAGTGGAAATACCAAACGATCGCTAGAGAAAGTTACCTTATTTTTAAGATCGTCCTCATCATCGACGCCGCTTCGAGCACGACGCCCACCGGACACATCAGAATGAGGTTTGCGATTGTGGTTTTTATTCTTAAATTTGTTGGTATCTTTTGTATTACCAATGTTTTGTTCCCTCATAAGCCGAGCTGCTTTAAGCTTATTTTTTAGCTCGTCGGCCAGGACCGTGTTGTTTAATAATTCAGCTTTCATTATCTTAGCCCCGAGCTCATTCATTTCCTGGTCGGTCAGGAATTCTGCTGTACTTTCTTTTTTCGAGGCACTCGATGAACTTGGACGTTCCTCTTTCGTATCATCATCGTTCGTAGCAGGAGCTTTTGCTTCAGAATTTTTACGCCAGCCGCCAGAATTTGATTTGTAGCTTTTAGAAGAATTGTCTATATTATCATCATGATAATCATCGTACTCATCTTTTGGTTTTTTAAAAGAAGGTAATCCACTCCCACCGTCCTTCCAATGCGGATTAAGTTCTCGACTACTTTTACCAGGCTCATAAGTGACTGTGCATTGTTTTTTCGGTAAAGGTTTATTTTTGGAAAATGTTTTCAATAAAACCGCACTCGTCATCCAATCATCACGAGTTGGTGCTGCTGGTTGTTCTTGTTGTTCTGGCGAACAGGATCTCTTTTTTGGTGGGGCTGAGGTTGTTTCTTCATCCTCCGAACTGGAACTGGAACTAGAACTAGAATGCCTTTTTTCCTTGGGTTTATATTTGTGTTTATCAGACTTTTTATGTTTTTTGTGACTGTGTTTATCTTTTTTTTCTTTCTTTTTCTTGGGTTTTTCTTTACTTTCGGACGACTTAATCTTCAATAAAGGTTCTCCTTTGGGTGACTTGTTGGTTTGTTTCTGACCACTGTTTTTTATCTGAAGAGCAAGTTAAATTTATTGCGCCAGCTAAGATATAAATTTCCATGATACCTACCCTTTGAAGTAACTCTTCTCTTACTTTCCGTAAGTCTTCAAGGGCTCTTTCCTTGGCTTGTTGCAATTCAGAACTCATTTTATTCTAGAAATAACTTGATTTTTTAAAAATTGTTTTCTATTTAGTAATATTATATCCAAGAGTAGAGCATCAACATCAAATTTGAAGTTTTAGTTAGATGCTTTCATTGGCCAGCTGTCATAAAGAGATAGATTTGTCAAACACGGAATGCAAATAAGCTCTGAATTGCAGATGAACGTATCCAGTGGCATTTGATTACGTTTCTAAATGGGTTCGTTTAAGCGCGAGTTTAGTTGACAACAATTTGACAAGTTTATATTTCTTAAATCTCATGGATTTCCCTATCCTCAATAATGAGTGCGTTTTTTTGTCGAAAATTTCCGTAGTGAAGTATGATTTTACACGTATTAGGAATACAAAGTCTTCACTGCAGATAAAAGTAGAATTAAGATCCAACTGTGGATATTCGATTTGTATTTGACGTTTTCTCGAGTCTCGAATGTAAATGTCGGTTAAATTGGTAACTATTGGTCGCATTCACAAAGCTAGTGGCTACGTAGTCAAAATTCAACTAGCTTTGTGAATGCAAAACTACACTACAAAGCTAGTCAATCTGGAACTGTCATATTATTGACAAATGCAAATATATAAAATAAGAAACATTTTTGATTTGATAACTTTAACTTATCTTTTGTTTTTAAATTCAATAAAATCAAATTTAAGACACAATTTGAATGATTTATATTTGTATTTAAATACTGAACGATTTATTTCATTTTGAATTCGTGTGTCTTTACCGAGCAGCTGATTGTGAATCAAAATCATTCTCCACTAACTTTGTAGACGAATTTTTTACCCTACGTCGGAGGGGAAATTTCAACTACTTTTGTAGTTAGATTTAGCCAATCAGAATCCCTCGACTACGTAGCCACTAGCTTTGTGAATGCGACCATTGTGTATCCCGAGGGCATGTTCGCAGAGTATGATAACCAGTTTGTTGATTGAAAGGCCCAACTTTAATAGGCATAAGCAAACATAAGCTTATGTCAAAAACCCAACGAAAATTTGCTTATGTTTGCAAAATTCCCGCGCATACCCATAATTGACTTAAGTGATCAAAGCCATCAACATTACATTATAAAGCAATAATAATATTTTTTTTGTCAATCTCGAAATATATTACACATACACGCTCATTAGTTTTGAAATAATTGACATGTACAGTGTCTCTGTTTGTTTTGCATGTGTATTTGAACAAACCTGTCAGATTTTACTCATGCACCGAGCGACTGAGATCGCTCTTGCTTATGTTTGCTTAAGTTAACGAGACTGAAAAAATTGAACGAAACGGAGCTAGACTCCATTATGTTCACTCGTATTGAGATTCTTTGTATTCGCGACGCACGTTTACTTATGCTAGCTTATGCCTATCATAGTTTCACTGGTTGCTACACTTTTTGAGATTTCATGTTTCATGTGCAACTAAACTAATGCGAAACAAAAACGTGACCGAATTAAAAATACCCTCGACAACATTATTCAAGTAATACTCCGCGTTTGGTCTCTTGTTGGTGTCATCTCTCCTAAGCCAACGCGTTCTTGAAGCAGTAACATAAGGTCTCTAAGCTGTCTAATTTTGGTAACCCATAGTATCAACTGTAGTACGGCTAACTCTCAAAATTAACTCTAAAAAGTACCTTGGCAAGTCTTCAAAAAAAATAGGCAACGATAAGAAAATTTAAATCTTAATTCTCATTTTGGTTTTAAATGTTCAACCATGTAAAAATACACATAATATTATCGGCTAAAGAAACGCTTTAAATGAGGTTGTTGTCAAAAAATAGTCCAAAAACGGCCACTCTAAAAATGTTTTATGTCTACGTTCAATTGAGTTAGTAGAACAATTGTATTTTCATTTCTGAAAGGGTTCTGTTACGAAAGAAGTAGTATTTTCTGCGCTTTTTTTTGTGTAGTGCTTAATTGAAATGGATATTGAAAAGTTATTGCTTCAAGAGGGTTTTTAGGAGCCAAAAAAAAGCGAATGTTCAATGTTGCACGCAATTATCTACACACAGTTTGACCATAACTTACGAACGAATAACTTTTTTTTTTGTTTAAATTTGCTTCCGCTTCCATTTCAACATATAAAACATAAATTAAATATAAATCATTTTTGATATTTTCTTAACATACCATCTTTAAAATTGTCCATTTTGTTAAGTTTTATATAGTTCTCGTTTCAATTTCATTATAAACTATTCTGACAAATGAACACCCATTTTTAAAAATAAAGTTTTATCATTTGCAGGTGTTACTCGGCACTGTAACTCGCCATGATGATTTGTCTTTAGTGACTGATTATTTTAGATATTTTGACAGAAAGTAAAAGAAACAATATGGCCGCCAAGAGCTGTCAAAATCAACCCGTTTCTATTTTAAAAGCCTTTATAAATACAATTTCTCATACAATATACTGAGAATATTTAATTATTATTCAATATGAAAATGAAACTCGCCAATTTTAAAGTTTTATCATCTTAACTGATATGATTGATATTGTTCATTGTCAATAAAAAAGGATTACAAATGTATTCTTGATGTCACTGTACATTTATATGCGCGTTGAAACGGATCAACATCTGAAGTCATATACAATTTACTTTCAGATTTGTTTCGCTTTTCACGTAAAGAAAAGTAAATGAGCCTGACATACATATGTAAATTATGTATGTATCAATAAATTAATTTGCTAGTGCTTTTATACTTAAATCAAAATTATTCCTTAATATATTTTGCACAACTTATTCAATCAATTTACAAATCACATTTATAAAACTACTGATGGTATTATAGGAGAAATTTATGCGACGAAAGAATAAGATGCGAGTTTAATTCACAAACAAAATGATTTGTATTTTAACAATTGGAAAACCCCTTAAAAATCACCCCATTAACCTTTTGTCTCTTAATTTATGTAAACTCGTTTTGGCTTTCAAAGATTCATAATTTTTTCTAATCAGGGTGGCGCTAAGCTACCGTTGTAGCTAGAGACCTGGAGGAAAACTCCAGTCCAAATCTGACAACTTGATGTTTTTAAAGCATTTTAAAAGAAATTTCACAAATTTATGATGCGAAAAAATCCATATCATAGCATACGTAATTTTTGACTCATTATACTTAATAATATGTAGATAATTCTACGGTTTGTTTTTGTAGAAATTTTCTTTTTGCGAAGAAAGGTATTTTGTATTTTGAGATGAAGTATCAAACTTCAGGAGTATATCTCCATTGAAAAACTATTTATAATACTGTACAATTTTACTAGTTTCGTTAAATAAGACTTATTACTTTTAGTATTTATTCTTTATTTTCACTTTCCAAATCAAAACAGTAAATCTCAATTTATAATCAACGCTAACACTCTTATTTAAACTTGAATCACACTTGTTTAACAAGACTTCACAATCCAACAAGAAAAACTTATTCACCCTTTCCTGTGCTTACCGTTGAAACTCCCTCATTTACTCGAATTGGTTGTTCTCGAAGCTTAGTCTCAAAGGTTTTGGTTGGTTGTGTAAGTCATTGGAAAAGAGCTTTTGTCCCTCCATATTTTAGATATGCTATCTCCCATCAGATGGCGCTGTAGAACTATAAAGCTCCTTGTTGGTGTTATGTTTGTGCGTAACAATACAAAAATACAATTTTTTGTTGAATTTTTAAATCTGAACAGAAATCTGTGCAGAAATGTATTTTATATTTATTTGATCTTATATTTACAATTATTAAATAATATCATTTAACAGCTAACATTTGAAAGCAATTATATTCGCTATTTCGATTGCAAAAAAAAAACTCACCAATGAATTAAGCTATTCATCACTTTTTTCTTTTAAGTATAATAACAAGTTTAAAGTAATGTCAAAAATGGAAAATTGAAAGGTTTGGATTTCTGATTCTGGTTAGGGAGTTTTTGGATAGATGTGACTTTTGCAAAAAGGTCAGAAAGGCAATCGCCAATTTCGGCAAATGGAAGTGGAATATTTTTTTTAATCTTGTGCATACATCAATCCGCGCGCGGATCGAACAAACATACACCGAAACAATCTTATTCCTTGTTTAGAGAATTAATATTTGGATTATATATTATGTAATTTAATTACATACGTCAATACACAATAATTGCTTCCTTTTCTGAGGTAAATTTTGAAATTCTTCTGAATGGTGTCGTAATCTGAAAAATAGTATATCTTAAATTATTTTTACGGATTAGTGATATCGATCTCCATCCAATCTGCGAATGATAAGATTTGACAAGGCAGATGAAATGAGTTTGCCTTTGATGCTCAAAATTGTACTGTATTCTGGTTGTGTAGATAATTTGATATGTTTCCAGTTGTGGTGTGACGATTTAAATAAATAAAAAAATAAATACAAAATAAAAATATAAAATAAACAAACAAATATTCGCCCTAGATGAACAATTCGATTTTTATATGTTTACCATTTTGAGCGTTTCGACCAATCTTTTGGCGTCCAGTGTAAACATTTCGAGTCTATTCGTATCTTTCTATTGTCCATGGCCTTTTTATGTTGATCGATTATCTCGCGACTTATGCACACAATATACTGTCCCTTATAGTAGTTGATTAGATTCAGATTTTGAAGGGTTGAAATAACATCTTCCTTCTTTATGCTAGTTCCCTCGCAAATATCACTAGAAAGGATAATTTTCAAAATGGTCTTATTCGTCTTGAGTTTATTGATAAAATAATTTATACTTACTTGATGGTGATATGGGGTTTTTCACTTTCGCCTGCCGGTTTTTGAGCTATAAAGATTTCGAGAATTGTCTGAGCCCAGTAAGAGCGATAAGACAGCAAACCCAAATCAGATAAGGGTTTCTCTGGAGATCCAGTTTTGCCTTCGAACTTGGATAGTTCGTAACTGAATTCAATAAGCAACTTGCCATATCCCTTGCGTTGGTACGGTGGCATGGTCAAGATGCAGGCCACATTGTAGTCTTCGGTGCTTTCCTTCTCCTTTGAGAAGTAGCCAACTATATGAAAGCCTCTCGAGTCGAATTCAGTCATGACATAAAAGAGAAACGGATCGGTATCGTAGTAAAGTGTCTTGTGGTCGAGGAAAAGCTTTGCCAGAAGGCAGAGATTCTGAGCATAGACCTTATTTTTGCGACCATCGATTTCGAAGAAGGAGATGGTGTGTTTTCGATAGATTTCGTTTCCCGGTGGATGGCGCAGGTTACACTTGATCAGGTGACGTTCGAGACATTTTCTGCTCTTGCGATATTTGAGACAGAATTCGCAAATATAAATGCAGGGAGTTTGACAGAGTTCCTGAGGATATGGTGAGAAATACCAAGGCTTAATACGATTCCTACCCAGCTCGATCATTTCGACGTTTTTCATTCGAGTGACTACGTCATCCTGGTGTATGACCATGCTTCCTGATTGACGAGGGGTGAGCCCATCTTGTGAATTCTCCTCGGGTATTTCAACTACTGGCACAGCTTGTGGAGTGAGCTTAAATCGGGATGGAATATTTAGAGATTAGATACAAAACTATTATTTCAATTTATTAACAACTTACCTTTCTCTTTCGGTTGATTTTCTTTTGCAAGGCCGCTGCTAAGACAGCATTTCCATTTACAATTTCATTATTCAACGGTACGGGACTGGTAGGTCGCGAAACGCTACCTGTGCCGGCCAAGGAATGATGCTTTTTTGGAGTTGTAACACCAGTGCTTGCCCCAGTTGTTGTGCCATCTCTTCTTGGAAACTGAACTTTTCGTGTATCAAGGTCTTCTTCTTCCACCCATTCATCTAAACGTTTGTTAACTTTGAATAAAATAAGAAAAAAAGGCATGAATACAGGGACCAAAACAAATTAAGAATTTGATATCATACAATCGACATAATGCACATAGAACTGCCTTTTCCCTTCACCGTCCTTAATGCTAACAATTTCTGCAAGTGGCCAATCATCGGTTTTGTGCATACGAACTGGAAGTCTGCAACCTTCAGTTAGAGCCGCCTAAAGTAGTTATAAACCAATTTTTCGATTAATGATAAGAAATAAAGTATTTGAATTCTTCGTATCGCTTGGTATATGAAGAGGAGGAGTTATCCATGTCTAGAAGAGCCTTAAAGCAATACAAATTATGTATGTTTACATTCTTACCGTAGATTCGCATATTGATGAAAAATCTTCATCAAAATCTAGTTTCGATGTGACTTTCATTGAATGTCTTTTGTTGGTCGAGTTCTTCCACGATACAAATATACTGTTTAAATTAAATACTTTTTTTGCTTAAATTATTAAAAGTTTAATTATTTTTCTGATTTTATACAACAAATTGCAGTCAATCTAAAAACTGTCATGTAGTGACACACTGAAACGAGAACTGTGACTAACTTCAGGTTTACAGCAAATTGAAAATGCATTCCAAATGTCAAACGATGGACGATGACGGGCTTTCCAAGATCCACTAATTAATATTTGTTGGTTCTTTATGCGGTGTTCACATTGCATCAGCGCTGCCTAAATTTTGCAAATTTAAAGCACTATTCTCATGAGCACTGTTGAATTATTACACTTGCTATAAATTAACTTTATTATATTTAATCAAAAACATCGAAGAACTTAAATATTTGTTTGTCAATATTTTTATTATTTTGAATTACTTCTGAAATCATTCTATTGCTGTGCTGTTGTGTTTCATCAAACAATAAATTGTTTATACTATTCTCTTATTTATAACTGAATTGTTTCAATTGAATCTTGGGTAGTTAACAGGTTATGGGCCCAGGTATGGAAGAAGAGAAGTATAAAATCCAATTGTTTGATGGGACAAATTTCAACAATTGGAAATTCCGATTGATGGCTGTGCTCGAGGAACATGAGCTCGAAGAATTTGTTCACACAGATTTGGAGAAGATTCTGGAAGCGGAATCAGATGCAGGAAAAAGAAGTTTAATTAAAAGAAGAGAAAAGAAATGCAAATCCCTTATTATCCATCGTATAGCAGATAGTCATTTAGAGTATATAAAGGACAAATTAACGGCTAAGGAAATGTTGGTAAGCCTTGAACAAACTTTCGAGAGGAAGAGCATTGCTTCGCAACTTTTTTTGCGGAACAGCTTACTGAGCCTCAAGTGTTCAGAAGGAGGAGACATGCATCAACATCTCCTTAAATTTGACAAATTATTTCGAGATTTGCGTTCAACAGGAGCAACTTTAGAAAATGCTGACGTTGTTTGTCACCTACTACGTACATTGCCTCCTTCATTCAACACACTGGTGACCGCTTTGGAAACGATGGAAATAGAGAAGTTGACAATTGATTTTGTCAAAAGTCGGATCTTAGATGAAACTAAAAAAAAATCAGATCCAGAAATTCAAGAATCGGTAGCAATGTATACGAAGAGCAAAATAAAATGCTTCAATTGCGGAAAGCTTGGGCACAAGCGTTTTGAGTGCAAAAATCGAAAACAACAAAATGAAAAGAAATATGTTGGAAAAGCCAAAATAAGTACAACTGATGCTGAAAAGTTTACTTTTGTTGCACATTCAGAGATGAGTCTGAAAGCTGAAGCTCAAAGCTGTTTACATTTTTACTTGGATTCCGGAGCGACCGACCACATGATCAATGACGAACAATATTTGATGAAGTGTAAGACATTAGAAAATCCAATTCAAATATCAGTTGCAAAGAATGGAGTGCATCTAATGGCAACTAAAATTGGAGCTATATCAGGAAATTTATACGCTAATGAGAAGAAAAGTACTGGTGTCATCGAAGATGTTTTATTCGTAAAAAAATTATCTTGTAACTTGCTTTCGATTAGAAAACTGGAATCGAAAGGTATCAAGACAATTTTTGAAAACGGAAAGGCGCAAATTTGGAAAGGAAAACATCTTTTGACTGAGGCTATTAGCAATGGTAAGCAATATGAAGTATGCATTGAAGTTCACAAACTTGGGTTTGCTGGTATAAGTGCTGCCAAAAGTCTTGGTTTATGGCATCAACGAATGGGACACTCGAATATTGCTGACATTTTAAAATTGAAGAAAGATGGAACGGTAGATGGCTTGGATTCCTGGAAAACAATGAAAAGGACTACTTTTGTGAGTCTTGTGTAGCCGGAAAACAACATCGAAGACCATATAAAAGTATTTCCGTGGGCAGATCATCAAGACCGTTAGAGCTAATTCATAGTGACGTTGTTGGACCCATAACACCAAAAACTTATGATGGCAAGAGGTACGTTGTCATATTTATTGATGATTTTACTCATTTTGCACTGGCTTACTTGATGAAAGGCAAACATGAAGTGCTTAGTAAATTCATTGAGTATACATCTTGGGTGACTGCTCACTTCGAGAGGAAAGTATCTCGTTTGCGTTGTGACAACGGAGGTGAATACTCTTCTACCAACTTCAAGAAGTTCTGCATTCAAAATGGAATTCGACTTGAGTATACAGTCCCATACACACCCGAACAAAATGGTGTATCAGAAAGATTTAATCGCGTTATAATGGAGAAGGCCAGAACTATGATTCTTCATTCGAAAGCTGATAAATCTTTATGGGGAGAAGCTGTATTGATGTCGGTATTCTTGTCGAATAGAAGTTTCACACGAGCTTTTCAGAAAGAAAAGAAAAGAATATTACTCCTTTAGAGCTGTGGTATGGTAGACGACCAAACTTGAGGAACTTACGTGTGTTTGGTTGTGCAGCTTATGTTCATATTCCTGGTCAGCTTCGGACTAAACTTGACCCAAAATCTTTTAAATGCATTATGGTTGGGTATTCTTCCAATGGTTATCGTTTATGGAACCCTATCTCAAAGAAAATTGTCATAGCAAGTGACGTAATTTTCAATGAACAGCTCCTTATCAGTCCGAAATACGAAAAAGAAGAAAAACAGTACGTTTGGGAACAATCTACCATGTGCAATGGAGATTTTGCTGAAAGTTTTGTTGAAAATGTGCCAACCTCAAGAAGCAAAGAAGAGCAGCGACTGGAACAAATGGAAAAGTGCCATTGAGGAGGAGTTAACATCTTTGAAAGAAGCTCGTACATGGACGTTAACAAATCTTCCTGTTTCAAAAAAGGCCATTGGCAACAAATGGGTATTCAAAATTAAAAAGGATCAATTTGGAAATATCAACAAGTATAAAGCTCGTTTAGTTGGCAAAGGTTTTGCCCAACGGATTGGTTTTGACTATACAGAAACATATGCACCTGTAGCAAAACTAACGACTGTACGAGTACTTTTAGCTGTAACGAACAGAACTGGACGTGAAGTCGGCATTCTTGAATGGCAACATAAATGTAGAAGTCTATATGCGACAGCCGGAAGGTTTTAAAAAAGAGGCAATCTCGTTTGCAAATTAAATAAATCGTTGTATGGTTTGAAACAAGCTTCAAGAATGTGGAACGAGCGATTTCATAAACTTATCATTTCAATTGGTTTCAGAAGAACAAATTCAGACTATTGTCTTTATACAAGAATAAAGAAAGAAAATCAATTGTTCATATTGATTTATGTCGATGACCTATAAATCGTTGGAAAAGACTTGCAAGAAATAGACGACGTAAAGAAAGTTCTATCCAAGGAATTTCAAATGAAAGACATGAATGAAGTTCAACATTTCCTTGGCATACACATCAAACGAAATGCAAGCGGAATGACGTTGAGTCAAAAGGAGTATTTGAAGAACTTGTTGACAAGATTTGAAATGCAAGATATCAAGGAAATTTCTACTCCAATGGAATACAATTTGCAAATGCTCAAAGGTGACAAAATAGACACTAAATACCCTTACAGAGAACTCATTGGCTGTCTGATGTATGTAATGATGTCTTGTCGTCCAGACTTGAGTGCATCGGTGAATTACTTCAGTCGCTATCAAAGCTGTTACACAGAAACTCACTGGACACATTTGAAACGCGTTTTAAGGTATATCAAGAAAACCATAGACTTTGAGCTGGTGTATAGCCTTTGCAAGGTTACGCAGATGCGGATTGGGGAAATGACATAAATGACCGAAAATCTATCTCAGGGTATGTGTTCAAAGTTTTTAATAGTACAGTTTCTTGGTGTTCCAGAAAACAACAGTCTGTTAGCTTGTCTTCAACGGAAGCTGAATATGTAGCTTTATGTAATGCTGCATGCGAAGGAATCTGGCTAAAGGAACTACTTTGTGATCTTGGTATACAAGTAGACACCGTTCACATATTCGAAGATAATCAAGCATGCATCAAAATAGCAGAAGAACCAAGAGAGCACAAACGAATGAAGCATATTGACATAAAATATAATTTTATAAGAGATGCTATTCAACTCGGGAAAATTAAAATATCATTCATACCTTTGAAGAATCAGATAGCAGATATGATGACAAAGGCTTTACCTAAAGCTCAATTTACTGAATTACGAAAACAGTTAAGAATTTATCATCAAGCTGAGGAGGAGTGTTGAATTATAACACTTGCTATAAATTAACTTTATTATATTAAGGGTATTCATGTAACGATATAATTTTCTACTTTGTAGAAAAATATAAATTTCCGCAAAGGGTTTACATGAACACCCCATTAGAAATATTTGCGGAAACGTTAGAAACAAACACAAAATTTATCTGTTTTTTTTTCTACGATTTCTGCTTCAAATTTGAGAGATAAAATTCTATATTTTGCAAAATATTTTTCCCATACAAATTTTGACAGTTGATTTCTACCGATAGAAAATTCTACAGTTTTTAAGGTTTCTATGGGTTTTCTATGTTTGCATGAATACCCTTATTTATTCAAAAACATCGAAGAACTTAAATATTTGTTTGTCAATATTTTTATTATTTTGAATTACTTCTGAAATCATTCTATTGCTGTGCTGTTGTGTTTCATCAAACAATAAATTGTTTATACTATTCTCTTATTTATAACTGAATTGTTTCAATTGAATCTTGGGTAGTTAACATTAACAAGCACGACCAACGACAAACAAATGAACGAATATTCGTCGATTTTGACATTTCTTTCACATGAGAGTTTTTAATTCGTCACACAGCCGAACACCATTCACCACCGAAACCAAAAACAGTTTGATTTTTTTAGGTTAAGTATGCGCGATTTTTTTATTCGTTGCGAGTGTGGATAATGTGGAACGCGAATAAAGTTTGACTGTTCGTATCAACTACAATTTTTTTCGGGACGAATAAATTTGTTTTCTTAAATGTATTAATATATGATATTGAAAAGTAAAAGTATGCATCATAAATCAAATAGAAACTATATTGCTATCGTTTTGTTAAGAATTTGTGTGGAAATATGTCAAACGTATATAAACTCACATTTTGTAATTCATTCGTCGTTCGTTGGTCGCGCTCATGTGAATGCTGCTTAACAAAAGGTTTACATTTCTTAATTTTTAAATGTTACAATTTTTACGTTTGTTTAATCTTTTTTGTCAAGAATTTCACTTAACTTTTTTTTTTATATTGTGAGGTTCATGCAACTATTTTCAATATTTGTCTTAGATTATTGATATAGTTTTCTGAATTTTAATGTTTTTTAACTATATACAAATTATAAGTACTTTTTAAGTTACATTTTAAGACTATGGAAAAACACTGCTTGATTTAATAACAATTTTGTTAGAAAAACTGTACTGTAAAAAGTTGTAGTATTTTAAAGGAAGAAAAAAAGTGTTATCACTGGTGTATTCTCTCCCTCTTTCGGGCTTAGACATATATCTGTCTCGCTCTATATGCAGATGCATTTGTTAAAAAACCATAACATTTTTGTCTCATATATCATTGTCTTAATTTAAGACATAGATTCGCGGAACTTATTGGCAAGGGAGAAGATTTTCGGTGAAAATGTTGTATTCATTCTCAAATTATATTCCCCTTCTACAGTTCTTCCCAGTGTTCTTTTCAAGATGTCCTTTTGAAATCACAGGTAAATTCTCCTAAAATATTTTACTTTACGGTATGATTGAATTCTCACTAATACTTTCGACACTGTTAACATCTCCTATTTCTCGAGGGAAGTTTTCTTCACGATAATCCCTGAAGTTTTATGGAACAAAGCTTGCATAACATTTTCTCTGTGAAGCATTCTGAACTGCACTCTCTTGGGCAAACCGAGGCGGTATGTGGTTACGATTGGGATTTCAAAACGGATGATCCTATTTATTTACATCGGACATCCATATGTGTATAAGAAATCGCAACTACAGATTTGCACTTAGTTTAATTTCAAAACATACGCGGTTTTCACATATGCTTCTTAGGATGAGTAAGAATTTTGCACAAGAATCATTCTATTTGTTGAAACTTTAAATTACTAGTCCATGTGAGAATTATGTTGAAATGTTGGTTAAATTTTCTACCACGATCAAGAAAAGTCCACAGTTTAATTTTAAAATTTTTTTTGTTCACGGGTTGATTTTTGTGCTTTGAGAAAATAATTTCAAATACAACATTTTCGCCATCATGATAAACGTCAAATTTAAGTGATAGTTTCAAAATTTAGATTGGCTCTACAGCAGGATCAATTTTAACTCATTTTATTTACCACGCTAGTGTCAAAATTTAACCAACATCTTAACGTAATTCGCAAGCTACCATACATTAAAAGTTCATTAAATAACATAATGAGAATATTCACACAGCGAGATAAATCTCAGCATTGAGCGGTGTGAATAAAAACGAGTAGGACAAGTAAATACTTGAACATATCAAAATAACAAGTAAACGCCAAAATTGAAGTGAATAAAACAAGTATTTACTCTTACTCGCGAGTAAATACTTGAGAGGCTAGTAAAACCCGGAAAAATGCTAATTTTGGTGTGAATAAACGCAAGTAAATACTTCTGTAGCAAGTAAATATTCGTCTATTCGCAAGTCAACCCGACCCCAGACTTGCAGTCGTACTTGTACACGAAAGATGGCTGCATTTATGAACCTGCTTGGTGTGAAACGTTATAGAGACCGGCGTGATATAAGTCCCGATCTATCTAAGGGGCTATTACGGTTTGAGAGCGAAAACGTAGATTTTCTCACTTCGCACTTTCTTGATGAAAACACTGATGCAAGGGGTGGAGGATTAACTGCACGGAAAAAGATGGAAATTTTTCTGAGATACGTTAGTGATCCAGGATTCCAAAGTGGTGTTGCCAACGACATGGGGGTTGAAAAAAGTACCGTCAGCAGAACATTTTCAAGCGTGTTGGATAAAATAGTGTCGAAGTCTGAAGATTGGATTAAATTTCCACGCAGTATTGAAGATATGGATCAGGCCAAGGCAGATTGGGCTTCAAAATTTCGCATTCCGACTGTCATTGGTGCTATAGATTGCACTCACGATGCGTAGTCTGTGTGGCGCTACAAGTATTTACTTGCCTTTTTTGTGAATTCCGTTGTCTCGCGAGTAAATACTTGCTAGTATACCCTCGGGTTAACGAGTACACGGTCACAAGTAAACTCGACGCTTTATTCACATCGGTTTACTTGAAGTTTAAATACTCGTTACACTTTACTTGTAAGTAAATACTCGTCGTACTCGTTTTTATTCACACCGCCCATTGCATAAAAGCATAATTTTTCGCCACATGTTTGCTTGTTGGGTCTTAATAAATAGTTGTGGACATTGACATACTAGTAAGGCAATGCTTGTGGAAATGTAAGAACAGTTTATCTTAAGTGTTTATATTTTCTTCTTTGATTAGATTATAAATTTTGCTTTTGTTTTAAAAGAAATGACAGGATATCAGTTTTATCATACCACTTTCTGTACCAAACTCGTTCTGTTTATCACTACAAAATTCTCTGCAAATTTTGACAATTAAATTATAATTAATTAAATACATTTATTAAGTTTTAAATGTTTTCCCAGGCTTCCGTGAAAACCTTTAAAACATTTTTTGTAAGATTGCCTTGAGAACTTTCTTCAGATTTGTTTTTGATATAAACTTACCTTAGCAAATCCCAACTCTCTTTTCTAAATTCACCACAAATAAATTTCCTTTCGAAGATGGGAATTTTTTAAGCAGTATATACTCTGTACTAGTTATTCCGTGGTCGTTGGCATTGTATATATATTTTCTATAGTACTCCTATGGAACGAAAATTTTTATTTCATCGCCAAGCCGTAAATGGCGCTGCGTGTATCAAAACAGCTTGGTGTAGAGTTAAGAATGAGGAGAAAAAGACTGTGTAAAAAGAATGAGAGGAGTATATTTGTTTAAGTTACAAAAACATTATATGTCTGAGGAGTTATCCAAAATACAAATGTCAAACCAAGAAGGAATAATATTTGTTTACTTTTTTTTTGCTTCCACGTGGCAATGCAGAGGAGATAGGTATATACATACATATGTTTGTAGCTATGTATACTTTAACGTTGTAGGTATTTTGAATTTAAAAATTGTCGTTTGATTTTAAATTTTCAATTTTCAATTTTTGTGCAAATGAAATGTTGCCAAATTTGGCATATACCTACAAATACATATGTTTGTAGCTATGTATACTTTAACGCTGGTTGTAGGTATTTTGAATTTAATAATTCTCGTTTGATTCTAAATTTTCAATTTTCAATTTTTGTGAAAAATGAAATGTTGCCATATTTGGCATATGATGCATTGAAGATTTTAAATATATTCAATTGTTTTGTTGTTGTTATTATTGCGTATTATTTGTTATTTGTACGTATCAAGTACAAACACAATCAAAATTGCACACATATAAAGGTATATTCAAAACTAGGTCGTTTTTTGTTGTTTTTTTTTAACGGCTTAACAGGATGTACTGAATTGAATTTTTAATTTCCGTATAAAAACTTCATGGCGGATTTGTATAGAACAGTTAAAAACAAGCATTTTTTACTATGGGAGGGGGGGGGGGGTCTATCTCCCCCCGTTTAGGCGGTAGGGGCAATTTAAAAAAATATGTACATTAAATGGAAAAAAAATAATTAAAAAATAACGGTAATACTTACAATTAAGTATTATACCTTTTTTTAAAGCCAACATTTTTGTCTATTAGATTGTTTTTAAATCAAGTCAAAACTATGCATTGTTTTTGAAAAAAATTGTTTTAAACTAAAAATGTATGCAAAAAAAATTTAAACAAAAGGTTTAAAGTGTAGTTTGAAAAATTACACTTTAAACCTTTTTTTTACTCAAATTTTGAGTTTAAAATTAAATTTTTCAAAAACTACGCATGGTTTTGACTTGAATTAAAAACTAGCTAATAAAACAGAATGTTGGCTTTTAAAAATGTATAAAACTTAATTGTAAGTATCACCGTTATTTTTTAATTATTTTTTTCCATTTTAAATAATAATTTTTTTAAATTGCCCCTACCGCCTAAAGGAGGGGAGATAGACCCCCCTCCCATAGTAAAAAATGCTTGTATTAAGCCCCTCTACCAAAAACCGTTATTATATCTGGCACCAAAGTTATCGTACTCGTGCCAACTTGATGCAATGAAAAAATTTTATGTATGTACATAGAACATTTCACTATACTTACCTATTTTAAGAGAATCTCTTTAAAAATAGTACCTATAATTTTTAAAAAAGAAAAAGCATTTCGTATTCTTTTCCACATCACCCAATGGGGTAGAATACTAGACGCGTTTTTTTTTTCGAGGTGTCCCCAATAGGCCTATTCCTCGTTCTACTGCTAATCTAATCTACTTAATGTTTAAGCCATGCAATTTTTTCAAAACAAATATTAAAAAAAATAATGTTTAATTTATTAAAAGTAAAAGATTAAAAGTATTTTTTAATAAAAAGCTAAAGGCGTTTCTCTTCACTCTTTATGCCTTGGATTATTATTATAATCCCTTCACAAATCAATATCCTAATATTCTATCCTAATAAGATTAAAAATGTATATACCTATTATTAATCATATTTTTCTCTTTAAAATACTACCATGTACCTGTTGTAAGAATTATTTAAGCATTGGTAATTAATTTCAAAAAATTAATAATTTTTTTAACTACCAACCGCAAAAAGTACTCTTGCAACCCTTTTTTGCTTTGTTTCTATTTTTGTTTACATTTTTTCTATTTCTACCAAAGCAAAACCGTAAAATCATTCCTTTTCAAGTATAATATGCAAACACAAAAATAATGTCAAAATGTTGTTTCAACTATCTCTCTCGATCTCCTACTACATTTGCATATGTTCTTCTCAATTTTCTATTCTTTAATTATCGTTGATTATTGTTAAATTTTCCCTCATTCTCAACTCTACAATTATTGAGGGGTATAAAAAAACAAGGGATCAAATGGGATCAAATTCTTTCATCGCCATCCCGGCCAGATGTCGCTTCGTTCGTTCCTCTTCATAATAGTACTATAAAAAATATATATACAATGTCGTTGGCTGTACTCCATTTTGTTTTGTGTTTTGCTAATTTCAAATTTGAAATATTGCGGCCGTGCGTAACAGAAGACAAAAATAAATACAAGAATTACATTTGTTGAAAACAACACAGGTTACTCCTTTTTTTAAAGTATTACAATGGATTTTGAAGACGCCAAAGAGAACATTCAACCTCTTGCCGCTGGTCGAAATGCGAGCATTCTTCAAGCTGCTCTTCACACCGAATCGCAGGAGGAACTTCAACAACAAAGACGACATTACGAAGATGCTATTCAGAACTATAATGGTGAAGATCCTTTGGAACCTTGGTTTGAGTATGTTTATTGGATAGAACAGAGCTACCCATCGGGTGGAAAGGAGTCTGGTCTAGATGAAGTTCTTATCAAGTGTTTGACAAAGTTTGAAAAGGATCAACGTTACCATCAAGATAGACGAATGATTAAATTATACATAAAATATGTAAGTCCTTTGGTTCTGTTTTCATATAGGTACATACATATTTTAATTGAACTTGATCCAAACTGGAAACATTTTAAGATCGACAATCACGAGAAACCCCAGGAATGTTATCAAAAACTCTACCATCAAGGAATAGGAACTATGGTGGCTGATTTGTATATTTGCTGGGCATACTATTACGACTTAATTGGTGATTTCCGCAGCGCTGATCAGATCTTTCGAAAGGGACTCGATTGTAAAGCACAACCTTTGCAAGAACTTCAAGAAGCTCATCAACACTTCGGATTTACGATGTCACAAAGAATTCTCTATAATGACGATCTTTCTAAGGAGAAATATCAAAGTTCAATGCAGGAGAAGCGAAGTGCTTTGATATCATTGAAATCTCATAAAAAGCAAGTTGGCAGTATTCGTACGGGCGCTGCTGTTAAAAGATTTGCTCCTGGGACTGTGCAGGTATTCAATTTTTTGTTTTAAAATATACATTCTTAACTCAAAAAGCATATTTTAAATATTTTTGAACTTAAGTAGTCAAGACCATTCAATTCAACTGAAGTTTTATATTATATTTTAAATCATTCAGAATGAAATTGAGGAATAATTATAAAACGATTCCACATATCGTAAATACTTCGAAGTTACTATGTCCTTTTTAAAACTATAAATAAGATAAAAGATCAAAAAATTATTATGCAATTAGCCTAAACTATTGAACACAAAGCTTATAGAACAAGAGGGGCTTAATTGACATTTTTGGATTTTTATGTTTACCCTTTGATTTAAACTTGGATTTCTGTGGTATCAACATTTCTCTGCGATCTTTAGTTTCCAAGTTAGGTCTTCTGTTTTTGGTATAAACGTGTTAAATAATAACTACGAAAAATAGTTTGCATGAAGGAGTATAATGCATACTTAGATCCTTCTTGCAACTTAATGATAATACAATTCTTATTTATCTTGGTGTTACCTATGGGACATAGGTTGTTGCATAGAAAGAAAAGATGCCGGATTTCTTGATAGCGTTTCATTTTATAGTAATACTTTTAATACTTAATTTAACTTGTCCTTTCGCCTACACAGAAGTCATACCTAGCACTTGTGACGTATGCAAAAACTTGCCATAAATTTCCGCTATCAAGATTTTGAAAGGACAGAAAAGGAATTACGCCATTACGGGAACATGAACTAATCTATACTGTTGATCAATATAGGGATATAATAACAACTGTTTGCTGTGATAAACATTGAGAATCATTTTCGATCACTGTCCAATATTCAAGACAAGCTTAATATCAGGAACACCCCTAAAAACCTAAAATAAGCTTTCATTCAACCTTTAAATTGATAAGAACAGACAAGTATTGGTCCTATTCTTATAAAGAATGTTTCAATTAAGAATCCTCATTTTTAGGCGTATTGATATAAAAGTCAAATAGTTTTCTCGACAAAACCCATGACTTTCGAAAAAAAAAAACAATTTAAAACTTTGCCCAGACGCATTACTGGTCTAAGAAAAAGTAATTTCAGATTCTACTGAGGAAAATATTAACAAGTAAACAAAAAAAAAATCAATTAATCCCTTCGTTTTTCTAAACCAACGAAGATGATTTTATTGTTTCTTTGCAAAAACTGATTAAGTACATTATTTGCGAGCATATTTAAAAAAAAATATCTTTACTATTTAAATGAATTAAAAATTATGTTTTTAGAAAGTCTGTTTTTTGGGTTACTTATTAAATTATCTAAAGGTTTTTTAAGTTCTCAACCAGAAACAATTTCAAAGACTTTCCGGGTTGGAGCAATGAGCATTACGTGACCAAGGCGTTAGGCTTTTATTCTTTTCGCTAAGTCTACGAATGCTGTTCAACCCGTGTAGCTCGTCGTTTTATCTTCTACTCCACTCAACTTCTATGCATAGGGGACCGTAAATCGCGCAAAGAACTTTTCTCTCGAACCGACCCATTCGCTTTTGCTTTCATTCGATTTTGTCATAGTTCATGCTTCTGCACCGTATAGCAGGACGGGGATGACAAGGGTCTTATATGGCGATACTTTGTTGTTATTTCCAACCTGCAGTGCGAATTCTCCATAGTTGTCTGCTTCAGACGGACGAGTTTGGCAGGATGCCAAAACTAGATATAGCTCTATACTGTTCGTCCCTGTAGATGCTGTATATATAGAATAGTTGAAAAACTGACCGGTGTAGATTTGGTGCTCTTATTTGTCTACCAGGATCTGCCGTAATGTGAATATTTGATCGACTTTGGACTTTCCTGGTCTAAAGCCATACTAATAAGGACCTATCAGGTTGTTGACGATGGGTTTTAGACGTTCTCATATTAGGCAGAAAAGATTTTGTAAGCGATTTTAAGTAGACTTATTCATCTATAGTTGATATATTTATATATATTTGTATGGTATTACCATATTTTACAGATAAGTTGGTGCATGCTCCTAACCAAATTATCTCCAGCTGCTTTGAAAGGCTCGGGATTCAAGCAATCTTAGAGACACATTATGTATATCTTTTTAAGCCTGCTCCAACTTAACCTTTTCTTCCAGAAAAACAAATTAATTGTATATACTTTGTGTCCCAGCTCATTTCTTGTATTTGGCGAGATATAAGAAATTTAGTTCGCCATCTAAATAAACTCTCTGTTATAAAAACGCTCGCTCAAAAAACAACTTGCACCCTATTATTTAATTTGTTTCTGTAAGAAGATCTGAAGATCGCTCCATCAGAGGTACTTTCTACTTTTTTGAAATTCTATTTCGTTATATTTTTTAATGAGTTTTGAAACTCTTAAAATTATCGTTTTTATATGATTGCATAATAGTCCAAATCTTTTGAACAAAATATAAATGACGCTGTGAAGAGCATACCTTACTTTATGGGCTATGTAACATAGTTTTTTGAAATTTTTTTATTTCGCATTTTTAAGTATGATACCTAAGAAAAGAACACAAAAATGTAGGCCCCTATCACTTCGGATCCAAGTGTGGACATGATGTTTTTTGATTGTGAATACATTTTCTTAACATATTTTCTTAGCTTAAAAAAAAAATAAGAAAAACAATAAAAACAGACAAAATATATTTATACCAAATCAATTTGCTTTTAGTTAAAATCGGCTCCGGTTTCACAACAGCAAAACTCAATTCGGGTGTTTAATGATGGAGAAAATCAAGCTTGTTCGATTCCTACAGCTGAATTCGCTGCTGACTCATCTGTTGTTAAAACAATTCTTGACAATACACGCAATCAAGAGAATATGAAAGAAGCGGGACCATGGAACAAAGCGATTGCCAAGAAAAAGAAACTTTTCACCTCAGAACCTCGCTGCGAACTTGGATTCGAAATTCTAGAAGACCAAGAAGATAATCCCCCCATAAAAAGAAAACCAATCGATCTCAAATCATTTATTTATTTAGACGGATTTAAGTCACGCAATGAACCACAAGAAAGTTGGATTATTCCAGTCACAACAGAGAATCAGTCAACTAAAGGCTCATATCCATCATACGACAAATGTTTAATCTACCCAAAGCCAAATATGGAATTCTCTCTCGAAGAACTTGGTTGTTATTTCTGGTGCAAAAGACAAAATATCGAAAACAAGTTTACAAACAAATATGACCTTATCTGGAAAAATAATATCCAATCGGGAATGAGAATGTATCCAAATTTTGCTAAAATCAATGTTCCAGTGATAAATGATAAACCATCTGAAGATACAGATTTTGACCCTTATGAATGTTTAACAGACGGCAAGGGTAAGTTAGTGATCGACGTAAAACTTTGCTATCCTTCGCAATCGGGAGAGGAATTTCAATTCGAAGAAATAATACTCCAACGTTGGAAGAATGGAAGTAGGAAATTCAAATACGATTGCAATGAAACTATTGCCATAACCCAAGAAATGGAAGAGACAATGTGTTTCCCGACAGATGGTGTTAGGAGAAAGAGCTTCTTTCCAACGAGAAATTCGATATTTCCTGTGCAACATACTAGAATCGAACCATCGCAGTTACCGGTTTTGTGCGAAAATGAAGAAGAATTACCGGGACCTTCGAACCAACATAAAAGTATATTGAAAAAGCCACTCACAGCTGAATCTCAAGATGTGAATAAAGGAATCACATTCAATGAAGAAAATGTCCCACAATTTGCTTTTAAGGCTCCCTCTTTTTCTGCCATCGTTCTTGAACAACAACAGACGCAGCAGCAGAAAAGTAATTTCCAAATTTTCGAAGATGAAGAGAATAATTATGAAGCCAATGAATCTTGTTCAACTCAAGTATTCAATTGTTTCATTAAACCGCACTCGATAAGCACACCAAAGGCTCCGGGAAAAGGCGTTAAACTAACCAACCCATCTGAGAGACAACAAACACAATGTAATTTGCCTGAAACAGACAACGCTGCGGCTACAACTGGCCAATTTCTTCAAATATCTAATCAAAACTGCCCTGCTACGTTGGCCTTATCACCTGAATATGATGCTGGCATGACTCTTCGGGGAAAACAGCTTTCGACTATAATGGAAACTTCAGAGCACGCAACCGGATCGACAGGTAGCACGAAGTTTTCCATAAACACTCCAGATTTTGAAGTTGACGTACATCAGTCAAGGTTGCCATTAATGGCTAATGTATGCACCTTGGAAACTGTTGATGAAAACAAATCGCTTGCGGAAAGAGAGTGCAGCGGTGAAAAGCTTATGATATCAATTCGCCAGCATAAAGACACAACTATAGGTGGTGCAACAGCAAACCCAAATGAAATTTCTCGACTTGAACAACCAGAAGACACTGTACCGACTATGCCAGCTGTAAGAGTTTTCGAAGATAAAACCGAAACAGTTCCAAAGATTTTGATCACGAAATTGAGAACCTTTCCCGATGTTATTGAAGAAAAAGGTGAAAAATCGGTGAACGTAAGCGTCAAATCAGTAAACTATGGACACAATAACGAAAAAAAAACTACTACTTCGTCGAGAAATCATCATAACTTTGCTTGTGGTGAAGATATGAGTTTCTTTGACAAGCCATCAAATTTGGAACACTCCCTCTCTAAGAAAAATACCAATACCCCAACTTCTCCATCGCCAGCCGCTGTTCTGCATAATTCGATTTTCACATCTTCGGCATTTATGAAATTTCAAGACTCTCCAGAGCATTCGATGTTGAAGTTGAATAATTCCGCTGAGCGAGTAGTCAGGCGATTGTCGGATGTTAAAACGAACGCTGATGAAAATGGGATGAAGAATAGAACCTTAGACTCATTGTTTTTGCCAAATATGTCAGCGATTGGTAGTGAAAAACAGTCGAAGCGAAAGAACGCAATGGAAAACTCATTTTTGCCAGGATTTGCCAATGATACCTCACTTCATTTGTCTCCAGAGAAATATAAACAACCGGCAAAGGATTCTTTTCTTTCTGGTTTTCCAAGTGTTGCCATTGGTGAGCATAAACCTCAAGAAGACTCATTTGTTGCCTACCTCTCGAAAAATAGACAAAATGAAACAAAAGCCAAGGATAAGCCAAAGGTTAACGTCCATTGCGACAGCGACAGTCTCTTAGCTAGCTTTAGGACTAATGAGGGTCAATTTAAACCAAAAGACAACAGCGCCGACGATAAAGAAAACATAGAAAAATCATTTTTGCTAACTTTATCACCAGATCTATACAAAAAGTCCATGTTCAAAATTCCTACGGCTATCGAAGATCGTTCATTAGTCCAGAAAAATATTTCATTTCTTCCCAACCTATCAACCACGGGTGCCTTATCAAAATTTCAAATACACGAAGACACTGACAAAAGCGGGTTATCAAATAAGATATCTCTTCTGGGTTTAGAGGATCATCAAGTAAAACCGACCCACAATACAAATTCAGAAATACAAAACAAGTTCCGCGCAAATTATTCATCGCCTCAACTCAAGAGCCTGAGTTCAATTGAGAATGCAAACTCAAAGACAAAAGCTGAACTCGATTTTCCCCTGGCAAAGAATTCTAGTGGTCAATCTCAATTTAAGACCGATTGTTTCTTCGAAGATAATATCAGGACAGAGGCATTCGCAGTAAACCTGAGTATGATCAAGAACTCTACTTTGCTACCGAATTATGACTTTCATCAATCTCAAATAAAAAACGAATCGATTAATATAGTTGATAATCTTAGTGGTCCATCTATGCCCTCGTCGTCTGTTCCTGAAGACTTTATTCGGCCACATGCAAGTTCCTCGATGCCTTCTGGAAATGCCGCCCATCAACAAACACATAAAGTTCCAAGCTCAGCTGAATGCATTGAAATCCAAACATCAGATGAAGAGCCTGATGTTTTTGGAAAGAGTATTTACTATACAAAAACTCCCAAAACCCCACAGATGGCTCGGCACGCTTGGACAACAGAGCAGGAAGATGAAACTTCTGATGAGAATAGTAATAACTTTGTTCATCATGTCGCTGATATGGACCAAACGCAACATGTTATTGATAATATTTGCGAGGCCAAAAATGTTAATCCATTCAATAAAGATTTGATAGATGCCTTCCTTAGTCAAGTCGAGATAATATCGTTTGTCAAAACATTACCTACTTGCAAATTAGTGCGCAAGGTTCCACCCCTAAAGAGAGACTCACAAATCGAGTTGAATGGAAGAGTCTTTAATGTCAATAAGCTTATTGGAGAGGGGACATTTGGCTCCGTTTATAGGTAATTATATTAATAAAATATTTTTTTTTATTTTAAGAGGATGTTTGCAAATGCTTGTTTTTACAGTGCCAAGGAATCTCATAGTGGAAAAATGTTTGCTTTGAAACAAGAGCGCCCAGCCAACTTATGGGAATATTATATCTGTTTAGAAATCCAAAGTCGACTACATAGTAACGAAATGGTAAGTTTAATCCATTAAATTGCAGACAATCTATTTAACTAAAATTAATAAGAGTTAATTTCATAAATGTTTGTTATTGAATTTCAGATATCTGGCTTTATGAATGTCGAATATGCACTTATTGGTAATAATGCAAGCGTTTTGATTTCAAAATTTTCCCGCTACGGATCACTTATTACAGTTTGTAATAAAATCAAAAAAGAGACTTTGAAAAATGTTGATGAATACGTTGTGATGCATATGGCTAGCCAATTATTGCTTATAATGGATCATCTGCATGCATCGAACATAATTCACGCTGATGTTAAGCCTGATAACTTTGTGCTAATGGACAAGTAAGTACAAAAAGTATATATATTTATTCGTATATGACATATTTCTTATTAAAACTAATTTTTTTTGTAAAAAATTTTATGAATTGTTAGGTGAGTTGTATCCTAAATCAAAAACTAGTTCGTCAGTGATGTTCTTCAGTCCGCCTTTGATAAAGAACTTTTTAAATAATCATATTCTAGCCACGTCGTAATCCTATTCTAGTAGTACCCGTGGCATGATGGTTAATACGTTGGACTAAAGTTTTTTTCACGGGTACTGCCTCTTGCGAGAAATTGACAAATTCTCCAAGAGTAATTCTTGTCATCAAAAGTGCTTTCTCAAATTGGCCGTTCGGATTCGGCTTAAAACTATAGGTCCCCTCCATCCCTGACAACAGTACTCGCACACAGGAATGGTTGAGAGTTGTAAGTCACTAGGCCCTAGTTCTCAACGGACTGTTGCGCCACCCGATTTATATATTTTTAGCCACGTCTGGTGTCCCCAAGGTAGTTAGGCCATCTGCTCCTTATTCTTACAATTGATGACATTGACATGGTCATTCACTTACTTAAGGGGCGCTACACTCCTGTGTGAACTAGCGCCCTTAACATTGTCAAATATCAATGGAAGATAGGAAATTTATCAAAATCATTGCAGCACATAAAGATATATTTCGTCAAAAAACAGATCTCAATCTAGTGTTTCAACAATTGCTTAATTGCTTGCATAAAAATATTCCCTGCTTTTATTATAAGAAAAAATGAGGGATCTTCGCCTATTAAGTGATCGTGAACTCAAATTAGTACTCCATATTGATGAAATAATTCAAAGGCCAACTCTGCATCAGGTTTGATGGCCTAGAGAATTTTGTTAACCTTATATGACGTGATCGGTTAACATGACGTTTGTCCAACTTTAACTTGAATATACGTCTCAAGTTTCCCTTCCCTGAGAAAATACTTTGATCTTTGAACTCAGAGAAATTGCTGATATACTTTTCATACATCGACTTCTCTCTGGTTCAGTTGACTGCTCCTCTCTCTGTAAATGGAATTCTTTCAACTTAACACTAAACTCTAGCCTCTTTTATTTACCAAGACACCACACCTCCTATGTCCTTAATGAACCTTTGCTTCGGTTGACCAATTCGAATCCAAATTCGTTTGATCGCCTATAATCTCAAATTCCTTTTGACCCAAGAAGAAAGAGAACAGCTTATCCAGCGTTATTGATATTGCATTTTAAGAACTGCTCACTTAAAAAATGATTAATTCGAACAGATTTATTAAAACATCAGATGCTGTTAAATTGGATTGATTTCATGATTCCAACTAAAATTGTTAGTTTAAATCAAGGACATACATATGTATTAAAGTATTACCACATGGGGGCTCTTATCTCTTCTCTTTTTCCGTTGGAGCCTGAGCAATATCAAACAGTATAGAAAATGAGAAGCAAAACTTCAAAAGCTTTTTATACTTGGATTAGAATTTTTAAAAAGATTAAACAGAAACTGTTCACCAAGAGGTTTGGTGTTAAATGCCAGCCTGTTCCCGGAAAGTTTTAATTTTTCAGTGGCAGTTCGGCCATATATTTATATACGGAGCGGACGTGTAGATATGATCACAAGTTTGATACTTTTGGGAATGAAAACTTTTATCCCAAGTAGGGTTAAAAGCATTAGCCCTGAAGAAAACTCCTGTATTTGAAAGGGTAAATAATTTTATGGGAACAATATTTTTTCGCACCTGTGTATTAGCCAAAATCCTTAAAGATCTCAATGCACACAATTCCGCCAGCCCGAATGGCATCCATGTAAACGCTGATTAATTTTCAGCTCAAGAAATATATCGAAGAACGCATTTTTCTTAATGACCTTGGTGATCTCAGGGTTTATCTCACCGAACAATGGAACAAATTTTTACATCGTTTTATAAAAAAGTAATATTGGAAACAGCCTAGTCACTGAAAAAGCGTCGGTTCCCATCGATCATCGAAATCAAGCATCAGTCTGTTGTTCTTTCTCCTCTGTCCTTCTGTCTTGTATTAATTTCTTGTGTTGTTATCACCTACTCCGTACATTTATGTGCTGAGTAGTATGTAATGTAAGAAAGTAATATTATTGCACTTGATAAATCAAAAGCATTTGATAGGGTTTCGCATCAGGCTTTCTTAAAGAAAATGCGTGCTTTTGGTTTTGACGAATCATTTCTTTCGGATCATTCAATACAAGTAGTATTAAACAGATACAAGTCTCATAAACAAAAAATAAATGCTAGTGTTCTGTCTCCGACACTCTTTCTCATTTTTATTAATGATCTCTTGTGTAAAACTTCTAATCTAATCAACGGCAATGTATGATAAGCTCATTAAATTCTGATCTAGACAGCATTGCTAGATACAGAATCAAAAATCGAGTAAAATTTAGTGTCGTTAAAACAATTCCCACCTATTTTTTGTTCATGAGTGGCACTTGCATCAAGAAGACTGAGAACCTCGTCATTCTCGGTATGTGTAAATCCAAGCACCTCTTGTTGAATGATCACATATGTATGTACGCGATGTAGCCAAAAATGCAGCAAGATGTTTGGGCTTCCTAAGGCGACGCAAGAAAATTGTCTCCCCTTCTGATATCGCTGTTATTTATAAGACTTATATACGCCCAAACCGTGAGTATATCTCCTATTGTCAAGTATAGAGAGTCGTTCTTAAGCCGTACTACGCGAATGTGGAATGCTTTGCCACCAATGTTTAAGTATTTTGGACAGGATCCAAAAAAGAGCTTTGAAAATGATAGGCGATAGAACTATAACTGAAACAATTACGTCACTCGAACATCGCCGCAACGTTTCATGCCTTTCGTAGTTCTACCGATATTTTTATAAACAGTGTTCTGTCGAATTAGCCAGTTGCATTCTCCCCTCAAACAATTCAGCCGTAATACTCGTACTTCTAGGAATGCACATCAGTTTAACCTTGAGCTCAATTTCAGACGTACTGTCAAGTATAGAGATTCTTTTTTTAACCGCACATCGAGAATGTGGAATGCTTTACCCAGCTCTGTTTTTCCCTATCATTTTGGTATTCAAAACTTAGACCAATGTGCATCGGTATCTTCTCTTTAATCCTTCCCTATTTTCCTAAAGCTCTGTGTTTAAACTTTAAACATGTTAAGGGTATTAATAACCCCTTGAATGACCGTTAATTATAAAAAAACCCATTCTCCCTTTGTTAATGCTCACACTGTGTCTTGGCATAATAAAGGCATCAAAAAAATCCCCTTGAGTGTGCGCTTATTATAAAAAAAATATTTTCGTAGACATATGGAGTAAGAAAGGGTGTTTTTGACTAAATACTCTTGGTTCGATTTTCGGTTTCAGAAATAAACATAAATACTGACAGACGCAACTATGTACATTAGAAAACGAAAACAGCCAGACTATTTTGCTACTCCACCTTTTGGAGCTTTAATTTTGTGTTAGGTTAAAAAAAAAAAAAACTAAATACCTATATTTTTAGTCAAAACTAAAAACGTATAAAATTATGAGCTGCAAAACAATTTGCACAAACGCATTTAAATAAAGAAGAAAATTATAGAATACACAAAGAAAAATTAAAAAACGAATACTTTTTTATTCCTACTTTTAGATTAGTTTTCGGTAAAAAACAACCCGCAATTCAGCTTATAGACTTTGGAAATGCGATTGACATGAACTTGTTTCCGCCAGGACAAACATTCACGTACATCCACGAAAATGAAAGCTTTAAGTGCGTCGAAATGTGCGAGAAACGTCCGTGGACATATCAATTAGATTTATTTGGATTAGCTGGTGTTATACACGTATTGTTGTTTGGAAAATATATGGACCTCATAAAAAAACCCACCGGATGGACACATCGAACACATGTACCAAGATATCTTAACAAAACACTTTGGGATGTAATATTTCATAGTCTGTTGAATATTAATAACTGCCAGACAATGCCAAATTTACAACATTTACGAGCACAACTAGAAGAGGAGTTGGCTGAAAATGATAAATTAGTGTGTCAAAAAATAATTGAATTTAATCGTGCCCTAGATTTATAAGTACTTCACATAACAGTTAGATTTGTTATAGTTTTACATACAGTTTTATTTGAGCGTCAATAGTATGTTGTGTTATATTTATTGTATCATCGAAATTATAAATAAACTTTTTTTTACTCGCTTTCAGAAACGTCGCGTCTATGTGTGCAAAATTTTTGTTTATTATTTTCTTTTGTTGGTATTTTCAATGCCTCTTTAAAGTTGGAATCCTACACGAGTGAAAAGGAAATACAATTTTAAATCGAATCGAATCGAAATTTTCAATGGGATTATATTCGTCTGTAAGTTAAAGATCATATTGATAAATATTATCTTATATACTTCATCGTCCTCTTGTTATTTCAAAGCCTTTTAAGCTTATTTTCAGATAAATATAATGAGTAAAAGGAGAATGGTTATTTTGGTCTACCTATTGCCCCCAATGAGATATACGGCCTTGTAAATCTTAGTCGTAGTACATCATTTTGTTTGAAATCTTCAGACCTTCCCTGATATTTCCAGACCTCCCTTGATATTTCCAGACCTCCCTTGATATTTTCAGACCCCCCTTAATATTTCAAAACCTCCCTTGAAATCTTCAGACCTCCCTTGATATTTCCAGACCTCCCTTAATATTTGAAAACCTCCCTTGACATCTTTAGATCTCCCCCGATATTTCCAGACCTCCCTTGATATTTCCAGACCTCCCTTGAAATCTTCAGACCTCCCCTGATGTTTCCAGACCCCCTTGATATTTCCAGACCTCCCTTAATATTTCAAAACCTCCCTTGAAATCTTCAGACCTCCCTGGATATTTCCAGACCCCCCTTAATATTTCAAAACCTCCCTTGAAATCTCCAGACCTCCCTTGATATTTCCAGACCTCCCTTGATATTTCCAGACCTCCCTTGAAATCTCCAGACCTCCCTTGATATTTCCAGACCTCCCTTGAAATCCCCAGACCTCCCTTAATATTTCAAAACCTCCCTTGAAATCTTCAGACCTCCCTTGATATTTCCAGACCTCCCTTAATATTTGAAAACCTCCCTTGAAATCTTCAGACCTCCCCTGATATTTCCAGACCTCCCTTGATATTTCAAGACCTCCCTTAAAATCTCGAGACCTCCCCTGATATTTCAAAACCTCCCTTGAAATCTCCAGACCTCCCTTGATATTTCCAGACGTCCCTTTATATTTGAGGACCTGCCTTGAAATCTCCAGACCTCCCTTTATATTTGAATACCTCCCTTGGTATTTCAAGACCTCCCTTTATATTTCAAGACCTCCCTTTATATTTCAAAACCTACTTTGAAATCTCCAGACCTCCCTTGATATTTCAAATGATTTATGACAGTTACAGTTATACAAAGTATTTAATCGTCGATGCACTCATTTTTATAGGTCTCGTTTTTAGGAAGACTAGGTCGCATATTTTACTGTCCATTCTCCTTCAAGGATATTCCTCGTATCTGATTTAGAACAATTGATTAAATTAACAACATTTCATTCCCAAGTTATGTGACGTTTGTGCTGACTCAAATGCTTCAGTGGATTTTACTTCTTTCGAATTAATTTAATTAAAAACAAGAGGAATAATTTGTATGTTTTTTTTTTTAATTTATTTGGAAAACAAAAGTTAGTCTTATTTTATTTTTCAAGGCCTTCAACTCGGTCAACATTAATTTTATCTTCTCTAACTCGAAAGAATTTTGATTTGCCGTGCTGATTCGAATTAGAGGCGTAAAATTTATATATATTTTTCAGCGAGGACTTATTACATCCTTATAAAAATGTTTATGCAATAAGTACATATTACATCCTAGTACTATTTTATGTCTAAAATATTGTATTATCACGATAGTTAATAAATAAAATCACAATGAAAAATATATGTAGATGAATAATAATAATAGTTCTTCAAACTCCCAATTCTCTGCTGGGAGTTGTTGTAGCCATTTGACCTGTATTGCTTCCTGGTGGTGGGGGTGAAACTAGACTCGGGAACCATCGATTCAAAAAACTTCTCGTTGCAAAAGCAACATCATGATTGGCAAAACAAAATAAACACGAAACGACAAACCCCTGAAGGCTTACAAGTACGACAGACATTAGTTGATAAAAACGTTCAAGGGTTGTGCCACTATCTGGACGATATGGGAGTAGAAAATGTTGAAGTCCAAAAAGAGGAATCTATTGAAGATGAGAAAATTTAAGTAAAGTTATTTAAAAATGTATGATTAATATTTATTTCATACCAAAATAACAGTGGCCCGAGCAGCTTTCCGAATGGCCAACGGAGCCGGTTGAGCTGATTTTGGATGAAGTTTTCTAACAATCACTCTTAATACATTAATAAGGAACACTGAAAACACAGAATGAAATAATTTTGCTAATAAACCATAAACATTTTCGTTCATACCAAACGAAGACATAAGTGATAGACAGACTGGAATTGTTAAAATCCACATACTTTCACTTTCCGACATCCAACAGCTTGAAAAGTAAAAAAAAAGGTATTATAAAAATTAGCAATAAATTTAAATCAATTACAAACAATTTTTTAAGAATGCTAGCATCATAGTACTTTCTTATTTAAATGGATAATTGAGTTGGTTAATTGTATATATTATGATTTTGTTTGGGTTTTGAAAAAGTTCCAGAACGTTGTATTAGCCTTGGCTGCGAAAAAAGCATCAATCTAAGAGATGACCAATAGTGATGATATCGTTGCATTTTGGACATTCTGAAGGTGTTTCTCTTTATAAAAGGTATCCTCGGGTCATTTTGGTGTATTTGAGGCGCAGACGAATAAAGTTTGTTGAGTCGAACTTGGACATATTCCAATGGTAAGATGGACAAACTCTAGTGGGGTTGATTGCTTGGTAATGGTGTACAATTAGACCATTAATGTAGTCGGTCATATTTGATTTTTCCCACTATCAAAAGTCTTTTCTTGTGTATTATTCAAGCAGAAATGTTGGAGAATTGTGAGCCGAGGTTGCAGTTTGGTCAGCGAGCTAGTTTGATTTTGGAGGGTGTTTTAATTAGCATGTCTGTTTAATATAGCTTTTAAAACAGAAAAACTGTCGGAGTAGATTGTCCATTTGCCTCGGCTTTGAAGATGGCTTGCACTTCAGCTGTAAGGTAAGGTTTGGAAGGATTCCTTGAACGATTATTGATCTATCATGCGATGTAACTGCAAAAAATTAACTATCAGTAGTTTTTGAACTGTGCGTCTGTCGGTATAATCAAAAGACCATCCTTTTGCGGTAAGGTCGTGGCAAGTTTCATAAAAGGTCTTTTTATAAATAAAGTTGCTGGTGTTTTCTGTAGTAAGATGGAGTATTTGGTTGGGTTCTAAAGTGGAATCGTTTTGAATCGTTTTAAAGGTATTCCCAAACTGTTTGCCATTAGTATAGCTAGGGGAATTCTTCTCTGTCGTTTGCGATTCACCGCTTATGCCATATCTTTTTTAATTATCAAGCCAGTTTGAAAAGATAACCTGACAGTGAGCTTTAGTACCAATTCAGAAAAGCTATCTACAATCGTAGGCAGGCCTTCTCGGAGTGGATATTTTTTTTAATCACGAATTCTATCGTAATCGGAAACTTTTACGAGTTTGGAAAATACTTTTCACGAAATCCGCTCGTAATGGAAATTGTATGAGATTCTCTACTACGACCGTATTTGATAATAGTTTTTTTTCGGGGTTCGTAAAAGTTTCCGATTAAGATGGAATTCGTGAAAGGTCTGAATAGGTCTTGTAGCAAATGTCCATATGCTTTGCCTTACGGCTTGAATATATTTTTGGTAGATTTGGGACAAGAACCATAAATAATTAAATCTTAGTAAAAAGTATTCAATATGTAAACTACTTTTTCTTAAATATACAAATTTAATAATATTTACTCTTCATGCTATCGATATTTGAAGAGCTATAAAGGCATTTTCAATTTTATCTATTGTTAAAAATAAGTGGTCAAGTCGAGATTAAGCAACAACAAATTGTAAAATATAAAATCAAGCGTAAACCTTAAGGGCAAGTTTTAATTAAATTTAAAATTTTAATTTAAATAAATAAAAATCTATAGCAAATGAAATAGAGATACTTACTGATGTGCTGAATCTGTAGGATGATAGTATCGCACTGCTGCATATCCAGCAAGAAAAACCAGAGGCGATAGCCATCCGAACAGAATAAACCATCGCATTACAACAGTATCTTTTACAAAAACCTTTAATTGAAAATAATAATAAAAAAGAGGATACATTGTAAAAGGCAATATTCTTTGCCGATAATTTTTTTAAAAATCGTAATTTTGTTTAATTACCACAACCAACACCAAATGCAAGTGCAGTCCTTCACAGAACATCCAAAAGTAGTTAACCAGCATACAATAATGCACAACCAAATGAAGCCCAATACACCATTCCTTCGATATTATATCTTTCATTAAATATGAAACTATCGAACTATATCTTTCCAACATTACTTACTGGGTTATCACGAATGTCTTGAGGTCTTTCTATAACCATTTTGTACCAAACAATCCAAGCGATGCAAGTTAAAGCTAGAGATGTAAATAAATGGACATGGATACGTATTCTTGTGCAACGCAGTGATCTACAATTTAATTTGAATTGATAATAAAAATAAATTAGTTAAATTTGTATGCAAATAATGTAATACTAACCTGAATCCTAAGAATATCATTAAAGAAAAAACTAACGCCAGCAAGGAGATTCCATATCCCTTGACATATAGTTCATTAACAAATGATCGGAACTGTGGGTTAAATAAAGCTTTTAACGGGTGGATTTGAATATGAGACTATTTAAAATGTTCACCTTAAGGTCATCATAATCTATGCAGTTTGTGTAGTTAGACCACTCCTGACCACTATCGGGATGAAGATACCAACTGCCATTTTCAAGACAGCTGAAATTTGAAATTGGAATTAAACATTTTCAAATATTTTATTTGCCATACGTTTTGTGAGCCAAGAAATTTGTATTGAAGCCTTCCACAAAGTCAGGACAATATTGGGATTGTACAGTCCCTGCCAATGTCGGTGGCCAACAAAGATACCCATCGAATGTAAGTGGACAGAAAGTTTGATTATAATCATTTGAAGTAAAGTTTTCAGAAGTTCCTTCGAATAATGTATAAGATTCATTATAAGCAGACCCACCACTACTTGCTAGGAAGACTGAAACCAAATATTATATAATCTTAAATATTATATACGAATAAGTGAAGTTATTTTTAAACTTACATGGAGTTGGTAAAACGGCTGATTCATTGCCACTCTGAAAATCACCATCGTACCTTGTCATACATTCATAGAAAAGATAAGAGAGTGTTTCTTTAAGATTTTCTGATTTCAGATCGTATAACAGGTTCATCGTGTATGATCTAAAAAGAACTTAAAAGAAATGCATACAAAGGTTTTCATATTTTGTATAAACAATTGGTTTTAAAATGGTGAGGATGTGTATTTGAAGACCCAAACAAATCGTCTTAATTAGCTTAAATTCTAAATTTTATACACATCGAATCGCTTTACATAGTCTTATTTTTTAATAAAAGTGTATGACTTTTTTTTTATTATATTGTAAGAAATGGTAGAAAAGGTTGCGTTTGTAGGAGCTTTTTGTTGTTTCTTAACGGTGCCATCTACTTATTCTCTCTTTCTGTTATTCATTTATTGATCTTTATTTTCCTGATAAGATATGATATTATAAAACTAGAAAAACTCTGACAGAAAACATAAGGGCTAAAATATGACAATTCCGGAATTGAAAGCCTGCAATGCGAAAATCCCGAAATCGACCATTTGTTCTTATTTAGAGTTCTTATGTATATGTTACTTGAATTAAATTGATCCTATCTTTTATCAGATTCAGATCAGGGGGAATGCAACTGGATAATTCGACAGGACATTGATTGACAAAAATATCGGTAAAACAACAAATGTGTGAAACATTGTTTCGGTTATAATTCTATCTATATCATTTTCAAAGTCCTTTTCTGGATTTTGGGACATCTGCCCAGACATGCACCTACCAGCAATGTCGAATATGTGATCATTCCATTAGAGGTAATATGTATAATGCATATACCGAGTACTGAAAGTTGATTAGTTTCCCGGAGGTGGGTGCAACTCATGGATAGCGGTATTGGGGGTGGGTTACTCTTTAACGGCAGATCATCTTAAGCTGCCGTTGACGTTCCACATACGAAGGAAAAGGATGTAATTCTAGACACGAATATAAAAGGCTGAGGGGACTGTTGTCAGCGAAACAGTTGGATTAGGAGTGTTAGACAATATATCGCTTATAATTACATAAAGAAGAGATTCGAAGACGAAAGGAGCCCTGGGGAACTCTAGCATTTATTTTATGAATATGAGACCACCCAATACAAGTTGTATTGAACGGTTAAAAATGTAGTTTGTAATCCAAAGAAGAAGAGATTCATCAATACTAAAAGCATGCATTTTTGATAAGAGAGCTTGGTGCCAAACTATCAAATGCCTTTGAAATATCAAGTGCAATACTCTTACTTTCTCCAAAACGATGTAAAGATTTGTTCCACTATTCGGTTCGATAAACCATCAAATCACCGATGGACCTATTGCTACGAAAGCCATAGTGCCGGTGTTAAAGAAAACCACTTCACAACAATATCAGTAATACTATCAGCACCAGCAGAAAAAGTGTGAAAAAAGATTCGTCCCATAGAATCGTTTACACTTTTAAGTAAAGAAGGCGGCTACCTTTGGGACATTGTAGTATTTTTGCCGTAATTACCATGGTAATGCAACAATTAAATGCGTTGAATATGTCCGTTACGGGTCTTTCTAGCTTGTTTAAACTTATTCCGGTTTTACTCAGTGAGGTTGGCTTTGTTAATCCGGAAACTTACATCTTTGATCTTAACCAAATCATGACTTTTCTTTGGGTTTGATAGATTTTAGCCTTTTCGGGATAAAATTTGTAACCATATTTGAGTTGGAATTGACGTCATTATTAACGAAGCATAGTGATCAGTTAAGGTTCTTCAAGAATTAATTGAGACCGTCTCAGATGGCTTTCTCATATTGATAAACTGTTCTTGTCGGTGTTTTTTACTTTTTTGGCATGACAAATTCGCAATTGTGAAACAGTGGTCTGATGTGCCTAGAGACAAAAATACACTGGTCGCATATTTATTAGGATCAGAGGCAAGAAACAAGTCTAAAGTGTTGGCGGATTACCTGCAACCACAGAAATCCGCGTTCTCTGGATAGTGGCGGACATCACATCAAATTCGTTGGAAGCAGAGTTGCGAGTTTGTGAATTGAAAAATCATTAAGTCATAAGCTAGTTAGTGACTTATGAATTAAATAAATAGATTTGTGAATTGAATTTATTTAATTCATAAGTCAGTTGGTGAACTGTGAATTAGAGCCATGAGTTAAGCTAAAAATGATTTCGCTGGTTGGAAGTCGAATTACTACCCAGACTTGGGCTGCGATAAATAAGACAGGTATGCATCATTCCTTGCATATTCCTAGGAATAGGGAATTTAAACCAAATATAATTAAAATTTGTCTTAATAAACTGACAATACGGTGGTAGAAGCTGATAGGCAACATCATTTCATACATAAACGGCTAAACCATGGTGAGAAAAGAATAAAACCATGAAGGTAAAACTTCGTATGATCGGTGTTTTCACCAACCTGGGTTTCACTTAGTGTCAGAACAGCTGGCCTGTTTATAACAGTATGAACGTATACAGCACACACATTTTTTTTAAGCCCCCAAATGTTGATTTATTCAATAAAAAACATATACATGATACACAATTCCATATTGATCCAAAGCTCTTCTTTTGCTTAAGTTTTAAACACATTATTTTGTCCAGATTACGTTGGGTTAAAGACCGTAATTTATCTAATTTGAATTGAATGTAAAACCAAAATATTCCACATAGCTACGCTATTCCACCCGCAAGTAATTCTCGCAAAATCTATTGCACCAATTTTAAGGGTAACATTTAATTTTATTAAATTCACTTAGGTTAAGTTTAATTTAATAATGTATATCCCCAGCCATCAACATCAACATTGTATAAAAGAATGAACATATATTCATTATCATCCATGGTGTAGCCAACTTCAAATTAGAATACAAACCGACAATATTACAAACATACATACATAACGTATTATACACATAAACATTACTATGTATATTTAATTATTTCATATTAAATTACAAATGCGTTTATCAACCATCCTCTGTGTTTTATGTACAGTTGATAACATTTCCATTTTTCCTTCCCATCACTCATATTATGCAAAATTTTGCTTCTAACCGCACAACACACGTGCTCTGCCTACCTTCATTAATGTAATTATAGAACATTCATAGAGACTTAATTATTTTTTAAAAAACTTATTGACCCAGATTTTTGTTATTAGAGATAATATAACGAAGCTAATATATGTTAAGTAAATATTATTAATTAATTTGAATATACATACATATTGAAACAATAATTTAAATGAGCAAAAATAAATACATATTTCTTACCAAGTTTACTCGTAGGTTATGTTAATTTAGCCGTTGTTAGTTTGAATTTTACTTATAACCATGATTTTAATTAAAGTTAATAACTCTCACTTAATTTAAACTGCAATTAGATGTGTGTATTGAAAACATTATCATAACCTTTTTTGTATTTAACTTTTTAAATGTTATAAGAAAAAAATGCAAAAATGCAGAATTATAGAAAGCGCAACCTCTTCTTGCTTGAAAGTCTTGATAGCTATAAAGTGTTGTCCAAACGTTGACTGAATGCATTATGATGCTGCAATAACCTTTCAGATGCAATCTATTGATAGTATAACAGTTATATGCTCTTTACGCATGTTTACTTTCATAAGTAGGTACTTTTATACATTCAAAATATATAGTATATACAAATACCCTACCATACATACCACTTTTTCACATTCATTAAGGGTTTGAATTTACACTTAATTTTATATGGGTTAAGAATTGGTTTCATAAAAAAAAAATATTAAAGACCAATAACTCAATACATGAACATAATAGTATTTTAAAATTAAAGAATATCAAGTTAAAACTTCTTGTGATTTTATGAATAATGGTAGAAAATAAATTATATGTATTTTCACATGAAATCTCTGTTCAAGGCTATAATGTGCCTTAGCATTAGTTAACTAACTGCGTCCTGCGGTATTACCTGAATTTGTTTTTAAATTTAAATACTGGTAATGAATAACGTATTTATTAACTTCCCATAGGAAGTTATTGTAATGGATCCGATTTGTCGAATTGAAAATTTTGACATTTCTCGAATACCTAGGGGACCTTAACCTAGAGTCGAAATAAAAGATTTTTAGAAAAATGTCTGTGCGTGCGTGTGTATGTACGTACGTTCGTACGTCCGACGTTTTTTTCTTCGTCCATAGCTCAAGAACCAGTAGAGATATCGGCTTCAAATAATTTTTTTTATACAGACAATAATGCAGAAAGATGCAGAAAGGGCTCTCAAGAAAATTGCGTGGGTGGTTTTTTTACCATAGCAGTTTAAAAAAAAGGTTTGGTTAATCCTAAATATCTCACGAACCAATGACGCTAGAGACTTGAAATAAATTTTATATTATATATTGTAACGTGATACTAAACAAGTATATTTTTGGAAAAAAATCCAATTATAGTTTTTTTATAAATAAAAAAAACTGAGAAAAAAAAAATTGTCACCTCGAAAATTTTACGAATAGAGAATGGTTTTATCTCCAAAACAATTTTGTGCAACGAAGAATAACGTTTTTAACATCTGGTAAAATTTCGAGAAAAATCAAATTGAAAGTTTTCTTACAAAAAATAAAAACCTAAAAAAAAATTAATAAAAGTTGGTAAAAATTGAATTTCGACTCAAATATCGTTTCAAAAACTTGAGATTATGGCTTCAATCTTATTTTATCTTATACGAAATATTGTTTTCAACAATCGGTAAAATTTTGAGAAAAATCGAATTGGCAGTTTAAAAAAAAAAAAAATAAAAACCTAAACAAAATATTAATAAAAATATCTTTTCAAAACTTTGAGATATTGGCTTTAAACTACTTTTATCTTTTAAAAAATATTGTTTTCAACATTCGGAAAAATTTTGAGGAAAATCGAATTGACAGTTTTCTTACAAAAAATAAAAACCTAAACAAAAATTAACAAAAGTTGGTAAAAATTGTTTTTCGACTGAAATATCTTTTCAAAAAATTAAAAATATGGGCTTCAAACTTATTTTATTTCACAGAAAATATTGTTTTCGATATTCAGTAATTTTTTTTATAAGAATCCAACAGTCCGTTTTTTTCATAAAAAAATAAAATCTACAAAAAATAGTACGATAATTTGGTAAACATTGATATTCGGTTCTCGATATCTCGTTAACAATAGAAGACATTCACTTCAAAACAAATTAATTCATCCAATTTGTATTTGTTTATATAAGAAAAAATAAAAAATTTTAAGAAATGCTACTAAAATTAGTAAAAATTTGTTTTGACCGAAAATCTATTTAACAAAACTAGATATTATTGGTAATTTTGAAATTTTTAAGAATAATTCAACTGACAACTTTTTTAACCAACACGAAAATTTACAAACTTTTAAGCAAGACAAATCGACAGACGGGATGGGAAGTTATCAGTGTGGGTCGCATCCCAGCCTCTTTTTTGGATAAGGATTAATTTTATCTTTATAAAAATACTTTCACAAATAAAGCTTTATTTTAGAACAAATTTGATTAGTATTAAAAAGTTTATAGTAAGCCTAGTTTGGAACACACATGCTGCTCCGCACTTTTTTTTTTAAATATATTAATGTGGAACAATTTTGTCGTAAATTATTTTAGCAAAATTGTAACCGTTTCCACTGCGTACACAGTGGATGGGGAAGCTCTCAAAAGGGGAAAAAATCCAAGATTTTAAAAAATTCTGTATTGGCGCTTCGCTTGCATTAGTCTTAGCATGATATTTTATATTCGTTCTCAATTAATGGCCTATCTTAAATCGGACCAGTAATTCCTGAAATTAGCTCGTTCAAACAATCAAACAAACAAACAAAATATTAGTATAGATATGAGAAATTCATAGGAATTTGTAAACGAAACACAAATATATTTTTTAAAATGTCTTTTTTAACATTACAAGTTCAATTTTATTTAAAATCCATATATCGATTTTTTGAAAAAAGGGACCACTTTAAGGAATGTTGACAATTTATTAACAAAGATGTTTTTTATATTATGCCCAAGAATTTAACTTTATTATAAATATTTGCAGCAATGGTGGCCGTATGTCAGCAATAATGCACAGAATAATTTCTTTCATTGTTTTAATCGTCTTGAGGTTACCTGCGGAGACAAGCGAATTCACATAACCCAACAAAAAAAGAAAAATAGCGGTGTTAAACCGCACGATCGTGGAGGTCAAGTCAAGGGCCCACGGCACGGGACAATCCTTCATTTAACTGATTGTTTCATTGACTGTATGGCATGTAGCGTTGTCTTGTTGGAACCGAAGGTCGTCCCATTATCCTCCAATTCAGGTGTGAAAAAGTCATTAATCGTGACTATAACGTTTACCATTGCATGTTATTTTAAAGCCTGCTTCATTTTTGAAGTAAAAGGACACACCAAACAGGCTTTTTGAGGATGCGATGGCACGGCCTGTTTCAACACTGTCTTGTGGGTTATGATCACTCTAAAAACGACCAAAAATTAGTTTTTTCGCTAAACAAAATTTTCTCGTTTTTAGCCAATTAACCTTCAAGCGGTCGCGAGTAGTCGAATCGACCGCGCTTAGTACATTGTCGTTCATATTATTATTTTTACCCATCATTGTAATTCTTTTTCATAATTTTAAGTACTTTTTTGACAAATTAGACTTTAAAGACTGATAATGTATCTGAGTACAAATAAATAAATATTTATGGAATAATTAGTACTTTATTTCTCTTATTCATCCGATAGGTCTTTTCGGTTACGCGCGCCCGTTCCCGTTACAAATGACCGCGCGACCGCTTGAGGATTAACCGAACGTGCAAGGGTCCGATTTTGTAAGCCTGAAACCTAGATTCTTCCGCAAAATCTTCCATAAAGTGGATGGGCACAACTCCAAATGTTGCTCGTGCTTGCCATCCGCCCTTATGATCTTCTTCGATACTCTGGGGCCTGACGGCGAATCGTTTTGCTAGCGAGTTTGCCATTTTTCAATTATTGCTTTCGCTTTCGCCTTCTTCGTTTTGAATTCGACCAATTAACGAATTCGAAGGCGAATTTGAAATGTCATAATGTTTGTTGGTGAGTTGAAATTCGACAGCTTTTTTTTGGCGGATTCATAGGCGAAAGAGTTTATTATTATTCACTGCTCGATTTCGTGGATTCTTTCTTGATTGTAATTATTCAAAAATGTGTGTTATCTTTATTTTAATTTTCTTATAATTTATTCACAATCCACAATGAAATATAAAATTTTGAATAAATCATCGCAAATTTCACAAATTCAATCAGAACAAAACAAAATTTGTGGAAAGCTGTCAACACTGGAATTTAGGAAGAAAAAGTCAAACCACTGGAATATAGGAAGAACTATTTTCGCTTCGCCGCAAATTCGTTAATAAGGAAATACGACGCGAGTCGAATTTGAAAGGTCGAATTGAAAACGATCCGCCGCGAACCTGATAATCAGGCCCCTTCTTCACGGCAGGAATAACGTCTTCGGTGCGGATTCTTCGGCAGATTATCGAAATAAACGTGGTGGGCTCTGCTGGGCGATTATGTAGACCTAATATTGGATGCAGCGCACGATGTAGAAACCTCACGTCTAAAAAAACACCGGTTAGTTGTAGTTTGAACTACAAACTCTAGTAACTAAATAAGTTGTACTCGAAAATATTTTGTGGTCAAAAGTAATTGCGTGCTGGATGACTTAAGTTCTCTACAAAATAAAATATGATAGGTGACACATCCACAACATCCTATAGTTTGACAACTTGTTATATTCTGGCAAATAAAAGTTTCTATTTGGGCAGTTTATATTTGTAAGATATTAGAGATTTCCGTATTCTCAGAAATATTTAACAAATATTTTTTGACATTTGGTAAAATTTTGAAAAAAATCGAATTGACCGTTTTCTTACAAAAAATAAAAACCTAAAAAATCATTACTAAAACTTGGTAAAAACTAGTTTTCAACTCAAATATCTTTTCAAAAATGTAAGATATTGGCTTCAAACTAATTTCATCTTATAAAAATATTGTTTTTAACATTCAGTAAATTTTGTATAAAAATCCAACTGTCATTTTTTTTTCATAGCAATTAAAATCTACAATATTGGTACAAAATTGAAGTTCGATTCTCGATATCTCGTGAATAAATGAAGGTATTGACTTCAAAATTAATAAAATCAGTGCTAAATTTTCTCAGAAAAATTTAATTTGTATTTGTTTATACACTGAATTACAAAAAAAGTGTTGTTATTATTTTGATAATATACCGCTATGTTTTTGCAGAGATTATTTTTTTTTCGTTTAACTGTGTATTTGTGTGTATGTTTGCATATTCTTTTTCGATTTTCCTTATCACATTAGTGCATTTTATTGAGGAAAGCCGCAGTTGCATTCCACCCCTTAAACTATTCAGCCGTAATACTCGCACTTCTATGAATGCTCATCAGTTTACCCTTGAGCTCAATTTCGGGCGTACTGTCAAGTATAGAGATTCTTTCTTAAATCGCACATCGAGAATGTGGAATGCTTTGGCCAACTCTGTTTTTCCCTCCCATTTTGATGTTCAGAACTTTAAGACCAATGTGCACCAATACCTCCTTTTAAATCCTTCCCTTTTTTCCTAACGCTCGCACTGTGTTTAAATATATAAACATATAAAGGGTACTAGTAACCCCTTGAGTGCTTGTGAATTATATAAAAAAAAAACTTTATCATTTTTTTTATAATAGACGCGAGTTATACAATATTGCAAATAACGGCAGAAGAAGTCGCCAGGGCGCTGGCTTTAGTTGAGGATGGACGAAGTGCGCGGTATGTCGCTGTTATGATGGGAAAACCGGAGACGACGGTAAGAAGAGCCATTCAAAGGTACAGGGAAACCAACTTTTGCAACCGGCGGAAAGGCTCAGGTCGCCCCAGAGCAACATCTGCTAGAAATGATCGATATTTGGTTCTTCAAAGCCTTCGAGATCGTCACCAAATAGCGGTTGAGCTGTCTCACAGACTTCGATCCGTTAGGGGGAGAGCTGTGAATGCTCAAACGGTGAGGAGGCGATTAATGGAGAGTAACCTGAGAGCAAGAAGACCTGCTCGTGTACCAAGACTCACGTTACAGCACAAGCGACGTCGGATGGAATTTGCTCAACTTTACCGAGATTGGACCGAGGCCGACTGGGGTAGAGTTCTTTTCACTGATGAGTCCAGGTCTTGTCTGCGCTCACCAGATGGACGTAGCAGAGTGTGGAGTCAATCAGGTGAAAGATACTCTTAGGAAACGGTTGCCCAGCGCGAACATTTCTGGGGAGGTTCCGTCATGGTGTGGGTGGGAATTTCCATGCACGGAAAAACCGAGCTGTGTATCGTGGAAGGATCGGTAAACTCCAGTTACTACATCAACAACATTCTGGAGGAATATGTGGTTCCATTCGCACCATTTATTGGAGACAATTTCTTGCTAATGCAGGACAATGCTAGACCACACGTTGCTAGGTGCATTACCGACTACTTACAAGAAGTTGATATCGATGTAATAGCTTGGCCTGCGATAAGCCCGGATATGAATCTCATCGAACACGTTTGGGATCTACTGGGAAAAATGATAAGGAGGCGACCCGCCCTTCCAGAAACACTCAATGGGCTGAGATCTGTCCTAGTGGAGGAATGGGTAAATTTGGACGATACCATCGTAAAAAACCTTATCCAAGGTATGCCCAGGTGAATTAAAGCTTTATTAGATGTTTGTGGAGGCAATCCCCACTATTGAAGAAACAAGGACTAATTTAAAAAAAAAATTTAAATGTCAAGTTATGAAGTTTTTCCCCATTTTCCTTAATTTATGGTTTATTTCTAAGTTCTTCCTATTTTTCAAGAAATGCTACTAAAATTGGTAAAAATTGGTTTTCGACTAAAAATCTCTTTAACAAAAACAGATTTCGAAATAAAACTTATCATCGTATGTACATTTTTTTTGGTAATTTTTAGTTAATTTTTTAGAACAAACAACTTTTTTAACAAACAACGAAAACCTACAAAAACAACACAAAACTGATAAGAAATGGTTTTCGACTTAAGTATTAGGAGAACAAAAAAAGATAAAAACTTTTATCTTACACAAAATATTGTTATAAATGTTTTGCTAAAGTCTTAAAAAGACAAATCGACAGACGGGATGGGAAGTTATCAGTGTGGGTCGAATCTCAGCCTTTTTTTTTGTAATTGTTTCGGAGTGTTGCCTTTCGTCGAACCATAATACTAGGGCGTATGAGTATACTTTTTGTTGTTGTTCAAATGAGTTAATGAATGGGTTAAATTGTTCAAAATGCAACTTTAATGCAACACAATTCTTAAAGGGGGCCGTCTACCTTCACGGTTTGAGAAAATCGATTTTTTTGCATATTTCTAATGTAGACATAACTAAAAACATGCTCTGTGATTGATTTGATCGAAAGCATGCTGGTTTACGAGATATTGAGCCTCAATCCCAGCCCCGCTCTGCCTATTTACGTCGCTCAGAGGCAGGTGTCGCAGCCGACTATTATTCCGAATGACAAGAGAAATCGGTCTATGTATTGGTGTTTTGTTGTTGTATACGATTGTGACCGCGTGTGTGTCGAAAGTTGCTGATCTTGAACGCCAAAATGATGAGGAAGGAGAGGAGTACGGTCCTGGCATAGCTAATTGAATTGTAAGTTCTGCCAATTGTGTTCAATTGTAATATTTATCTTTCAACACGTTTTCCCAAAAGCAGTGTTTTTCAAAACTGTTGGCACGACTTTGACGAAACTATAGAAGATATCCTAAATCTGTAAAGCGTTACGTATTCACAAAATATCTCGCTAGGTCTCGACACAAGCTCTTTTCGATTTTTTACAGTCTTTTTTTGATTGAAAAACATGGTCAAACATGATTTTTCAAATCGCTGCCGTTTTGTGAAATTTTCAAATATTCAAAAAAGCTTGTGTCTAGACCTAATAAACGTTCTTAAAATTAAGTTAAACATTTTTTGTTGTTGTTTCAAGGTTCGGAAGCTGAGATATCGTGCCAGCCGTTCTACTCCGTCGCACCGGCAGTTGTGCATTCAACGACGCGTCAATGGCATGTTTTATTAAAAAAATCATCCTTTTTCTGTTTTTCATTAAAGCTTAAGAATTGCCTAATCAAATAAAAAAAATTGTTCAAATATCATGTGTAGTTTTTTTGCAATCCATCCTTAAGCCTAGTACATACTTCCTCGTGAAGTGAACGTTCGCCAGTGGAGAAAGTGAACTTTTGAAATTGCTCACTGGTACACACTTGTGAATACACGTTGTGAACATTTGTATTCTATTTCATATAAATGCATTTTAACTTTAAATGAGGAATCAGTATCAGTATTCAGTACAAATTGAAAACTGTCCTTTTTTTTGTAACCAAATGTCAAAGCTTCACCAACAGTTCCCGTACATTTTGCACGTGAATTGCCCGTGAACGAAAACTCTCCACTTTGTTCTCCACTCAGCTTCACGAGCACGTTCACGGGTGAACCAAAAACCGAAATTTGTATGGGTTCACGAGATGGTTCACAAGTATGTACTAGGCTTTAAATAATAGGCCCGAAATTTGAGCGCGAAGGTAGACGACCCCCTTAAATTTCAAATAACCACAAATAAACCTAAATGGTTAAACCATAAATGGGATGAACTGATTTATTGAATCCCTAAAATATTCGTTAAATATAAAATCCACGAACAATCTCATCAAGTGTTTTCCATCCGCACTTACATAAGTACATTATTTGAGTCTTTTCCTTTCGACAACGACGACGACAACGATTGGCAAAATTAAACAAGCTTCCGACTGTTTATTTACATAGTTCTGTTTTATATCTTAAAATTTCGAACAGGTGGGGGCTAATGGAAAATGTCCTTAAATTGTTCTGATCTCTATCACCTCTCTTTCTAGTTGTCAGCTAGAACTGCAAATCCATGATTTTATATACATTTCTGTTTCTCGTTGCGATAAAGCTTTATTTTGAGTATCTAAAGGTATAGCATCCTAAAATTCATGAAGTAATATATAAAACACTTTGATACCGTCATTCGTTCGGTATTGATGTTGTTGTACGAAATTAAAGCATAAGGTTGATATTTTCTTTTGATGGATTACCGGAAGCTAAGAAGATTATATTTTCCGTTATATTTTGATGTTGGTTGCCCTTGCCAGTCATACATACAGACACAGGTACCTGGCTACATTGTGATTTTCGGATTATAAATGATATAAATTATTGTAGCAATGGGTTTTCAAGTACCTCTCAAAGTTTCTTGGCGTCTTTGAGATCAAAATACGTTGTTAAAAAAGGTTTTTTTCTAACTTAAAAAAAAAATAAGATTTTTTTTTAATCTTATGTACTTTGTTGAGCTTGAAGAATGTAGGGAAGGCGTTGAAAGTTGTCTCGCGTTCCTATGACTAGTTTGGGTTGGAATACTTATTACTTGGAGTTGAGACCAATAAGAAAATTTTGTGCGTGTAAAACATAGTGATTGATTCAGATTCTTCCGTTCTCCACGATCTCCGTTAAGAACGTTTTGCACATTTCTTTAAAGAAAGAAAACTTGTGAAAAAGTACAGCCTTCAGACTTCCTGTAAAATTAGACAATATGCTAGAAAATGCAGAATATCTTCTTTTTGGTAAAAGTTGAAGAGGGAGCAAATTTGGTTTAAATCTGCTTTATGCAGCTTGTAGATTAAGTAAAGCATTTCGGTTAAAGCCTTGAAAATTATACTCATTTTAGATACTTTAAACTCTTCTCTAAAATAATTGTTTTCACCTAGTTTGTGGTTGAGTTGTTTATAAAGGGTGGTTAACTTTCAAGGGCCGATGTTGATTTTGAATAAAACACAAATTATTTAGGAAAAAATTGCCATTTTTTAACTTCACATAGGAAGTAAATGTAATTGGTCCGATTTGTCGAATTGAAAATGTTGACATTTCTCGACGTATCAAGGTCCCTATAATCTAAATAAAAGATTTTTAGAGAGATGTTTTTTTTTTATTTTATGAAAATCTTAAAACTATCTTAAAGCTAGACAAAAATTCTTAAAAAACTAGCGTAAGTTTCTAAAATTAAAAAAAATATCTTACTGGCTCTATGCAGGTGCTCTAAGTTAATCCATTATCTTATAACTTCTGCCTTTCGGCCTAACTTTTAGAGAGATGTCTGTGTGTGCGTGTGTACGTACGTTCATACGTTCGGAAAGCATTTTTCGTCGTTCAAATCTCAAGAACCAGTTAAGATATCGATTTCAAATAAATTTTGTTATACTGATAATAATGCTGAAAGATGCAGAAAGAACTCTCAAACTAATTTTGTTTAACCCAAAACATCAAAATCAAAAGAAAAAACTAATTGTCACCTCGAATATTTAACAAAAAAAAAATGATTTTATCTCTAAAATAATTTGATACAACGAAGACATTTGGTAAAATTTTGAGAAAAATTGAATTGACAGTTTTCTAACAAAAAAACTAAAAAAATGTATTACTAAAAATTAACAGAAATTAATTAAAAATTACAGTTATTAGCTTCAAACTAGTTTCATCTTAAAAATATAGTTTTCAACATTCAGTAAATTTTTAGGAAAGATCGAATTGACAGCTTTTTTTTACAAAAATAAATGCATATAAACAATATTACTAAAACTTGCTTAAAAATATAGAAAACTATCTAACCCGGCCACGCGTTGCTGTGGAACGTTTTTTGTTATATTGTTATAAACTATTCAAAGGGAACGATAGGAGAACATCAGACATGGGCACGACCATGCTTTTTTACATATGTACTATTAGTAAAAAAAAAAAAACATGGCGACCTTCATGACTGATTTTCAAATACAGTTACCCCTTATTACACTAAAATTATTATTTACAAAAAAAGATGGAAACTTTAAAGCTGGTATAAAAATGTACTGGTTTGGGATTTGAAGGGGAAGGACTTTCGTACAGTTGATGTAAAGCAAAAATCAATACAAAATAATTGTATTTGATAATAAGTATATTATTATTTGTATTCAAGTTTGTAACAAATGAGTATATTACAAAGTTTTTAGTTTATGTGACAGTTAAACTTATAAATTAGGTAGGTAGGGCGGTTAGTTTAAAATCTTCCAACAATATTTATTACTTTGAATTATAAATATTTTTAATTTCAATTTAATGTAGCACTAATCGGTCTACACGTGAACATCCAACATATAGGTGCTCATAAGAAAAAACATGGATTTTCCAAATCTAAACCACAAATGCACAATGTTGAGCCTTGAGACTTATTTATAAACATGTCAAAATCTAAGCGAATTTGAAAATGTAACCTTTTGAAGATATGGTAGAATCTGACTGTAAACTTTTCCTTTAAACTTTCCAGTTAAAATGGTTGCTTCAAGAATATTTCCTTTGATCTTTTTGATGACCTAACTGTACCGTTGCATAATTAAGGTGAATTCAAATCACGCAGGAGAATAATAGGTGAACCAATTTTTAATTGAAGATTATGCGGTGGCATTCCAGGTATATCCATTAACAACAGTACCTATCGATTGATTTAAAAGACATCAGATCGCCTGCTAACATTTGTTATACCTGGAAGTTAATTTCGTCAACATCAACATTTTTGGCTACCAAAATTGCCCGACGACTGAGCCAGTTATAATTCTAGTAATTACTCTGTATATCCGGAAATATACTTTTAATCAATTAATTTTTTCCCTGAAGAACAGTGCAGAAATTCTCTGGCAGTTTAATGCATTGCGTATTTGTTTGCAGTTCTATTTTACCGTTCCCAATATCTAGTAATTGTTTGAAAATTGCAAACACCAAAAATTGAAAAAAGTAAAATTCACTGTATTTCGTTTACTACAAAATAAATTTAACATATACATATGTACTTCAGCCCCATTAACATGTGGTGGTTATGCTATTAAATTGTAGCTTATATGAAACGTTTGGAAGTTTGACATAGTGCCATCTATTGAGTACTAACTCAATCCAGTCAACAGATGTTGCCATCTGTTAGAATCGTTTGAAGCTAACAGATTATTGTGACTGTCAAATAATTTGCAATACAATAATATTGCGATCATAAATTGAGATGTACGTCCATTTCATAGCTGTTATTTGCGTTTTGTTATTCCAAGTCTGATTCTTTTTTGTTGTCTATTGATTTGAAGATCACTAGGTCATCAGCATATATATCAAAACATTAATAATATTACCAAAGAGAATGCCATCAGGGATATGGTTTCCGATATCGATAATGAAGAGTGCAAATATATGTTGACTTGAGAGACACCTGTTTTACATCTAAAATCTCTTGATTTTTTGACCATTTAGCATATCTCTGTCATATTTTTAAGGAGTTTTTCATAAATTCTTTCAAATTTGGTTGATAATCCAATTGCTGCGAGATTATATAAAGCATGAAACTTTAATTATATCAAAATCAGCTCTCAAGTCAATTTTGCTTTTGTATAGAATTGTACAGGAACCGCATCAGAGCACGAAGCTTTAATTTTTTTCATTTTCCGTAAATCTGATAAAAATTCATGCGTAGTAAAAATTAAACCTAAATCTAAAACAATGACATTTGGGATAGTAAATATTAGCGTGTTAAGGAAGGGGCAGGTAGAAGAAGGGCTTTGAAATGTGACAAGAGTAATCATCAATTATATACAAAGTTTTACAACTCTGACCATTTAAGAAACTCACAACTTTGCAAAACGTATAAAATATTTAGGTTAGGTTACCTTACAAAAATTATCAAACTCATATTCACAAAAAAAAAAAACACCCTTTTAACACAAGATATTTTTATGGACTCTTTAAAAATATAGTTTCACTTTTATTTTTGCAAAGACTTTCATACCTAATTTATGGGTCAGGTGTCCTAACATACAAAAAAAGACCATAACATATTTTGGGTATAGTCGAATCCTTTTGATTTTAATACATAATTAAACAAAGCACTAAATTGTTTTTTCTTTTTAACAGAATTTACCTCATAATACTATAACCTATTAACTTAAATTTTTCAGTTCGATGAACATGTTGTTCATACATATATAACCCATCCCAAAAAAGTACGTTAGGAAAATAATATTTGTAAGGACTCTTTTAATTTTTCATTTTTATGCTTAACCCAAACAGTCTCCCTAAGTTTAATGGGTGGAATACCTTTTTTGTTGTATGTGTCTTATTTTATAATGTACTATGTACTTATTTGCTTAAGCTCTTTTCTACTTTGCAAATAAATCATATTATATTTTTTGTGATTAAGTCGATGGATGTAAGCAAGAGACACAAAATTAAAGCATTTGGTTTTGAAACGTATTATTTCTGGTATTTTTGTTTGACCATAAGTTTCAAGGTTAAAAGAACAATCTTATTATAGACATATCAAAAATATAAAGTGATCTAAATAGTTTTAAACTAACTCAATGGAGATTTAATTAAAATTTATCTCAAGTAGTGGAATATCGAAGGTGTGAAAGTTATTGGATTGCACCGGTATCTCCTCTTTAATCCTTCCCTATTTTTCTAAAGCTCGCACTGTGTTTGAAAATTAAACATTTTGAGGGTATTTAACATGCTATTGGCTTATTAATTTGATTTTGATTTGGTCCAGGCGTATTTATTTATAGACGTAAAGGTTGATTATAGTAAAATGTTTTTTTTTTTGTAAAAATATAATATGACAGATTTTTTAAGAGAAATATGATAAAATAATTACGTAGCATAAGATATTTACGAAGCAAGTGTATTATTTGAAGGCAAATGTCCTTCAATAATATTATAGAACAGTCATAGATTCAATGATTAAAATAATTTTAGATCATGGACGGTTTTAATCCCTTTGATATATTCGCACTGGTTTTTTAAAGATATTTGTCTTCAAACGGGACTACAAAATGATACATTTTTGAAGACCTAAAGTCAAAACATCTCGAAATAGACCAGGGAAAAATAATAAGTATTTATTTTAAAGCTTACAAAAATACCTTTTATTGGATATCAAAATAATTTTCTTACTTTTTGTTTCTAGCAAGATATTATCAGTTATTTCTAAGAAAAACAGAATTGCAAATTCTTATTTCAAGTTCACTTATTCCAGAGTTTCCATGACCAGTTTTGAAAATGTTTCAACTTATATTAAAAGAATTATTTGATTTAGTAAATTATCGGGAAATCTCGTTTCTAAACGCCTCGCATAAAATTTTCACTATGGTCCTTCATGAGAGTCTTATAGCGTGCATTGCTTCAAATAACTTGGTAAAAGGGTTTCAAACAGTCTTTCGGAATGGATATTTAACGGTAGACAACATTTTTGTCCTGAAAAGTATAGAGCAGAAAACTTCTTGTCGCCAGGTACAAAAACTGTATGTGTTTTAAATTGATTTTAAGGCTGACTTTAATATTCGATTCCATTGACCGCGGTGCCCTTTTCCATAAATTGTATAGAATTGCAATGTCACTGAGATTTGTAAGTGTACTCGAAAACGTTTATAGAAGTACACGGGCTGCAGTGTTAAACGTAACTGAGCTATCTGATTGGTTTGCAACCAATTCAACAGTAAGACAGAGACGTACTCTGAACTTTGCACTCTTCTTGGGTGACCTGATAGATTACCTTCCTGGGGGGAGTTTTCTTTAGGGTTTTCAATGAAAAATCTATTCAAATAGTCAAGGAGTTTAAATTTCTTGGTTTAATTGTTACGATGAGCATGAAAATGGAGAAGAATTTCAGTGATAAGGTGCAAAAGGCTAGGACTGCAATAAACATCACTTGGAAGAGTTGCTTTAGAAATATCAACATATCGCACAGCGGTAAATGCAAGATTTTTGAATGAGTATCGAAAACTTCTTGGGAAGGTAAGAAATTCGAAAAACTCCTTATTTATTTTGTGAAAAGAATGTTTAAGCTTCCATTAAGAACTCCGACGGATGACACCGTAGTGTCATCCTGGAAACAGGAATTTCGCATCTGTTTATAAAAAGTCTTAAGCCTTAAGCGTACTATTTTCTGAAGTTCGGAAAGATGCATATGACACTGGATTCAAATGGTGATTGGTACATTAGTAAAACTATTCTGTATGAAATAATCTCTAAGTTTGATAAACAGTTTGGAGCTTTTGCCAATTTACAGCAGACTTACTCAGTCTGCCAGGAAATAAATACTTCTGTGATCCAAATAGTATTCAACTTATTTTTAAAATAGTCAAGCTTAGAAATGATCGGATCTACCGGATCTATCTATTAGAAGCCAAACATCAACTTTCATTTGATACCAAACTTCATCGTGTATACTCTTGGTCAAGCCTTCATACAAAATAAGAATTCACTTTTATATTGGATTGAGATATTGAACTGGAAGCGGAAAGACTACCAAATAGGAAATGTCTTTGCAATAGGAAATGTTTTTGCAATAAAGCCATATTCGCTCGAGTTGTGTGGCATAGTCTTATTGAAACCACATATTCTCCAAGTCGTATTCTTCAATAGCAGGTAAAAAAAAGTCGGTTATCATATGACCATAACACTCCGAATCAACGGTGAGAGTCGTCGTTTTCGAAGAAGTAAGGCCCAATCACACCTCCGGATTAAAGAGCGAACCGAACAGTGACTTTTTGTGGATGTAATGGCCACTCTTCAATTACTTGAGGATTCTCAGAACCTCAAACACGACAATTTATTTATTAACTTACCCACCACACCAGTAAGAAATGTGCTTCGTCGCTGAAGAAAATTTTGTTCGAAAAATTGCCTTTCACCGCCTGTTGTTCAAGCACCCATTCGACGTATCTTCGACGTTGTAAATGGTCAACATGCGTCTCCAGCCAGCTCGGTCCCTAGCTAGCTATCTCCAGTTTTGTTTTGTCCAAGACGTCGTTGTTTAATGTCCTTTTTTGATGACAGCATATACTTGGTCTTGCCCTCATTGACCATCACTAAACCCATCTTCTTCGCTTCCGTCGCAATGCTCAAAAACGCTCCACTGACATCACGCTTTGATCTTCCAATTATGTCAATATCATCTGCGTATCCGAGTAATTGGATGGACCTTTGGAAGATTGTGCCTCTAGTGTTGACGGTTGAGTTTTGCACAATTCTTTCCAGAACGATATTGAAGAAGTTGCATGACAGTGCATCGCCTTGTCTAAAACCTTTTTTGACATCAAATGCATCGGTGAGATCTTTTCCGACCTTGATAGAGCAGCGTGCATTCTCCATCGTCATTTTGCACAAACGGATAAGTTTGACAGGGATGCCAAAACTAGACATTGCTCTGTAGAGCTCTTCCCTATAGATGCTGTCATACGCGTCTTAAAAATCGATAAAGAGATGGTGGGTATTGATTTGAAGTGCCTGAAGCCACACTGATAAAGACCTATCAGGTTGTTGACGAACGGCTTCAGACGTTCACATAATACGGCAGAGAGGATCTTATATGCAATGTTAAGGAAATTGATGCCTCTGTAGTTGGCGCAATTAAGAGGGTCTCCTTTCTTATGTATCGGGCAAACTATGCTGAGATTCCACTCATCGGGCATGCTTTCTTCCGACCATATTTTGCAGATGAGTTGGTGCATGCTACTACCAAGTCATCGCCTGTTGCTTTTAATAGTTCGGCAGCGATGCCGTCAGCTCCAGCAGCTTTGTTTGACTTCAGTTTAGATATACATAGCTATCTTCACTTCGTCGAGGTCGGGTAGGCGGAATTGTTGATCTGCGTCGCTTAGGTTGAGTGGTTCTATCTCCCTTACAGCGGAATTTAGAGAAGTGGTCTTTCCGTATTCTCAACATAGACTGCAGTTCTACTACAATGTTCCCCTGATAGTCTTTACAGGCTTTGGTTCGTGGCTGATACCCTTGGGAGGTTTTTTTACATTTTGGTAAAGTTTACAAACCTCATTCCTGTTGTGACATCCCTTTATCTCCTCGATCGCGCGCTTCTCATGCTCTCTTTTTTTCCATCTAAGAAGCCGGTGTTCCTCTCTCCTCTTCTGCTCGTAGAGCTCGCGAGCAGCTCTGGTCCTTCTCTGCAGCGCCGTTTTGTATGCCTGTTGCTTAGCTGCGTGCGCTTGCCGGCATTCGTCGTCAAACCAGGGGTTTCGCTGTGGTGGCCGTGTGAAAGCTAGCACTTCAGAGGCGGCATCTCTGATGGCTGCAAGGCAATGTTGCCACTGGTTTTCAATGCATAATGCATTGAAAATCTCCTTAAGAGGTTATTAGAGACTCGATCGGAAAAGGACATGGCAGTCTCTTGCGATTGTAGCCGTCTAACGTCGAAACTTCTCACAGTACTTCCTTGTTTTGGCTTGGATTGGGATATCCGTAGCCGTACCTTGGCTACAACGAGGTAGTGGTCCGAATCAATGTTGGCCCCTCGGAATGTTCGGACATCCTGTATACTGGAGAAGTGTCGTGCGTCGATCGCAAATGTGGTCAATCTAGTTGACAGTTGATTGATCAGGAGATTTCCATGTCCCCTTGTGGATATTAAGATGTGTAAACTGCGTACTAGCTACCAGAACGTCTCGCCCCGCAGCGAAATCGATCAGCCTGAATCCGTTGTCGGAGGTGGTGTCGTGCAGGCTGTATCTCCCGATTGTGCCACCACAGATGTCTTCTCTTCCTAGCTTGGCATTAAAATCTCCTAAGACAATTTTAATGTCATAGCCAGGGAATTGCTCATATGTCTTGTTCAAGAGCTCGAAGAATATGTCTTTGGTGTCTTCATCTTTCTCCTCTGTTTGGGCATGCGCGCATATAAGGCTTATGTTGGCGAATTTAAACTTGATGCAGATTATCGTGATGCGCTCGCTCACACTGTTGAAACTCAAGACTTTTTCCCTGAGTCAAGTTCCAACAACAAATCCACACCCAAATAAACGCTGTCTTTGTTCTCGGTAGCAGTTCGCCGCTGTAGTATACATACATCGCAGTTTTTTAGTTTGCGTTTGGTAATATCTGCCTTGCAGCAGTTTAGGGCTTCCGCTAATTGTTGGTCTGCACGTGGTCTGTTAAGGGACCTAACATTCCACTATATAACTATAACTCCAAGGACGGGGAGCCGGATAAACCACTCGTTATAGGCCTGGGCTCCGAATATGTCGTAGAAGCCCTATAAGGTGTTCAACCTTACTGGAACTGTAGACGCCACCGTTGATTCCATCTCGGGAATTCGTCCGCTGCCGTCTGGATAAGGAGAGGTGCCTTAGCGGAAACACCTTCCCCCCTCTCTCGTTTTCATCCATAATGTCTATGACGCTCCGGTACCTGGGTTCTGGCAGTCGCTGTTGGGTTGTCATCCTTCTTAAAAGTTGGTTCGGGTGGCTAGATGAGTTACCTACTAGCTTTTTAGCCAAGAGCAGAGTTGTAAAGACTGCAGTCTTTTTGGGACTGCATTCAATTAAGTCGCAGTTAATTAACTAATTTTTTGAATGTAAGTTAATACTGCGACTGGAAAATTTAACTGCAAAAAACCAGTCAGCAGTCAGTACTTACTTTCTGACTTGGCAGTTAAAAAAAGCAGTTAATTGACTAAAAGTTAATTAACTGCAGTTCTTTTAACTGGTTTTAGTCTTTTTAGTCAGTACAAATTCATTTGTACTGGGGTATTAGAATTTTTAGTCAGTAAGTCTTTTTACTGCAGTTAATTAACTTTAAGTCAATTACCTTTTTTTTTAGTCTTTTGACTTCTTTTAGTCTTTATAATCAGCATATCTCAATGATATCAGATCATTTGGGAAAACCAAAATAGTATTTAATTATTACAACAATATATTATACATATACATATACATACTATGTATACATGAATGTATGACAAATCTTTAAAGGCGTTTTCAAAACGCATCAGTATTCAAACTTTTTGGAAAAAAAACAGAAATACAGATGTATTTCTTATTGTTATATTTACATATCTCTATACTTTGTTTTTCGATTTACAATATACTCTCAAACGACGTACTCTTGATACTCTTTGGACTTATAAAGACTAAAAGAAGTCAAAAGACTAAAAAAAAGTCAATTGACTTAAAGTTAATTAACTGCAGTAAAAAGACTTACTGACTAAAAATTCTAATACCCCAGTACAAATGAATTTGTACTCACTAAAAAGACTAAAACCAGTTAAAAGAACTGCAGTTAATTAACTTTTAGTCAATTAACTGCTTTTTTAACTGCCAAGTCAGAAAGTAAGTACTGACTGCTGACTGGTTTTTTGCAGTTAAAGTACTTTTGTAAGTTAAAAGACTAATGAAAAAAAGTCTTATTCGTGACTTAACTGCAGTCCCAAAAAGACTGCAGTTTTTACAACTCTGGCCAAGAGTATTAATTAGGTAGTTGTCCAATGTATTTATTCTCGCTTCAGAATAGATTCGGTCGTTTTTGAAGTAGTTTTGACGCTCCCTGCCAAAGACAAGCCCAGTGCAGATTCTCAGGATCTTTCTTTCGAAGGCTTTAAGCTGCTTCATGGCCGTTTTGGAGATGGTGTACCAAACTGAAAAGCTATGTATCCAATGACTGGTCTCAGCAGTTGTTTGTACATCAGGATCTTGGTCTGTTGATTTAGTCCATTGCTTCTTCATCAAATGGATGGACATAATGAAAGGTCCAGCTGGCTTTCCTAAGAACTTTCTGGACATGCGGGTTAAACTTTAATAGCTCGTGGAAATAAATTCCCAGGTACTGGACGGTCCTCTTGGCTGAAAGTGACGATCCATCTGGGAGTTTCAACTTCAAGTTACTGCATATTGTAGCTTTTTGCGATCCTCTACGGACGACAGTTGACGGCCTTCTGAAGCAGATGTGTTCCGACTTTGCTGCGTTGATTTAAATACCCCATTTATGGTAAAAATCAAAGAGACGGTGGATGTGTGCTTCTACTTTCTTCACGGCTATAAATGTGGTGACATTGAGGAGCAGTAGGTCAAGGAATCATCTGCGTATAGAAGGTTCTCGCAGTTGACGGGGTTAGGTTGGTCAGATGTCATTATACTGTATAGAAACGGCCGAGATCCGATTCTTGGGCAAAAAAAAAAATAATTTAAGAACTTATTCCAGCCCTATACCTTTGAAACCGCAAAATGGATAACCCATTATTTATGTACACTGTACATATCCAAGATCTCATAAAAAGACCTCGAAATAGCTTTTGAGTGACATTTTATAGAAATTTGCCATATAACCAATAGAATACAGAATGTCCCCAAAGTAAAGAGGTACCTACTTAATAGGATTAAATTCAATTTTAGCAAAGCTTGTACCTCCACTATATACATACTTTGCCGTTGTTCTTTTCTGGCTGGTTCATAAATGTACCTACCTATATTAGTAGGTTCTTTTGGGGTGAATTGGGGAAACCTCGTTACTTTAAGATAATACAAAAAATAAACCTCCCTGAGACATTTTCATCTTCATCTTCTTCTCCCTGAAATTTGAAGATTGTGAGTAATGTAAGTACCTACGAGTTGTCCTTATGAGGCTGATGACGATATATCACCCTCTTGTGTTTACCTTTTTCATCTCTTTTTTTTTTGATTGAGAGTTATTCCCCCAAAATTTAAAAGGTAAATAGCTGACTCAAAAATGTATTGAGCTAAGCAGGTTCCTACGAGTTTGTAGATTGTATATTGAATTCTTCTTAAAAGATTCTTCTTAAGGAAAGATGTTTAAGCTGCGAAGTAAATATTAACATTTAAGATTTAAGTTAACATAAACTCAAGTGACAATACATACATACATATATGTATGTAAGTCGTATAAGGTAGGGTAGTTGTACCCCATCCCTTTCAATTTACATAGAGGTAAGTATGTATGAAATCTCATTTGCTTGCTCATTCGTTTCTGACTTTCATGTGAATGGTCCTTCAAATAATATTCGATGTAAAATTAATTCAGGAATTTTTTCACAAGCATTCCTTTTAAAATATTTTTGTATATCTATGTATGTATGTATGTAGCATGTAATACACTTTTCCAACTCTGATTCAGGGTAATAAATTTTTAATAGGTTGTTATGGGAAACAACGGTGGTCTGGGTATCCTGTTGATAGCATGAAAATTGAAAAAAAAAAATAAAAGCAAAACTACCCCTAATGAAGCATAAACAGGATACCTACATAGTACATCAGGAAAGGAATGGAAAGGCAAGGAATATGAAAAACAACACCTCTCATACGTCCCACCGCACACGTGCCTACGACTGCTATGTGATGTCTGGCAAAAAGGGAACGACAACGACACACAACACAAAACACAAAACAACATTAAACTCCACCAAGCCTAACCATAACACCACCCACTCTGGAACTCTGTATAACCCCCATAAGAATTATTACCTAACTGTTGCTTTGCTGAGAAAATGATCTCTTCCTGATGGCGATGATGGCGACCATGAGCATGGGGAAGTAAACATGCGTCCTTTTAACGGAGAAAATATCTAGCACAGATTCGATTCGAACATACTCGTTTGCTCTATACGAGCGAAGCGATGGCAAACGAGCAGCGAGCAACGAGCAGCAAGGTGATGGTATTTTTAGCATCAGCAGAAGCCAGCTGAAGCAATCGACCCATGAGTTTTTGTACATTATGTTCCCAGGTAAAAGTGCTGTAGTTTATCTTTTGCCATCTAGGATTTATTGATTTATTATTATTGGTAGGTAGGTACTTGTATCTATATACGAGTACAACAAAAATGTGTTTTCTTTGAGTACTCCATTTAAAAACAATTAGGATTATTGTTATATTCTGTATTGTGCCTATTTTTGCACCAATTTAAAAAATGTTCAGCGTCAATATTTAATTTTGGTTTTATTTAATTTGTTAGAAGTTTTTTTTTTTTTAAAACGTTTCTTCAGGGTGATTGGGCGGGTAAGCTTTAAGCAACTTTAGAATTGTTCATTCTTATTTTTTTTAAAGGTTTTGTCAGGCTTTACCAAAGACTCAAATAAATTTAAAAATAATTTCTTCATCTGTTTGAATGACCTCGAAATCTATTTTGAAATTGTTTCTAACGGGTTTTTACATAGAAATGAGCTAATAGCCGGAGCTGAGTATTCTAAATTTAGCTAACTTTTTTCTATTTAAGACTTTAGAAGTGCAGAATTTGGATATTGAAAAACTTATTTTCTTAGTCTATGAAATCCAACAAAAAAGAAACTTAAGAGTTCAGTAAAAAGAAACCTTCGGGACTAAGAAAAGATGCTGGGATGCTACCCACACTGATAACTTCCCATCCCGTCTGTCGATTTGTCCCGCTTAAAACTCTAACAAAATATTCGTAACAATATTTTGTGTGAGATAAAAAATTTTAAGTCAATAACTTTCTTTGTTCTCCTAATTCTTGAGTCGAAAACCATTTCTTATCAGTTTTTGTTGTTTTTGTAGGTTTTTGCGTTTTGTTAAAAAAGTTGTCAGTTAAATTGTTCTAAAAAATTAACTAAAAATTACCAACAATATTTTGCATATGATAAAATAGGTTAATTTCAAAATCTATTTCTGTTAACGAGATTTTTAGCCGAAAATTATTTTTTTCCAATTTTAGTAACATTTCTGGAAAGTTTATTCACGAGATATTGAGAATCGAATATCAGTTTTTACTAATTTTGAGTACTATTTTTTGTAGATTTTAATTTTTATGGAAAAACTGACTCTCGGATTTTTATACAATAATTACTGAATGTTGAAAACTATATTTATATTATACCAGTTTTAATATTTCAGTTTTACCAATTTTTAGTAATTTTTTTAGGTTTTTATTTTTTGTAAAAAAAAACTGTCAATTCGATTTTTCTCAAAATTTTACTAGATGTCAACAATGTTATTCTTCGTTGCATTAAATTATTTTGGAGATGAAATCAATATTTTGTTGTTCGTAAAATATTCTAAGTAACAAGCATTTTTTTATAATATATAATATTATAATATAAAATTTAATTGAAGTTGCTTGCGTTATTGGTTCGTGAGATATTTTGGGTTAACCAAAATGTTCACTTTTTTAAAATTGCTTTGGTAATAGAAACCGCCAAATCAATTTTTTTGGAGTCCTTTCTGCATCAAAATTTATTTGAAGTCGATATCTCTACTGGTTCTTGAGATATATGGACGACGAAAAAAGCTTCCCGAACGTACGGACGTAAGTACACACGCACGCACAGACATCTCTTATTTAGATTCTGAGGACCTTGAAATGTCAAAATGTTCAATTCGACAAATCGGATCGATTACAATAACTTCCTATGGGAAGTTAACAATTAGGTAGGTACCTACAAATAAAAGTTTCAAATAAATAATGAATGCAGCTCCTGTTTACATTCAATATTTCGTCTTCTTCGTGGTTCCTCTTTTTGGCACTGGTTTTGGTAGTTAAATGGAGCTTAAAACATCGCTCCACAGATAACTTATCCCATTCCTCTGAGGTAGGCATTTCCGAAGTTTAGGAGATTTCTGCACCGAGTTAATTGTATTTTTTCATCGAATGCAACACTTTCTCCGGGGTATGTTTCTCTATCACATATGAAAGCAACAAACTTGTTTACAATCGCCCGAAGATTTCCTTTCTATATTATGGACAAGTCAGTTTTCACCTTAGTCCTCTTTAAAATTATCGTGGTAATTTATGCAATCACAAGAGTTATCATCAAAAATCATGGATTCTTCCTTTCTGTAGCGAGATGTAGTGGGTTGGTTGTTATCATCATCCTGTCTTAGTTTTACACATAGGCAGCTACAGTGGAAGGCAGATAACAATAAGAATGCAGAATTGTTCCAACAGTGTTATTCTTTTGCAAAGTAACCAAAAAATATTTACAAACTTCATGGTCCCACAAAAATTTAATAATTTTATTTATAGGTACGAGTAGATTGATAAAATATTTTGTAGGTATGTGTAAAGTAACAGCAGATCATTATTTTATTTAAAAAATTTTAATTACTAGATAAAAAAAAAAACATAAATTTACTACCTGCACTTTGCAATCGAACTGCTTTTTACCAAAAACTGTCAAACGAACTCCTAGCAGATATGTACTTATATAAGCTCCGCTTCAACTGAATACGCACAAACATTTTCAAAAATGCGTTTTACATTTTTTCAAAAGCAATAACGATAGGTGGTCACGAATTTGAAGTGGGCGAATCATTAAATTATCTTGGGTCAAAAGTATCGGTCGATAAAAACATAGAAGGGCGTCTGCTCAAAGCCAACATAATATAGCTTATCAAGACGCTTTAAATCCAAAAATATTGATCAGAGACTTGGGTGCTCAGTCAAAGATACCTTAACGTCTTACCCACTTTCGAGAGAAAAGTCTTACGGAGAATAGTTGGACCCATTTGTGAAGAAGGACAATTCCGGAGGAGGTATATCAACGAGTTATACGAAATATACCGCGAAGCTGATATAGCCACAAAGATAAAGCTTGGTAGGCTATGGTGGGCTGGGGACATAGCACGCATGAGCAAACAAGAGAGCTCCCGGAAAGTCCTTTAAGGCACGATTTATGGTAGAATAGCGGGAAAGACCATGCCTCTTCTGCAAGGATGGCGTAGACCAGGGCGTACGGAGCTTAAGGGTGTGCAACTGAATGGCATCGGCCAACAATCGTGAAAGATGGAGTAGCATGTTGAGCCAAGAGATGCTACTCCAGAAGTTCTGCCTAGAACACGCTAAAGTGATTGAGAAGACAAAATAAGAGATGTAGATTGTCTGTCGGAATACACACCAATAAGAAGTGAATCGCTTTGTTCCAAAAATTACTCATTATGCCATGGATGCCTGGAAGGGATGGACAGGACACTTGGAGGTTATTGTTGAATTGTGGACTACGCATGTAGTCTCAGAGTAGTGCAGTGGCCAATATCGTTATTGATCCACTGTGTTTTTTATAACTAACGGGCACTCAAGGGATTATTAATACCCTTAACATGTTTAAAGTTAAAACACAGTGCGAGCTTTAGGAAAATAGGGAAGGATTAAAGAGGAGATACCGATGCACATTGGTCTTAAAGTTTTGAATATCATAATGATAGGGAAAAACAGAGCTGGGTAAAGCATTCCACATTCTCGATGTGCGGTTAAACAAAGAATCTCTATACTTGATCGTACGTCCGAAATTGAACTCAAGGTTAAATTGATGTGCATTCGTAGAAGGACGAGTATTACGGCTGAAGTGTTTGAGGGGGGAATTCGACAAAACACTATTTATAAAAATATCGGTATAATAACGAAAGGCATGAAACCTTAGGGCTGTGTTCTAGTGACGTAATTGTTTCGGTTATAGTTCTATCGTCCATCATTTTCAAAGCTCTTTTTTGGATCCTGTCCAAAATACTTAAACTTGTTTTAGGGGCACCTGCTCAAATATGCGAGTCATATTCAAGTTTTGGAATAATGAAAGCTTTGTAAATAACAAACAGATCAGAAGGGGTGACAAATTTCTAAGCACCTAGCAGGATTTTTGGCAATATCGAATATGTGATCATTCCATAAGAGGTGATCTGTGATACACATGCCGAGTACTGAAAGTTGATTTGTTTTCTGGGTGCAAGTGCCGCTCATGGATAGCAGCATTGGAAGTGGGTTACACTTTAACGACAGAAGACAGAATTGAGTTTTTGAAGCATCAAATTCTACACGGTTTCTGATTCCCCATTGTACAATGCTGTCGAGATCAGAATTTAATGAGCTTATCATACGCTGCCGTTGAAATTCCACATCCGAAGGACAAGGATGGGAATCTAGAAACGAATATGAAAAGCTGAGGGTACTGTCGTCAGCGAAACAGTTTAATGGATAAGAAGTGGCAGACAAGAGATCGTTTATGAATATGAGGAATAGAGTCGGAGACAAAACGGAGCCCTCGGGAACACCAGCATTTATTTTATGAATTTCAGACTTTAAACCATCCAATACAACTTGTATTGAACTGTTAGAAAGGTAATTTCTAATCCAACGAAGAAGGGATTCGTCAATACCAAAAGCACGCATTTTCGATAAGAGAGCTTGGTGCCAAACTCTATCAAATGCCTTTAAAATATCAATTGCAATAATCTTTCTTTCTCCAAAACGATGTAAAGATTTGTTCCACTGTTCGGTGAGACAAACTACCAGTGCACCTATTGCTACGAAAGCCATACTGCCGGTCATTAACAAGCTTTCGTTCTTCGAGATATTTCTTAAGCTGATAAATAATCACTGTAAAGATTAATGGCTGTGTTAGTGTCCGATTGTTTTCTGAAGTAGTGGTACAATATGGAACAGGATATCAAGTGATGTAAAGAAAATAGTATAGTTGAACCCTTCGTCCGAAATTTGAGTGTCATTCTCACATTCTGGTATTGGTGTCCCATTAACAGACTTTAGTCATATAAATAGAATCAAAAAGAAAGTTTTCAAATGATAAGCAATAGACATATAAACTATTCAAAACAAAATAGGGCCCACAATGTTTTTGGAAAAAAATTAGTGTTTAAATTTTTGTTTTTGGTTATTATGCTTCAGTTAAGTATTAAATAATAGTGTACACACTTTTAACACTTTTAACACGGGCAAAAATTCTTTATTCAAGTTACACTGAAAAAAACATTTTTAGAGGAAAATTTACAAAAAATAAACTTTACATATCACTATTTTCTGTTATGATTTCTGGTTTATTTCTTTTCCTTAGTAGCATGTAGGGCCTCCTTTACTCTGTATGCACTGTATGTCTATCTTATACGCTTTCAATCATATGCCTTACATTTTGTTCGGGTATACGCTCCCAACAGGCTTTTAACTCGTTTATGAGCTCCTGTGCAGTGCTGACACTGCTGTGGCTTTCTTTGGTTCTTCTTTTTAACTGGTCCCATCAATGCTCGATCGGATTAAGGTCTGGGCTCTTTGTTGGCCATGTCGAAAGTGTAGTATTGGCGTCAGAAAGAGCTGCTTGCGTCATTGCGTGTTATGGGTCATATGCGGGCGACCAATGTCTTGAATAACAACAAACCCATCGCCAACTCTTTGTGAAAATGAGATCACAACAGGTCATATTACCGTTTTAATGTAACTGGCGGTGGTAATGGTGCCCTTATCCAAGATAATCAGCTCTGTTCTGCTTAGCAAACTTATTCCAGCCCATACGATATGACTCCCAAATCGATCACTTCCGTTAATGCACGAGTCGCTAAAACGTTTACCTGCCCTTCTCCACACTCGTACACGCTTATCATTACTCAAAAATTTGATTTTGCATTCGTCTGTTAAGAGTACAGACCTCCAGTTGTCCAAGGTTCAATTTAATTTCTCACGGGCGTACCTTAATCGCGCTGCCCGATGGGCCAGTATAAGTTTGGGCTGAATAGCACCCGCTGTGGAACGTTGAACATCTTAGTGGAGTCGATTGCGAATAGTTTGATCACTGACTTGAGTGCCAGTTATTCGAATGTAGGTACTAGTCTTCTTGCTGAGTTGTGGCCCGAATTCTTCTTGTTCCTAGTCTCTTTGCTACACTCCTGGACGTGTTCCCATACGTTTCGGATAGCTCACCGCGACACGCGCGCCGATTCGATTTGCAACAGCCCTTTGAGACACTCCTTGCTCCAGCATATTTACCGCTCTAATTGCGTTTTCAGTATCCAAATGGCGAATTAAACCGGGCATTGTAATCGCGTTTAATCACGAAGATATAAGAAACAACAATTAAATAAAGAAACACGCTATAATCAGACTGAGAAAACATATTCAATAATTTTTGCATTGATTGTTTTTTCGACCGATCGGCGTTTTTTTTGTTCCTATTCACTTGGAGGTAACGGTAAAATTGTTATTCAAAGCATCGATATGGAATCATAATCATGAAAACTTTTCAATAAAATGCTGAGCTTCGAAAATGTTCACCAATTAAGTATTTTTTAGGCAAAATACAAAATAAATCTTGGGTGGGCCCTATTTTGTTTTGAGCAGTTTATATATATAATAAGCAATATTTCATGCCTTTCATTATTTTATCACTACTTTTATAAACAATGTTCTAATGATACGACGTTGCTAGCTGCACTTTTCCATTCAAACATTTCCGCTACAAAAGTTACACTTCCAGGAATGTTCATCATTATTAATTTACCCTTGAGTTAAGTAAGTATAGCGATTTTTTTTTCAGTTCTACATCAAGAAAGAATGTGGATTGTTTCATACTTATATCTACATCTATATTTTCCACCTATTTAGATATTGGAAACTTCAAAACCAATTTGCCCTATTTTACTAAGGCTCGCACTATATGTTCAAGCGAAGTTAAAATGCCTTGGAGGAAATGTTGGTTAAATCTCTGAAATAACACAATTTTGCAGATGTTGCCATTCAACATTTCAACTCCTCCGGGTAGTGGAAATTCACAATATACCTATTTCCTCTTGTCATGGTGGTTGTACGTAAAATTATGTCAAGTGTTGGTGTAAGGAGTTTTTACATACATACATACATAGGTATACCTAGAATAAATGTGCAAATATTTTTTAAAGTTCAAAACAAATTAATTACTTAAACTTTTAGATCAATATCGAACAATACTCACGCCATATCCCCTCTAGGAGGAGCAGGAGTACATTTGAATAGAAAAGGGTGTTCAGTTCATGTACAGCAAAATCTATTAATTGAATTTCAAAAAATGTAATGTTTAAATTTGTAAAAGAATTTAATGAAAACAAAATTTACTTGTTAATAATAACACTGGTCGACAAAATTACGTTTATTTTTTTTTTGGTGCACAAATAAAACAATACTTTTTTAAGGATTAAGATGTCCTAAATTCGTAACGCCTTTAAATTCTGCCACATCAGGTTTTTAAAATATGGCATCCTAAAAATGCTAAAGACAACCAAAAACGGATTTTTTAAGGATAAGTTAAAACACAACCTGATGATTTTGCAAAATACGAATTTGTATTATACTATCGATACAGTAAATAAATACTATTTTTAAACGGACTCTTTGGATGCAGAATAAGCTCGTGCGACCCAGTCATGCATTTCATTTCTTTTAGATTTGCAGACCTTTAAAAGTGGCACAGATATTGAAAAATTAAAATTGTAACACGAAAGATTGACAACATTTTTGAGGGGCCCACGCCTGTTATCTTTTAAAAATTTTATCTTACAACTTTTTATGGATTTTTTAAACTTTTAAAATAAAATTGTGTTCGACATTCAGCAATTTTTATAAAAAACAGTCAGTTGCTTCCATAAAAATTAAAATCTACAAAAAATACGCAAAATTGGTAAAAATTGATGTTCGATTCTAGATATCTCGTGAATAAAAGAAGGTATTGACTTCAAATTATTTATCTTACACAAAATATTGCTATGAACATTTTGTTAAAGTTATAAGCAAGACAAATCGACAGACGGGAAGGGAATTTATCAGTGTGTTCTTATTCCACTAGCTTAAAATTGTTATTTATGTTTATTTATTTTAAAAATTAAGTTCTTTGTCTGTACTATAAAACAACTTTTGAATAGAATGAGACCTGCGTTAAACTCGTTATTTCTGATTTTTTGGTTTATTTGGCTTTATTGATAATCTAAAAATCCACGAAAATTTGGGACTACTTTTCATTTATTGATATTTTTTAGTTTGAAAGAGAATTTTTGTTTAATACAACTATATTCTACGATTTGAATGCGAATAAATTAACTATAATTTTAGCCTAAAGTTGTGTCTTTAGATGAAACGGTTTTCAGAATATAGTTGTTCGAAATTAGATAAAATACGTTATTTTACAACAAATCGACGAATTAATACCAGAATAACAAAAATAGACAATTTGCCATAAAGTTTACCATAACTCTGGAGTAAGAAGATTGGGCCAACAGAAAAAAGAAAATAGTGTAGGATGGGGGTCTATAACCCCCTGTTAGACGAAAGAGTCTAATGTCTCCAGTACATGATCAATTTTTAAGTTATTGCGTACTATTTTTTCAGTATTCAATTGTCAATTGTCAATTATTAATTAAACACCAAATCTAAAAATATATTCCAGCTTTTGAGAAAATTGGAAACAATTCATCTATAAATGGTGATTTTTTAGCTATTATCTTTTTGACAACACTGGTTTAAACAGCTGACGCACGTTTCGTGTTTTGTTTCACTGTCAAACATCTTCAGCTTGAATCGTCTTACAAACGAACAACGCTTGCAAATTATTGAATTTTATTATCAAAATGCGTGCTCTGTTAAGAAAGTTCATAGCGCGCTTCTTCCATTTTATGGTTAGTTTAATCAACCCACTGAAGCGGCTATTCGGGCTATTATGACTAAATTTCGCACCAAATTTACATTGTAGGACATTAAACCACCAACACGCTTACGTAGAGTGCGAACTGAAGAAAATTTCGCAGCTGTATCAGCCTGTGTTACTGATGACCATCAATTATCGATTCGTCGCCGTTAGCAGCAATTGGGTCTCTGTTACTAAACAACGTGGAAATTTTTGCGGAAGGATTTAGGTGTGATGCCTTTCAAAATACAGCTGGTGCAAGAATTGAAGCCGAACGACCTACTGCAACGTAAAATTTTTGGTAAATGTTTTCTTGGAAAGTTGGCCGAAGATCCACTTTTTTACCGAAAAATTGTGTTCAGCGACGAAGCTCATTTTCAGAATTGTCGATTTTGGAGTGAATATCAGCCAGAAGCATTGCAAGAGCTACCAATGCATACAGAAAAAATCGCAGTTTGATGCGGTTTATGGTGAGCTGGTGGAATCATTGGACCGTACTTCTTCAAAGATGATGCGAATCGTAACGGAACTGTGAATGGTGAGCGCTACCGTGAGATGATATCCAATTTTTTTTTTGCCCAAAATGCAAGAGCTTGACTTGCATGACATGTGATTTCAACAAGACTGTGCCACATGCCACACAGCACGCAACAATGGACTTATTGAGAGGAGAGTTCGGTGAACATTTTATTTCACGTTCGGGACCGGTCAAATGGCCGCCTAGATCGTGCGATTTAACGCCTTTAGACTATTTTTTGTGGGGCTATGTTAAAGCTCATGTCTATACAGACAAACCCGCTTCAATTGACGCATTGGATTGGAAGACAACATTGAAGCATTTATTCGTGAGATACCGGCCGAAATGTTAGAAAGCGTATGCCAAAATTGGACTAAGCTGATGGACCATTTGAAGCGCAGTCAAGGTTAACATTTGAATGAAATAATCTTCAAACAAATTATATGGTACAATCGATTAAAGTAAAGATTTCATGAATTTTTCTGAATTTTATGTGTTTTTTTTTGAAAAACTTTCCATAAGCTTTTAAAAAATCACCCTTTACTGCACTTCTTATAAGTCAAGAATTCCGTTTCCGTAAATCCCGTTGATCCAATGTTTGTATAGTTGTTTATAACGTTGGTTTTATAAATAATCCAGGGGTGAAATCGGCTAAGGCGATAATTGACTACCATATTTTTGATAAGATTAGATTAGATTAGATAAATTTCTTTATTACAATATATAAGTTTTACATTCTATTAAAACTAAGAACATAAGGACATGGCTAAGCTGCCGTCTGCCTGATAGACATTTTTTAAACTAAAATACATATGTATGTATAAGTAAAATATAAAAGTTTTTAAATCTTCAATACACAGTTTTTTACATTTTTTATTTATTTTATCAACTTATTCAACTTTTAAAGAGAAAATTGTTAAAGAAAAAGCGATCTTAAAAAAGGAGTAGTTTTTGTTTAAAATACAATTAGTTTATAGCAGATCATAGTAATGATAGATGATGTTGAGATACATTAGCAATTTTAATGACTTGGAACATACCTAAATATCTACTATTCAATTTTCACGTGATTTGAAACACAAATATTTGAAAGACATAAAGTTTTTTATGCAATTTTAATGATTTGCAACATAAATACTATACAATTTTTTCGTGATTTGAAACACAAATATTTGATGGATCCATTTTATGCAATTTTAATGATTTGAAACATAAATACTAGGTATACAATTTCCACGTGATTTGAAACACAAATTTTTCTTATATTATTTCTTAAGGTTCAAAAACTATTGCGATATGACAACGCATGTTAACAAAATTTAAAGAGATTTACCCAACCAATTGATCCGTTGAGAATATCAATAAGCTCGTTCAAAGTAAAAAAACTGGCTTGGAAATATAATCGCCTTATTTCTTGCAATATTGGGCAAATTGCTATAATATGGTGAGTACCTTCAAGTTCTCTTAAATTGCAGAGAGTGCAGATTTGTGATAAATCGGCTCTATAAGGCACAAAGTTTAGATTGAGTATTTCGACTCTAGCCCTAAAGATGATACCGATAGCTTCTGCAGTCAGTTCCTTGCAAAAATAACTTATATCAGATGGCAATTGGTGGTTCAGGTGCCTGTAAATGTTTCTACTTTCTGAAGAGGATGCCCTTTCTAGATATTGTAAATATATCGCATTATCAATTTTAGCAATCAGGTCATCAAGTAAATTCTGCCATTCAATAACGTTATTTTCAGTTAAAGGAAGCGTTACATTTTGTGCCTCAGCAAGATGGTTCCATTTTTTGAAAGGTGTTGCGTTTCTTCGAAGTTGCCTTAACAGAATTGACTTATGTAGTCCGTTTTCTCTTTTGACTACTGTAGTGAGATAATTGGCATGCGATTTAAGATTTTGGATGTAAATCGGTGCTAAACCTGACTCCACATGTAAAGCATACGTTGGTGTTGCGTTAGGTAATCGGAATAGTCGTTTGAAAAAGAACCTCTGGATACTTTCGAATTCCTCATGTTGTGCGTACCCAAATGCTTGCACCCCATAACACATACAAGTATTAACTGTTGCTTTGAACATTTTTTGATGATCAAATTTGAGTATCACATTCATTCCGTCTGGGTAAGATGATTCAACTCAATTCAATTCGATTGAACAATTTCAGAATATAATTGTCACAATTTATTGTTGCTATGGTGAAATTTTAACATGATTCCTATGAAATATCTAAATAAAAGTATTAAATTGTCTGTGTTTTAGCAAAATTCTTAGTTTTCTTGTGTTTTTTCCAATGTTTTAAGGTTTGTCCGTCACAAGAATGTGTTTTTGTACCTAAAAAAGGTAACTGAAAAAATTTTCCATTCGTCTTTTGTAAGCGTCTAGTATGTCTACTCAGAAACGACATATTTGTAGGAAAATGATTATCACAATTTTGTTGTAACAGATTTTTAGGTATCAATTTGACTATCACCTTACATAGATCAAATTCGATTATGACTGTCCTTTATCAACAATCTGAACGCAACATGTTAAAAAATCGACAAAACCGTGCACTCTATGATTTCAAGCTAAATGTTCATAACAGAAGTATACAAAATTTATATAAATAATATTTTTATAATTTTGAAGACATTTTCTGAGAACGGTCCAAAACGTGGAGCAAAGTAACCCTGGTTTACAGTATTACTTGATCTGTTGAAACAAAATCTAAAACAAATCCTTAATATATATATATAATATACATACATTTACATCCAAAATCACAGATTAATTAACACACCAACGAACGGACACTCAGTGACTATACGTGACGGACCGAACAATAAAGCTATACGAAAATCCTCTTTTATTTTTAACTTCCCCATATAATCGTATAATAGTTAAATTTTTTTTATTTTAAACCCTCCAACATATTTTACTTTACCGATACCTCAATCTCCCCCCCCCCCCCCCCAAATCCCACCAAACCAAACCAGAACCAACACTGTATACAATTTAATTTACCAAAATATAAGGGGTTTAAAATTTCCTAGATTCTCTATACCTGTGTTATTCAAAATTAAGTATTCTCGGGGCTTAGGGGAACTTTTACCCAGCATCCATTAAATATTTTCTGTTTTTTGTTTTTGTTTAAATGTCTCCGCCAAACTCACCGAAATCCAATTTCCATGATGGGAAATTGGCTGGGTCCTTTTTGGTTCTACATACATCAAACAGGTAGGTATAGTATAGATACTCAAAAAATAGAAAACATACATAACTTCACATATAAATGTGGCAATTTGTTTTATTTTTGTTTTTACTTTATGACTGATGGTTACTTTGCATGTTGACTTTTTTTCAAGCATATGTATGAATGTAGAATAAGGATACATAGATACTCACCACGTACATAAAATAGAAAAATAAATTTCAAAATATGTTAAATAAAATAAAAACAAAACAACAAAAATAAAAATAAAAGTTTGTGAAAACCATTCACTTGTTGTGTTGAATTCACTCTATAAGGACGAACATAACACCAACACAATCTCACTTTGTCTATAGTACCTAACTACCTACATACATACATACATATTTATAGATAAAACGAAATAAAAAACGATTTTCGACAAACGACAAACGAAAAACGAAAAATAAGTTCACAGCATGGCTTGGCTTTAAAGCAATAATGTATCTATGATAGGAGCAATACAGCGAGCGGGCAAATAAAATGCTTGTTGATACACATATTCAAATAGCATGACCCCCTTTATTTCTCCCACGAGGACTCTCGACTCTCGAGACAGACAGACGCAACGGCAAGGATATTGAACACGTCATCATCATCATCATCATAATCATCATCATCTCTATATCATGGTTATGAAGGCCTACAACACCGAAAAAACAAAAATAAATTACTCTCTCGTCTGGTCCTCTTTAAAACTTCCACTTTATATAAATATACATACATATATACATAGCTATATTGCTTAGAGCGAGCAACAGGGTGAGCAGCAGGTGTTGCAATCATCAGATCATAGTATATGTACTTATATAGGGCGATACGACTTCGAAAACGAGCACATTTAGTCCTTTCGATTCAAGGTTGACTGATAACACAACATAATATTATTTTCGAACTTAGTTAGTCTCCTTCTTCTACACTTCCACTGACACTTCCACCTCCATTTCGATTTCTACACTCACTCCCACTCTTCAACTTTCCTCCTGGTGAGAACAAAAGGCCTGACCACCACATGTTGCGTTGCGTTGCGCGTGCGAGAGTAATCCTTACTATCGGAGTCAATATTATAAAACTCCCTGCACTGCCTTGCCTCTGTGCTGAGCTCTGACTCTGAAACTGATGACTAGGACTATACAGCTAGGTATAGGGCTACAGCTCTAAAGGATGAGAATTTGACAGAGCAGAAACAGAATTTTCGAAAGAGAGTCGCTTCTGTAGAGATGATATATATAAGAAAATCCGAAGGCGCGCTGTTTCAGTCATCCCCGGCCATCGTTCGCAATTCAATTTCCTGGATAAATTAAACGAAACAGAACAAGAAAAATAAAATAGTCTCAAACAAAGTGTTCTTGAAATAGTTACAACAGAAAAAAACACAAACTCTTAGAAAATATGTTTTATATCAAAATTTTTAACTTAAAAATTGTTAACAACAAATTTATTATATAGATTTTAATAAAAATGAACTTGGCTAAAATATACTGTTGCTCCTTTCGCCTTCTCCAAAGTTGTGTGTTTAAATCATTTACATATAAAATACAATAAATTATTAGATTAAATTGTTTACCTGTTGAATTAAGAATTTATTATAAAACAAAAATAATAATGTTAATGTTAATGTTAAATATATTTATATTCATATAACAACACAAAACAAAAATTTAAAATTTTGAATTAAAAATAAAAAATTGTGCTGATTTTAAAGTGAAAATTAAAAAAAAAATTAAAAATCAATTAAAAATAAAACAGATTTTTTGATTGGTGCTAAATATACTTATATTAATTATAAATAAAAATTACGGCTCAGAATGTAAGTAACAGTTGAAATTATGTTAAATTAAAGGACAAACAATAAAAAAAAGAAAGAAGAACTTGATAAGTGGGAGTTTTATAATGTGTTGGTTCTTATAACGTTATGTGAAAAGCCTGTTTGCAGATTTCCTGGATTAATATATAAATAGACGTAGCCTCGAAATGAAATATTTTGTATTCATACAACTCAACCCTCTGTCTTCCCACCTACCAACCTACCCCTGCTTTCTTTCTTTCTTTCTTTCTTTGTTTCCTCCCCCTCCCTCACCCCTTTGTCCCCTTCCCGCTGATCCTGCAATTTGTTGTGCAGCAGATTTGCCTCAAGAGTAATTCATCTTAAACCAAAGAGTTTGAACTTTGGTATTCTCGCTTCTCCTTACAATTATTTAACAATGTAGTACCTACAGAGCTATGCTGGGGGGGTTTGGGGGTAGATAAATTAAAAGGATTTAAAGTATACCTTATGAGTTTATAGCATACCTTTTGGATTTAAAAAGAAATTAGAAATCATAATAATTATTTCAAGTATTAAATTACAAGGATACCTAAGATGGGATGTGATGTGCTATACTACTTGAATTGGGTGTTAAGAAGCTGTTTGTGGGGGTGGTGGTGAAAAGTCCGCCAAGTAGCTAAATGTGTTGTGCAGGATGAATGATATTGTATTGTGTATATTTTTGTGTTTGGGCTTTTTGTTTGTCTGTTGTTTTGTGTTCTTTGTACTTTCGTTTATCAAATTAATCAAAAGAAATCTTCTCTTTTTTCCAAAGAACTTCTTATAATATTCATTAAAAGTTTGTATTTATTTTCTATATTTATGCGAAGAGGTTTGTATGTATATTTAACTTTAGCAAATAGGCAAATAATAATAGAGATGGTGTGTTAAGTGGATGGATATCTTCTGGGTGTTGTATACGTATGTTTCTAGGTATAGTTGCTCTGAAAGCTATAGAATACCACACATATTTCTGTAATCATCATTTGAATCAATTTATTATTATTTGTGTATAGATATAGAGCCTAAAAGTTGTATCCCCTTGTCAAAAAAAAAAAAAAAAAAACAGCTTTGTTTTGCTAGTCTCAAAAGTTTACTTACTTTGGAAGAGGTATTTATTTATGTGATACAAACAATAAAAGCATGTTTGGGCTATATGCTTTGTATATATAGGCAAAATAAATAATTGAATTGCTTTCTTGATGATAGGGACATTGAATTGAGGTCAGAGTTTTCTTTTGCGGTTCTGTGGGCTAGAAGCCTAGGAAAAAGAGGTTGGGATGCGACCCACACTGATAACTTTCCAACTTTCCATCCCGTCTGTCGATTTGTCTTGCTTAAAAGTTTGTCTATATGTATCAATTTTTACCAAATTTGGGTACTATTTTTTGTAGATTTTATTTTTTTTATGAAAAAAAGGACTGTTGGATTTTTATAAAAAAATTACTGAATATCGAAAACAATATTTTCTGTGAAATAAAATAAGTTTGAAGTCAATATTTTTAATTTTTGAAAAGCTATTTGAGTCGAAAGTAAATTTTTACCAAGTTTTAGTATTGTTTTTTTAGGTTTTTATTTTTTAGAAAAAAAAACTGTCAATTCGATTTTTCTCAAAATTTTACCGGATGTTAAAAACGTTATTTTTCTTTGCACAAAATTGTTTCGGTGATAAAATCATTTTGTATTCGTAAAATTTTCGAGGTGACAAATTTTTGTTTTCAGTTTTTTTTGATTTATAAAAAAAAACCATTAATTGGATTTTTTTTCAAAAAATATACTTGTTTGGTATCACGTTACAATATATTATATAAAATTTAATTCAAGTCTCTAGCGTTTTTGGTTCGTAAAATATTTAGGGTTAACCAAAATGTTCACCTTTTTTTTAAACTGCTATGGTAAAAAAACCACACACACAATTTTCTTGAGAGCCCCTTCTGAATCTTTCTGCTTTCTTATCTGTATTACAAAATTTATTTGAAGTCGATATCTCTTCTGGTTCTTGAGCTATGGACGACGAAAAAATCGTCGCGAAGGTACGGACGTACGAACGTACGTACGTACGCACGCACATAGACATCTTTCTAAAAATCTTTTATTTCGACTCTAGGGACCTTGAAACGTCGAGAAATGTCAAAATTTTTAATTTGACAAATCGGACCCATTACAATAACTTCCTATGGGAAGTTAATAATGTGTGTATAGTTTTAGATAGATAGAAGAAAAAAGTTGTCATATTAACAATCGTTAATAGTCAACTTGAATTTTGCCCAAATTTTCGCATTGACTACCAAAACAGTCAATATGACAAACTTATTTTAAAAAATTGATTACTGGATAGTCACTAGAACAATTTTCGATTGTCAATTTTGGGTAGTCAATATGACAACAAAAGTAGTCAATAGAACAATTTCGGTAGTCAATATGACAATTTGGTTGTCATATTGACTACCACAATTGACTATCGAGAATTGTTATATTGACTATCGGGTAGTCAAATTAGATTACGGTTTTCAGCAAAAATTGTCATGTTGACTACCGCAATTGTCCTATTGACTACCCCAGTTGGCATATTGACTACTACAATTGTCATATTAACTACCAAAGTTGTCATATTGATTACCGCAGTTGTCATATTGACTACCGCAGTTGTCGTATTGACTACCACAGTTGTCGTATTGACTACCGAAGTTGTCGTATTGACTACCGAAGTTGTCGTATTGACTACCGCAGTTGCCATATTAACTACCACAGTTGTCATATAGATTACCACAGTTGTCATATTGACTACCGCAGTTGTCACATTGACTACTACAGTTGTCATATTGACTACCAAATTGTAAAAAAATTTCGGATACCAAAATTGGCAACAGAAAATTGTTCTATTGACTATCGCGGTTATCGGGTGAAAATTGACTACTAAATAGTCAAATTGACTACTAAATAGTCATATTGACTACCAAAATAGTCAATAGGATGACTTTTTTCGTTCTGTGCGTGTTAGCATTTTTTGAAACTTTTTGCATTTCAGGGTCGCTTTTCTTTGTTTAAGAAACCTGTTCGAAAAATTTCATTAAAACAACAAATTAACAAAATTCTGATAGGTTATGACTTGAAACTTTACCACATAAAGTTTGGCCATTACTTACGGGACATCTTGTATGGATATTTTATGTATGTTTGAATACACATATTCTTCCTTTTTCTGTTATCTTTAAGTAAATTGATCAATAAACATTCAAATACTGTAAACCGCAACAATATGATTTCTTGATTACATATTTGACATTTCCACTCTCAACCTTAAAGAGAACATTTTTGTTGGAAAATATATAATTTTCTGTTATAAATTCCGAACAATAAAAAAACAGAAAAATAAGGAAGTTTAAGCATCATCGAAATATTCACAAAAAAAGCGACCTTTCTGCCCACTCTCCTGTCTAAAGCTCACGGTCTCTACGGTTGAAAAATCATAGTGTATTATTCACCTGAGGGTCACACAAACCACTTAACAATAAACGAGACGACATGCTTATTAAAATATATTGTAATATTTTTCGGTCTTTTCAATTTACAAACTTGAATATTAAAAATATTTAAATTTGTTTGTTTCCTTTTTTATGCATTTGTGAAAGTTAAGAGATATTCGGATGGTATTAGGCCGGAAGGCATTTGATATTTTCAGTTTTTGTGTCTCATATCAGAAGACTGTATGTATTACTACATGTACAAACAACAAATTTACAAAACGCTTTTCCAAATATATTAAGAACAAAGTGAAAAGTACCGCTTGTTTTCCTTAACGTCTTCCTAACTTAGACCTGCGTTAGGTATACGAGTATGTTCAGTTCATAAAGTCAGATTGGCGGTCGAACAAACGCAGATAATTTGCAGAAGTCATAAATGTCATCAGCGTCAGTGCATCCATATTTTTTTGATTACAAAAAGCGCGACAGATAAAACTAAAATATTTTAGTGTGAATATTTTTTTATAAAAACCTAATTCTTTAATAAATTTCCTGTTTACAGTTGAATTTATCTTTTTAAAGGGAAGAAGAAGCTGCGCCGCGGAGTGGAATGTGGTTAAAAAAACTTTTAATGGAAAAAGGAATTCTCATGAAATAGAATTTAATCCTTGAGAACAGGATAAAAATCACTGTGGAGGAGAGTACTCTTTGAAATTAAGAAAGTTGATCCATTTTCTTCTTTTGATGTCTTGGAATCTTGGATATCAAACAAAAAAATCTCTTACGGCCATTTCTGATTTTCGTTTGACATTCATGAACATTCAGTGACTATTTAGGGGCCAGTTATAGCTATCATTGGTTTTCATCATTGAACATTTTCGAGTTTTAAATACGATTAAGAAACTTAAATTGGTTATGTTGGTTTCAAAATGAAGTTAATGGTTAATAAAATGTTTGTTAATAAAAAATGTCTTTTAAAATAAATTAGGTGGCGCAACTGTCCGTTGAAAACTAGGGCCTAGTGACTTACAACTCTCAACCATTCCTGTGCGCGAGTAATGTTGCCAGGATGGAGGGTTTACAGTTTTAAGCTAATTTAAAAAGCACTTTTCATGACAGGAATTACTCTTGGAGGAATTTTTAAATTCCTCGCAAGAGGCAGTACCCGTGAAAAAAACTTTAGATGGCACAGGCAGGTATTGAACCCAAGCCCTCTGGCATGACAGTCCTACGCACCATCCATCATCCACCATCACGCCACGGGTATGACAGTACGAACTTTTTTTAGGTTTTTTTAAATTTTTCAAAGATGGAATCGTTTTCAATGAGCAGTTGATTTCTAATTTCACAATTCGTAACAAAATCGGTTCACTGAATCCGTTCCATTATGAGTGCGTTCCCACCTGCCAGTTTAACTTTCAATTATCAACCTTAACCTCAAATGCTTATCAGAAAATGCTTGATTCCAATGAAGACATTTTTTTACAATGACACATTTTCAATGATAGATAGCTGTAACCAACCTGTCAAAACAAATTTCAATGATTGGTTATAGTTTACATTGAAAATGTCTGTCATTGGACGTCAGAGTTGATCATTGGAATAACTGACAGGTGGGAATAAAAAGAGAAAAAAGGCTTTAAATCAACAACTAGCTGTTCATTAAAAACGATTTGATCATAGAAAAACTAAAAAGGAACTAAAATACAATTTTTGAGTTAAATAATGTATTTTTTTTTAAGTGGAAGCGATCTACAACAACTCAACATTTGACTCTCTTACTCAATTTTAAAACTCTTAAAAAATCAGTAAAATTAAAACAGGAGAGATCTTAAATGATTTATTGATGAGTGTTTATAGCAATCAGTAAATTTACGTCATTAAATTAGATGTATTTCATAACCAGGAACTTTGCATCAAGAGCGGATCCAGACTTGTAATCAGGGGGGGGGGTCACACGTTTAACCAATAGACGAGTTGTTACTCACCGCTAAAAAATGTTCTTTAATGTTCTGTAAAGGAGGCTAATAAAATGTAAACAACATACTCTATACTTTAGTTATTGAATTAATTTAGAACACTGTTGCCCAGCAGGGAATAGTTAAACTATTTAATTGGTCGACTCTCTACATTTGAAAGCATTCCAAGATTTCAACAGTTTTCTAAATATGCCATATTTAAGAGCAAAACACAATAATTTAGAGGGTTTTTGTTGCTTTCACGCAGAAATGTAAAAAATTGTTTTGAAACTTAGCTTTTTACCAAAAAGTATTATTCTTTTCTGTTGCCACTTCTATTAACGCGAAAAACGCTACAAAAATTCAAAAAAAAATCCAGAAAATGAGAAAGAATCTGATATATCAAAAATGTTCTGGCTTTTTTTAGCGTAGTTTTTTCGGACTCAATTTTCGGAATCTTTTACTACTATCGCTATCGGTCTGCTTACTCGTAGATTGGAGCTGATGTTTGGTTCTTGAATTTAATTAAATAGGTGCATTTAAGTACATAATTTCTCTGAATATAAAATAAAAACAAATTAATGTAAAGAAATAAGTTGGGAAGAAACTTTTGTGTGGCACTCACAAATTACACGTTTCACTTCAAATCTCAAGAGATTCAAAGCTTTTATATCAGAAGATATAAACCTGTCATTATGTTTTTCAATCAGCCATTAGTGTAACAAAAGTGTCACTTTTGCTGTTTTTGGGACATTAATATTTTTGAAATTCGTGTTTAAATCTCAGTTGTAGAACATCTAAAGGAAATTCACCTAGTAGATTTCTTTAATTTTTTAAGATCTTAAGAGTTTTATTCAACAGAAAATCAATTGAAAGAAATATAACGCACGACTGCGTCGCTAGAAGTTGCTAATTTCTTCAAAAAGGTCTGTTTAAAAATATTTCCTACATTTTAAGATTTAAAAATGTACTTGCAAAATAAGTTTTTCTCAAAAATTTAAATGCCATTTTATTTCTCAAAATTCGAAAATCATTCTGGTTTTCTTAAATTAATTTTTATATACATTTTTTAAATTTTGTCTTTAAAATATTTTTGGTAGGTATGCAGTTATTTAGTGCTTATAAATATACATTTTACATTTAAATTTCCTTAAAAAAAGTTCCCCCTTTCTGAGGTATCAAGTTTTGTAAAAAAATAATGACATTTTTGATCATCAAAAATCATCATTAATTAATCGACAAGAGCTTGCACCGAAAAAGAAGATTATTGAAATCGATCAATTAGTTCTTGAAAGAACTTTAAAACAAAATAACGGTTTTATAAGGGGTACCCTTCTGGAGCAATACCAAAATATGTTTTTCTTGTAGAAAAAAGCCGAATTAGGAAAAAAAAGAATAAGAGAAAGTTTTAAAAAAATCTATCGGTTCATTTTTGAAAAATTCGAGCTGCTGTTATTTTCGTACTAAAAAATGGAAAAAAACGAAAGAAAAGAAAACCTTAATTTCAATCGGCACAATGATTTAGGCTGTAAAGACCAGGACGGACAGACAGACGGACGGAATCGGGGGGACCCACTTTTTTCGACTTTTCTACCATCTTTATGTCTTGTTTGATTCAAATTTTTTTACGAAAGAAATACTTGTCACATATGTTGTTCCTATATGTCGCAAGTAAAAATCACTTCAATGTTAACTATTTATGTACATCAACAAAATAAGATGGAATTGAAGGCTAGTTTCAGGAATTTAAAGGCAACCTAATATAAAATTGACGATATCTTATTCAAGGTTTCTTCTTAAAAACCTGAATATTTGCTCTTTTTCTTAGAAACAAATTTTATGAAAATAATTTAAAGCAAACTTTAGTTGTTTTTGACAGCAAACCACTTTTTGGTGAATGTCGTTAAATTACCAAAAAAACTTTAGATGAAATCTTTACTCATACAACTTTATGTACTTTCAACTGTATAAGCTTTATGGCTCATATTGGTCAAAATTTTATGAATGTGTGCTAAGTTTTTGGAATAGGACTGAATTTCCGATTCATATTATGTTCTTGGTTCAGTTCTCAGTTGAAAGTGGTACTTTTGGCAACAAAGTTTTAGGAAGTAAAATACAAATTTTGTTTTCATATAAAAAAAATAAAAAATTCAAAATATAATGGGGGTCACATCCATTAACTCAATACGATTAGTTTTGAATTGAAGGGAATTCCTACAAAAATACAAACAAAATATCTCCCAGGGGGGTCATGACCCCTACGAACCCCCCCCCCCCCTGGATCCGCCCTTGCTTTGCATCTCCTTTTTTGCTGTTGATTTCATAGGTAATTTGTATACTGTTGACATTTGGACAGCTACAAATTGGAACGCCATCAATAAAACGAAATGGAATTTTGTTGTCATCTTGCAGTTAGCTATTCTGTAAAAACTAAATTTCATCATTAAAATTTTTAAAATATATCTCCAAAAGAAAATTCAGCATTAAATGTGTCGTTTCTTTAAAAAAATATATATAAAGTCTTCTTAGTCTATTGTATTCTAAGATAGCACTTTGTTGGGCTTTAGCTGGAAATGTTTCTTGTAAATGATAACATACACATGCAAAGTGGGCGGGTAGCACATCCTCTGCGGGTATATTCTCAGATGTTTTAATACACACCAATTCCAATTCCAATCTTGTGGTACCCGTGGCATGATGGTTAGTGCGTTGGACTGTCATGCGAGAGGTCTTCACGGGTACTGCCTCTTGCAAGGAATTGACAAATTCTCCAAGGGTAACTCTTGTCATGAAAAAGTGCTTTCTCTCAAATTAGCTGTTCGGATTCGGCATATAAACTGTAGGTCCCCTCCATCCCTGCAATTACTCGCACGCAGGAATGGTTGAGAGCTGTAAGTCACTAGGCCCCGGTTTTCTACGGACTGTTGCGCCACCTAATTTATTTATTTTAATCACTTCCACTCTGTTAAATTTTATCATTCTACAACAATCAGAAGTTGTTCATACCAAATACAAGAAAATAAACTGATACCACGCCCCTTTGGTTTGCACATCGACCCCTTTGACTCTGCCTAATTTAATTGTTTTACAACGCTTAGAAGTGTTAATTTTAACTCATTCTTAGTTTATATTACGCCCCTGAGTGCATAATTTGTGTGTCTAGATTATTTTTTCTGTTTGCATATGCAAACCTATCACTCTACTGAATTTCTTATTCTGCAACACATAGAAGTGGTATTTTTAACTAATGCCCTATATATTTTTGTGGATAGACACCACGCCTCCTAAATAGAAATTCACAGTTTTTTTAATTTTTTCCTTGCTTTGCAAAACAAGTCCTAAATTTCAATATTCTAAAAGGAAGAAAAGTGCTTCATAATTTTGATGATCGGTCAGTCAGTTACAATTTTTTTCGCAGAAACTTTTGCTACGGAGCTGAAATTTGGTAAGGTGCATATTATCGACTATTTTAGTAAGTGTTGCAAATTTGAAGTTCTTGCCTTGATTGGTTTTTTAGTTAGAGTGGGGTCATAACCCGGCTGGTATTGTTCGTCAAAACGATTATCATTAACGATATCGTCAATAATTTGCTTCACGTAACTTTGACACTATCGTCTCGTCTATCGTTTTCAGTATAAGATAACTGAAATGTCAAAACGAACTCAACGAAAGATAATGCTTGTTCGATAACTTGAAAACGCTATCGCTAACGCAGAACTTGACTGGGCTATTTTTTGTAATTAGTCTCTAAAACATAATAGTTTGTATATCAATGATAACAAATAAATGCTCCTACTTTATGTTTTGCACAACTTATTACACACCTTTATGACTTTCCACTGAGCTGTTAAGTTAGTATTACCAGGGATTAATTTTAAAAACAAGTTTGACATGATTTTCAACAATTAATCAAGTTATTAGTTTCATGAAATTTTAAAGAAGTATATAGTGCTTTATGGATAACAGATTTGAAAAATTATAATAAAGTTTGATTTTCAATTTAACTAAATTAATGGTTCTCATATTAGTAACTTTAATGTAATTTTAAATACATTTCATTTTTAATCTTGCTTAAATTAAAATGCTCATTATTTTACTCCACCCATTTAAATTTTTATTAAGTTTCCAAGTCTTTTTTCACATAAGGTCTTTACGTTTACTGAAATGATTTGGAATCTTGAATATGAAATAACATACCTAAATACGGTAAATGCTTGTATGTATGTTTAGTTTTGAATTAAGGATGAATTAATATGCTTGGAAATTTAGTCAACGTATAAATAAACATAGATTTGTAAAAAAAAAAAGAAACTGGCTTTTTAACCTGTATAATTTGTGTAAGCTTTTAAAAACTAGCTTAGTTCAAATTTTTAAGTACTTTATTAGCAGATGTGTGGCACACTTCAATTAGTCAAAAAAAAAAGTAACTAAAAAATGCATGACTTTGATGTAAAAGCTTTGCTGAGTCTCCATAATTATGTCTTAGACATTATATGTATATGTTTTTAGGTGGAGCCTAATCCGTACAATCCGTTGAATGCAGAGTGAAAACGGAACAATGAGACGCGGGTATGAATGAAACGCATCCCTACTGCGAGTGTATACTATAAGTTGATAAATATTGAAATTCGGCCTTTTTAAGGGGCTAGCTATAGCTATCATTGGTTTTCATCATTGAAACCAATCATTGAAACTTTTTTGACAGGTTGGTTATAGCTTTCATTGGAAATTTCTGTCACTGAACACAAATTTTCTGATTGGAATCAAGCATTTGAGGAGGGGACCGGTTATAGCTATCAGTAAAATCCATCAGTGAAATGTTTGTCTTTAGTTTTTAAACATGTTACAGATTTATTTCTAGCAAAAGATTGAAGCAATAAGAAGAATCCTATATTCAAGTTCATATTTTAAAAAGAAACAATGCATTTAAAGTTTTATTTAATTTATAAATCCATTTTAATTTTTTTAATGATGAAATTTCATTTTACTGAACAGCTGACTACCAAAAGCCAAAAAAATTCCATTTCGTTTTACTGCTGGTGTTCCAATTTTTTACTGTTCCGATCACATCATTAAAAATTTTACTGATGAAAGCAACAGTAAAAAAATTGTCTGAAGCCCGAAGCTTCAAAGTGACATTTAATTTAATGACGCAAATTTACTGATTGCTATAAACGCTCATCAGTAAAACATTTCAGATTCCTCCTGTTTCAAATTGTACTGATGGATTTTACTGATAGCTATAACCGGCCCTTAATAGTTGATCATTGAAAGTAAAACGGATAGGTGGGAATACAAAGAAAATGGAACGCTTTCTGTGGAACAATTATGTTTTGAAATGTGAAATCAAAACAATTTCATTATTGAAAAATTAAAAATAAACTAAGGGGCCGGTTATAGCTATCAGTAAAATCCATAAGTAAAATTTGAAACAGGAGGAATCTGAAATGTTTTACTGATGAGCGTTTATAGCAATCAGTAAATTTACGTCATTAAATTAAATGCCACTTTGAAATTTCTATTTGAAGAGTTTGTTTTTTACTGTTGCTTTCATCAGTAAAATTTTTAATAATGTGATCGGAACAGTACAGAATTGGAACACCAAAAGTAAAACTAAATGGAATTTTTTTTGCTTTTAGCAGTCAGCTGTTCAGTAAAATGAAATTTCATCATTAAAAAAATTAAAATAGATTTATAAATAAAAAAAAAAACTTTAAATGCATTGTTTCTTTTTGAAAAAAATGCTTGAATATAGGATTCATATTATTGCATCAATCTTTTGCTCGAAATAAATCTGTAACATGTTCAAAAACTAAAAACAAAATTTCTACTGATGGATTTTACTGATAGCTATAACCGGCCCCTAAATGAAAGTTCTGAGTTGTATAAAGTCTCTTCTTTAGTAAAACAAAGTCTATAACTCATGGGCTTCGTTTTGACACCAGACAGAGCCAATTTGACTTACTTAATCGCTTTTAAGTCTCGAAATAAAAATTTGAATGATGAAAACCAATGATAACTGTAACTGACCACTTAAACTTTTTTTTACTAAGATATTTTAAATTAATGAATATGAATTTTGTTTTTATTCAGAAAATTGTGGAATATTGACAATAATCAAGACTCTTATAAGTTGGCTGGTTTAATTCATAGTTGACGCTCTAAAAAGGGGTGACAAGTAAAATGTTTTTATACGGACTGACGTATATTTAAACATTTAATAGGGTTTTCCATTGATTAAATTGGATGTAAAAAATCAATTTTTTCGAGGTCAATTTCCGTCAAAAATTGATTTTTTTGTGGCGCGTGGAAGATAAATGGAATTGTTTTTTTTTTATCGTTGTTTAGTCTTACTTCGCGTTCGTGCTAACGAGTGCCAACTGTCAAATTTCCAGCTAAATATTTTTTTAAAAATTTAATAACATTAGTGAAAAAAGGGGTATAAACATGCCGACAAATTCGACCACTTTTTGCAGCAATTGGGGCATAAATGAAGTGACAGCTGTCAAAAAGACCAACACCGAAAGAAGTATTACCAGATTGAAAACCACACGTCTAAACAAACAACCTTTATAAAAAGTGAAAACAGACGCTTTGATAGATTGAAATAAAAAATAAATTAATTTACGTTACCAATGGAAAACCTCATAAATGTTTTACGTTTGCTTCATTTGACTCAACAGCAATGCATTGATCGGATTTTATGGATTGGTCCCTTTAGTTAGTTACTTACTCAGCTTCTGTCATAATGAAAAGCAAGTTAAATAAATACATTTTTGTTCCATTTTGCTTCAACACTATTGTTTCTCTTCAAAAAACTAGTTGAAGTGATTTTTGCTTATACCTACAGTTATTTCAAAATAAACATTTTAGAACATTATACATAAATGTCTTTATTTTAATGCGTTTTCAGGACCATCACATCGATATGTTTTGTGTGCAATTTGCCAATTTTATCATATCAGGTCGGCTTGGTATGGCAGGGTGGTAATGGATGGGATGACTTTGTCAGAGAACAGGTAGATGTTTCTTTTCAATTGAAAAGTGTTTTGTTTTTAAATATTTGTTTGTTCGTGTAGCTCGAAGAATCAACAATTCGTCAGCGTTTGGGTGGGCGAAGGGATTCAGCAGCTCAAATCAATACTCCTCCGAGTACTTCTCCACCTCCGGGTAAAGGTTTTTTTCTGTTAACCATTTTGCTTAAAATTTTCCTATAATCGCAATGCTTACTTAGGCCTTCAACGTCGACGGAGAAGCTCTTTGGCACAGCTCACTGATATTCTCCGTGAATGGAGTGGTGGTGGTTCAAAGACAAATAAAAAAGCACCACTAAACCGTCGTGAAACTTTAGCCGATTTAGCTCGCAGCTTGCCATGGAGAACGTCAACAACAGATGTTGGTACTGGAATGGGAAGTAGTCATAATCCACCGTTGAAAAAACGACGTGAATCAAGTGCTGATTCGGGAGCTAGAAGCATGCGAACTCGACGGGACTCATCACATGCATCAGAGTTTGTTAAAAATTGGAATCGACGCGAGAGTCCTGGAGAAAAGGATGATCAACCACCCATAATATCTCTAGACAGTGCAAAAGATGTAAGTTTAATTAAAATTCTTTGTTTGTTTTCACCAATTATGTTTTTTTTTTTTCTAAAGGACTCTCGTCGGGGATCCAATGAAAGTTACCCTTCTGGTAGGAGAGAAAGCATAGTTGGTCGGGCAACAACTCCACCACCACCAAAAGTAGTTGGCGCGACAAAAAAGCGACGTGACTCTCTAGCTGCTCCAGAGTTCCCAAATTATAGACAAGAACAGCGTCCGTCGACCAGCTCGACAAATTCTGATTCGACGCCATATCACGTTGACACGGCATGCCAAGCACTGCCACCTCCTAGAATTATAACCAGCTCGGTGACACCTCCAGCAACATCGCCTACAGCACCTAAGGGTCGACGTGATTCCACAACTCAGTGTGGTCGCATGAATAGACGTGACTCGAAAGTTGTGAGTCCTGAAAAGACCCCACGAATGCAACGCCTGCAACGGCAAGCAACTGCTTTCGATGAGTCCTGCATTCCAGGGGGTGGTAATAGTCGTCGTGGCTCACAGCCAGCCCTGAGCCCCGATCCCCCTGATGATTGTGAACGTCGAGCACGTCGCGATAGCCTTAGCCCTGATAGTGCTTCAAGAGGTCGACGTGATTCAAAGGCCCATCTATCGCCTGACCGCAGTCATGAGCGTGACGGTAGTCCTCGTCGAAGAACGCGCACTCTGCGTCGTCAATCGTCTTCAGCTGTTAGGGCTTCGCGTTCGCCAGACTCAAGCAGTTGCTGTTCTTCTCGTGAGCCCAGTCCATGCGCTCGTGGACCACCTGCAACTTCTGATGGCAACTCACGCCCAGCTATTCGACGTCAATCTACAACTGAAGAGATTCTAATTGCTCGAGGTTTCCGACGCCAATCCACAACAGAGGAAATGATTCGGTGCAGAAATTTTCGGCGTCAGAGTTCACAAAGTGATGATGTTTGCAGCAGGTAAGATCAACAACAACTTAGCTCTGAATTATTCTAGCGTTTTATTTATGGGTATTTTTATTTTGACAGGTATCGTGGCAGACGAGACTCGTCCGCACAAATAATTGATGGAACTATAGGCACAATGACCGTTGAGACTACAAGTACTTTTTTTGATTCAAGCACACAAACTGGTGAGTTATTGTAACTTCTTGTAATATATGTAATTGTAATTGTATTAATAAAAAGGTGATAAATTTATTTATTATTATCATACCTTTAATGATACAGGATTTCGATTTTTCGTAGTTTGGAGTTTTAAAGCGTTGGAAACCCTTACAAAATTAAGTTGTAGCTAAAAGTTCGTAGAGAACAACTTATTTTATTGTTTGAAATAGTTTTCAAAATTTCAAAACGACAACTTTGTGAAATTTAATTAGATTGATTGTAAAATAACGTTTTTTTCTGATGCGCAAGCATAACAATACTTTTTTAAAGGATTAAGATGTCCTAAATTCGCTTCTAAATTTGTCTATCACATCAGGTTTTTAAAATATACCTCTTTTAAAATGCTAAAAACAATCAAAAACAATGTTTTTGAGCATAAGTTAAAACTTCAAATATCTCTTAACAATAAATTGTATGATGATTTTGGAAAGTACAAATCTTTCTCTTTTAGTTACAATTTAAAGCATTTTAGTATCTTACTTAGTTTCAGGAAATTCTCATTAGTTATGAGTCTTTATTTAATATGAATTTTTGAGAAAAAGAAACTTGAATTTGATACTTTTATAGTTTTGGAAAATGCGTTTTGGGCTTCATTTATTGTGCTGATTTCGAATCCAAGCTCTAATACCCGTTTCAACATTATTTTTATATATTTAAATATATTTCAAAAACTTGATATAATAGAATTGTTTAGACAACAGATTGGTTACAAGAACAAAGCTTACTATCAAACCATTTTTAACACAAACATTTTTTAACTTTTTTTAAAAGTTTTTGTAGGACAGGTGAAATCCAACAACTTTTAAAGTTTTGTTATATGAAATAATAAAAATATTTGTACTGATTATTGAAGAAAACGATTATAGATTTGGAAAACCATCACGGATTGTTTTGAAAAAAACTACTTCATAAATTAAAAAGTTATATCTCAAAATCTGACGCTATACATTATTTTTGAAATCGGATTTGAATTAAGGCCACAAAAACCCATTGAAAAAGTGCAACTTTAATGTAAGTAAGTAAACCTTGTCGACCAGTGTAATATAAAAAGTTTCATAAACCAAGTCAATATGAAAGCTGACTCAAATTACGTTTCTGCAAAATAATATGTATGAATGAAATGTTTAAGTTTTTCCACACAAAAACTAACGCCGAAACTATTTATAAAGTTAACAAAATTAATTAAAGTTTTAACAATTTTTGTTTTAAATATTATTGGAAGCTGTGATTATTAATCCCTATAGTGGTAACTTTTGCATAGCCTTGTATTTCCATATTTTTCGTAACAACATACCCCCCCCCCCTCCAAAAGCAAATACCGCCAAACTACTATTCTCTTCATAGGATTGTCTATCCAACTGACCAAAAAGACGCCTTTCTGGCGGCTGAACATTCGTTGAGAAAAGCTACAAAATGTAGTTAAATATAATATGTAAATCATAACTGCATAAATATGTAGATATAAAGTAAAAATTAATTGCAAAGAAACATGTTGCAAAAATGCATTTAGGTGGTTAACACACATTTGCACTAGTAAATAGATAACACTGGTGGACAATCTTTTGTTCCTGACAATCAAATTTAACATCAAAATAACACATATACAAGGCTTTTTGAGGCTATCTTAATTCATGAAGTACACTGCTTAATTCGTGATGAATTTCCAAATCTTTAATCCCTTTCTTCGATATTCAATTACAATATTTATAGTATCTACCTAATTCATAAAATGTACCAACATTTTTCGTAAGTACATACAAAATATATAAATAATGTTGAAAATGGCTATTTTTTATTTTTTGGCTGAGCAGATAGTTAAAATCAAAGCTCAAAATCTAAATCAACGCTAAAAATGTACTCAAAAACGTATTTTTTCTATACATAAAGGTATTCAATTCAAGATTTGCTCAAAACATCATAAAGAGTTAAATAAACATTGATAATTCAAGGCATTTGTTGAGTTTTAACTTAGTCCTAAAAAACCCGTTTTTGGTTGTCTTTATCATTTTTAAAAGGATATACATACATACATATGTACATATTTCAAAAACTTAATGTGATAGGAAAATTTAAAAGGGAGATTCGAATTCAGGAGTGGAATCGGCTAAGGTGATTTTTGAAAGTCAAAATAATCTAATTTGATCTACATATGTAAGGTGATAGTCAAATTGATACCTAAAAAGCTGTCAACACAAAAATTTGGTAGTCATTTTCCTACAAATATATCGTTTCTGATTAGAGCTACCAGACGCATTCCGCCTTCCCAATCAATGTAGCGTGTTCCAGGCGGAACTTTTGGCGATAAAAGAATTCTTGTCCTGGCTACGTGATATCAACATTTGATATCCGTATTTTCTCAGATAGTCAGGCCGCTATCAAATCTCTGGACTCTGTCTCTACAAAACTATATAACAGTCCATAACTGTCGATCATCTCTAATTGAGATGGCACAACAGTTTAATATTCACCTTTGCTGGGTGCCGGGCCGTAAAAACATTCCAATTAACTGTAAGGGAGATGAACTCGCCAATAACGGTACAGTGCAGCCCATCCAACCACGTTTGGCAAATACTGGCATACCAATCGCTACTTGTAAACTGTTGCTAATGCAAGACGCTATGAAGAAGACAAACACCAGGTGGAACAACATCACCACGTGCCAGATCACAAAAAACATCTGGCCAACACTAGATTTAAAGCGATCAAGGTGCTTGTTTTCTCTAAGCAGATCGCATATAAGCTCGATAATAGGTGTCATAACCGGACACTGTCTAATAGGAAATCACGCCACTCGGCTAGGCGAATTCTCAAATGACTTTTGCAGAAGCTTTATGGACGAGGAAGAGGAGAAAACAGTTCTTCACCTTCTCTGTACATTCCCTGCTCTAGCTCAAAAACGCAAGAATTACCTAGGAGAATTTTTCTTTAACGATCTAAACGATCTAAATCATATCAGCATAATCAGCCTCTCACGTTTCGTAAGAAACTCAAACTGGTTCCATTGAGCTTAGGAAGAAACCTCAAGATTCATGTGGTATCACAATGGGCCATTAAACTGGCCTAATTGTGTCCGATTCCATCATGGACAGTCACTTTAACCTAACCTTATCTACCAGACGCTTACAAAAAACGAATTGAAAATTTTTTCAGTTACCTATTTTAGGTACAAAAACACATTCTTGTGACCGACAAAGCTTACGACATTCGAAAAAACACAAGAAAAGGAAGAATGTTATTTAAACACAGCCAATTTGATAGTTTTATTTAGATATTTTAAGGAATCATTTCAAAATGTCACCATAGCAACCGTGAATTTTAACAATTACCTATAATCTGAAATAGTTCAATCGAATTGAATTGAGTTGAATCATCTTAAACAAACGGAATGAAAATGATAGTCAAATTTGACTATCAAAAATATGATAGTCAATTATCACCTTAGCCGATTCCACTCCTTAATGCTTAAAAAACGTATTGTTTTACTTGTGCAACAGAAAAAACAAACGTTATTTTGTCGGCCAGTGTAAGTTTAGATAAGTATTTCTAATTGTTAAGGGTCTTATTGAAAAGATCACTTTGAACAACCCGATATTTGTGCAGCTGTCGCTTTTAAAGCTTTCATTTGAAAAATAAAACTATGCCACCACTGAAAATGAAACGAAAGAACTTTCAACAAACCATTGAAGTCGTTTAAATGTATAACACAAAAAAGAGGCTGGCGTGCCACTCATACTGATTACTTCCCATCCGTACCCGTATTTCGATTTTTCTAAAAGTTTAACATAATATTAATAACAAATTGTTTTATATTCAAATTGAATATCACCGAGCTTTACGTCTGTGTAAGATGATTCAACTCAATTCAATTCGATTGAACAATTTCAAATAAGAATTGTCAAAATTCGTTGTTACCATGGTGAAATTTTAAAGTGATTTCTATAAAATATCTACATAAATAAAAGTATCAAATTGGCTGCGTTTTAATAAAATTCTAACTTTTCTTGTGTTATTTCGAATGTCGTAAGCTTTGTCGGCCACAAGAATGTTTATTTAACGAAAAAAGGGTAACTGAGAAATACCAGTCATTGGTATAAACGTCTTGTAGCCCTACCCAGAAAGAACATATTTTTCGGAAAATGACTATCATATTTTTGTTGCGACCGCTTTTTAGCTAACAATTCGTGTATCAACTTACATACATAGATCAAATTCGATTATTTTGATTGTAGTTAATCAAAAAGTCACCATGTCGTGATTTTTAGTCGAAAATCAAATTTTAGTAGCATTTTGTATTTCTTATAAATAAAAGTACCAATTGAGTGTTTCTAAGAAAATCACCTTATGTAAACTACAGTTGAGTCGGAAATCAGCCTTTACTTAATTTGTGTAGTATTTTTATTTAGATTCTTATTTAAAAAAAAAAAACAATTTTTCTTAAAATTTTACCAGATGTTAAAAACAAAATTCATCAATGCATTCAATTATTTTAGTTGTAATATCGTTTTGTGTTCGCAAAAATATTCGAGGTGAAAAATATTCGTTTCAGCTCATTTCTTGGTCAATGAAAAAAACTTTTTTTTCGAATGTACAAGAATTTTGTTTGATATAAAATTGCTATTGTAAAGAAAACACCCATTAAATTTTTTTGAAAGTCCTTTCTGCATTTTTTAGTGTTATTGTCTGTAAAAAAAACTTTTCATTGAAGTTGATATCCTCACCCAATCCTGAGATATGGCCTACGAAAAAAGTTTCCTGAATGTACGGACGCACGGACGTAGGAACGCACATACCAACGCACAGACGTCTCTCTAAAAACCTTTTATTTAGAGTGTAAGCAACTTGAAACTTCATCGTCTATATGTCAAAATTTTACATATATTGGTCATATTATTCCAAATTAAAAATTGTCAACTAATTGGCCCTACACTTTCTGAGTTTTAAATTTAAAAAATATACTTTTTTTTTGAATTCATATATTATGTATTATAATTAACAAACTGATTTAACTTAGTATTTAAAAAAAAAGGAAAGAAATTTTGGAAATTAAAAAGGCTTCTAGGTATATTAAATATGACGACTCCACGAGAAGCTAGAAGAAGCCTGTTGAACCTATTTCGCTATTATTTTAAAAATAAATAAATTATTAAACACGTTAACGTTAAAAGATATTTGCTTCCTTATTATAATTGGCGCAAATAAGATATTAGAAGCACCAAAAGTCATCTTAATCCAGCACCTCGAAGGTTATAACATTTTTTTTCTTTAAAGCTCCCAATTCCATCATTATCAGCATCATCAACAAACAATAGACGTTTTTCTGTGCTCCTAAACTTAATATAAAAAAGTCTCATTTCGTTCAAAGTTAAGATTCTCTTGATATTTCTACCGCCCGTCCGCCATAAGGAATGATTATTTAAAAATGAAAACAAACATACTATAAAATTATTACACCTTATGGAATCAAATTAAACAACAAAATTCTATAAGCATTTCTATGTTTTGAGTAATATAAGAAGGTATAGGTACACACATAAAGCTTATATTAAATTTGTACGAGTATAAGCTTTATGCTATTGTGTTTTACCTGAATGAAAGTAGAGAAAAAAAATTGAATTAACTTTTTGTCTCAGATCCACGACCACGACCACGATGAACGACGATATGGTGAGCTTTTATATGTTTTTGCACCTTCAAAAAAATATTCTCATTAACCTTAGGAACATTTTATTACACCATGTACCAATGTATAGCTCGAGTCTTGTCAGTTGTTTTATCCGTAGTTTTAATTGTTGATACTGCTTTATAATTTTCGAACAATATGCCAGTATTATTGAAATCAGTTTTAACTTAAGCACTTTTGATTTAGGTTTTGAGGCCAGTTATAGCTATCATTGGTTTTCATCTTTGAAACCAATCATTGGAATTTTGTTGGCAGGTCGTTTATAGCGATAATTAAAAATTCTGTTATTGAAGAAAATTCCCTGATTGAAATCCACAGAAAAATGTTTACTGACAGAAATATGTCATTGGAATTTTGAAAAACTGGAACACAAATCAGTAAAACTATTCGTTTCCCTTTTAAACATAAAAGCTTTTCCGACCGGAAAATAAAAAATACTTTTCTGGTGAAGAATACCTGCGCATTTAAAATTTCTTTCCTCAAAAAAAATTCTTTGTGTGATTTTCGATCGATCAGTATATAATTTTCATTCCTAATCAAAGGGAAACACAGTAAAATATCCATTCAAAAAATGTTCCGAATTGATTTCAATGATAACTATAACTGGCCCGTAAAATAAAATTTAGTGGTCAAATAATATTTATATCATGATTAAATAGAAAAAATCCATAACTGATAAACTTCATTTTGACAAAATTTCCAATGATGAAAACAAATGATAGCTACATATAATTATTGGCCTCTTAATATTAAGCATTCCCAATATCAAATGATCAAAATAATTTTCTAAATTTTCAATCTATCTTACACTAAGCCAGTTGCTGAGAAAATATGCACTTTACGAACGCCTTTTTGTTATTTCACTATTAACATACGAGTATGTATATTGTTGTAGTTTTCAGAAAATTAAATCTCATAATAACTTTTATGTGGGCAAGTGAAACTATTTCTTTTTCTTCAGTGTATTTTATAGTGAAAATGATTGACTTTTACTTAAGGTGCCAGTCATGGCAATCATTGAAATCAATTCGCAATATATGGCTATGTTTGCTTTTGATTTAAGATGAAAATTATGTATTGATCAATCGGAAAGCACAAAAAAAGAGTTTTTTTTTTTAGTTTAGTTTAGCACTCTTATTTATCACTAAGTCCAAAAGCTATAAACGATCTGTCAAAAAATTTCAATAATTGATTTCAATGATGAAAACCAATGATAGCTATAACTTTAACTATAAGGATCGCTATAAACGAACTGCCAAAAAAATTCCAATGATTAGTTTCAATGATAAAAATCAATGATAGCTATATGTAACTGGCCCCTTAGTTAATTTCTAATTTTTCAACGATAAAATCGTTTTCAATGAACAACTGATTGTTGATTTCATATAGCGGAACATAACCGTTTCACTGAAAGCGTTTCATTTTCTTTGTATTCCCACCTGTCAGTTTTACTTTCAATGATCAACTCTAAGGCTCCAGTTATAGATATCATTGGTTTTCATCATTGAAAACAAACATTGGAATTTTTTTGGCAGGTCGTTCATAGCTTTCATTAAAAGTTTCTGTCATTGAAAACAATTTCCTGATTGAAAGCCACAGAAAAATGTTTACTGACAGAAATATTTCATTGGAATTGTGTGAAATTGGAACACAAATCAGTGGAACGATTCGTTTCACTTTTGAACATACAAGTATCAGCTGTTCAGGAAAATGAATTTCCGCCCGGAAAATAGAAAAATACATTTTTAGAGAAAAATAAATGCGCAATTACACTTTTTTTTCTCAACAAAGATTCTTTGTGTGATTTTCGATCGATCATTGTATAATTTTCATTTCTAATCAAAGGGAAACACCGTCAAATATCGATTAAAAAATTTTTCCGGTTCGATTTCAATGATAGCTATAACTGGCGCCTAACTTCAAATTCTTGATTCCAATCAGGAACTTTTGTTTCAATGACAAACATTTTACAATAATAAACCAATGATAGCTATAGCTGTCCTCTATTGACAATATTTCTTAAGTTAAGAAAAACGTGAATAATTTGATGTTTTTGAAAATTTCGTATTTTTAATGTGGTATGTGAATTAAAAAGAAAATAAAGAAAATGTTTACAATCCTTTCAGTATATTATTGCAGAAATTATGAAAAATATCAGTGTGTTATTAAAATATATGGCATGAATTAATTTGATGTATAAACTACAAAATGACTTACAACTCTCAAGTTCTCAACCATTCCTTGTATGAGTAATGTCAAGGATTGAGGGGACCTACAGTTTTTATCCGAATCCGAACGGCTAATTTGAGAAAGCACTTTTCATGATAAGAATTACTCTTGGAGAATTTGTCAATTCCTCGCAAGAGGCAGTATCCGTGAAAAAAACTTTAAATGGCACAGGCAGGCTTTGAACCCATGACCTCTGGCATTACAGTCCAACGCACTTACCATCGCGCCACGGCTACTACAATGTGTATGTCAATAGTTTCTAAAAATTTCGCATAGAATGGACTTCTGGCTTTCAAAAGATAGACCCCCTCTATAGTAAAAATTCTTGTTTTTGACCCCTCTACAAAATGAATTTTTGGCGCCTTAGTCATTGTTTGCCTGCATACAGCAAAATGGCTGAGAATATAATTTCCGAACATTATTGCGGTTTATAGTGGTTTTTAGAACAAAAAACTTCCCCGGAACTCATTCTTTACCTATGTTAGGCAATAATTGCGATTTTATTTTCCTTAGCACCTAATTCCATGACTCCATGGTAACAGAATCGAAACTGAAACCAAATTGATATTTATTCATTTCTTACTAATGTAAATATTAAGAAAAATAACCTTTGAAATGGATGGTATGAGCAATACAACCTTGAAGTTTTGTAACAGAATGTACATATGTCTCGACTAGATATGTACATATTTAGCTAACAACATAATTTCACCTCTTCTAATCGATCTTTTCTAAATTTAAATTTGACGTTGCAGCCTTGCTAAACAATACTTTCATAAATTTGTATCCAAATCTTTGAAACTGGAACTTTCTTGTAGATACAAAAGACGAATTTTGATCCCAATCCATAAAATTTAAACCAACTATACGACACTGCCCTAAGATACGCAACCAACTTTTCTTTCTGTAAACATTTTCCAACTGAATGAGCTCCAACTATTACCATAACAACACGCATGCAACTTCATATATTATCATATCTTGTATCTATGAAAATAAGAATCAACAAAATAAAAAAAAACATACACTAATATAATCAGACAACATAGCGAGAAAGTACTCCTGATTCCTCTCTAAACTTTATTACCAATTTCTTGACTAGATGGCGCACGCGTCAACCAAACACATACACATTGAAACATTTGTGTGCTTACCAAACGCAGGATGAAAAGGATGGAAAAGAAAAGCTCAGTAGCAATAAACAATTATTATTTTCAACGTGAAAACATATCATCATAAGTTTAGAGCCAAAAGTTCTCTTTTCATTTTCATTCTTTAAACATTTTTAAGAATCACAAAGAAAAGTCCTTCTGTATTTAAACTCTTTTCCTTTACATAGACTTAATAGTGGCCCGCATTCGCATGCATAACCGATCTAGTCCAACGCGAAATTCAATCCGAATCCGAATCACTCAAAAATTCTAACTCAAATCAAAAGGAATTCCAAAGATATCTTCATACATACGTCATCAAAAAAAAGAAATCCAATCCATAGTGAAATAGTTCAACGAATTTTTGTACAAGTAATATCGCATAATAATTCTTATTCCCAAAATATTGCAACGAGTATGAAGTGAAAAGAAATTACATTATATTTTTTCTATGTAAATAAAGTTATCCTTGCTATGTGATTCCAAATTTTTTTTTTTGCGAACAGGACCTCTGGACATAAAGTTAAAGCTGAAATTCCTGAATATTTTATAATAGTGAATCCTTTTATGCCTACGTAACTATAAAATTGCTCTTGTAAACAAGAAGTTTTTCAAAACTACCACATAAAAAAAAAAACAGAAAAAAATTTGGGACGAAAAAATAAGCGGAAAAGCTTTTTTCCGTTTATTTTGTCCGCGTTACATTTTTCGATTTATTTGTTGCTTATTTTTTTGTTAGTTTTTATAGTTTTCATTTGTGTTATTTTGACTTTTTATCTTTAAGTTCTTCTTCTTCTTCTTCTTCTTCTTCTTCTTTAATATTAATCCTTTTTTCTTTTCATAATACATAAGTATACAATATTATCCTCGTCCTTAGAAAGGGGGGCTTTCTCGTTCTCGTTTTCGTTCTCGTTCTCCGAAATCCTTCGCTTTCGCTCGCTTTTTTGACATATTCAACAGTTTGCTTCTAGTGTCCTTGCTTTGTTGGTACGAGTATATAACATAGCAGTAGTGGTGCACTCAATGGAGTGATATGTCCTTTGTTCATTTCTCATTTGATTTGTAACGGTCACGAAAACCAATCAAAAATAATAAAGTGCAAAGTGGTGTTTCATTTAATTGCGTAGAAGCGTACAGAACCACCGCCGCCGTAGAACGTAGACATTTATTTTGTATTATTTCTCCTTTTTTTTTCGGTTTTCCTTTTTCAATTTTAACAATAAAACATCGATGTGTACTAATAATAACCTGCTATAGACAAGCTAACAAATAAACATTATTGTAAGGACATTTTCTAGTGAGGGAGTGAAGAGAGTTGTAGTGGTCTTCATAAATAATATAATAGTAAATGTGTGTATATGTGGATACTACCTATAAGGATGATGAGATGCCATCATACTGTATGCAACAATTGATTTAAAAGGATAACTTTGTTCGACTTGGTTAATCCCTTGGTACCAGCTTTAGCTTCAACTTTAGCTACCACCTATACCTACCTTAAACCTACTCCTACTACTCGTAATAGCCCGACATAAATCGTGAGTAAAATAATTCAACAAATCAATTTTTTCTTTCTTTTATATTTTTATTTTTCTGTGCGTTTCTGTGCGTTATCGTTATGTACTATCAAAAATTCATCAGAAAACATGAAGCACAGAAGAAATTAATTAAATACTAGGTAAATTAGAATTAATGAAAAAAGGAAGAATCATTTTCGTTCGTATTCGTAGCCTCATAACCATTATCCCTTGAACATGTTTTTCTTTTAGATAGGTATAGGTATTAATAATGATTAAGACTTATGTTTTTGTTTGTATGTTCCTATGTACATATACCATAGTATATATGTACTTAATGATTTTGTTATCTGTACACATAGATATGTAAGATAAAATCTTTCAAATATTACGAACTTTATTATGACATTCACAATAATTGGTATATACATTTGTACGTACATATGTATAGCTAGGTATAGGTATGTGCAGTGTAATTTAGTACGTACCAACCTCTTTTTTTAAGTGATGTCACCGTCACAGTCATACCGTCACCGCAAATCATCAAGATGATGATTTGTCTCTCTGATGATTGACTGTAAACGCCTTAAATGATGTTTATTAGACACTTGGATCATATTTATGTCATTCATTTTCTCAATAAAGTCCTTTAACCGACTTTGATGAGACTGTTGCTTTTGATTTGTTGTTTTTTTAGGTTTTTCTTGTTTTTAAAAATAAGGCCAACGAAATAGGTATTTACGTTTTATAATGGCCAATTTCTTCACAAAATTCTAATCTCTAAAACTAGGTTTTTCGAAAAATTAGAACTCGGTTGAGTTTTAACTCATTTAATCATCAAGTTCTAAAGCATTAGGCACCAGTTATAGCTATCATTGGTTTTCATCATTGAAAACAAACGTTGGATTTTTTTTGGCAGGTCGTTTATAGCTTTCATTAAAAATTTGTGTCATTGAAAAAAATTTCCCGACAAATTTTTAGTGACAGAAATCTGTCATTGGAATTGTGTGAAATTGGAACACAAATCAGTGGAACGATTTGTTTCACTTTTGAAAATAAAAGTATCAGCTGTTCTTGAAAATGAATTTCCGTCCGGAAAATAGAAAAATACATTTTTAGAGAAAAATAAATGTGCAATTACACTTTTTTTTCTCAACAAAAATTCTTTGTGTGATTTCCGATCGATCAGTATATAATTTTCATTTCTAATCAAAGAGAAACACCGTCAAATATGGATTCAAAAATTTTTCCGGATCGATTTCAATGATAGCTATAACTGGCGCCTTAGAACTCTAATTAGATCAAAGTTTAAGCTACAACTACTATTTATTGGATCGTTAAATAGGGGGGGGGGTTCTAGAGTGTCAACTTCTCGTGAATTTGATGCTTTGTCTGATTTCATCCAAAGAATTGTTTCGTCCTATCCTCGCGCTGAAATTGTTATTACGGGCGATTTCAATGTACACAATTCTTCATGGCTGTTTTAGCACAAGTCCAGGGACAAGTACCAATTATCTTACCGCTGAAAGAAAAAATAAGAAGAATAAAAACCCGACACAAAACAACTTTTTTAAGTGGAAAAAGCGCTAGCTTAAAAAACCACTGTTACTTCCTTTATTCTTTCCGACCGGCTCTTTTCACATTCAGTCAAAGACTAAAAAACTCATTAATAATTTTTCTCCAGAAAGAAGGAAAGAAAAATATAATGTAGAAAACATCGAACAGAAGTCCACAAGGCTCTGTTCGATTCACAAAACATCGAACGAGAGTTAATAGACTCTTCGCTCGATACAATGGCTTCAACATTCGGGCCAGACAACATCCGAAAGAGCGTGTGCTGAGATCTTCGCTGGGTTGAACCACCTAACTCAGCTGGTCAACGAATACACTCGAATATCGGACGTGGTAGGTCGAGCAGAAAACACTCTTGACTTGTTTCTTACCTCTGACCCTGCTGACAAATTTTTGATTTGAGAATTATGTTTAATTGAAAAAAGTGTCAAACAAATTAAATTTACAAAAAAAGTCTTTTGGTTTTTGGATCTTTTTTCAAACATACATACATACATTCATATACGTATGTATACATATGTAGTTATTCGTTTTTTAGTGAAAACAAAGTTAGACCAAATATTATAAAAGCTTAATTTTTACCTGAAAAAAAAACATTGTGTGTTTATCCTCTACAACGAGAAAGAAATCTAATTCAAACGTACTGGCTGTATGGTTCACTGTGGCGTATATGTATGTGCTTATTTTTTAAATTTTGAACACATTTTACTCCTATGCTGGTTTTTCTGTAGCACAACATTAAATAAAAATGAGAACAACGTTTTCGGGCTGGATAGTTTTTTTTTTCACAAAAACAATTTTGAAAAAGTTTTTTTTTTTTTTAAATGTACCTACGATTTAAAACGTTAGGTTTTGTTTGACAACAAATAAATGGATTTCTTTATTTTTAGTTAAAATTAAATTAACTGAGAATAATTGTGGGGCTTAATTATTGTCAGTTAAGAAAATACTCAGTACAGTTTTAATTAAAATTCTCAAAAATACAGTTATTGTCCACATTAGACCTTGCGTTAAATCAATTAAACCTGATTTTTAATGATTAAAATTAAATTATTTGTTATGTTAATACCCGTGTTTTGTTGGAAAATCTATCCATGGTATAGAACGATTTTACACGAATAACAAAAACAATATCCATAGTATGAATACTACCGATAAAAGTTAGAGTAGAATCTTACTATGGATGGGTTTTTGACATTTATACGAGTCTCGAATGGATCTTATGTGATTTTGTTTTCAAATGTTGGTACGATTGATATTGCATTTGTATCTCGATGGATGTGTTCGTTAAGTCGTTGTGCATTTGTAATCATGTGTTTTCCATTGGGGAAAAAATCAATCTGTTACTGTTGATATTATTTAGTTTTGTTAATGAAAATGGACTAACTGCGCTTATTTTACAAGAGAAAACAATAGAAAAAACAATAAAATTTTGCTATGTTTCCACCAAAGGTTTTTCTCAGTTTAGATTAAATAAATCTTTTTTGTGTTTCCACCGCACAAAAAGATTTAAAATGATTAAGTTTGACAGCACTTTCTAAAATGCAAATGGTGTTTCGATGTTTCTTATGAAGTGCAAGGAGATAGTTTGATTCGTGTTAAACAATGAAGAACTGAATAGTTCAGCTTTAAGCTCGCTTCAACACCAAATGTTAATGTAGTAGTCTACGAACAACCCCCTTCTTGAAATTTTTATTTTATGTTAAATTGTTTGGTTAAAACTTTGAAATCGACTATCACATAACACAGACGTATTTTCTTGATTTTGATAGTCAACTATCAAAAATCAGCTTACACGATTTCACCCCTGGATTGATTTATGTGGATTTCGAATAATCGCTTTTGGAACTTAAGAGACAAGTTCTGGCGTTGTTACTGAAGTTGATGGGCCAGAAAAAGCCCTGTTGACCATTGTAACTTCTTGTATGAATCTTTGTACCCACGACCAGATAATTTGCGTGTTTGGCGCATAACTTAGTCTTTAAATATTAAAATGAGTACCTAACAATGATACACCGATAAGTGACTCATATGGCGAATAACAATTCCGCATATCCAATAATAACAATAAAACAAACTTTATCTCATAAAGACACCGTTTTGTTAGATATTTTTCGAAAATCTTAGGTCATCGTAAAGGAATACCATCCTGTTTGAGTGTATTATTGTTCAGTTATATCTAATCGATGTTACGGAATTAAATCCGCAATAGAGACTATTTAAGTCACTTAAACATTATCAATTTCCCACAAAATTGTATTAAGTACTTTTCTTCCAAAAAACTCCCGAAAATAACCCAATTTCCCAGCGTTCCAGCTCCTTTAAGTGATACAATCATTTTGGTTTGAATTTTTTCAATAAGGGTGGTATTGCAATATTTTAACAAAAAATCAAAATTGAAGTTAATAATTTTTTTTAAACGATTCTTCTTCAACTAGTAGGTAGTTTTTTCGATTTTAATTTCTCAAAACTGCGAAAATAACTTTTTGTTAACCATAACTACGCTCAACAATTCGAAAACTTAAAACGTTATGGTTATTATTTCTTTATTAATGCATCCACTTTAAATCGACAAAGTTTGTTGCACTAAAATGACTTCCCTATATAAATCATTTATTTAATTAAAATGTGTACATTTTGTTGTCCTACCTTAAAATGAGACATTTCTTGAACTTTATACCTCCTCACCTAGATCACCATAAAATTTGTTTGTTATTACTTAATAAACATAAATAACCTTAATAAAATAATATCTATACACACAGATAATTTTCTTAAAATTCTGATCCTAGCAATTTTAATTAAAATATTTTTTAAACCTAAGGTTCTTTATTTTATTCTATTATTTTAATTTGGATTTGTGTTAATTTTCATTTTAAGAACCATCCCCGCTTTATGATAATAACCATTATCACGAGGAATGTCTCAGATGCAACTCATGCGGTTTGAATTTGACCGGCCCCAACCAGAAACGAGCAAGAAGGTTCAAGGTAAGTCAAAAAATTGTTTGTCTTAATTTCAAAATCTAAAAATACATACGAGGTGTGGCAATTAAGTTCCGGGAATTTATTTATAATTTAAAAACTGGCAACACTTTTTCATTTGTTATCATCTGTCTAAGAAGGGGGATTTTCCTTTTAGTTAGAGTTCAAAGTTGAAGTATATAGCACGTTTGGTTTGCGTTTTATACGTATTTTTTGCAAGTAACTTTTTTAGTGGGGCGTAGTGAAAATGTGTGACGTACAATTACAAGCAACGTGTTGTGATTCAATTTTTAGTGAAATCTGGCGAAAAACCCTGGGAAATCCTTCGAAAATTGCAGGTTGTCTATGGAGACGATAGCATGTCAAAAACGCGTGTGTTTGAATGGGCGAAGCGGTTCAAGGAAGGGCGTGAATCGGTGGAAGGCGATCCACGTGAAGGAGCTCCCTTCACTTCTCGTACCGACGCGAATGTTGATCGTTTGCGCATGTTGATCACGTCTGACCGTCGTCGCCTAAGCATTCGTGCATTGTCTTACGAGTTAAACATCAACAAAGAAACGGTTCGTGTTTTTCGTGTGCGACCCGAACTCGCCAAGGATGGCTGGATCTTGCATCACGATAATGCACCGGCCCATTCCTCGTTCGTTGTGCAAGAGTTTTTGGCAAAAAAGGCATCCCAACGTTGCCTCACCCACCCTTTAGCCCCGATATTGCTCCCTGCGACTTTTTTCTATTCCCCAAGATGAAGTTGCACCTCAAGGGAACTCATCATGGCGGCGTACAGAAGGTCCAAGAAGCTCTAACCGTGGTGCTAAACGGGCTAACTTCGGAGGACTACCAAGGGTGCTTCCAATCAAGGGAGAAACTTTGGAATCGTTGTGTAGAGTTAAAGGGAGATTATTGTGAAGTTCGATAGTAAAATTTTTCCTAAAACTTCATTTTCTTGTTTTTTATTGACAAATTCCCGGAACTTAATTGCCACACCTCGTACATACATATTTTTTTTAAATTAAAATCTTAAAATACTGCTGTCAACTTTTAAAAATGTATTATAAAGGGTGATTTTTTAGCTATTAGCAACACTGGTTTAAACAGCTGACGTTTCGTGTTTTGTTTCACTGTCAAACATCTTCAGTTTGGTCTATAATTTAACCATGAATCGTCTTACAAACGAACAACGCTTGCAAATTATTGAATTTTATTACCAAAATGCGTGCTCTGTTAAGAAAGTTCATCGCGCGCTGCTTCCATTTTATGGTCAGTTTAATCGACCCACTGATACTCCTATTCGGGCAATTGTGACTTAATTTCGCACCAAATTTACATTGTTGGACATTAAACCACCAACACGCTTACGTAGAGTGCGAACTGAAGAGAATATCGCAGCTGTATCGGCCAGTGTTAATAATGACCATCAATTATCGATTCGTCGCCGTTCGCAGCAATTGGACCCCTGTTACTCAACAACGTGGAAAATTTTGCGGAAGGATTTAGGTGTGATGCCTTTCAAAATACAGCTGGTGCAAGAATTAAAGCCGAACGACCTACTGCAACGTAAAATTTTTGGTGAATGGGCTCTTGGAAAGTTAGCCGAAGGTCCACTTTTTTACCAAAAAGTTGTGTTCAGTGGCGAAGCTCATTTTTGTTGTCATTTCGGTGAACATTTTTTTTCACGTTCGATACCGATCAATTGGCCGCCTAGATCCCGCGATTTAACGCCTTTAGAATATTTTTTGTGGGGCTATGTTAAAGCTCATGTCTATATTGGAAAGCCCGCTTCAATTGACGCATTGGAAGACAACATTGAAGCATTTATTCGTGAGATACCGGCCGAAATGTTGGAAATAGTATGCCAAAATTGAACTAAGCGGATGGACCATTTGAGGCGCAGTCAAGGTCAACATTTGCATGAAATAATCTTCAAACATTAAATTATATGGACCGTACTATCGATTCAAATAAAGATTTCATGCATTTTTCTTCATTTTATGTTTTTTTTTAAACTTTCTTATAGCTTTTAAAAAATCACCCTTTACTTACTTCCACGATCTCACCCATTTTTATGTAAAAATTTCTGTGATTTTGACTCCTAATTTCTGTCAATTTTGTTTTGTTTATATGAATTTGAACAACATTTTTCAGTAAAATGAATAATTTGTTGGTTTCAAATATTGGATCAGTTTTCTCACTTTTTTCCAGAATCAAAAACCTCATCTTTCGGCAGAACCAAAGTTCTGAAAGCTTGTTTTCACGAACGCTAGCTGCTTTATTTAAATTTACCGTCTCCCTTCATAAATTTAAAATCAAGTTTAACTTTTAAATTTTTTCACAGAACCACATTCTCTGCGACTTGCACTTTGCAGACGTTGCCCTAATGGAGTGCTCAGATTTTATGCAACAGCTCAGAAGCTTCAAACCACAATCACTTGGATGTGCCGTAGCAAGGCGCAAGAGCTCAACGACATTAATATTTCCACTGCCACCGCAGGCATGTTCAGGTATGTTCTTATTGTGAATTCCTTGAATAAATCTTTTGTGGAAACCTTGTACGATATGATTTTAAAAAGTTGGTAAAATCTTTGATAGTTTGGCCAAGGCTGCAGTGCGTATGTCCATTTTAATTCAACAAGGTGGTATTATATTAGTTTAGTTAAGCTGGGTCTTAAAGGTCTTAAATGTTTATTTTATTACCAAATAATAACTAACCCTTAGTTGACGCTAGTCCACAAACCACGACTTCAGAACAGTATTCTATTTCTCCGAGTAATATTTTATTCACCGATGAAGCTAAATTTAAAAAAAAAGAAATTTAGTGAAGCACAATCTAATGATTCAGTGTTCTCCAAGCATCAAATAAAATTTGGGGAAGTAAGCAAGTAGAAAATTAATAAAATTAAAATGAATTCAATAATTGTATAAATAACGACTAACTAAGTCCTATTATTCCTTCAGTTTTACTTGCACCTAATTTAATTTGTTTTCTTCTTTTTGACATCTGACGTATGACGCTTTGCTTTTGAATTTGCTCTGACAATTTTCATGAACCTATACTACATTATACTACGTTTCCACCGGGCACTAAACCGAGATTTAGCTAGATTTGTCACAAATCTCCTTGAAATCTCGAAGATTTACCATACAAATTTTAATCTCCTCAAATGAAGATTTCAAATAAAACTCATTGAAATCTACTTGGAAACATTAGTTTGTCAAATCAAACAAACTTTTTGTTCGGAGAATAATTGTTGAACCGACCCATTTAAACGCCAATTTCGTTTATTGACAGATGGAAATGTCAACAAAAACTATCTGTCTCACTTTCATATGATTCAAATTCAAAACAATAAACAACTTTCAAGAAATCACAGACGAAATAAAATGTAAGTAAACAAAAATAATAAATATATACAAGAATATAATAAAACTAATTACTTACAGATGATGAGTGAGCAAATACATATTTTTTTTCTTTTCGAAAGGAGAATAATTTGAAGTTTGGTTGTTATGACATTAACCAAACGTCAAATTAATCTCCTTTTCTTTGGTGGAAACACCTCATGATTTATTTTAAATCACTTGCCTTAAATCTCGGATTATTTGTTGGTGGAAACGTACTATTACTCTACACTGGATTTTTTCTGGTTGAACAAACCTTTAATTTAAAATACTAAACTCGAAAGACTCCGGGAGCGAGTCACTTATGCGAAGAAAAGTTCTTTCAGCAGAAAATAGGAACAGATCTAAAAAGAGATTGAGATATTAGCTAAATTCTTCATTTTACTCGCAATGAAATTGAAAACTGTTCAAAATGAAAATTGGAATTTCGAAATTCACTTTTATCGATATCGATTTCTTTTTCAAGTTAAAATGATTTGAATTTTTGTGTTCTGATTGTGATTAGTTTAAGTCGGTGTGTTTTGAATTTGACAAGAGGAAATTGTTTTAAAACAGAATCAATTTAAATTATAGGAAATGAAGCTTAACAATTTTTTGAAATTGACTTAGTTCGTGTAAAGTTGAATCTTCTACTTCATATTTAAGAAAAAGAACAAAGCATTTAAAAGGGTTTTGTAGGATAACAAATTGTCTTCCCTTTAATACTTCGAGTAAAGCGATGTTCTTTGAAAACTTTTAAGACACTTTTTCGACAATGCAACGTCAGTCCTTTTTAACTGATATTTGAATAAAGCCTTCAAATTTTACAATCAGCAAAGTTCTGTATTCAAGTTATAAAATTAACCGAAAGATAGAACCTTTAAGATCACTTGATACGATTTCATTTCACTCGATTTCGGAAACCTAGCTGATAGAAAGAAGAAGAAAGAAATATTAATTACCTCAATTCCATGTGACCAACACTTTAGATAGAATAGCTTATAGATGCTTTTAATGTTTTAATCATTGTTTAAGAATAGGCCTTGTATTGATTTATGTAGTTTTAAAAACACGAATTGGAAAAGAGTCATAAATATGAAGAAATCATCTCGTATTAAGGCATACCAAATTGTTTTAGTTCTATAACTTGCTTGCTGTTGTCCTTAACTGTAAGAATCACAACAGGCGTATTTTTTAAACAGCTTGGTGTTATATCTTACAGTGAGGGACGATTCTGCAATATTCATCAACAAATAAAAAGATAATTGTTTTAAGAGTGTAATGAGTGTAATTTCTCCAATTATATGATTCATTTATGTGTTTATTATTTACGTTTAGAATAATTGTATTCCCCCAGTTATTTAGAAGTTAAAAGGAAAACAAAAACAAATTATAAAATCTCTGAAGTTAAATGATGTTCAGAGATGTGTATCTTTATTTGAATTACTAGGGTTTTTCATTAGTAAAAAAATCAATTAAAATTTTCGTCAAAATGTCTATTATTTTGTTTTATCAATCCATTCGGCAAAATAAACTGATTGGTTTCAAATTTGCTGAAATAAATATATATTTTTTATAACTTAATACCTAATAGGAATAATATTACAATAAATAAAATTTGGAATGATTTATGCGCAAGTACATTAGCAAACACAAACATTTAATGTTTTCGGTTTAGAAAAATAAGCAATTTTATTAATAATTCTGACGTCTGATCTATGTACATTACATACATAATGTTGAATTTGTGAAACTTATGGGGTCTTTCAAGGGTAAATTCAGATTCTCTTCAAAAATTGATTTTTTTTCGTGACGCATGGAACACGGTTGGAATTTGTTTTGTCATTGTATTAGTGTAAATTCGTGTACGTGTTAACGAGTGCCGTAGAGCTGTCAAATACACATCTAAAGAATTTTTAAAAATTGTGTTAGTATTGGTGCAAAGTGAATTAAATATGCCGAAAAAACCAGATCTGCAGATTTGATCTTAAATCAAAAATAAATTAAATTATTTTGTCCCATGGAATGCAAAAACAGAAGAAATTAGTGTTTTGACAAATCTAGATCAAAAATAAATGGAGAACCCCATTATAATGCTGGTATAACTTTATTGATTTGACATTTCAATATTTTGACGTTCAAAAGATTTTTCCATGACTGTTTTTAAACTGGACTAATTTAATGCAATTGCTTTTGAGGTTTTATCATTTTATTCGAAAAATACATCAATTTTAAAATTGTACCTACCTGAATTTTTTTTTTTTTTTAAATTTACAGATGAATTTTGTGAAGAATATCCTCACAATCTTATGCCCACTCCTGGTTATTGGATTGAATGTTCCAGGCAAAAGATATCATTGCCCAATCAGAATTCTTTGTGGGACGAAAGCGACTCAGAACATGAAGATATTAGGGTGGGCAGTTCGTCAGATGCTTATTTGGAACGTGAATGCAGTGACCTATATGAAGACGATGAAGATTCCGAAGCGACACCAAGGTATGTGAACTCTACTAGATTTTAGAGAAATTCTGAATCTATAAATAAATTAATAATATTCGCGAGCTGACTTAAAAATCGGTCGTTTAGACAGCTTAACTTTCAAAATAACAACTTCAATCTATAATTTTATTTTATGCCATAAGAACTATGACTTTGTACTCTAAGTCCTAGTTTTTTTGAGAAATAGGTCTTAAAAGGCCAAACGAAAAAAGTGTAAAATTGTTTTCTACATGAAAACATCATTAAAACACGAAGGTCACATATTATATACAATTTACATATTTTTGAACAACTTTATACGAATGTTTAAGTCCTAGGAAAAAGACGACAATTGAGGAGCAATGGGATCAGCAAGGAGCATTCGAGTTAATATCCGTTGAACAAGAGACCTATGAGAAATACTTCTTTGGAACAGAACATTGGAATTATTTTACAAGCGATGAGGATCTTGGTCCAGTGATATTATCTATTAAACAAGAGACATTAAATGGGCGTGACCAGTTTCGGATATTAGTAAGAGCTGGTTCCTATACTGTCCATGGACTGATACCGGCTTCATGTGTTTTTGCTGATAGGTAACTATAAAATGTTTGTACATAATATAATTTGACAGTTCTCACAGTCAAAGTGTCAAAGTGATTAAAATAATAAAATTTGACACTTTTACACTATATCTTGTGCAAAATAACGAATATGTTAATTATTTTCGGTTTTCGAGTAAAAAAGAAAGAAAAAAACTAGTATTTGAATAATATCAATATTATTGTGTTTTTGTGATTAAGTAAAAGTTTAAAAAAAAATTACTGTCTGAAAGACTGCCATGCGTTATAAACTTTCACTTTCTAACACTTTCCTTACTAAAAAGCGAACATTTCCAACAGTGCTACACTTTTACTGTTACAATGAGACGCTCTTTAACTGTAAAGCGGCATATACATTGTTCAAATGCTTGTCAAGCATGTGAGAGAGTATTAGTTAAAGTGAAACACGTATACAATGTGTGTATGCTTGAAGCAAAATCAAAATGTTTTGATTTTTCTTCAATCAGATAGACAGCATTGATATAATGTATATTCGAAATTGATTGCTTGATCAAGCAAACTTTTTTGTAAATATTTGTCGAAGAGGAAACATCGGGTATCGGAAAATTAATTACGATCAAATTCGCAAAAAATATTTTTCCCGATAAAACAGTCGCACGTCTATTCACCTCAAAATTAAAATAAATATAAATGATTGAAAGCTTATGCATGATGTGTGTATAGGACACGTCAAACAAAATTTATTAATACACTCTCACATGCTTGACAAGCATTTGAACAATGTATATGCCGCTTAACTGTAGTTTTTGTAAAAATGTATACACCCTTTAATTGATAGATTACGTACTATTGTTTTCATACATGAAAACACTAATTTTGATTTTGTATTCACTTTTATTTCAGGTACAACCGAGAAGAAGTAGTTAGATCATTAGGTAAAGAAGTAAATTTAAATCCGCCTTTAACTTTAGGGCAGTTACCAGATACTCCAGAAGAACTTTTAAAATTAGATCAAGTAAGTCTTTATCTTATAATCTAGTCTTAACATTTTAGAAATAATATATATTTTTTTAAACATTTTTAAATACTCGTTCAATGTTAGAATAATGTATGTTTTGCTACCTCGTTTTACTTAAGCTAAAATTGGAACATCTTCCAATATTGGCTGAACTCTGAAAAGTCGTCCAATAGCATCCAAGGTGACAATTGCCAATTTTGTATTAAGTGAAAATTGTACGTTTATACGGTTCGTTGACTTTATCCAAATATTTAACAATTTTTTGGTAAAAAATCGGCTGTCATGCCACACATTTGAAAACTATCAAATCCGATGACTGACGTCATCATTAGTTCCTACGCTCGTAGGACATTCCAATGACATTCCCTAGTACATATCCCCGCTATTGTTCTGAAGATGTGTTCTTCAACGCTGGCAAGACCACTGCGTAAGCGTTTCCATCTGTCCTATTCTACTGGTATCTTTCCGAGTGGATGGAAAACTGCATTTGTCCAGCCTGTCCCTAAAAAAGGCGAATCCTTCTCCCCCTATAACTATCGTCCAATTGCACTTACGTCCCTTCTTTCCAAGGTCATGAAAACGCTGATTAATTATCGGCTCAAGAAATATCTTGAAGAAGGGAAGCTTCTTAATGACCGTCAGTATGGCTTTCGTAGCAATAGGTCCACTGGTGATCTCGTGGTTTATCTCACCGAACCGTGAAACAAATCTTTACATCGTTTTGCACTTGATATTTCAAAGGCATTTGATAGAGTTTGGGATCAAGCTCTCTTATCGAAAATGCGTGCTTTTGGTATCGATGAATCTGTTCTTTGTTGGGTTAGAAATTACCTTTCGGACCGTTCAATTCAAGTAGTATTGGACGGGTTCAAATCTGATATTCACAAAATGAACGCTGGTGTGCCCCAGGGCTCCGTTTTGTCTCCGACGCTCTTCCTTATTTTTATAAATGATCTTTTGTCTGAAACTTCTAACCCACTAAATTGTTTCGCTGACGACAGTACCCTAAGCTTTTCATATTAGTTTTTAGATTCTAATCCTTGTCCTTCGGATGTGCACAACCAACGGCAGCGTATGATAAGCTCTTAAATTCTGATCTTGACAGCATTGTTCAATGGGGAATCAAAAACCGTGTAGAATTAAATGCTTCGAAAACTCAATGCTGTCTACTGTCGCAAAACCGTAAGCCTCCCCCAATGCCACTTTCCATGAGTGGTACTTGCATCGAGAAGTCCGAACAACTATCAGTCCTAGGTATGTGCATCACAAACCACTTGTTGTGGAGTGTTCACATATTTGACATCGCCAAAAATGCTGCTAAGTGTTTAGGTTTTCTCCGACGATGCAAGATGTTTTTTACCCCTTCTGATCTAGCTATAATTTACAAAGCTTTTATTCGTCCAAAACTTGAGTATAACTCTCATATTTGGGCTGGTGCTCCAATAACGTTCTTGAGTCTTCTGGATAGAATTGAAAAAGGAGCTCTAAAAATGATTGGAGATCGTTCTCTTACCGAGACATTTACTTCTCTTGAACACCACCGCAAGGTCTCATGCCTGTCATTGTTTTATCGTTATTTTTATAAACAATGCTCTATTGAAATAGCCAGTTGCATTCCTCCCTTAAACAATTCAACCGTAATACCAGTACTGCTAGGAATGCTCATCATCATCAGTTTACCCTTGAGCCCAATTTCGAACGTACTTTTAAGTACAGAGATTATTTCTTTAGCCGCACTACACGAATGTGGAATGCTTTACGAGGCTCAATATTTCCCACTCATGACACTGTGTAGACATTCAAAACTAATGTGCATCGGTTTCTTCTTTCTAATCCTCTGCTCCTTTCCTAATTGCTCGCACTATATGTTTTATCATTATAAGGGTATTCACAACCCCTTTAGTGCGCGCACAATATAAAAAAAATCGAGCCATTGTCGCTCGTCCACTGGCCGCATTTTTCGTATTTTCTGAAGGTTAAAATTAAAGTTTGTTCGGAAGTTGACCATTTGAGCTTACATTCTGTGACGGCCATCTCATAAAGAATTGGGTGTTTAGACGATTTCAAACGATTGTAAGAAGTTTGACAATCTTTAAATAGAATATTGGCCGAAGGATTGTTGGCTGCCAATTTTTGTCTGTCACTTTTGACAGATAAAATTTGGTATTAACATGGTTGGGATAAAATTGGTTGCGAAAAATCTGTCAATATTACGAGATCTTCCAAACATGTAAATGCTTTAGTTTTTTAAATGTCCATGTATAGGGTTTCCCATCATGGGTTTAAGTTGGGAACGCTCGAATTTGGAACTTGTCAAACACGGCTGTCATTTGAACTGTCATAGTATTTGTTGAACGTTTCCTTTTTTCTATAGAGGATCGCTTAACAATCGAAGAACGCGTTAAAATGAATTAAAACTTTCTTCAGATCTGTTGATTGAAACGTAACCACTTTTCGGGAATGATTTTTTAAAAATTGTAGACATTTTGTTTGGTATTGTTTGATATTTCCCAGAGCACAAATTTAAAGTGAAACAAAACCTTGATCAAACATTTCATAACTTTATTTATATTTGTTGTTTCTTTCTTTTCATGTGTAGGTTTTTATTAAATCTGAACTTAAAGTTGGTGTTATCTTTGTTAAAGAAGATCAATATACTGAAGAGCAGATATTAGACAATAATGAAAATTCATCGTTATTTGAAGAATTTCTACAGCTATTAGGTGATAGGTGTAGACTTCGCGGTTTCGATAAGTACAAAGGTGGCCTTGATACTGTCCATGATTTGACAGGTGAGTTTTATTTGCAAGTATTTTATAATATCTAAATATAGAATAATCTACATATTATATAGTTACAAATTCTTTCTTACCATACTATTTTCAGGACTTTATTCAGTTTACACAAACTGGCGTAATATTGAAATAATGTTTCATGTGTCAACATTACTGCCATATGAAAAGCACGATCCACAAAAACTACAGCGCAAACGTCATATCGGTAACGATATTGTTTGTGTTGTATTCTTGGAAGCTGACAATACACGTTTTAGTCCTGCTTGCATAAAAAGTCATTTTCTACATACATTTATTTTGGTAAATAAAATACATTTTTCAAAATTTGAGACGGGGAAAAAGTTTCTATGAAGTCTTTGGGCAGGTTCAGACAACATAAGGGACTTGAAAGTAAGGCAAGTTTCTAGTATCTAGTATTGCCAGTTACCAAAAATTTGCCTTCTAATTAAAGCAACTTTATTGGAAAGTTGACTGGAAAGTTAGTCAAGAAAAAATCTCTCCAACTATCGAATTGAATTGAAATGAACTTAATATAAAGTCAAATCCACTTATTTATGTCAAAATGACAGCTGATCATGTTTCAACTGAAAGCTGTACTTTATTACTTTTAATTTAGTGTTTTGTGTAAAAGGGTTTACAATACAAAATACAAGTCGTGATGGACTTTTAGCTTGCCTAAACAGTTCTTTGTAGACACTAATGTTTTTGGTAGTTTTTACACAATCTGAGTTCAATCAAAGTTCTGAGTTTAAAATGTACGACACTGGAAGAACTAACTAGTTGCATTTGTCAAAATTTACGTTCAAGGAATGCAGCTGATAGCAAATGTCAATTTTTGTCTGAACCTGCCCTTTGGCTTCCATTACAAAAGCTCATGACTTCAATTTTGATCTTTATTTTTCATGTGTACATATTAAGGTTCGAGTATCTGCAAGAATTAAACACAAGCCCACCAGGTATGAAGTCTCTGTAGTAACAAGAGATGAAGTTGGTGCCTATAAGCCTTATTTGTGGGAACAATCTGTTTTTGAGAAAGGACCCATGTTTCGGTGAGTTTCAATTGAATATACAAAATATAAGTACATATGTATATATAAAATATAACAATTTAATATTTAATAGTGAGTGGTTGCTAACAAAAATCGTGAATGGTGAGCGTGCCTCGTATTCAGCTCCTAAATTTGCCCGCATGCAAGAGAGAACACGTTCGCAGATGTTAGAAGATTTAGTTATGAACCTTTCAAATCATGCGGAAACTGGTCAAATACCTAAGCCCTACCGAAGAGGTTCATGGCGACCTATCGGTAAGTTAAAACATTTTGACACCAGAATATTTGTTTTGCATATATCAACTTGTAAGCTACTGACAACTGACATTAAGAGTTTCCATTGGTGAAATAAATCTTTTTATATAAATTTGTCATTCCATTGGGCATACCTAATTAATAAACTCACTGACCTAATTTTGTTAAGCAATTTTACATTTCTGACGACAAAACTGATACAATTTTGTATTTATCATTTTTACTGATATGGTGTCTGATTTTTTCGGTTTTTAAAAATTGGTCGAAATCTGTGCACCTACCCATAATTCTTAACCGAATATGAAAGTGAAACAAAATCCAGAATTACAGATTTGATCTCAAATCGAAAATAAAACAATTTATTTTGCCCCATCGAATAAAACAAGGTTAATTTGTGTTTGACAGATCTAAATTAATTTTACCCATGGAAAACTCCAATAAAAATCAAAATTAACCAATGGAAAACACCATTAGAAAGAAGATACATACAAGTTTATTCTTTTTGGCATTTGGGCTGAGAGGTGGTGAGGTATTCGTTACTTAGGTTCTATACAGCTTTTTCTATAAAAACTTTATTTTAACTAGTCTTATCTTTAGTCTAGATTATTTTTAAAGAATTATTATTAAATAAACCAATCAATTAATTTTTGATCGATTTTTTTTTTAAATTAAAATAAAGGACACATGCGACCTTCATCACCACTGCTTGACTCAGTGCGTGATCAATTTGAAGACTATGATCAACTAGCCAAAGATTTTACGCGTGTTTTTCTCAACGAAGAACCGTTATGTTTGCAAAATGCTCATCTATTCGATGTTGTTTTTCTGGTTGGGCAGTCTAAGCAAAAAGCGCGCTTTATTGGAGTTCGGGCGATACTTGGTGTTCGAAGTCGTGTTTTTCAAGTAAGTTTTTGAGAGAGATAATGTTCATTTCCAAATCAAAATTGATTTTTCCCCTCCCTAGGAAATGCTATATGGAATTCAAACTGGTTTTGGATCACCTCAAATTCCTGTTGCTGAAATATTTGCTCGACCGGCTCCATCATTAGTTTCACCACAAAATCAGAAGCCGAAAAGCAATAACTACCTTACTGTTCCGGATATTGAGTCGGCTCGGCCTAAGAGTGTACCCTCATCGCCTATGGTGAAACGAGCATTTTCTCGCCTTGGAACTATCACTGCTGGCTGGGGTCGATCAATACGGAATAAAAATACCCAATTGAATCCTGAAGACAAAAAGAAGTGGATATCTTCACAGGATTGTTCGAGTAAGAATAAAATTTAATTTTTAAAATTGTTGCTAATTAAAATAAAAAAAAAAAAAAAACAGATCGAGAAAGTAAAGACAAAGACGGAAAGGATAAACCTGGAAACAATCAGCTCGCTGTTCCAAGGCTATCAGTTTGTGCAGATGCACAAAAGGTTGATCGAGCCAAGCTAGCACAGACAGAATTTAGTATTATTGAATTCGATCCGGAAACGTTTCGAGTGCTTTTGGATTACTTACATACAGGGACGTGCCCACTTACATGTGTTTCAATACCAGGTAGATATACTTTATAGTTTTTGTTTGTGTTTGAAGATTGTGTTATCCCACAAAACTTTTCATTTGTTGTCTTTATAGGTCTTCTCTGCGCTGCTGAACATTACGATCTCCCTGAACTTCTTCAAGCCTGCTTCCATCACTGCAAACAATTTCTGCGTATCGAAGTTGTGTGTCCCATGCTCATCTCATTAGAAAATTACTACTGGCGCTATACTTCGGCCTCAGAATTAGTCAATATGATTTTAACATTTGTTGAAAACAAAGCACACGCCCTATTTAGGCAGTCTGATTTTTTAAACCTCTCCGAATCAATGGTACAGATGATCATGTGTCGAGACCTGCAGACTCCAGAAATTCGTAAATTCGAAGCAATGCTTGCCTGGGCCCAAAGCAAGGTCGATAAAATGAAGATGCTACCCAACAAAGATACCCAATTTGAATTCGAGTGCATTATGGAAAGACTAACGAGAGACTTAAATCTATGTCGTATATCCCCGAGTGAACTACTGACTGTCGTGCTGCCATCTAAGTCGCTGAAGAACGAACGAATCATGGAAACTTTGATGATTCAAGTTAATCTTGGCACCTATCGCATGCAAGAACTGGACGAGTATAGAAATCAACTAAGAAGTCAAGACTCCAAGTGTAGCGAGGGAAGTGTTACGGTTTATAGAGGTGGATGAAATTGTAAGAATGTTAGCTTCGATGATAAAGACCATACTGATAGGCTGCAGCAAGATTGGCAATGAAAATTATATTTGGAAACAAAAGATGAATTTCAACTTTTTTTTTTTAATTTGTTTCCCATGTTCCGAAAACTATCTAAAGGTTTAAGTTAATTTTTATTGTTTTTTAATTTTAAAGCCAAAAATATTTTCAAGGACGTCTTTTAAAAAATGAAGGCTGTGTGACGTATTTAATCCCTTGGTGTTTTCAAAACAAAATACAAACAAAATAATCGTGGAATACCAACAAAACAATAATTAAACTTAACGTTGTAAGTGAAAGTGTAAATAATTTGTTAACTTATTATGTATGTATGGATGTATATATGTATGTACGGCCAGCCTGAAAATCACTTGATCAATTTTTATATCTCCCGATTTTTTCGGTGTGAATAAATGTTGTTCGAAATATTCACAAAACATATTTTACGCCACATGAAAGATTGTATTTTGATCTTTTAATTAATAATTTCATTTATGTATGTAATTTGAAACTTTTCAAATTTAGGAATTGTAAACTAAGGTTTAAACAATCTTAATTTTAATTTTATCGCAAAATTCTAAAATTGTAAGTCCCATCCTCTGTTAATTTGACTTCTTTATATGAACTTGACAGGACTTTGCACAGTAAATCTAGAAGTAGAATCAGTGCCAAGTGGTGGCCAATTTTAATTGAAATCTTTTTGACGATTGCTCTTTTCAACTTTTTCTATAGCTTTCGTCAAAATGACTCTCACTTTATGGAAATTAAACGAACATTCCAATGTTCATGATGAAACTTAAACTAAATATGCCTTAAACTGTGATTTCATAAGTACAAGAGTCAGCGATTCATTTTTATTTTATTTTTACAAATTTTGAAAGTTTTTGACACTTATTCCTGAAAAGTCATGTTTCACAAAGAAATAAAATACCTTGTCAGACTACTCTTTAAACGTAATTAAATAATGTCTGAGTGTTTTGTCAAAAAATATGAATTCAGTCGTTCTAATGTAACACAGAAGAACATTGTTTTGAATCGTCTGGAAATCAAATTTTCGCCTAACCGCTTTATATTATAATAGCTTAAATCCATTCGAGAGATTTTTTTGAAATTATGATATTCTCAACATGACATTTCAATAGGGTTTGCAACTTCATTTCAAAAATGTTGTATTATCCACTTTTGTATGATAATAATTTTAATATAAACCTACCACTCTACTCCTTAAGATTTTTTTGTTGGTATATGTATATCCTTTCTTATGAATACCAACATTTTTTTCATATTCGTTCAAATTACAAGATCAATATTTAGTGTGTTCGGTCAAACTTAAATTATTTATTTTTGGTGTAAAAATCAGCAAATTCATAGTAAGAATTTAAAACTAAGTATTTATATTCTATACCAAACCTTTTCCCTTTATTCGTCGACCTTAGTTATTTCATGTCGAAAAAATCGAAATAAAAACGTTTTCGAGTGATTTTGTAGGCTAGTTATACATTTTATATAAATTTAATGTAATTTTCTCGGTATTTTTTGGTTAAATTCCATTTTATATTATTGTTCCTCAATGTTCTTGGACAAGTCTTGATTAGAAAAAAAATAAAAACCGGTGAAAAATGTCATCAACAAAAACTCGCGGCGCACCACTTGATTTGGGTCGAATTTTTATACCCACACTGATCTCGGTATCCTTTTTTTCTTTTATTTACAAAATTTTGAAAATATGTATGAATTTTATTTTTTCTGATGAACTGAATTTTCGAGTTGCAAAAATTTGTGTGGTATACGATGCAAAGAAAGATAAATCCTACCAAAAATTTAAAAATAATACAATTGGACCTGAATCAAGAAGTGTGACAGAGTGTTAATCGCACAAAGAACGAAACCAAAATTTTTGCTCAGCAAAATGATTGCTTGGGTAGATAGTGTATTGTAAATAAAGTGCTTTTATTTATTTTTTAAATAATTTTAATGTTTTTGTATAATGTTCCTTAATTAAATAAATGTATAAATTAAAAAAAAAAACTAACGAATTTTATGAACAACCACTTATTTTCAACCTATGAATTATTTATTTCATTGTAAAATAATGGGATTTTCAACAAAGAAAATCCCTTTTTTCTTGTTGAAAATTCCATTTTATTTCAGTCCCAATCCCAAATGAAAAAGTGTTGAAACATTTGAAAAAAAAATATAAATTCTCAAACAGTAGAAGAACAAATTTGGTTAGCATAAAAAAGGTTATAGTAAGCCAATTTTAAAAGAACTGTTAAAAGGGAACAATTCTATAATACATTATTTTAGCAAACATTTACCTGTTTTTGCAGCGTACGCATTGTAAGCTATCAAACTCCTTAAGTTTTATAATAAAGGGTGATTTTTTAACTACTATCTTTTTGGCAACACTGGTTTAAACAGCTGACGCACGTTTTGTGTTTTTTTCACTGTCAAACCTCTTCAGTTTGGTCTATAATTTAACCATGAATCGTCTTACAAACGAACAACGCTTGCAAATTATTGAATTTTATTATCAAAATGCGTGCTCTGTTAAGAAAGTTCATCGCGCGCTTCTTCCATTTTATGGTCAGTTTAATCGACCCGCTGAAGCAGCTATTCGGGCTATTGTGACTAAATTTCGCACCAAATTTACATTGTTGGACATTAAACCACCAACACGCCTACGTAGAGTGCGAACTGAAGAAAAAATCGCAGCTGTATCGGCCAGTGTTAATGATGACCATCAATCGATTCGTCGCCGTTTGCAGCAATTGGGCCTCTGTTACTCAACAACGTGGAAATTTTTGCGGAAGGATTTAGGTGTGATGCCTTTCAAAATACAGCTGGTGCAAGAATTGAAGCCGAACGACCTACTGCAACCGAAGATCCGAAGATCCACTTTTTTACCGAAAAATTGTGTTCAGCGACGAAGCTCATTTTCAGAATTGTCGATTTTGGAGTGAATATCAGCCAGAAGCATTGCAAGAGCTACCAATGCATCCAGATAAAGTCACAGTTTGGTGCGGTTTATGGGCTGGTGGCATCATTGGACCGTACTTCTTCAAAGATGATGCGAATCGTAACGTAACTGTGAATGGTGAGCGCTATTGTGAGGTGATATCCAACTTTTTTTTTGCCCAAAATGCAAGAGCTTGACTTGCATGACATGTGGTTTCAACAAGACGGTGCCACATGCCACACAGCACGTGCAACAATGGACTTATTGAGAGGCGAGTTCGTAAACATTTTATTTCACGTTCGGAACCGGTCAATTGGCCGCCTAAATGGTTCGATTTTGTGGGGCTATGTTAAAGCTCATGTCTGTACAGACAAGCCCGCTTCAATTGACGCATTGGAAGACAACATTGAAGCATTTATTCGTGAGATACCGGCCGAAATGTTGGAAAGAGTATGCCAAAATTGGACAAAGCGGATGGACCATTTAAGGCGCAGTCAAGGTCAACATTTGCATGAAATAATCTTCAAACATTAAATTACATGGACCGTACTATCGATTCAAATAAATATTTCATGCATTTTTCTGAATTGTATGTGTTTTATTTGAAAAACTTTCCTGTAGCTTTTAAAAAATCACCCTTTATTAGTATAGATTTTTAGTCTTTGGTCATTTGTTTAAGAAAAATGATTGGACGGATCGTTTTTTTAATCATTTTTTAAAACTACTAGGCATCGTCAAAAACTAATCCTCAACAAATATTAAATTTTCTTGTAGGATTTTAAATCAAGCTGTTTCAAAACTGCTCTTAAATTCCATTATTATTTGTCCAGTTATTGTTAACCCATGATATTGATGACCCAAAAATATTTGAAGATTTTGTATTAGGATTTATCTCAACGTTTCTTCTTTTGAAAAGGAGGTGCCCTTAAAAAACATTAAACGTAACTGAAAATAATTGTGTCCCCTTAATTAATTTGACTAGTTTACTTACAGTTAATGGACAGGTTCAGACGACATAAGGGACTTCATTTGCAGTCAACTGCTTTTTATGAACGTAAATTTTGACCAAGGCAACTAGTTAGTTGGTAAAGTGTCATACATAAACTTCAAATTCGGAACTTTACTTCACCAACCACTACTTTTAATTGATAGTTTAGAAACTACTAAAAACATAATTGTCTACAAAAAAACTTCTCAGGAAAGGTACAATTCCATCTCTACTTGTATTTTGTATTTTAAATAAATATTAATTATTCCTTTACCAATTTGATAAGGAAGGAACATTTTTACATAAAACATAAAATTGAACTGTGCAGAACATAAATAAATCAAAGAATAATAAAGTTCAGCTTTCAGTTGAATGAAAAAAACATGATCAACTGTCATCTTGACATACATAAATAGACTTGACTTGATAGTTAGGGAGATTTTTCTTGACTAACTTTCTAGTCAACTTTCCAATAAATTTGCCTTAATTGGAAGTCCCTTATATCGCCTGAACCTGCCCAATTTCAAAATTAAGCGTACACCAACAAGAAAACACTATTTTTTATAATTAAAATGCAATGTCTTTGGTAATTATTTTGTGTTCTTTTATTTAATATCTTCTGTTATATTCAAGAGAAAAATCTGTAACAACAATTAACAAAACAGAATAACAATCAAATATGTCACCAAATTAAACGTGACATATTTAAAATGAAAATCTTGGAGATCAAAGTAAGACGAAATCTTGAAGTGTGGTAAAATTGGAAGATAAATGTTTTGTGGGGTCACCTTTAGCCATTATCATAGCCTGTAATCGCCGCGGCATCGATTAACCAAGTTTTTTGTGAAAGACGGGGGGAATATTCTACGAAATTTCGGTTACATTCGCTTTCAATTTCTTATTGCAGTTTTCACTTGATTTCTTTCCACAAACGATCTGGTGACTGAGGTTTGGTATTCAGCTGATTTTTGACATAATAAGGCAACCATTCCTTTACAAAAGAACGACATTTTTTTAGGAATGTTATTTTCTTGAAAGTTAAAAGTTGCTGGTTAATTCAGTTTTTCTTTAAGAATGTCCAGAAATTCCCATGTGCCCAAAATTGTGTCAATGAACTCAAAGGTTCCTTTTCCACTTGCAACCATATGTAGATACATAGGTAACATCCTCCAAACAATTTACCTTCTGTCAAATCCAAATAAGTTAATTTAAAAATATATAAAACAAACAAAGAATTTGCAAAAACTTCGAATCTAAAATATTAAAAATGACGAATTAATTGTTTTCATTTGAGTGTACGCTTAATTTTAGGAGTAACCATACATCAAATACAAAAATGCACTGTTTAAGGTTAAACAAGTCTTTATTAATTTAATCGAAATGAAGTCCTTGAATGGAATGCCCATTTTACTATGAAGAAGACCTGGCCAACAGTAAGTTTGGTATCAAATGAAAGGCAAGCTCGAGTATGGGTCTAATATTTTGAAAATAGATTATGGGAAATCTGAGATATTTGAACTTAAAGTAAGCCCAAATTAAACATAGTATTTACTTTTTTTGCTGAAATAATTGTTTATGTATGTCTTGCGAAATACAAAAGGTAAGAAAATTATTTTGATATTTGATGAAAGGTATTTATGTACGCTTTAAAATATCGAGTCCGTTCCGCCATTTTATCGTAAGCGACATTTTCAATAAAAAAAAAAACTTAATAAATTATTAAAATTTGCTAGTAACACATAGAGCCTTGAAGCCTATTTTCATGTCTTAACTTAAGCATAGTTCATAAATATTCCTATTCAATACACAAAATTCTCTCATATTAATTAATACTTTCGTTTATTTTTGTGTATGATTATTTTCATTCTAAAGTTAATGCAGCAAATATAATAATTTTGAAATAAATTATAAATTGTTTAAAAAAAATACTTTTGAATCATTCTAAATCCTTTTCCCACACTTCATTAAATATTGAAAAATTCTTCATTAATATTTTAATAACGCAAGTATTTGTGTACATGCATTTAAATCAACAATTTATGGTTCATACATGAGTTATTATACTAATGGGTGATTTTTTTGAGGTTAGAATTTTCATGCATTAGTATTTGACAGATCTCGCGGGATTTCAGACATGGTGTCAAAGAGAAAGATGCTCAGTATGCTTTGACATTTCATCATGAATAGACTTACTAACGAGCAAGGCTTGCAAATCATTGAATTTTATTACCAAAAAAAGTTGGCAGAAAATCCGCTTTTTTATCGACAAATTTTGTTCAGCGATGAGGCTCATTTCTGGTTGAATGGCTACGTAAATAAGCAAAATTGCCGCATTTGGAGTGAAGAGCAACCAGAAGCCGTTCAAGAACTGCCCATGCATCCTGAAAAATGCACTGTTTGGTGTGGTTTGTACGCTGGTGGAATCATTGGACCGTATTTTTTCAAAGATGCTGTTGGACGCAACGTTACGGTGAATGGCGATCGCTATCGTTCAATGCTAACAAACTTTTTGTTGCCAAAAATGGAAGAACTGAACTTGGTTGACATGTGGTTTTAACAAGATGGCGCTACATGCCACACAGCTCGCGATTCTATGGCCATTTTGAGGGAAAACTTCGGAGAACAATTCATCTCAAGGAATGGACCGGTAAGTTGGCCACCAAGATCATGCGATTTGACGCCTTTAGACTATTTTTTGTGGGGCTACGTCAAGTCTAAAGTCTACACAAATAAGCCAGCAACTATTCCAGCTTTGGAAGACAACATTTCCGAAGAAATTCGGGCTATTCCGGCCGAAATGCTCGATAAAGTTACCCAAAATTGGACTTTCCGAATGGACCACCTAAGACGCAGCCGCGGTCAACATTTAAATGAAATTATCTTCAAAAAGTAAATGTCATGGACCAATCTAACGTTTCAAATAAAGAATCGATGAGATTTTGCAAATTTTATGCGTTTTTTTTTTTTTAAAAGTTCTCAAGCTCTTAAAAAATCACCCGATACAATGATTCAAATCGGAGTCCATGTACCCAGGAAGAAAGAAAGAGTCCAAGCATTCAGGGCGAACAATCTTCTAAATGAAAATGTTTGCTGAGTGGTTTAGATTTTGTTGTCAATAAGAACTTTTCCACAAAACGTCACTTCAATTTGTTTTACCAGGCGATCATGTTGCCCAAGTAGGCATATGCCAGGTTACACCAGCGCAAAAAAAAGAATTAAATTTCGAAAGAGAAAAAACATCTTTTTAGAATGAATTAAAGGGATGTGAAAACTGTCGAGATTAGTTATCCCTTTCCTTCATTCTAAAAAATATTCTTTCTCCTTTAGAGAATTAATTCTTTTTTGTGCTCGTATTACCTGGCACTATCTATATAGTTCTTCTCTTTACCTTTATCTAGTTTGCACATACACAAACATACTTTGTCTAGCAGTTATCTCATTCTTACGCGCTAACCACCTATGCATACTTCCAATACAAAGCAGACCTGAATGCAAAAAAGTTTAAACTAAAATTGTACGAAACGTACCTGGCCATTCTGTTCGCCTGGTACATCAAAAAGAATTTTGTAGGAAATAAATAAAATATTTCTTGTTCTTCTACCCCGTTTGCAATATGAGCGCTTTGTGAAACAGAGATGATTATTATTAGCATTACCCTAAATTATATGAAATTCTCCTCATTTACCAGGCGATCAGCTTGAAAAGTAGGTATACCTATAAGTTTTACTCCATATGCAAACATACATATGTGTCTGTGAATTGATCACACTCATTCTATCTCTTTTATTCTAGGGAAATGGAATTCTTATTTTCTTCTTCATACCGCCGTTCCCGCTTTTTTATTGTTGTCAATTGAAGAACAAGGATAACGCTATCCCTTCAATATAAGTTGGTCTCAACTTAAGCTTAGAGATGAAAAAGATCATTTGATATTCGTTAGTTTTTTTTTCAGAACAACTCAATCAATGTTACTTTGAAGTTATATTTAACATCTTCTCTGCAAATTATGTAAATTGCAGGAAGGTACCTAAACCCTACTTCTTTCTTTTTAGCTATTGGATTTGAATATTATCCTAATAAGGCAAAAAAAAAAAACAATAATTTTATAAAATTAAGAATCATATAAACATCAAAACCAAAAGCTCGGCAAGCAAATCCTGCTGCGAGTCTTTTCTTTCCTATTCACTCTAACCTTTTGAATTGTGAAGGGTTTGTATAATAAGCAAGCGTGAAAGAGAGAGTTTACAGGCATTCTGCATTGTGCTTCTTTATCTCACCTTATTTGACTTTTTATTACATTAGCAGGCGACCATTCTGGAAATGGAAAAGTACTTGTTCTATTATTATCTCTTTCTATATATTTTTCAATTCATCTCTTTCTTGAGATAAAGCGGATAATTCCGCTTTTCTTTATAATTATATTAGCACAAATACCTAAGTCCTGTGGCTCGTTTGTCTTTCTCCATCCATAAAATTGTACGAAACGTGCCTGGCCATTCTGTTCGCCTGGTACATCGAAAAGAATTTTGTATGAAATAAATAAAATATTTCTTGTTCTTCTACCCCGTTTGCAATATGAGCGCTTTGTGAAACAGAGATGATTATTATTAGCATTACCCTAAATTTTATGAAATCCTCCTCATTTACCAGGCGATCAGCTTGAGAAGTAGGTATACCTATAAGTTTCGCTCCATTATACAAACATATACATACATACATACATGTCTGTGAATTGATCACACTGACCCTCACTCATTCTATCTCTTTTATTCTAGAGAAATGGAATTCTTTTTTGCTTCTTCATACCGCCGAATTAGTTCCCGCCTTTTTATTGTTATCAATTGAGGAACAAGGATAACGCTATCGATTCAAAAGAAGTTGGTCTCAACTTAAGATTAGAGATGAAAAAGATCGTGTAATATTCGTTAGTTTTTTTCAGAACAACTCAATGTTACTTTGAAGTTTTATTCAACATCTTCTCTTTACAAATTATGTAAATTGTAGGAAGGTACCTAAGCCCTACTTCTTTCTTTTTAGCTATTGGGTTTGAACATTATCTAATAAGGCAAAAGAAAAACCAATAATTTTATAAAATTGAGAATTATATAAACATCAAAACCAAATGCTCGGCAATCAAATCCTGCTGCAAGTCTTTTTTCAATTTTCTTTCCTATTCACTCTAACACTTTGAATTGTGTGGGGTTTGTAAAATAAGCAAGCGTAAAAGAGAGAGTTTACAGGCACTCTGCTGTATCACCTTTGTGCTTCTTTATCTCACCTTATTTGACTTTTTATTCCATAACAGGCGAGATGGAAAAGTAGTTGTTCTATTATTATCTCTTTCTATATATTTTTCAATTCATCTCTTTCTTGAGTTAAAGCGGATAATTCCGCTTTTCCGCACAAATAAGTCCTGTGGCTCTGTCTCCATCCATAAATTTGGATTATATTTATATTCCGTGTTGGGCCTAGTGATGAGAAAAGTTGTTAAACTCTTTACTTTTTTCAAAGTAACTCTTATACCATTAAATATATTTTTTAGAGACAAAAAATAAAGGGTATAATATTTTAGTTCAAGTGGGAGCTAAAACACAAATCCTTGTAAGTGGGAAAGTTAAAAAATTGATTTTTCAGGAATGATTGAATGCAAAAGCTGAAAATGCCGAAAGATATTTTATTTGTTTGTATTCTGATTTCAACGTCCTCGTCGTTATGGATTTTATAGCTATAGAAAATTGTGATATTGTCGAGTTATTTCGACAGTCCACCTAAAAAAGATATGTATTTTTCATCAATGTTGCTTAGAGAATTTTTAGTTTATACCGTAGGGACGGACCTGTTTAGCTATCAGTACAAATTGAAACAGGAGGAATTTGAAATGTTTTACTGATGAGCGATTATAGTACTCATAAAATCAAAGTTATTCAGCCCTATCATGAATTCCATCGTAATCGGAAATTTTTACGAATCCCGAAAAACTGTATCATGAAATGCGTTCGTAATGCAAAATTGTATGAGATTTTCCACTACGAACGGATTTCGTGATACAGTTTTTCGGGATTCGTAAAAGTTTCCGATTACGATGGAATTCATGATAGGGCTGATTAGTTAAAAGGTATGTATTAAATAACTTCGAGCTTTGGGCTTCAAACAAAACATTTGTTTTTCTTTTTTGCTGTTGATTTCATCAGGAATTTTTTAAATAATGCCATCGGAACAGTAGGTATAAAATTGAAACGTCACCAGTATTTCACGATTTTTGTTGGTATTTTGCAGTCAGCTATGTATTTAAAATAAATTTCGTCATTAAAATGCTTGAAATGAATTTAAGAAATAAATTTTACTTTAAATGCATTATTTTTGCTTTTGAAAATAATAGTTGACATTTGAATTCATCTTATTATCGGTCTTTTGCTGAAAATAAAGATCTAACACGTTCAAAAATACAAAAACAAAAAAACATTCGACTCAACAATGAAGTGATTACATTGCCAAATTTGGACAAATATTGCATTGATTCATATAAAAATACGGCCTAAAAAATATATAAACAACTCGAGGCTTTAGCGAAGCCTATTCATTCTTAAAGCTATTTCACTCATTTTCTGTATATCAAACTTTACGTGTTAAAAGCCCTTCATGTTATCTATACTCTTCTTCAACGGAGTTGTTGTCAAATAGTCTTTAAGCGTATCCGAGGAAATTTATAACTTTAAGTTGCTAAGCAAAAAAACAGTAGTTTGTTTACATCTCTATACTTGAAATGTATGCCAAATACTAGAAGTCGTCAACTTTCACAGAGTAGCATACATAAATACATGTATTTTGTTTTTAAATAAATCAAAAATAAATTTCAAACTAGAAATTAAAATGGGTGAGAAAAACGTAGAAGCTTTTCAAACTCTTGTACGTTATGATAATCCAATATTGGTTATTAAACATCCCGAGAAAAAGGGAGCTGGAGATGCCGTAAGTTAAATTGAGCAATTTTGTACACCATAAATAACTCCATTGAATAAAATCTAAACATATAATAATTTTTCGTCAAGGAAATACCGAGACCACAAACAGCTGCAGTTGTATTTGATACTAAGCGCGAAACTGAAGAGATTTTAAATTCTATTTTACCGCCTCGTTGTTGGGAACAAGATGGACAGTTATGGACACAAACAGTAAGTTCATTTAATTTAGGTATTGAATTTGTATTATTCCACAAAATCGTCAGCCATATGTTTAATTCAGCCTTCAAGGACCATTTTTAAAATTGTCATATAGCTCGAAATAAGTTAAACAAAACTGATATAAATAAAAAAGCATATTGAATAATAATATTTTCAATTTTAAAGAAATAAGAATCAACTTAGGGAACTTCTTTATTCTACTCTAGGTTTCAAGCACCCCTGCTACTCGTCAGGATGTTATTAATCTTCAAGAGATGTTAGATACCAGACTCCAACAAACTCAAGCCCGAGAGACAGGAATATGTCCTATTCGCCGAGAATTATATTCGCAGTGCTTCGGTAATAAATAAAACTAAAATCCCAATTGGTTGTACAAATATTTTCTTGATTTTCCCAGACGAACTTATCCGTGAAGTGACCATCAATTGTTCAGAAAGAGGACTTTTACTACTTCGTATTCGCGATGAAATCGCCATGTCTATGGAGGCCTACGAAACTTTATACTGCAGTTCAGTAGCTTTTGGCATGCGAAAAGCTTTGCAGGCCCATGAAGAAAAAGAACGACTTCGAGAGAAAGTTAAACAACTCGAAATAGATAAGGAAGCCCTCGAAGAGATCATAACCGATATGAAGGTAAAGTCAGAGCAAAATGAACGACGTAATGCTGAACTTCGTGCCTCTGAAGAGAAAAAATACGCCGAAGAGGTAGCGTTCTTGAAAAAGACAAATGCTCAATTAAAGGCACAATTAGAAGGAATAACTGCACCAAAGAAGTAATAAATATTTTAAATAAAAATTGTTTTTTTTTTTGTTTTTAAACTAGATGGAAAATGAAACTGTTTCTTTTTAATTAGTTTTCGGGTTCATCGATTTCATTCACTATGGGAGTTTGTTTGAATTTTTCCGGCTCCTTTGGGGCTGCTGGTTTCGTTTTCTTCTTTTCCGCTGGAACTGATTCAATAATTTGATGTATCATGACACCGTCGTCGTCGTCGTCATCTTCATTTTCCGCTGGATCTTGCTCCATTGGTTCTGACTCTTGAGGTAGATCGTTGTAGATTTGCTCAACTTCAGTCATTTGTTCTTTTAGCGCCTCCACTTTGCTCATGTATAGATTGTAGACATATTCGGCCATTTCGGACATTGAATTGATGTTTTTCAGCTGAGACTCATTGATTGCATCTCCGCTCAAACGTTTTGCTGGAAAGCTTTCATCGGGAAGAATTTTCAAGCTTTGAGGGTTTTTAGTGAGCTATACATAAAATAAAATGACATTGTGTGAGGTTTTTTTTTTTAATTTTTCAAAAACTTACCAATTCAAAAGTTGGACGCAATTCAAAGCAGTTCTTAAACAATGACACTCTTCCGAATATGTAAAGACCCAGGCGAGCACGACTCATAGCCACAACCAAACGACGAACATCTCGCAAATGACCCACCGCTTTTGTTCGAACCAACGATATTAATATGTAATCATTTTGTTGACCTTGATACTTGTCAACTGTGGTTATTTTATGTGGCCATCCAATAAGTGGATTTTTGCCACATCGCAAATTTATAACATCACGAATAAGATGCTTCTGACCATTGTAAGTTGTTAGAATTGATATTTTATCAGCTGGATAGCCTAGGAGTCGCATATACATAAAAACCGCCACAATATATTCAGCTTCCGCAAGATTCTATAAAAAGAAAGAAATTGTTCTTGAGCGAAAACAAAATATATATAAACTGAAACTTACCTGATAGAAAAATGGATTTGGTTCAGATTCGCCGACTCCATTGAAATCTTCAACATTTATCAACTGATAGTCATGAACGAAGCCCGCATTTGCCTTCTTATATTCGTCTCTTACGAAAATGTGCTCAAGATCATCCAATTTTTTATAGCGCCACTTGTACAACGAACAAATACCCGATCTAGCACGACCCTGACCATCAAGATCGACAGTGGGCACACCCAGGCGCACAAGACGGGTAAACAAACTCTGTTCCATATTGGAGTATTTCTGGAAGGCCATATTTTTAATAACCGGAGGCAACTGATGATGGTCTCCAATCATAATCCAACGTTTCAAACGATTAAAACCGTCCATGGGATTTTGCAACAGCAGCGGAATGAATGTTTCAATTTCTAGAATTTGCGCCGATTCTTCCATGAGGATGTTGTCATATTTAAAACCAAGATTAACCAATTCTTTGCGTTTCAATGCGGCGTGCGTACATGTCATGGCTATGATTTTGGCTTCTTTAACTAGTAAATATTTAGACCTATCCAAACCGCTGCGCAGCAATTCGAATGCTCGGAATTCTTCGAGTTCGGTAAAAATTCTCGAGATATATCTAAAACAACTTTCGGCGATAGATAGGTAGTCCTTAAAGGTTTCACCCTTGAACAAAGGCTGTGGGGTGTCGTCAAAAAATTTTGAAAATGGAAATTGTTGCTCGAAAACAGCCTTCCATGTGGCTTCGTCCTTTATGCTTGCCTCCGTTGCTATGTTAAGGAACTTTTCCCATCGAGCCATAACGTTGTAGAGGTAGAAATAGCCAGCTGTTTCACAAGTGTAGGCATTGTCACCAGGGACATTGATTGACTCTTGCAATTTTTGAACTTGGCCAAGCAAATCTAAGCGTTTGGCTAGGACATAGTTGACTCTTCCGTAACGACTGAAATCTTTTTCGGTCTCTAAAGCCTCCTCACCGTGACCCAGACGCAGCAAATGACGTTCATCTATGTCTAAGGCCATGATTTTCTCAAAGAGTTGATTCAAAGCCTGATTTGAATGAGTCACGATTAGCGTACGCTGATTTGGATGGTTGTGATAGAGGTTTGAAATTATTTGAACGGCGACATCTGTTTTACCAGTACCGGGGGGACCAACGACAAGAGTTAAGCCAGGCTGCATTCCTGCTCGAATTGCCTCGACTTGGGTGGGAGTAAATCGTACTGTATTTCTAAGTAATGAAAAGAAATATTTAAAAAAAATAAACTCCAACAATCTTTTACAAAGGTTCAACTTACTTTTTTGGAGTATTGGCCTTGTACGGACCACGGCATTCAAAAACATAAGGCTTTACTGTTATGGTTTTTGTAAGCTCTGAGCCATTCTGGTTCTCTTCTTCATTGTCATCATTTTTCTCCGGAACATCGCCAAATGTAAGTCGGAATGGAGGCTTCAAGATTTCGGGTTTATTTTCAGGGCAAACAATTTCGTAAGAGGGAAAACTACTACGGAGATGGTCGATATCAAGGAAGGTGTCGTTGAAGTCTAAAGATTTCTCTTGATTTGACATGTGCGAGTAATGTGCTGCGCTGGGATCACCATATCCCAACAATATGTCATGTAACCAAGGGGGAACTACGCATTCTGTGTTCATTAAATGTCGAATTGTCTCCAAGACAGCTTTAAAGTTGTTTTCTTTCGGCTTTCGACGCATAATTATGTTGAAACTTTCGTAGACATCATCGGCTCCCTGAAAAATAAAAAAAAATCCCATTTAACAAAAAGCTGTACAAATGGGAGGTGTAAAGTTCTTTTACATCTTGTAGGGCATCCATATCCAAACGGTATTGATTTGAGTCTAACCACACACGGAAGGTTCTTTGTTCTCCTGGCAGTGTAGGTCTAGGATCCGGCCCATCTTCAATAACTCGTCCATTTGCATCAAGCATTCCTTCAATTTCACATCCCCGAACTGCTACTAGACCGACTTGGGGGATAAATGGTTCTCGTGAGTTATACTTAGTTCCTGAAAGAAATAGGAATACAATTTTAAGCGACATTCAAAACAACAAAAGATTTATCAAACTCACCATAAGGCTGTGTTGGCTTCACAGTGATCAAAAAGCAAACATCGTGCTTTCGAAGGTTCTCCCACTCATCTTTGATCTCCCTACGGACACTCAATGTAACCGAGATGTCAGCTCTCACACGGGATGGTTTTTTCTCTCCAATATGTGGTTTTGCCACTTCGACTACGGCAAACGAATGAATTGGCAGAGCCATTCTTGCCCACCCACCGAAAACTACATCACCATCTTCCGATTGCCATGGCAACATTCGGCTCACAGCATCTTCAATATCTTGTCGAATTTCATAGGTTGACTCTAGACGAAAGAGATTGAAATTTCTCAGGAGATAATCGTGTAGCGTCAAGAATTGCAAGTTTAATTTCGGCAAGGCCAGGCAACCATCACCAGAATAGTACTCAGTCGGAACGATGTTCTCATCCCAGATGATATTTTCCGTTGGATAGAGAGGCATTTCGTTCAAAGCTTCCAATTGCGAGGAATGTCTTTCGTGGCGTGATATTAAAAGCTCCTTTAGAAATTCCTCATCCAAACGATGCCATTCAAAAGGTTCATTGAGTTCTTCTGGAACTAGATTCAGAAATGAAGCGATTTCTTTTAAGTTATTTGCATTCAAAGCTCCAAAGTGCTTTTCCAGAGCTTCACGACTATCGACCGATGCGACATTGGATAGAGCAAATATTTTCAAGTCGGGAAATTTTGCAAATGCTGCCCGTTGAAGAGATGTGATTTTTTTGTAGTGAATTTGAGTCATATCATGATCGGTTAGTGGATCACCAGTTACATCGTTGATTTCAAAACGGGTGTAGAATTTTAACATCTCAAGTAACTGCAATCAACATAAAAAAAAATGTTTTATATAAATACGATTTTCTATAAGTTCTATACAATTTGGAATTTTGTTTTTAATTGTGCGCGCACACAAGGGATTATAAATATGTACTCTTATAATGATTAAGACACAGAGCGAACAATAAGAAAAGAAGGATAGGCTTGGAAAGCATAAAGCATTCCACATTCGTGTAGTGCAGCAAACAAAAAATATCTGTATTTCACAGTACCTACGTCCGAAATTGGCTGAACTCATGAGAATTCCAAGAAGTACGGGCGTTACGGTTTAATTGTTTGAGGGGAGGAATGCAACTATATATTTGAATAGGGCATTGTTTATGAAAATTGAGATACAAACATTTCAGTTAGACAACAGTCATTGCCAGATCAGAAGGGTTACACAAATTAATGAATCTTCGGAGAAAACCAAAACCCTCGGCAGCATTTTTGGCGATGTCAAATATGTGATCAATCCACAAGAGATGGTTTGTAATGCACACATCTAGAACTGAAAGCTGGTCAATCACCTCTATGCAAGTACCATGGATAGTGGCATTGGGGGAGTGTTGCGCTTTTGTGATAGTAAACTACATTGGCTTTTCGGAGCATTAAATTTGATAGGGTTTTTGATTGTCCATTGAACAACGCTGTCAAGATCAGAATTTAATGAGCTTATCACGCTCTGCCGTTGGTAGTGGGTTAGAAGTTTTAGACAACAAATAATTTATAAAAATAAGGAACAGTGTCGGAGACAAAACGGAGCCCTGGCGCATACCAGCTTTTATTTTATGAATATCAGATTTGAACCCCTCTAATACTACTTCTTGATAGTTTGATGCACTTCAGAAGAAGCGAATGAGGTCGATGTAAAGATTAATTTATTTTAAACTACTTTCAAAATCGAGTAATTATTTCTAAAATATTTTTTGCAATAAATACGAGGGTTGCTACTTATATGTCTGGCCTAATAATGAAAAAACAAAGAACTACGATTAAAATTGGTTTTATTGTTTTTCAAAATATTCTCCATGAAGAGCAATACACTTTTGCATGCGTTTGAATCAATTTTCCTGGCACTTTTTCCACTCCGATTGAGGTACCTCCAAAACATAGTTTTTGAATGCATCAACGGCTTCTTCAGGGGTCGAAAAACGTTGTATGCATAGATCCATGATTCGACACCTGTGTAGATATTATACACAGTCTTTGATGCACCTTGACAGTATTTTTTCACCATTTCCTTGCACCAATCGACACGAGCCTTCTTTTGAGCGTTTGTCAGATTATGCGGGATCCAACGCAAACAAACCTTTTTCAATGCCAAATGTTCATGTAATACCTTATTGATGCTAGTCATACTAAAGATGCCTCTATCTCACGATATGTAACATGTCGATCTTGCTACATCAGTTCATGCACAGCATCGATATTTTGTGGCACAACAACCTATTCTGGAGCGAACGACGACCATGATTGAATTCGTTATACCAGTTTTTTACAGTGCTATAGGATGGTGCTTTATCGCTGTAGAAAGAATTAAGTTCATCGCTGCACTCTTGTCTAGATAATCCACGTCGAAAGTTATGAAAAATAATCGCACGAAAATGTTCACGAGTTAATTCCATTTTACTCTATAGTTTATTCATTTTCTGCACAACTTCACTCAATGCTTTCTGTAAAAGGGTTCGCTGTCAATTTGTAAAAGAAATAAGTAATATTTCCTTACAATACAAAATACAAATCGTGATGGACTTGTAGCTTGCCTGAGTAGTGTTTTGTAGACAATAATTTTTTTGGTAATTTGTGTATTGTGAACTTAAAGTAGAGGTTTGTGAAGTAAATTTCTGAATTTGAAATTCATGACACTTGAAAAACTAACTAGTTGCCTTGGTCAAAATGTACGTTCAGAGAATGAAGTTGACTGCAAATGAAGTCCCTTATGTTGCCTGAACCTGCCCATGGTTTGTAGAAGGTTATGCTTAAAAATGTCAAACTTTCCGTTGAAAATGTCAGATGGTGCTTGGCAACACCTCGTATTGAAATAATTTATAAAAACAAAACACCAGTCAAAACAACAGATAAATAAAGGTGACCACACAAAGATAACACAAAGACATTTCTTTTTTGTCTAACTCCGGTGGTAACACTGCTACATTGTCAGTTCTTGCTCTTCAAAAATTGTTTTCGAAAATTTTGTCAAAAGATTAAACGATTGTGTTAGCCAAAACGAACATCATTTAATGGATTTAATATTTTAGAATAATAATTTGTTAAATTTATATTTTCAAATAAAATTTGTATCGTTGTGATACGAGCTTCTTTCAGATATTATTTATTAGTGTTAAATAAAAAAGCGTGATTTAGGCCTAAAAATTAATTAGGTTGTAATGTTATACTATGTTTGAAGTAATTTTCAAAACAACTTTGTTTCTTGGTGCTAAAATCGCCCTTTGACAGAGAAATTGATCAAATTATAGGTTTTTCTCTAAATCTGGGTAAACACTTGCAATAAGTTTAGAATTGCTGTGTTCTAAATTACAAAAATCTTCTTTTATTGTCATATAGCCCTCGGAATCGGTTTTTAACTAGACATTTCCTATTTTAAATAGTAAATTAGATAGGGAGGTGGTTTATACCAACCCCACCAAATAAAAAAAAAGAAACGCCTAATGAAAGACAATGATGACAGGAAGCAAGCAGGAAGTACCTAATGATGTGCTGCTTATAATATATTGAATATCTAATTATAGGTGTTACCGGAGGATCTGGGAATCTCGAATCTCGAATGAGCTGGGAATGGCATATTTTACCGGGGTAAAATGTAACTTAAAACACTTTCCAGTCTCGTAACTAATAGGGCCCATACACTACACAAACTGTTTGAGCAAACGAATGTATTTTGTTGTTGTAAAAATGTTTGTGCAAACTGTTTGACTAGTGTGTAGCGATGATGCGTGTTTGCGCAAGCGGTTTGAACAAAATCAAAAAATTTTGAATTTTCCGTGCCTGCACAAACATGTTTGTGTTGTGTGTATTGAATTTTGCTCAAACCGATGCCAATTTTCATGAAGTTAACATGAATAAACAAGAGGAACAATTTTTTTTTGACTGAAATAGATCTTTTTTGTTACCACTCTTTACACCAAATTGCTTTTTTTTTGTTTTTTCCGTTTTTTTTTAAATAGCCAAGGCAATAATCAAAGCTGCACATGCTTAATCACTCGATGAAAAACGTCACGCAACTAATATCTCTCAAACATGTTTGTGTAGTGTGTGGCGAAACTATGTTTGCTCAAACACACGTTTGAACAAACGTGTTTGCGTAGTGTATGGGCCCTATAACTCCACACGAAAAATCATGTCATAATATTGCTCCGTTGCCACGTGAAAGACGAACAAACAAACAAACTGACTTTCCCATTTATAGTATTTGTATAGAATTCTCACTTCGCAACTTAAGTGTGAGGCAGACTTCTAAAGCTTTTTTTTTTTTCAAATACATATGTATGTAAGTGTACTGCACTGGAGAAAGTCACATACTACGACAAACTCAGCAGAGTCCAACGCACTGCATGTCTCTGCATTAGCGGGGCTTTAAGAACCACACCCTCAGCAGCGTTGGACACTCTCCTCCATCTGACACCCCTCGACATATTCAGCAAACAAGTGGCAGCGAGTACAGCTATAAGACTCAAAGCCTCATCTCAATGGACCAACAACAATGTTGGGCACTCCATCATTTTGAACCTCTTTGGTTCTATACCAAAGTACATAGACTACACTTCCAAAACCCCTATTTGGAAAAAACTTCCAGGTATCCATTCCATCTAGAGATGAATGGTAAGACAAAAAACTCCTGGATGACAAAAGCATCCATTTTTATGCAGATGGATCCAAGACAAATGAGGGAGTTGGTAGTGGTGTGTACTCAGAAAAGCTTAATCTAAGCATCTCATTCCGCCTCCCTAATCATTGTAGCGTCTTCCAAGCGGAAATTTTAGCGATCAAAGAGGTTCTCTCCTGGCTAAGAAAAAACGTGATATCAACTTCTGATATCCGCATCTTCTCTGACAGTCAGGCTGCTATCAAGTCTCTTGACGGCGTCTCAACCAAATCTTTAACGGCCCTCGATTGTCGATCGTCTCTTATGGAGATGGCGCAGCAATTTAACATTCACCTATGCTGGGTGCCGGGCCACAGAGACATCGCAGGAAATTGTAGAGCCGATGAACTCGCTAAAAATGGAACCGTCATACCTATTTCACCTGAAAGGAGGAAGATAGGTATACCGATAGCTACATGTAAACTTCTGCTAAAAGAAAAAGCTTTCGAGATAGCAAACTCTAGGTGGTACAATTTACCAACATGCGCAGCCACAAAACTAATATGGCCTTCACTGGACCTAAAGCGCTCTAAAGACTTGTTATCTCAAAGCAGACTTCATATTAGCTCCCTAATAGGTGTCCTTACGGGACACTGTCTTATAGGCAGACACGCAATACGACTTGGTGTAGCCTCAAATGACTTCTGCAGGAGCTGTATGGACCGAGGAAGAAGAAGAAACAATCTCTCACCTCCTCTGCACCTGCCCTGCTCTTTCACTAAGACGCAAACTTCATCTGGGAGAATACTCTTTTGATGATCCCAGTGAACTAGCTAAAAAGGATATCAGATATCTCCTTCGCTTTATAAAAAGCTCAAAATGGTTCGACTAGTGGGAGGTATTTCTCTAGATTCATAAGGTATCACAATGGGCCTTTTTTTTCTGGCCTAAGTGTGTGGTTTTTGTAACCGCAGCCGCTTTAACCTAACCTAACCTAAGTGTAAGCGAAATAAATTGTTGAATTAATTGACTCAAAATATTCCAAAAAGAAGAAAATTATTTTGCTGAAGTGGCAGCACTGCATACAATGTATATGTCTTTGGGGCACAGATTACAGATACGTATCTTCATACCTTAAAAAGGAGTAGTAGACGTTAAATAAGAATCTTCAGGCATGCCATCATTTCCCCATCTTAAAAAGTCGTCACTAAAAAAAACATAAACCGGTCATATACCCACCAGCTTAACTAACTGGTAGAATGGTGAATTCCCTATTAGGTAGGTAGGTACATATTATATCGTCTACGATGCGAACCGAAACCAAAAGATTACCTTGTGGAATCCTGGAAGCCGGTGTTTTTTGTATATTTATTTATTTCATAAAATACACATCTACCTATTGTAAGTTATAAATAAAAATAAAAAACAATAACGAGAAATAGGGCAGATGTATAATTTGTCGCACGCACCCAACCCAATTGTTCTATATTTTATAGGTTAGATACCTATGTACCTATTTATATATCCATATGTACATATATAAATATGTACTTTTTACCTGAGTAAAACATATTAAGGGTGCCTTACCTGGCTGAAGATATTTGTATTTACTTCATATTATTCGTTCAACTTCGAAGGCAGGTAGGGAAGGTAAGGTACCTAACCTAGTATGGTTTCAAAATTAGGACAAGAAAGGAAAAATAAAAACAAGCATTAATAACGATTCCATGACGACACACTAAAAACATCAAACTTTGTTAAGGCAGCAGAACACAGAAGGACAAGGAATACAAAGTACATATTGTATAGGTTCATGACAGGAGAAAGTCAGTTGCTTGGTTTTGTTGGTATTTACATTCAAACCAAAACGGATATCACTCAATGGCACTTCCTTGCTACCAAAGTAAATAAATGACATACCTACATACGTCTCGACGACGACATGAAATGGCTATCCCTGTAAATGTTGAGGAGAACAATTTTCAAGTGAGGGTTGCCTTGCATGCATAGGTATTTTTTCCTCTTTACCTATTGTTCCATATATACAACACCTAATTTATGCATGCGAGTTCAAGCGGAAAAGAATTCAGTATAGGTACATAGGGTATATATACATACATTTATTAATTGAATAGCATTGCATTATGTTGTGATTATGATGATTACAATTGTGTACAAAAGTATTCGTTAAGTTTTTGACAATTCACAATGAAAAATATATAATTTTCGTTCTAAGTGTTGGCATTCCCCAAGGAAGGTTTCTTGGTCCCTTTATATAGTATGTCATTTGTGTTTTATTGAAAACTTTTAATTGAATTGAAATTAAGTAAGTTTTAATTTTCAATTTTCATTATTTAATTTCATTAATTGTTTAATAAAATATTAGTTTTATGTGATAGATCGAGGATTTTGTTTTGTTCTTCTTTGGTTTATTTATTAAGTTTTAGTTTTATCGACAAGCAGTTTTACAGCTAACAGATATGAGGCACTCCAATAAAAAGTTTAAATTTTAATTTGAATTTTTTGTAAGACATACAGATATGGACATTAATATAGACACAGAGACAGTTGCTAAGAGTAAAACCAAATTAAAACAACAACATGCTTTAGAAATAGTTTTAACCGTTATCAAAAAAAAAGTTTAGACATGGGTTTTATTTTATTTTTGCTTGTTGATTGTTTGTTTTTGGTGGACATTAAAATAGAAACACATTGGAACGCAGACCTTAATATTTAACTAGTATCTAAAATATTAGTTTTTAATATTTGTTTTTACTTTTATTCCATTCCTGCAATTACTCGCACACAGGAATGGTTGAGAGTTGTAAGTCACTGGCCCTGGTTCTTTACGGGCTGTTGCGCCACCTAATTTATTTATTTATTTATTTATTTTACTTTTATAAAACAATAAGTTCACTTTAGGAAGTAAATTTAAATTATTTTAATAATATTACAATTAATTCTAAGGAAAACATGGCTCGCGGTAAGCATTGTTCCCTAGAAGAGAAAGCTGTAGTTTTAGTTTTACGAAGTGAGGAAAAATCTTTGAGGGAAATAACCAGAATTATGAGCAGATCTCTCAAGTTGATTGCAAAAGCAATTTGACCGCTGAAACCCAAAAAACAGCTGGGAAAACCAAGCAAAACAACCCCAAGAGAAGACTGAAATATCATTTGCGCGTCAAAAAAAAAGATCCTTACAAGTCTTCAAGGGAAATTAAAATCAAACCACAGCTTCCAATAACTTCCAGAACCGTTCGTAGAAGACTTGTTGAAGCTAACTTGCTGAGAAGGATCGCAAGAATGGTGCCTTTTATAAGGAAAAAAAATATAATAACGCGGTTTAAATTCGCTCACGATCATTTTGATTGGAGTGGGCTAAAAGGAGGTCAAAAGTGGAGGAATGTTTTGTGGATGGAAGAAACAAAGATAAATTTGTTCGGAAGGGATGGTAGACAAACTGTTAGAAGGCTTCCTTTGAAAGAACTAAATCCCAAATACATCCAGAAAACGGTCAAGAATGGTGGCGGCAGTATCATACTTTGGGGTTAATTTTCTTGGTATGGCGTTGGACCAATACATTTGATTGAGGGTAAAATGGATCAAAATATGAAGGTAAATATCATGATGAGTTATAATTTTACCATAAATAATGTGTAATTTTAGTTCGAAAGAAAAAAAATAAGAAAATGAAGACCAAACTTGAAAAACAAATCTTTAAGTCAATAAAAAATTGAATTTTTAAAAATTTGTTTGGTGTTTTTATTTTAATCTCCATATCTGTACAAAACCAATACTTAACGACAATTCAATAAAATAAACAATGCACCTGGATAAAGGCTCATTGCATTCATATTTATGATTATGTGCCATTTGAAATGTAAATATCTAGCTCTAAGTGTTCTAGCTGGAGCATAAATAGGATGTAGTGCAAGAAGTGATGGACACTTAAGTTATAACAGTGTAAATCGGGAGCGGGTCGAAATGCTGTATTTACTGTATGGTCAAAAAAAACGCGCACTTTTTTACATTGCCAAAACGACTTTTATTTTTTAGCGTTATTTACAGCATTTTGAAATACAGAATTTTGATATACAGAATTTTGATTACAGAATTTTGAGATACAGCATTTTGATCATGCAGTATTTTGTACATACAGTATTACCGTTTTCTTCTTCTTAGTTATTTGTATCTCTCACATTTTTACATGAATTGTTCCTATCATAATCAACAATTGCATAAACATTTGCACCAAACTAATTCATCTATCAAAACTTCCAGTATTATACAGTATTATGAGATACAGTATTTTGACAATACAGCATTTTGAGACACATTATTTTAAATTTACAGTATTTTGAAATACAGAATATTAACCATACAGTATTATGACCATACAGTATCGTACAATATCATACAGAATTTTGACCATACAGTATTTTAAAATACAGCATTTTGACCCGCTTCCTATTACACTATGAACTTTTCGACGGGATTTCATAAGCACCTGGCCTAATATTCTGGATAAAAAATCCAACGCATTTGTTGGAATATACATATATTTAGTGAACCGGCTCAAGCCGGTCAGAGTTAACTTTATATGGGGCTTTAAATAACATAAGGAACATAAGAATCTCTAAAATCTATAGATTTCGCTTATTGAAGCATATCAACGAATTGCAATTGATGATGAATAGGCTTGCGGAATACTGCTTAAAATGGAAACTTACTGTCAACACAAGTAAATCTAAAGTAATGGTGATCAAAAATGGTTCGGGAAGACCATGCTCAAATGAACGGTGGTACTTTAACCGAGAAATGGTGGAACTTGTAAAAGAATATAAGTATTTGGGTGTTAACATCACTATGAATATGAATATGGAAACGCACCTGCAGGAAAAACTGCAAAAATCCAAAACAGCCATCAACGCGACATGGAAAAACTGCTTTAACAATAAATATATCGCGCATAGTAAAAAAAGTATAAGGTCTTCGAGTCGGTATCAGAATCAGTCCTATTTTATGCAGCTCAGGTTTGGGGAGGAAGGAGGTTTGAAACTGTAGAGAAACTCCTTAGATTCTACATAAAAAGAATATTTCGGTTGCCACCAAACTCACCAAACTACATGGTAATGCTTGAAACGGGACTATCTCCACTTTTTATCAAAACACTAAAACTACACGTCGAATACATAATTAAAGTGATGAAAATGCCTAACTATAGACTTCCAAAGAAAATAGCTTTACACTCAATACAGACTGAAACGGGATGGTTTAAGAACTGGATGGTTATTGCACGAGAGAGTGGAATAATTGCTACCTTGGACATAGAGGATATTGGATCTTGGCAAAACACAATGTATGAAGTAATCAAAAGACTAGACGAACAAATAAGAACGAATTACCTGCAAGAAGCTTCGGACTCCTTGTACAGAACTATTTACAGTCGACTGGAACACAACCTACAGGATAAAAATTACTTTCGAGATTCGTGCAGTGTTGATGAAATTTCCACTATATTTCGTGTAAGATGAGAGCTCTTAAGTCTCAATTTCATACCACATAGGCAGGATCTACCCATCTTATGCAGCATCTGTAACTTACGAGAAAGAGATGACATACTTCATTTTCTAGGCAGATGCCCAGTTTTGAGAGAGACAAGGAAAAGTATCTTAGGACGTGATTATTTATCAAGTGAACAGACTATTGAGCTTCTAAATGAAATGGATGTCAAAAAAATATTTCTATATTGTAAAATTGCGCTCGCTTACAGAAAAAGTATAATAACTGAAAATTTTAACAAAAACTAATTTAGTATATTATATTTAGAAAACAAAACATGTTACAATAATTGTAGATCCGTAAATATTTATTATAACTGTTGTCAATCAGGCAGACGGCACATGCCATGTTTTATTGATTTTTGTAAATATATATTTGTACACTAATTAATATTTGTCCGAATAAAAATCAACATCTAATCTAATCTAATCAAATCAACGAATTGACATTATTGATCAAGTAATCGAAATGGAATTTAAAAGAAAGGGCAGAGTCAAGTATTATACATACATAAATAATTATTCATTAAGGCTCTGAAGCCAGCTGACCATTCACAACGTCGTATAGATCCGTCAAATGGGTGCTTGAACAACAGGCGGTGGACGGCGATTTTTCGAACAAAATTTTCTCCAGCGACGAAGCATATTTCTCAATAACAACGTGATTCAATTTTAGGAAATGGGATAGGTTTCAAATTCGTCGTTTGACATTTGAGAAGAAAAAAGTGACAGCTGCCCAAATAGAGGTTTTTTTCAAAATAAAATCTCTTAATGAAAACACCTTTATAAACTTAAAACAATTGTGGCAAGGAAACACCTTTAAGTAATAAAAAAAATATTTTCTTTTTCGGGCTTAACCCTACTTTTTTTGTATTTCGTTTTTTGAGCCTAAAACAAGTTTTTTAAAATGTATAGTACGGCCGGCGGGGGCGTACTAACAGCTAGGTATGCAACCCCCCTTCTTGGGGTCACTATAGGATTTGGGGTGGGTGCGAGTTTCGGTATATGCAAAGTACTTCTTGCTTTTGAGCACTAAAATCAAAGAAATCCCCAACAAAAGTATGGCAACACTGACAAAAAAAGGGAATCAAAATCAACCATTTTTGCGTGTTTTGTATGTGAAAAAGTGAACTTTGAAAATTAATTTAAAATAGAAATAAATGTTTCCTCGCTCTAAAATTGATATAATTATTATTTTTTATGTGCACATATTTCTATCAAATAAAAAAAACGGCGTGTTGAAATTCTTGCTGCGGTAATGGAAAGTTGAGCCAAAAAATTTATATTTCGAATCTTGATTCTTTAATTTTGAGTTCTCGTTGTATTTTCAATGGTGATAAAAAATGTATTGTTAAGTGACTGAATTTTTTTTATCCTCGCTGTATACCTACCTCTGAGACTTGTCTAAGTACTTAACGAGTCAAATCAATTCAACATTACCGGATTCTGCTTGAATTGAACCAGCAACTTAATGACTATTTAAAAAAAAACATCAACCACTGAAAGAGAAAGAGTATATGTACCTAACATACGAACCATTTAAAATTCCTATATTTCCTATAGCCTGTTTTACGTCTAAAAGTTAAAGAACATTATGTTGTCTGTCATGTAGCATAAACTAAGAGAAATGCACTCATCATCTAACTCTCCATTAAAAAGACAAAAACAACAACAAACAATTTTCTCCACTTAACTTGCCGGTATACAAAATTACAGACGAACTCGACTGACAGTAGTTGGAACGTTGGAAGTCGGTAAAAGTCGTTCACGTTGTTCGTTGTACTTCAAAAAATCTACACAAAACAAACTGCCACTATATGTATCTGCGAGCTGTGCTGCTAGTGCTGGCTAGTGGCTGATGTATCTTCTACTCAAAACTCAACTAGCTAGCCTCCTTCTGTCCTATCCTATGCTATAGCAACCACGAAACGAACTGCTGCGGTATGAAACAAAAATTCCAATTCTCCTCTTGTCAATAGCATTTAAAACGTGCTTCAAGTAAGAGCGTGTGTTTCGGTAGATGAACGACGCGACATTTGTTTTTCGTTACTGGCGGTTGAGCTCCGTATTGTTTTTTATTCTGTTTGGTTTTTGCGGTTTCATTAGTTGCACCACATAATCTACTAAACTAAGGGCTTCAGAAATAAAAAGACTGATGATAGTGACTTAATAACAAATCATCATACCCATTACTTGAGAGGCTTTTTGTGATTAATTGATGGAAGTTTTGAAAATCATTGAATTCAAAGAAATTAAAATAAAGGAAGATAAAATTTAAACAAGGAAGTGCCCAATTCAGTTTATTGACTGAATGACGACGGAATTATCAGTGGAACCCCATAAGATCTGCAAAACAAAAAGCGACCCTCATTCTCATAAACGGGAGTAGGAGGAGAATTCAAATTAAATTTTCAGTTCGTTTTTGAAGATTTATTTGTTTTATTTTCTGTGTTCGAGAAGGCAACGGAATACCGAAGAAATACTCGATTCGCAGTTAATAAATAAATCATATCGTGCGTTATAAGAATAATTTTCGCCTTGTAAAATTGTGTGCTGTTTTTGTATTTGGTTCATTTTATTCTCAGGCCCAATCGAACGATCAGCTTCCATATTTTTCAAAACCAAAAGATGCAAATGCAATATTAAACAACAACAACAAAAACATCTATAGAGAAAATACCTCTCTCATGTGTAATATTATGATTTTAATTGAAATAATTTTTATTATTACACCTGAAACGTAACATCAGCAGTGTGTGTGTGTTAAGTGTCTGTGTGTGTGTGTGTTCTGTTTTATATACTAAAAACCTCCATGTGTACTTTACATAGATGAAGTATATAGTGCGCGCAAAATTTTTGTATAAATTAACAAAATAATGATGACTCAACGCATTGCCATTAAACAGCCATTTGTGCTACGTCATAGATGGCCGACAGGTTTAGGAATGATTTTAGCAATGGCGGTGGTGAGTTTGTCTCGATTGAGTGAAATCAAAGGTGAGACACTGTCACAGCAACAACAACAACAGCAGCAGCAGAAGTTGTCAGATCGTGATGATGTTAACCTGGTGTATGTGAATAAATGTTGTGAGAAGTTCGAAGTACATTTGGATACAGTATGTACTCAAGTCAATGAAACAGGTGAGCATGAGCAATGAGTATATACTTGTACTCGAAGTAGGTAACATACTCGTAACGTCGTAACCATCAAAGAAGTCAAATGTTATACCAAAACTTAGGGAGGTCTAGGTACTTATTTAACAGTGTTGAGATGGGATGACTGACTTCTTAAAAATTATGGAAAAATAAGAAGAAGGTAAAGTTTAACATAATAATGAGCACCTACATATATAAAATTGTAGGTTATTTTGAGTGTCACAGTTACATTCCCTAGGAAATAAAAACAACCATTAAGCTGGTTTCAGGTTTAGGTAGGTGTAAATAGAATAAACAATAAGCATGGCTGTATAAGCTATTTGAAATAACACAGCACTTAAGTGAACACCAACTATATGAGTGGGTGGATGACGGCGCGCGGCCGGCGGAAGTGACATTTAATATTTTGTTCAAAAGTCATGAGTATCCATGGTTAACATAAATATGTAATATACCTAAATACGTTACATACATACGTAACGTGGTTTGGCTATAGGGAAAGTAATCAATAAAGTTCCTAATAAAGTCCAAGAGGTTACGAATGTGAGTTTCGTTTTGAAAGGTATATATACATAGGTAGGTATATCTTCAAGAAAGTGTCAATTAAATAAATAAAAACTTATCAGACAAAAATAATGCATTGACCTTCTCTTATTATAGGGTAGAGTCGCTTAGATTTAAACACTCCCAGTAGTCGAAGACTTTTTGAAAAAAAAATACATAGTTTAAACTGTGTGTTTTTGTTGATAAAAAATTGGGCAAGTATTCAAGATTATGTGTGCGAAGTTTTAGCTCGAAATTCTAGCTATTTCGGGTAAGTGAGACACGGATATTCTATCGGCCACGATGTTAGAACTTATCAGCGTTTTTTGAAACTTCTTGCATGTCAGAATCGCTGCTCTTTGTTTTAGAAAACTGTTCGAGGGCATATGTGGGTACTGGGTTCGCGTGTCAGAGTGTACATGTTTTTGTAGAGCAATAGCGTTTCAACTTTCAGAGCTTACTTAAGCGAGTCATATTTTTACACTTTTCGGGAAAGATAATTAAAAAAGTTCTTCAACTATTTTCTTAAATCAATCAACAAAAATCCAAATATAGAAAACCAATGATAGCTTCGCTAAACAATTTTTTTTTTATAATGAACGGGCACACAAGGGGTTATTAATACCCTTAACATGTTTAAAGTTTAAACACAGTGCGAGTTTTAGGAAAATAAGGAAGGATTAAAGAGGAGATATCGATGCACATTGGTCTTAAAGTTTTGAATATCAAAATGATAGGGAAAAACAGAGCTGGGTAAAGCATTCCACATTCTCGATGTGCGGTTAAAAAAAGATTCTCTATACTTGACAGTACGTCCGAAATTGAGCTCAAGGTTAAACTGATGTACATTCCTAGAAGGACGGCTGAATTGTTTGAGGGGGGGAATGCAACTGGTTAATTCGACAAAACACTGTTTATAAAATTATCGGTAGAACAAAAAAAGGCATGAAACATTGCGGCGGTGTTCGAGTGACGTAATTGCTTCGGTTATAGTTCTATCGCCTATCATTTTCAAAGCTCTTTTTTGGATTATGTCCAAAATACTTAAACTTGTTTTAGGGGCACCTGCCCAAATATGCGAGTTATATTCAAGTTTTGGGCGAATGAAGGCTTTGTAAATTACAGCCAGATCAGAAGGGGTGACAAATTTCTTGCATCTTCGGAGAAATCCTAACCATCTAGCAGCATTTTTGGCAATATCGAATATGTGATCATTCCATAAGAGGTGATCTGTGACTGTGATACAATTACCGAGTTCTGAAAGTTGATTAGTTTCCTGGATGCAAGTGCCGCTCATGGATAGCGGCATGCCTTAAAAAGTATTCGTGAGAGCGATTCGATTTCGAGCTTTTGAGTAGGAAGAAGGGAGTTTGGGGTACCCATATCTACACTTCATGATGAGCGGATGAGTCGTTCAACAATCTTTATAGAAAATAAGGAACGGAAAGTCTGGATGTATTTCAAAAAATAATAGTAAGTGACGAAAGAGATTAACACTATTCAAATATGGCAGATCTGGCAAAAAATGGTACTATAATTTTTCGAATCGACATAAAAAGGTAAGCTTAAGGACATCTGAACAGTTATTTAAGGCCAGGTCAATTATAACGGAAAAAATATTTGAAAATAGTACCGTGATTAAAAAAAAATACTTAACGCGCCATTGGTGACGCAAATTTGACTTTGATCAATGGTGACGCCGGGTTTTTCAACTAAAGATTTTTCGAAATGTGTTAGGTACTAATATTTCGTGTTTTTTTTTAATATATGCTCCTTGACAATAAAACAATGATATTAAATCAACAGAATCTCTTTTATTACAATACACAAATTCAACAAAAAACAATAACAGTGAAGAAATTTATTCGCATTTTTTCGCACCCCCCGGTCTCACAGACCAGTAGGTCACCATTGGGGTTAATAGAATTTGAAGTCGGAGATATTTAATAAAAACCCGCTCCAATATTTAATGGGGACCAGACTTCATTTAGTTTGGTTCAAAAATAGCCAAAATTACTGGTTCTAAAAAATTCAAAAACTTGTACAAAGTGAAATTATCCAATGAAAAAGAAAACCAATTGGTACTATTAGTCTTCAACGCCAACTGAGTAACATTACCGCCATAAATTGTATTTCTGTATGAACAAAATCCTCCATCCTGTCTTGCAGGATGTCTTTGGTTCAATCCCTGCCTGTGTCATCTACAAATTTTTTTCACAGATACTGCCTCTTGCGAGGCATTAACAAATTCTCCAAGCTTAATTCTTGTCAGAAGAATGTTTCCTCAAATTATCCCTTCTGATTCGGTATAAAAACTGTAGGTCCCCTACATCCCTGACTTTACTCCCACACAGAAATGGTGGAAAGATGTAAGTCACTAGGTCCTAGTTCTTTACTACCTCTTGCGACAACTAATTTATTTTGTATCTTATTTATTTATTCTCACCTAGAAATCAAAATTAGCTTTGCATTTCTTTTCATCCTTTTTGAATTGTGCGATAGAGAGTCCTTGAGAAATCAAATCATAAAAACTGTGTTCTCAGATTTCTGACAGCAAAAGTGAGAAATTTTTATAAAACATTTTGTTTATATTTCTAAGAATAGGGGAATCTTTCATGTCTTGGAAATATAAACAAGCAAATTATTACAGAGGTAAATTTATAGAAAAGGGAAGCTTTTTATCATCCCTTTTTATAATTCATTTCGTACACTTCCACCATCTATAAAATAAATCAAGTGTTACTATTTAAACTGCTTTAAAAACTCCTCCCCAAAAATATCTCATATCCGTTTGAACTTCAACATTTTCGCTGCTGCTAATGCGACAAAACTATAAAAACAGATTATGTATATGTTTTTATGTTTGATAAATAAAAACAAAGGAAATAAATCACCAGAACGTTTAATGTTATATACAAGCCACTCTTCCACCATTCCTATTTTTTGAACTATACTCGTACTGTAATGTATAACGAGTTTAAATTAAATGTCCATTTACGGCAACTTTCAACATCATCACGCAAAAGCAAAACTATTTAATCTTCTTTTTACTCTCTGATTGAAGTCATAGATACTGTAGAATAGGATATACTATAACTGTAGAGTAGAACAAGAAAGGAGTTCAACGAACTCCCAATGGTCAATAATAAAACCTGCAACCGGCTCTCAATCAGGGATAAAAAATAAGACAAGGTATAGTTACGAGTACATATATAAACTAATGTACGTCGTCGTCGTCGCGACAGGGGATCTGAAACTCATTGCAATGTCCACCAGCTCCACCTGCAGTCAATTAATGCAAAAAAGCTAATTCCATTGGACACACATTATAAAATAGACAACTGGGAGCAAAAATGCCATCAGGCAGCTAATGGAATGTTTGTGTAGTGTAAATTAAAATAACTAAAATTAAACAATGCAACAAGATTAACAGTTATGCTCTTGGGGTGACCACCTTTCTCAAAAAGAGAATTTCAGTACTTATACTAAATATATACTTTTTGATCTCACTTTTATATTGTAGGCTTGGTCTGCTATTTACTGAAAGATTATGTGAATATTTAAAAAAAATGTTAATGGTTGTATACAAATTTTTTTTAAACAATAACAACACTCGCAACAATACAATCAAAACCAACATAAATCAAAAACAAGAATCAAATGTCAAACATAAATGGTATCTCCATTGATACCACGATTCAGTTCAATTTGTATTTACATCTGTCAAAACTACCCTCCCTTTTTGTGTTCCAGCGAGCAAAATAATTTTTTTTTTGGATGTACATGCATATGTATATAATCAAATGTATAAATATATGCACAATTCTTTAAAAAGATTTATAACCAAACCACAACCACGCGTTCAGTCAGTCATGCTTTGGCACATCGAATATATTAAATTTATTGCAATTATTGCATTTAAATACGTACCTACTTATCACAAATGTCTGTTTTTTTGTTTTAAAAATGGTTGGGTCACGCTTTTTGACACACAAAATCGTATATACGATCAAACGCTTTTTAAAGCCTCGCCAGACAGATTTGACCATTACATACTTTTTCACCAACACAAATAACATATTTATCGGTCAGTTTGGATTTAAAAGCAATTAAGAGTTAAATTTGTAATGTCTGGTGTCAAATTAAAGCTGATCAGTTGTAGATTTTTCCTACTAAAAAAATACATTATATAAGCCAGAACTTTTCTTTAAGTTAATTTTTAATGTTTTCAAAGAACGGCTGATTTCTGATTTCATACTTCGGAACAAATGGTTCCACTGAAAGCGTGCCACATTTTCTTTGTATTTTCTCCTGTCAGTTTTACTTTCAATGATCAACTCTAAGGCGCCAGTTATAGCTATCATTGAACTCGATCCGGAAAAAATTTTGAATCGATATTTGACGGTGTTTCTCTTTGATTAGAAATGAAAATTATAAACCGATCGATCGGAAATCACACAAAGAATTTTTTTGAGAAAAAAAAGTTTAGCACATTGATTTTTCTCTAAAAATGTATTTTTCTATTTTCTGGACGGAAATTCATTTTCCTGATACTTTTATGTTCAAAAGTGAAACGAATCGTTCCACTGATTTGTGTTCTAATTTCACACAATTACAATGATAAATATCTGTCAGTAAAATTTTTTCGGTGGATTTCAATCAGGAAATTTTTTTCAACGACAGAAATTTTTAATGATAGCTATAAACGACCTGCCAAGAAAATTCCAATGTTTGTTTTCAATGATGAAAACCAATGATAGCTATAACTGGCGTCTAAGGGGCCGGTTATAGCTATCAGTAAAATCCATCAGTAAAATTTGAAACAGGAGGAATCTGAAATGTTTTACTGATGAGCGGTTATAGCAATCATAGTAAATTTACGTCATTATATTAAATGTCACTTTGAGGCTTCGCGCATCAGACAATTTTTTTACTGAAAGCATCATCAGCAAAACTTTTAATGATTTGATCGGAACAGTCAAAAACTGGAACACCAACAGTAAAACAAAATTGAATTTGTTTTGGCTTTTGGCAGTCAGCTGTTCTTACTTACTTAAGGTTGTCAACAGTAAATCCGTCCGTCAGCTGTTCAGTAAAATGAAATTTCATCATTAAAAAAATTAAAATGCATTGTTTCTTTTTGAAAAAATACTTGAATATAGGATTCATCTTATTGCATCAATCTTTTGCTAGAAATAAATCTTTATGAGATATTCAGCCCTATCACGAATTCCATCGTAATCGGAAATTTTTACGAATCCCGAAAAACTGTATCATGAAATCCGTTCGTAATGCAAAATTGTATGAGATTTTCCACTACGAACGGAATTCATGATACAATTTTTCGGAATTCGTAAAAAGGTCCGATTACGATGGAATTCATGATTGTTTATTTTTTGTTTATATTTTTAAAAATATATCTGATATATAAAAAATATAAACTTGCCAAAATTAAATGCTTTAAGAAATAGTTATTTCTCGAAAATACAAGTACTTTTAAGTGAAGTAGTTGCGCCATGATACCAGCATGACTTACTGACTTTAAAAATTCAAAAGACTTCACTCAAATGACTTTCAAAATTGCCTTTGAAGTTACATACTTTAAAGACTTTATACAATCAAAGGCAATGCAGTGAAATTGGCTTTGAGTGAATTGATTTAAAACCGACTTCAAGTCAAAGTCATGAGAATGACTTTTAACTTAACTATAGTCACCAAAAGAAGAACATTTTTACAGCTCTGAAATTTATTTTGAAATTTTGGTAGAAATTGACTTCGATTTTTATTATCATTATCATTTAGTCCGAGAGCCAGTAACAGATATATATGACCAAGTTCCTCTCAAGTGATAATTAGTAAAATGTATCAGAAAATCGAACCATAGAGCCTAATGACCGTCAGCTGCGGCGCAGTGGGGGGGGTGAGCGGTTGTAACCTCCCACGCTTGAAGAAAAAAAAAATACATTCACTCATTTCCTCTCGGCTAAAAATTTATCAAGTTATAGCTAACCCAATATCTCAACAAAAAAAAAAAATCAGCTGGCTATAACATAGTGTATTGTTCGTCAGCTGATGTCTCGATCATGGAAAAAAAAATCTTCAATTTCAGTGATGTCCTCTCAAATAAAAATTTACCTGATGATAGCTTATATGTAACTATTGATAAATATATACGTCAGCTGGCTGTATCTAGGTGGAAAAATCGTCAGCTGATACTTTGAAGATCGTTACATAGAAGTTAGCCAGAAGCATTTACTGACTTTTTAAAGGCATCAGCTGACCAGGTTTTCCTCGACTTACTGCTAGTTGTTTTTTTTTATTCATCACAGAAGTATATTTAAAATCAGCTCACAAATTTTCATGCGGGAGGAAATGACGTATCTTTAATTATTCGGCATAGCACTCCAATATGAGTGTTGAGGTGAAACAATTATTTCGTATCAATATTTTTTAAACTTATATATATATAATCAAATAATTTTAAATATATTTCAATATTTAAATAATCAATTTGCTTAATATAAATTAACTAGTTACTCGATAAAAATATTTATTATAAAAAAAATTATGAAAAATTACAATAAGAATGACAATGTTATTTAATCATTTTCATTTTCGCTTTGGCTTGAGTCATAATCATCTCTCTCTGTTGCATTTTGAAAGCTTCCTTCAACATGAAAAAATAAATGTACCTGATGAATTCAAAAACTATTTAGTCCAGTTTTTAAAAACAAGAACGGTTGAACCGACAATACAATTAACTGGATTAACGGAACTACTTGCAAGATATGAGCAATTTAAAATACATACTTTGGAAGGCACGCATGGCAAGACAGCGCAGTATTACATGATGTATGTAAGATTCATTGATTATTATTTATTACTCAATACAAGCATCCGTTCCAGTAATTTCGAAATCTATAAACTAGCCTTATTGAAAATAGTTAATTTGTTTTTCGTTTTCAATCAGCCAAATTATGCCCGTTATTTAGTTAAGTATCTTGATAACTTAATAAAAGTTGACGAGACTCATCCAGGATTACGCGAAAACTTTGAAAAAGGATCATTCGGTATAAAACGGACAAAAAAACCTTACTCAAAGCAACCAATTGATCTGACTCTTGAGCAAACAATTAACGCTGATGCTGCGAATAAGCTGACGGGAATTTCGCATATAACTAATTTAATCTCAGCTAGGCAACGATGGTGTCGTAGTCATACTATTCGTTCAACTATCATCAGTCATACAATGAATGAATCTGGACTTAGTAAAGTACAAGACGTGACCGCCGATCTGAAAAATAGTCGAATAAAAAAAAATACAGAACATCTTCATGGATTCATTGATGGCATTAAGCGTAATATTAACCCGTTTGATGAAAATTTAAATAAACAAGAGTTATATAACATTTCTACTGGAGAAGGAGCACCTCAGCATATTGAAAATTTCTTGCTCAATGTTGAAAAAGAAGGTAATACAAAACGAGAAAATTATATTCTCAGTTGTGTAAATGACCCAAACCAATTTGAGAAGGCTATTTCTAGGGTAAAATGTAATACCTTCCTAGATATGATGAAGAAAAAAAAGTTACAGTTGCTCGAGGAATCGTGGAGCTGCGAATGCAACGTGATTTATTTGGACAATTACTTCAAATCTCTTTAAAAAAGGAACTTGATTTAGATAAAGTTCTCACGTATCCTTTAACACCGATACCACTGTCTATCTTCCACCTTCTGAGCCACCAGAAAATACAGATGTTATAGTGTATGACGGGTATTTTATGTTACATCAGATGAAAGATGTACCTCTTAGCTTTGGAAAGATTTCAAAAAAAGTACTGCAAATGATATGTGCAACCACAGCTAAGATAATATACATTGTCTTTGATAGATACATTTTTCCATCAATAAAAGATACAGAACACAAACTACGAGGCATGGAGCAAGCAAACTTCCATATCGAAGGCCCTGACCAAGTGCGAAAAAAAGATTTTTCTCTTGAACTGAAGAATGTAAATTTGATGACTATGACTCAAGCCAAAGCGAAAATGAAAATGATTAAATAACATTGTCATTCTTATTGTAATTTTTCATAATTTTTTTTATAATAAATATTTTTATCGAGTAACTAGTTAATTTATATTAAGCAAATTGATTATTTAAATATTGAAATATATTTAAAATTATTTGATTATATATATATAAGTTTAAAAAATATTGATACGAAATAATTGTTTCACCTCAACACTCATATTGGAGTGCTATGCCGAATAATTAAAGATACGTCATTTCCTCCCGCATGAAAATTTGTGAGCTGATTTTAAATATACTTCTGTGATGAATAAAAAAAAACAACTAGCAGTAAGTCGAGGAAAACCTGGTCAGCTGATGCCTTTAAAAAGTCAGTAAATGCTTCTGGCTAACTTCTATGTAACGATCTTCAAAGTATCAGCTGACGATTTTTCCACCTAGATACAGCCAGCTGACGTATATATTTATCAATAGTTACATATAAGCTATCATCAGGTAAATTTTTATTTGAGAGGACATCACTGAAATTGAAGATTTTTTTTTCCATGATCGAGACATCAGCTGACGAACAATACACTATGTTATAGCCAGCTGATTTTTTTTTTTTGTTGAGATATTGGGTTAGCTATAACTTGATAAATTTTTAGCCGAGAGGAAATGAGTGAATGTATTTTTTTTTCTTCAAGCGTGGGAGGTTACAACCGCTCATCCCCCCCACTGCGCCGCAGCTGACGGTCATTAGGCTTTATGATACTATTGTCTGATGCATATCACCAATTATCTATCGAGAAGAAATAATTAACCAAATTTTCACCTGGCTCTCGGACTAATTTAATTTCGGTACTGTGCTTGCAACTAAGTTTACGTTGGTCACCCTATTTATGAATACCTAATGTATCCTATGAACGGAGATGTAATGTTGAGGTTGACCATTGCATATAATAATAAATAGATGGAGCCAATTGACGAATGAACAAAACAAATACAATGGGGTATTTCACCAATCTATGCTTGAATTTATTTAAACGAAAAAATAGATTCTGAAGTTTAAAATTAGAAAGATTGTAAAGTTTATAATTCTAGGAACTGTTTTCTGCATAATAGCAAAACTAGCCTAAGTCACAATAGGAACATTCTTTAGGAGAGAGAATTTATTTTTAAATTAGTGCAAACATCTGACCGAATTTGCTCGTAACTTTATGAACATAATGTACAACGTATGTATTTGCATATATCAATTTTGTATTCAAAATAATTGAATTAAATGTTATTAATTTTTTGACAATAAAACAATTTTTTTTATAAGAAAAGTTTAAATTGAAAAATGAAAATAAATAAAATATAAAAAAATAAAAATTGAAATACAGTGGCTCCCACAACTAATCCAACACATGTGAAATAAAAATTCTCGCAATGCATTTTCTTTAAGAAAATGGTTGGAGCGTGGACAACTGTATATCTATTTTATATGATTTTGTAATACGTTTTTATTTTAAATAAGTCAAAATTGCAATTTAAAAAAATAAACAGCATTAAAAACAAAAGCAAATCTATAATTAAACACCTCACACATATTCGGATACTTAATATTGAGTACTTAGTTGTTGCCCGTCCTTTCTATTTAATGGCCTCCTGAAAGCGTATCAAGGTATTGAAGAGAAAATATTTTAGCATACTTCAGGACTTATTTTTCGATTATGTGTGAGCGGATAAATTAAGGAATTGTTTTTTTTTTGTTATTTGCTAATTAATAACTTGAAATTAAGTTTGTTTGTATTTAAACTAAATTTGTGTTTCATTGTTTTATAAAAGGATGATTTAATTCTACTACTTTGATACATTTTATTTGTCTGATTAGTTGTGGGAGCCACTGTTAGTATTTTTATGATAAAACAAAATAAAAGAACGAAGAATTTAATCTAATGGAAACTATGCACATTATGTTCTTTCGAGAAATACTCCTATGCGTTCCTCTCTGACACTCTCACAAAATTTGCACTGCAAATAGATTTAACAAATAAACAAAACAAAAACGGAAATTTTATGCATCAATTAAACGGAAACCAGACCAAAGCCAACTCGTAAATTAAGTAGGGCAACAAAAATAATAACAATAATCATAATCGTAATGAACAAATGAAAAATATTTATACAATTTGGAGGCATGCACATATTTTGTGTCTGCCTCAGCATTTTGTAGGGTTGAAGATTTAAGTGAGTTGGTTTGGTTGTACTGTCTGGAGTTTTGTGATGCTGATTGATAAATACATAATAATCAAATGATATCTGCTCAATCAACGTGTAGACAAACAGAATAAGTTGATTTTGTTTATTTTATTTTTTGACATCTGGTATAAATATTCAAACGGATATGATTGGCGAAAACAAACATGGTAGGTTCAGCATTTAATTATCATATACTGCTGTTGGAGTTTTAAGAAGATTTATCAATGAATTTAATAAAAAAAAAGTGAGTGAAAGAAACCAGACTTGTCAAATTGAGTTATGTACCGGAAATTGGGCTAATTTTACCAAAGTTGCCTATAACCTATAAATAGCCCAAATCATATATTGGGCCCTATTTTTCTTCGCACAGATAAGTTATAAAAAACAGAACACTTTTATATAATCAACTTATGCGTCAGCTTTAAAGATATTTATCGTCAGCTAGTGTTTCTTTTAAATTGGTCTATTATATGGGCTACATTTTTGGCCTCAAATTTGGGCTTCAAATATTTTCAAATTGGATTCATTAATACAATGGGCAAGCATTGCGAAAAATTAAATTTTACTCAAGGATTCATTGTTGATAGTGAAAATGCAGGCCTTTCAAAAAATTAAACAAGAATTTTTATTCTAAAAAGTTTAAGATTCTTACTTAAATACTCTACAAAAGGCATACAAAATGGATCGAAGACAAAAAACTTCTGAGCATGTTTCAAGCTCGTTTTCGGTCAGATGGACAATATGTTTGCATTGGTAGAAAATCAATTTATAAAAATAAAAAAAAATATACCCTTCCTTCGTCGCCTTCAAAGCAGCGTTCAAAAAGATAAATAGACAAGCTTTAATGTGAAAGCTTTTACGGCTGGAAATCTAGCTGATGATGTAATTTAAGTTTCTTGTTTTATCGAGTGCTTCTGTATGGGATGGGACTTATTTCTCTGAATTTTTTTGATTTTGATTGATTTGATTTGTTTATTTAGCAATATTTTAGCTATTTACAACTTACTATTAATAATAAATAATAAAATTAAACTTATACATATGCATATCTATTTCTTACAAAGTGTACAACTTTTTTCTTAAATATTTTCAAATTTGTTTCTGTTTTCAAATCATTTGGAAGCCCGTTAAACAATTTAAGGCCATTATGTGTAAGCATATTTTGTGCTGATCGAGTTCTAAAATGTGGAAGACGAAAATCTGATCTATTTCTTACATTATGACTATGTACATTACTAACATAATTGATTTTATCACACAAGTAACTGGGAAGCATTCCATTTTTCATTTTAAAAACATAGACTAACACATTCATAATGGTTCTCTGATTTATACTAAGCCATTTTAACATACTTAACATACTTGCAATTGGTGTTAACCAATGGCATTTTAAAATTATCCTCATTGCTTTATTTTGTAATTTTTGCAATCTATCTATCATCGTTATATTACCAAGATAAATTATGGTCGAGCAGTATTCAAAATGGGGCTTAATTATTGTATTATACACATTTATTGCACATAAAGTCGACATTCTTTTTCTAATTCTTGAAAAGAAACCAATCTTTTTTCCAATTTTCTTTGATATATAGTCAATGTGTGTATTAAATTCCAACTTATTATCAAACATAATTCCAAGATATTTTATATTTTCTACAACTTCTAACACCTGGTTATCAATTTTAATTTCAGTCTCTGATTCTCCATTAATATACATACATTTTGTTTTTCCCACGTTTAAGCTTAATTTATTCATATGAAACCATTTGTTTAGCTCCATTAAATCAAAATTAACCTTTTCAATACATTCTTCAATGCTTTTACCAACAAAATATAATAGACCATCATCGGCAAACAGTTTTAAAAATGAATATCTAACAACCCTAGGCATTTCATTAACATAAATTATAAATAATAATGTTCCCAACACCGACCCTTGCGGAACACCTAAATTAACATTAATCGATTCGGATACAGCTTCTTCCACCTTAGTTCTTTGCGTACGCCTCTGCAGATATGATTGAAACCAGCTCAGTTCTTTATTTTTCACTCCATATTTGTAAAGTTTTTTTAATAGAATTTCTCTGTCCAAAGTTTCAAAGGCTCTCCTCAGGTCAATAAACACGGCAACTATTTTCATTTTCTGATGTACTGCTGTCTTCCAGTCAGCAATAATAAGATTGATCAGAGATTCACAGCTGTGTCCCTCTCTGAACCCTGATTGGCTTTCCACAAACAACTGGCTTTCTTCCATGTATTTTTGAAGTTGCTTTTGAACAATTTTTTCCAAAATTTTTCCATCATTTGGCAACATATTTACTGGACGATATTCTTCAGGATACAACGGGTTATTGACTTTAGCGATAGGAACCACCATTGACTCCTTCCAGCAATCTGGGAAAATACCTTCTCTTAGAGATTCATTTACTAATCTGCACAAACCGTCACCAACTATGTGGAATGAATCACTTATCATATTAACAGACAACATATTTGCATCTTTTTTATTTTTCATATTTTTGATAAAAGTCTTTAACTCAATAAAAGTAACAAACTCAAACCTAAATGTTTTATCATTGTCTTCAATGTAATCATAATAAGAAACATTTGGAATTAGTTTATTGATTTCAATAACACTCTTGACGAAAAAATGGTTAAGTTTTTCCGCTAGCTGGTATTTGTCGTCCACTATTACGTTATCAAAATTAATACTTTTAATAGAACTCTTCTTTTGATTTAACACTAGGGATTTAATTATGCGCCACATTGACTTTTGGTCTTTTGCACCCTGAACTTTATTCGAAACATATTTATTTTTGGCTTTATTTATTTCTGCTTTAAACCTGTTACGCGCGACTCTATAATTTTGCCAATCATTAGCTGTATTTGACCAAATGGCCTGATTATATTTTAAAATTTTAGTGTCTCTCATTCTTTTCAGCTCATTACTGTACCATTCGTTTCTATCAGTAGCATTAACAGTCTTTGTAATTTTAAGGGAATCAACCGCGCAAGCTATCATATTACAAAAGTTATCCCCCATAATATTAACGTTATCACAGTTAAAGATATTATTCAATAAATCAATGTTCCCGATTAGATTATCACAGAATGAAGACTTGCTGTATTTCAGAATTTGTATTTGCTTTTTTACGTTTTTCACTTTGTCTCTTGTTTCTATTGTTATTTCTATGCTTTCATGATCACTTATTTTCCATTTTTTAACTACCTCAGCGTGAACTCTAAAACTGTTTGTAACGACGTAATCAAGTAAAGTACGAGATGTAGGAGTTATTCTTGTTGGTTCGGATATTAACTGTTTACATGCATTGTCACTAATTACCTGTTGAGCACGAATTTTATAAGTACTGTTCACAAGCCAGTCTATGTTAAAGTCACCCATGAGAATAATGTCTATTCCATACATTACTGTTCGCTCCATTAATTCCTTGAAGCAATCGCAAAAACTTGCTAAAGACGAACTTGGGGACCTATAAAGACCGGCTAATATAAAACTTTGTGAACCTGAAGATACTTTAATAACCAAAATCCACCAATCCATATGTGTTGAAACACTTTCTAAAGTAACAACTTGCCACTGTTCTTTAACATAACAAACAATTCCACCCGTATGGGAAGAAACAGAGTTACACCTTACTGTCGTAAAACCACTTAAACAAATTTCAGTACTGTCAATATTTGACGTTACATGTGTTTCCACCACTATAATAAAATCAAAACTTTCCAGATAGACTATGCTTTCAAGCTCACTAAAATTATTTATCAGCCCCTGTATGTTGGCAAAGAAACACCTACAGCTATTTAATTGCTAGTAGGCAATTTTTTGCATCTCACTTTGCATTTTTCTTTGCAAAACAGGACACTTAGAGCTTCTTGTATCGTGATTTACATCAACATTCAGATGAAGGGTATTATTTGCTCTGATACAACTCACGCACTTCGTATTTTCGCTATCACAATCGTTTTTGTTACTATGGTTTCCGGCACATTTTACACAGGTTTCCTCCCCGGTACATTTTTTCGCGTTATGGTTAAAACCCCAGCACTTAAAACACCTTTTGACGTTAATTTCTTCATAAATAACACATCTGTCCCATTGAATATTTATTCTTTTAGCACACAATAACTCTTGAAATGCTCCACCATCTACTTCCAAAATAGCATTGAACATTTTTTTATTTTTTGGAGACTGATAAACTTTAATGCATTTTATAACTTTGAATACAATTTTATTTTGAGCTTGAATTGATTCAATAATAACATCACTGCTCATCATTTCACTCATGCCGCATACGCGCACTTTAGGATTTCTCATTTCTGGTATTTGAATATCATACTTTTCACTCATTTTCTCTTTGATTGCATTTTGCATTTTTACACTCGATTCATCATTCCCGCACTCAATAGCAATTGCACCATCCCGGCGATTGGAAACACTGCTTACATTGATAGATAGAGATGAAGGGTTAATATTCTTTTTTATTTCTTCCCTTGTTATCGCACTTTCTTGTATGCTTTTGGGCTTTAAGATAACTTGCGGACCCTTTTTTACCTTAGACGCATATGTTTCTTTCTCGTTATGCACTTCTCTATTGGCACTCGCGATCATTACCGGCTTGCATACATTTTTTATCTCACTCACTTTATCCGAAATTTGTTTCATATTAACCTCCATCATATTTAATAAATTTTCTTGATTTTCTTTAATTGTTTTAATTAACTTTATATGATTTTCATTTAATATTTTAATAAAATCAATGCACTCATCACATAAGTAGAAAATATTAGCTTTCGCATTTAAAACATCAACATCATATTTTGAGAACTCCGCACACGAGCGATGTATTGCTTTGTTACAGAAACCACTACATATCAATGGAGTTTCTTTTTTAAAGTTTTTATCACACTTTCGACAGGAAAATTCCATATCTTTTCACAGTTTATTAAAAATTTGAAACTAGTTTTAAACACAAGTTAAACTTCGTTTATTTTCTATTTAGCTTTTTGGTAATAATTTAATTTTAATTTCCGTATATAATTTTGCGACCGATCACTTTGACTCTCTCTCACTCGCTTTGAATGGTTTGAAACATCTTAAAGTTGTTCCCCAAGGCTACATTTTAAATCTATTACTTTATGCTTTATTTGTTGATGATATTTGTGATGTACTATCAGGAGGAATACCTTTTGCCGATAGGCAAATGAAAGTCTTACTTTACGCCGCTGATGACTTCGCTTTGCTGACAGATAATTCTTTTACTTTGCAATTGAAAAAAAATGGATGAATAACTTTAGCTAGAAATGGGGGTTAGTCATTAATACATTACTACAAGCAAGACTATGGTGATGATGATGATCTTTGAAGCGCTTGAAAAGAAAAGGCAGCTTGAAGAAAATTGGTTCGTCAATAATGGGAATGTGCAAGTATATACATAAGTACTTAATCTACGGCCTTAGTTCTTCACTAACCAGGACATTGATCTTTTGTCAAAATACAAAAAATACGCAACTATCAACATCAACACACGTATGTATGTGCTATGGTGGCTAGGTTTTTGGTTCTATGTTCTTTAAAGTGCTTGAAGCTATACCGTCATTTCTTCAAACGTATATTTAGACTGCCGAATTCAACGCCAGACTATGCCATCTATGTGGAATCTTTTGCTTCTCTTGAACACCGCCGCAAGGTATCATGCCTGTCATTGTTTTATCGATATTTTTATAAACAATGCTATAGTAAAATAGTCAGTTGCATTCCTCCCTTTAAACAATTCAACCGTAATACCCGTTCTGCTAGGAATGCCCATCAGTTTACCCTTGAACCTAATTTCGGACGTACTGTTAAGTACAGAGATTCTTTCTTTAGCCACACTACACGAATGTGGAATGCTTTACCAAGCTCAATATTTCCCACTCATTACAATGCGCAGACATTCAAAACCAATGTGCATCGGTTTCTCCTTTCTAATCCTATCCTCCTTTCCCAATTGCTCACACTGTGTTTAATCATTATAAGGGTATTCATAACCCCTTTAATGCGCGCACAATATAAAAAAAAAATCTGGTATAATGCCTCTGTACATACAAAATATAAAAGCCAACTATGATTATTAGATAAGGGTGTTGAAAAGAAGTGACAGAAGACTTCACAAACGCCTCTCCAATATAGAAATGGATGAAAATCATGTATCACTTATGGAGTCAAACATTGATGAATGACAGGACATGTTTTGCGTATGTCACGGCAAAAATAGATGATAAGATTTACACTCAGAATTTATCCAGAGTAATTGCTACATCGTCCAGTAATACATACAGAAACCCTGTTGTCTTCAGAAACTCATTTCAGGAACAAATACTTCGTTGAAGCTTTTAGCTTCACCTTTAGAGCACGTGTTGATGTTTTTAACATAAACTTTATGCCTCATCGAGCTGATCAACCTCAAATCTATAATTTTTGCAACAGACCGGAAAATGAAGATGTAAACCATTCTATTGCCACTTTTCCTATACTGCAGGAATTCTGCCGCCGCCGTCGGTTGCATTTTGATGACAATTGCGTTTCTCCATGAAGACTTTATGAAATACTAAACGGAGCACTAGGATAGTATACTTTATAGAAGAATTGCAAACACTCCTTGACTTTTCGCATCAGTTTAGAAGCTTAAAACCTTTAGTTCAACCAGTTACTGCAATTCAAAACACCTTATTTTGTATTTCAAATCACTTTAAAAGTGAAAAAGTGTAAAAATACAATCAATATCAAATATCGTCTTAAATGGTACTTTTAAAATTTTAAAATAAAGCTTTTTATTTTCTGCCCATATACAAATTTTGAAGACATGGTCTTAAATCAAATATTAATCTACTTATATTTGGTTTTCCCTCCAGAATTCTTCCAACCAATGTTTACTAGTTACAGTGGCGAACACAACATTCCAGTGAATTATAAATTCGTGATTGGTATTCCAGGATGTGGATCTATGCAAATATGGCCTATTTACCATTATCCAGGAGTATGTACAAAAACCAATATTACAAGTTCTGAGTTTGATTGATTGAGTTTAATTTTCTTTTCTTTTTCAGAGCGCAGATAAATTGATTCTACTAAGTGATGGTAAATTAAGGCATTATACAAATACAAATGAAGATCAATACGAACATGCAGATTATCGAGATGAAGATGACAATGAACGCAAACCGCTCTTTCATGATTATCGACAAGGACAGTATTGCTTGGATAAGGTTAGTAGACAAATTTTAGTTATTGTTGTGATTCGAACTTTGAATTTTGTATTTTTTCTTATTTAAGGCTATTTCAACAAGTGGTGATCATCGTACAATACTTTTTGCTAATATTTGCTTGGCGAAAAAAGAAATCAAATGGACTGATACAAATTTTTTACTGAGGAAAATTCTCAATCCAATATTTCATGGGATTTCGATTATAATGCTTCTACTTGTTGCAATTATTTATTTTATTTTGCCAACTTTGAGGTAAGAACAAAGAAATAAATGTATAATGTGTAATTGGAAAACAACTTCGGATAACGAAATTTTTAAGAAAAGATAGCCTGTCGATATTGGTCACGATTCTGAGTCATTTTTAAATAGCCCTGAAGTAATTGATGAAGTTTATTTTTTTATTAATTACACTTCTTTTCGCAAACTAGCTGTATTCAAATCTCATTTGCGAACAGCAATAAGGGTTCTTGAGAAAAAGTTCAACCTCTACAAACCTTCTCACATTGGGCAGGTTCATACGACATAAGGGACTTGAAAGTTAGGCAAGTTTCTAGAATCTGATTGGCCAGCTGCCAAAAAATTACCTTCCAATTAAGGCAACTTTAATGGAAAGTTGACTGGAAAGTTAGTCAAGAAAAATCTCCCTAACTATTAAGTCAAGTCTACTTTTATCAAAATGACAGTTGATCATGTTTTTTCATTCAACTGAAAGCTGAACTTTATTGCTTTGTGATTTATTTATATTCTGCACAATTTTATTTAATGTTTTATGTAAAAAATTTCCTTATCAAATTGGTAAAGGAATAAGTAATATTTATTTAAAGTACAAAATACGAGTCGAGATGGACTTTTACTTTGCCTGAGAAGTTTTATTTATGTTTTTAATAGTTTCTGCACGATCAACTGAAAGTAGAGATTGGTGAAGTTAAGTTCCGAAATTGAAGTTTATGACACTTTACCGACTAACTAGTTGACTTGGTCAAAATGTACGTTTAAAGAAAGTAGTTAATTGCAAATGAAGTCCCTTATGTTGCCTGAACCTGCCTATTCTCAAACAAATATTCAAACGATCTAGAACAGGGTTATGAAGTTGACTGCGTAAAAACTGACTTTTATAAAGTTTTTTACGAACTTATAATCGGTATAAGGGAAGAAAGGAAGTTTGCTTCTTACTCTGATTGCATTGGCTTGCATAGCGTGTCACTTTTTAAAGCTCTGACAGAGTTTTGTTCTCAAAAGCTTTAAAAACCGAAAGCTCCTTAATAAAATCCACTCAATAAAGTCTCTGTTGAGATGTAGATAACAAGCGCACGATTTAATTAAAAGTATTTTAGTGAGATAAAACATTGCGTTGTGAAAATTCAGCCGCTAGACTGGAATTATTATCAGCCAACCGCTGCGGCCACTTGTCTAAAAACATTTTTAAAACACACTGGCATAAAGCTAAATTATTGGTCGTAACATTGAATTATATTCGTTTTATTTCTTTTTCAAACCGACACGTTAAAAAAAAAACACTTTTTATTTCAATAATTATTTATACCATTTCATAAAATTAAACTTAATAAAGTATTAATATGAATCTTCTTTTCTTTTTCAACAGAGATTTAGTTGGAAATATAATAACAACAATTGCCATGTGCCTTTTAGTGAGTCAAGCTGCTGATCTTGTCAGGATTTTTACCGAATTCAGCAGTCATATAAGTTTTATTATTGTTGGTAAGTATTTTTATTTATATTCTGTTTATAAAAATTAAACTTTAAATCCATCCATTTTTTTGTTTTCATTAGATACAATTTTATATGTGAGCTTATTGGGAGCATTTTTCTGGCTTAATAGCTTTGGTTATTACATATGGAAGACCTTCAGATCAAGAAATGTTTTTTTGCGAGTTACAGATGGTCGAAAATATTGTTACTACTCAGCATACGCCTGGGGTGCTACCGGAACTATGGCAGCCACTGCAATATTTTCACATTTCTTCCTTGACGCTGATTCGTATAAGAAACAAAATGTAGTTGCAGACCAAGAGACTATCGGTTGGCTGGGAATAGCAATGTTTTTCTCTCCAATTGCATGCACAATTTTGATTGATATATTTTTCTATGTAACAACATTGAAATTAATCAATCGAAGAAATGTTTATGGACGAATTCAACATAAACTCAAAGCAAAGTAAATAAATTCATATTTGCATACATACTTTTAGATTTTAACTCTACTTTTGTTAACCTTTTTTCTTTTTGTTTTCTAGCTTTGTCATGTACTCATTGCTGCTTCTTGTAATGGTTATATCATGGACATTTTTAATACTATCTTGGTTGGAATATGAAGGATTACTTTATGCACACATTATGGTCAATGCTATTCAAGCTCCACTCATATTGTATATTTGTGTTTTAAGACAAAAACATGTAACGTTCTTGTTGAAAAAATCATGTTGCTACAACGAACCACCATCGTCAAACGATTGGGGAGACGAAATGAATTATATGAATGGAAATGATTATTGACATAATAACACTAAACTATAATATAAATCTCAGCTAGAGTGTAATGAACATGAATCTAATGGATGTAAAAATAAGGCAGAGAAAGAAGATTATGTTGTAAGGCTTTTATGGTAAAAACAAATAGTTTTTAAGAACTTCTAGGTAGTTTAAATGAAGCACAGAAGTGTACTTAAGAGAATTATTTATTATTTTTAATAAAAAATCAAAAAAAAAAAAAAACAAAAACTTTCTATTTAATAGTAAAAATTTTCTATTTAATAGTATTTAAAAAAGTTGAAACGAGATCAGATCGTATGAAAAATGACAAGCTGCCGTGAAAGAGTAGTTGATTTTGTTTCATAGTAAAAATACGTCACCTAATATGAAAATAATAAAGTGCCAATGGGTTTTCAAATTGAAAACATATAAGGATTGAAAATTATGAGCTTACAAAGCTTGGCTCGTGGCACGAGGTTGCTAACAAGAGTACGGAGTCGATTATGAGCAAACATATGCTCTTGTGGCACGGTTACCTGTTTTAAGAACTGTCATTTCATAGCCTATTTACAAAACCAACAAAATTACCCAAAATCATGTGAAAACGCCGTTTCTCAATGGGGATTCAAAAGAGGACGTGTACAGTTTCCTCCCAAAGGAATGAAAACAGAGAATGGTACCGTCTCGGGAATGTTAATAAAAATCGCAACAACATTGCAATAGTATGGAATGGAACTAACGTCAGAGACTTATTCCCTATCAATCAAGGTGTAAAACAAGGATACGTTTTAAGTGCTCTGCTATTTATCTTGCTTTGGAACGCCCTCGACTCTGATCTGGCGGGTGTAGTAACTATCGAAGGCATATCAATTAAAGTCTTATTCTTTGCCAAAGATATTGTTCTTCTCTCTGATAATCCCGCTTCCTTAAGGGCAGGTTATAGCTATCAGTAAAATCCATCAGTAAAATGTTTGTTTATTTTCAGCAAGAGATAAATGCAATAAGATGAATTCTACGGTCAGATATTTTTTTCAATAGCAAATAATGCATTTGAAGCTGTATTGACTTCATAAAAACAAATGATGAAATGTAATTTTTAATAAACAACAGCTGACTGCAAAATGCTAACAAAATTCCATTTGGTTTTATACATGTTGTTCTTATTTTTGACTGTTCCGACGGCATCTTTTAAACAAATTACTGATGAAAATCAACAGGAAAAAGGAGGCGCAAAGCTCCAGGTTGCTTGATATATACATATAATTTCGAGCCCTTCCCGCCAATTTATGTTAAGCGCCAAAATAAATTTTATCGTAAACGACAAAAAGCTTACTGCTGGTCCTTGAAACAACTTGTACTCACAGTCAGTATTGGAAATTATTAATTATGCTTAATTTAAGCCATGAAAATAGTCTTCAAGGCTCTATGTATTACTAGCAAATTTTAATAATTAAGTTGTCTTTCTTACTGAAAATGTCGCTTACGATAAAATGGCGGGAAAGGCTCGATTTATTGACGTAAATTTACGGATGACTATAAATGCTCATCAGTAAAATATTTCAGATCCCTCTTTATTCAATTTTTACTGATGTATTTTACTGATAGCTATAATCGGCCCCTTAAAAGCACAAATAAATTAAAATTAAATTAGGTGGCGCAACAGTCCGTTGAGAACTAGGGCCTAGTGACTTACAACTCTCAACCATTCCTGTGTGCGAGTACTGTTGTCAGGGATGGAGGGGACCTACAGTTTTAAGCCAAATCCGAACGGCCAATTTGAGAAAGCACTTTTCATGACTAGAATTACTCTTGGAGGATTTGTCAATTCCTCGCAAGAGGCAGTACCCGTGAAAAAACCTTTATATGTCACAAGCAGGGATCGAACCCAAGACATCTGGCATGACAGTCCAATACACTAACCATCATTCCACGGGTACCATGCACTGATAAATAGCTTCACAAATTATAGTTTAGAATGTTATCTGCTTGTGAGTAGTGATTTTTCGAAACGGTGGACGCCGGGTAGCTGAAGAAAAATGGACTTTCAACGACGATGACTCTAATATATCTAGAGTAGAGTATCTGGGAGTAACTTGTACTTTCAATTTGTCGTAGGCAGAGCATCTTACACAGAGACTTGCAACGTCTAAGAACTCAATAAATGCTACCTTATCAAACTTCGTCAAAAACAGAAACATAAAGCACTCGGCTAAGTACAAAATATATGAAGCTGCTTCAAAATCGGTGATGAACTATTGTGCGTAAGTTTGGGATTATTCTGAGCATAAAGAAGTTAAAAAATTAAAAAGTTTTTTTTTTTATCAAGATATTTTTTCCTTACCTAGTAAAATTACAACAAATTACTTGATCAATCTAAAAACACTTCTAAAAGTCTTCCTTTTAACACTCTAACTTTATTTTATATACATATGTACATACATCCAAAGATTTAGCACCCTTCCCGGAAACACATTACCGAGGCTTTCAGATGTCATTGTAAGAAAGCGAATTTACTAGGCAAATAAGTGAGTAGAACTCTTTAATGAGGTCAACATTGAATCAACAAAGTCTGATTGGAAAGCATTTCTTATGGAAACTTGCCACAAAACTTATATTCAGATATTGAACGGAACACACAAACAGAGCGCTTTAGCCAAGAATTCACGACAAATATTGCGACTTGCACTATGCCGAAGCGTTAAATTACTTTAACGACAGTTAATCACGCTGATATCTTTTTGAAACCATTGTCTCAAAAGAAGTCTGGAATTAGAACTCTTGCAATAAACGCGTGTTTATATTAATCAGCGTTTAACAACACACAAAGACAGACCACATCTCAAATGGCGGGTTAAAACTAAAATCTAAAGCAGGCAGCTTCGTCAAGGTATAAGTAATAGTAAAACAAAAAAGTTGTAGCGCACAACCGGGCGTATGAGTGCTTTTTTATTTATTTTTTATTAATTACTGGTAATCGGTGTTATATGGCTTTTAAATTGTAATCGAATGATATCACACATCTCTTCTTTTCAATTTCAATTTCAAAAAAACAGATCTCTCAAAAGACATTTATACGTTTTACTGTTCTCAAGACCAAAAAACTAGCAAGGACTTGTCAAAGCTTTTTAATTTTGAATTCGAAAATTAATATTTTCTTACCACAGAATCTTTGGCTAAATTTTTAAAGGGTGATTTTTTAAAAGCTATAGGAAAGTTTTTCAAAAAAAAAAAACACATACAATTCAGAAAAATGCATGAAATTTTTATTTGAATCGATAGTACGGTCCGTATAATTTAATGTTTGAAGATTATTTCATGCAAATGTTGACCTTGACTGCGCCTCAAATGGTCCATCCGCTTATTCCAATTTTGGCATACTCTTTCCAACATTTCGGCCGGTATCTCACGAATAAGTCAATAAGTCCATTGTTGCGCGTGCTGTGTGGCACGTGGCACCGTCTTGTTGAAACCACATGTCATTCCACATTGTTGAGTGACAGAGGCCCAATTGCTGCGAACGGCGACGAATCGATAAATTGATGGTCATCATTAACACTGGCCGATACAGCTGCGATATTTTCTTCATTTCGCACTCTACGTAAATTTGGTGCGAAATTAAGTCACAATAGCGCAAATAGCCGCTTCAGTGGGTCGATTAAACTGACCATAAAATGGAAGAAACGCGCGATGAACTTTCTTAACAGAGCACGCATTTTGATAATAAAATTCCATAATTTGCAAGCGTTGTTCGTTTGTAAGACGATTTATGGTTAAATTATAGACCAAACTGAAGATGTTTGACGCAAGTAAGCTGTGTAAACCAGTGTTGCCAAAAAGATAATAGCTAAAAAATCACCCTTTAAAAGGTATAAAACATTTTAATACGATTTACCAATGTCCCAAACGGATAAGGGGTTATAGCTACATATATCATTATTATTGAATCCAATCCATTGAAACTTTTTTGACACGTAAGTTACAGCTATCGTTGAAAAATTGTGTCATTGGATAAATATTTCCTGATTGGAATCAAACATTTTCTGATTAGAATCAAGGATTTTCTGATTAGAATCAAGCATTTTAGGTTAGAGTTTATCATTGAAAAATTAAAAATGAACTCAAAGAAAAGTTCTGGGTTAAAATAATGTATAATTATTTAGTATACAAAATCTATAATTATAATAATAATACAAAATCTATAATTAATCAGCTTCCGAAATGTTTTACTTTTATACCAAACATAACAAATTTGATTTTCTCAATCACTTTTAAATCTCGAAACAAAATTTTCAAATGTGAAAACATGTTACAAGGGGTTAAGTGACATTTTTGGATTCGAAAAAGATTAGGATTAATGCAAGCTTACATTTCTGTCTTATCAGTATTTCTTTACAAGCTTTAGTTTCCAATTTAGAAATACTGTTTTTGGCATTAAAAAAAAATAAAACTACAAATATATTGTTTGCATGAAGGAGTTAAATGTATTTTTTCACCTTTCTTGTAACTAGTAAGACTAAAGTAACGAGAATGGCATACGATAATTATATATATAATATCTTTTTGTTCGATATTTCTATATCATGTCCATATTTTACTTGAGTATTTTGCAATGATCAACCACAAATTTGCAGAAGTCGGCCAAACATATCTGAATAGGGATCAGTATTTCGGAAGGGAGCATGAACTGATCTATATTGCTGAATAATATTGGCATATAATACGAACTGCCTGCAAAACAGGACTATTATGATTAACATGGAGAATCGTTTTGGATTTGGATATCTAATGTTCAAGGGAAATTCAATATCAGAAAAAACAAACATTTTAAATAGAAAAATGCGATTTCGTAACAACTTTCAGAAAAATTGATATCAAAATCGATTCTGAAACTGAAAATATTAAAAATTTAGTACCAGAATTATCAAATAAAGCGATTTAATTTTTTTTTGTTTACAATTTCAAATATTGTCATTTTAAACATTAGCAAACAAGATTTTAATGCGTGTTAATTTATTAAATCCCTATTTATTCGGCTTAAATACAAGCTAATTTTTAATCTTACTTAAACAAACTAAGAACATAACCTAAGTTTGTGGAGAGGAAGGGCAAATCATATGATGGAGTTTTAAGGAAGGAGTACTGAGGTTAAAATCAAAAAAGTCCAAGTACGAAAATACATTTCGAATTATACGAGATTTAGGTTCGTTCCAGCCATAAAAGTTTCGGTGTGAAGCAACATAAATGAGTAGAGGGTTGAGAGTTTTACTGTTAAAAGAGACTCTATCTCTTGTAGAGGGAAATGCAATCAGTTGAACAAAAAAGGAGTCGATGAATAAAGAATTGTCTGAATTTTGGCTACGTTCTTCCAACGAGCTTAATTTGAGAAGTTTTAGGCGGTCAATATAGGGAGGAAGGATAAGAGGATTGATTGTCGAAGAAAACTACATTGGATGCTCTCAATTGGGATTGGATTGTGAGAAAGAACAATAGAGGGCCTAGGTAGGTACCTTGGGGAGATATAGCTAAGAGAAGGTATGAAATCTGTTGAAATAACATCGACTTTGTAACTTTTCTTGTGAGGATGAAAGACGCAAATCCCACGAGGTTAGTCGTTGTAGACCTGCATTTAAGGAAACCATCCTGTATAGGGGACATAAGTGATTCTCAGCGGAGGGTTAACATTTCCTACAACACAGTTTCCAAGAATTTAAAAATAAATAAATTAGGTGGCGGAACAATCCGTTGAGAACTAGGGCCTAGTGACTTACAACTCACAACCATTCTTGACCTAATGTTTTATACCGAATTCGAACGGCTAATTTGAGAAAGCACGTTTCATGACAAGAATTACTCTTGAAGGATTTGTCAATTCCTCGTAAGAGGCAGTACCCGCAGGGATTGAACCCAAGACCTTTGGCGGACAGCCCTACGCACTAACCACCATGCCACGGGTACTACTGAAATAATGATTGAGTAACCTTAATATGGTTTACTTGCGTTTCCAATAAATAGCGTTGTGAACGGAGTTGTATAGCGCAGTAAAATGTAGATAACTGCCATGGTTTTTCGAGTGATCAGCAAAAGATCGAGAACGGTGGAAAATTGTCTCACATCTTTTTAATTTTGTTTCGCAAAGACCTAAGTTTGGCTTATACTAAGATGGGGAAGAAGACGAGGTTTTATGCAGAGGAAGAAACGTAAAGAGAAATAGAATTAAATAATAAAAAACATTTATGGCATCAGTTATGGCTGTGTTGCCGAAATTGAAGGAAACTCAGTTAAGTTGTTCATTAATTTGATGGAAATTTGTCTTATGGAAATCGTAAGAAAAAGTCGGTTGATAGGGGAAGGGGTCTACGCGGAACAGAAGAGTTAAAAGAGACTGATCCAAATAACATCAAGTTCTCTGTTCAGTGACTTGAAAGGTCAATTTTAGATTGGGATTGTCTTAAAAGTGAATGGTACTCTAAAATGGTTATTCTTCCAAAACTAAAAGAGATAGCAAGGAAAACAATACGAAACTGAGCAGATGTTTACAAATAAAAATGTATGTAAAAATGTATATATGTCAAAATTTAAAAACAAAATTACCTGCCCAAACAATTTGCCTTCTTCTCGTTTGATTAAATTGCAAATCTGACATCTGACTAATAAATGGCAATCATCTAAGACTGTATTGAAGAATCTGCGTGTAGGCAGAAGTGCTTCAAGATCGATAATGAATTCAAGAAATCTTTCACAATAATGAACGATATCGCTATTTAATGGTCCCTCAGCTGGGATTTTTTCCAAATTCTCAAGAAAGTTTACTATCAAATTCTGAAAGAAAAATAATTCATTTAAATAAAATGCATTGCGTAGCGTTTTAAAAATTATAGGACAACTTACTTGCAGGAAACGACGTTCCCATTCAATTTCAGGCTTCTTTTCTGTCTTCTCTTTCTTTTGAATCTTTTTCCAAAATTTCTTCCATTCGGGAATGTCTCGCAGTTCTTGATCACGACGCTCTTAGGAGGATGCAAATATCATTAGAGCCTTTTCAAATAACTCAATTTCAAACTTACTTGGTTGTAAACACGTCCACATGGATAAGGAAACCAATCGTTTCGCCTGCTCACGACACAACTCGATCTCCATGCTGTTGAAGCAGTGATTTATAAAGATCAAGAGAGCAGTTTGTTCACGAATTTGAAAAGCACTCAATTTGTTGCCTCTTTGCGGCAAACATGATTCTATGGCTTGACGGAAGAACGCCGAAAATTCTTCGGATTTTTTCTCGAATATTGGCCAAACTTCTACACGTTCCCGGAACTTTTCATTTACCATTACCACAATGGACATAACATGTGCATGACTTGCCTTTCCAGCTGTATAATTTGGCCAAAGGTAGTTTTCCAAATATTGACTGAACTCGAGCATCATAATCCGACGAATTGAATGCTTTGAATCTTGAATTTCTTTGGCATAGATCTCTTCAATTACATTCGGATCGTATGGGAGATGGTCGGCTTGGGTTTCAGCTGACCAGTATTTTGTTGCAAGCTTTTATTTATTACATTTGAACAACAAAGTTTTATTAGATTTATATTTAAAAAAAATATGTTTAGTAAACGTTTAGCACTTACAAGTGAAATAACATCTGCGTTTATTTGAGATATCGTCACAACCGGTACTTTAAATTTTGTCTGACCCTCGACGGATGATTGTTTTTCTTTCATTTTGAATTTATAATAATTTTACTTTGGGTTTAGTATTTTAAATTTAAAAACAAAATTTAAAATAACACAAACTAATGAAATAACACAGAGACTAGTTAGCCGCCAATACAGACTTTGACAGTTGCACGTTTGTTTTCATCATCGATTTTGACAGTTTTGTGTGAAGCGTGCAGCGAAAGAAAAATTAATGAATGCGTCCAAATCCAATTGAAATGCGCGGAATTAATGGCTGCGTTCAACCTTGTGTTGGACGAGTAAGATAGTTAACTGGCAAAATATTAAAAGCTTAAGTTGATTGAACAAAAGCAGACAAATATTTGGATTAGTTTTGTAAAATAAAATGTTCAATGGATAATTTTATTCATTCAACGAATTGTATACTACACACATTAGAAATCAATGTTCGTATATCTTAAAATTCAATCATATGTTGAACCAGCTGTTCTGTCAGATATGCCACATATGCCAACAATTCTAGGATATAGCACTTTGCTCTCATTTGTCATCATGTCATCTATTTTTTCAGATGAAACTTGTTGTTTTTAATTGTTGTGTTGTCTAAAAGCGTTTTTAGTTAGTTGTCCTGAAGAAAAAATACAAGCATTTCTAATCGTTTTTGAAGTTGTGATAATGAAAAATGGTTTTATTTAGACGGCTTCTTGTCAATCCTGAGTTGAAATTGAAAACATTACATCTAGAACTAACGTCACTTGGTGCGTTCCAGAAGGCAAAACTAATTTCAATATAAAATGCAACAAATTTGTTTTTATAAATTGTCAATCAAATTTAATTTTGAGTTCAATTAATAAACTAACCAATAAGAACGAAATGCAGATCTTAACTCTTCTAAAAATAAAAAAATTAAACAACTTATTCATATTGTTTTAAATAATTTTATTTCAATGTTGATACAAAAATTAAGTTCGTAGTAAATATTTCAAATTATTAAATATTTGTATATCAATTCTGATATAAAATAATAAAAATTCTTGTGAAAATTTTTCAAAAAAACAAAATGAATCCCGTTATTAATCGTCTTATTGAAGAACGAAAAAAATGGCTTCAAGATATACCAAATGGATTCACTGCCAATCCGTTGAAAAGTATTGATGGAACTTTAAATCTACTTAAATGGGAATGCAATATACCTGGCCCCAAAAAAACTCCTTGGAATGGAAAATTTTACAAATTTACAATTGAATTTGCAAAAGATGAGTTAAACAAACCATTAACAATTTATTGCATTTCAAAAATTTTCCATCCAAATGTTGATTATAAAGGATATGTTTGTTCATCTTTAATTCATTTCTGGCCTAAATATGGACTTAAACAAATAATTTTCAGTCTTCAATCATTTTTGGAATTTCCAAATGTATACTCGGTATTGAACTTCGAGGCAGCAAGGTTATTCAAGGAAAACCGTGAAGAGTACAATAACAGGGTTAAAAATATGAGTGGTGATATTTGTGTAAATATTTGACACACAAACTTAATAAAATTGATTTTCGTCATCGTTTAAAATGGTACACCATGTACTTAAATTATTTTTTTATCTATATCGAAAATACTTATGGCACATGAAATTTAAATACATTGACGAGTGTGCTGGTGGCGTTTTTGATTTACTCCCAATCTTAATTCTACCAGAATAAGTTCATTAACAGTTAATCAGATGTTGCTTCAGTCGTTCCTCTTCTATGAGATTACAAAAAGAAGATTTTGTATAAAGAGTTTTTCGTTAAAGACGGGTCGATTTCAAAATTGAGTAAAACAAGTTTTATATGACATATTAATAAATTTTTATGTTTATTTGAGAGCCCTATTTTGTGAGTAAAATATAACATCTATTAAAGGGCCAACGCGACTTCGCTGGTTGCCCCGCATTCGAATGCCAGGTCCAGTTTTCGATGAATGGGTCATAAATCAGGCTGAATTTGACCGATGGCATCGATTGTGTTGTCTTTGAGGGCTTGGTGATTTGCTGTTTCTTCAACTGCGACTTAAGAGAGCACTACAAGAAAAAGTCTAAAGGGATCAAATAACACAATCATGGTGGAAAATCCACTTCGCCTCAGCACGAGAAAACCGTGTCATCCGCTTTAATTCGAAATCTATTGTGTCTTGACGTAGCAACATCCTGTTGAAACCATATGTCTTCGGTGTCCACATCATCCAATTTGGACCACAAGTTGGTGATCAGCGACCTATAGCTATAACCGTTGACGGCGAGGGCCTGGCCAGCATCGTTTTCGAAGAAGTACGTTCTGATGACGCTACCAGCTCTAAATCCACAACGAACAGATACAAATTCGTCAATTTTTTTTATTCATGTACCCATTAATCTAAAAATAGGCTCATCGCTAAATACGATTTTTCAACGAAAATAAGGATTTTTCAAACAAAATAAGGGTCAATTCCAAGTGCTCTAAAATCCAATTTGTTTTATCATTTGCATGTGTCGCTTGACTCTGTACTTGCCATGATGATTTGTCTTTAGTGACTGATTAAAAGAAGCTATTCTGACAGAAAGTAAAAGAAACAATATGGCCACTACGAGCTGTCAAAATCAACCCGTCCTTTTTGGAAAACCTTTACAATCGGCCTTATCACAAAAATTGTGGCATCGTTCGTAGGGAACGATTCGAACTACGAATGCAAAAAAATGGATGTGGAAATCTTGTCATTATTAGCAGGTAGGAACTAGTGTCGGTGTAGTTGTCAAATTTTCTTTTACTCCTTGCCTTTAAAGGAAATAAAAATGTGCTCATTCTAGCAGCAAATTCATGCATTCAATCATTGTGTTTATGCATAAAATAATTGTGGATTTTTAAAATCGAGCAGGTTAGAAAAAAAAAGTAAAGAGTATATCTCATTTAATCAATTTATTTTTTGGTCAATAGAACATGAAGCAGAACCTTAAGAGCCTTACTACATTCAACAAAGTGTCATTTTCCTCAACAAAGTGCACATTCTTAGAATCAATACTCTTTAATTGTCACTCTGATCTGTCATCTGTCACTTCCTAAGCATAGCCAGTGTTTGTTTTCTTTTACAAATTTTTGTTGACATACATTTTTATATTTGATACAAATTTTAAATTAAGTAAATTATGAATAAGCGAAAAAGAACAGAAAATTGGACAGCAAATGATAAGGTAAAGAAATAAAAAATTGTACAAAATAATTAAATAATTCTTACAAATTCATGACAGAGATTACTGCGAGAACTGTGTGCCGAAAGGCTTAATATTATTGAAAATAAATGTGTGGACACGGAAAATAATCGACTGAAAAGAGAGTGTTGGGCCGAAATAAATGATGCGTAAGTTAAGATGGTACAAATTATATCAATCCATAGAATGAATAGAATAGTTATCCGTAGTATTCGATTTATTTGTGTAGATTCAATGCATTGAGTGAGACAAAGCGAGACGTTGCCCGAATTCAATTTCAATGGAGGAACATGAAAATGAAAGCCAAAACTGCACAATCGACTTACCAAAAAGCCCTTAAAAAATCTTGTGATGGTCCGCTACCTCAATCTCCATCCAAAGACGATCGAGAACTAATTGAACTTGTCTCAACTGAGTATAAGATAGACACAAATCTATTAGACACCTATGGTGTAGCCATGCAAATGCAGGTTTGTTTTCGGAATTCTTACACTGAATAATTCAAAAACATTGAATTTCAATGGCATACATAGATCAAGGATGAAAACGTTTCTGTAGACACCTTAGATGAATTCGCCGACGAATATAAGAATAATGAAGGTGGGTAGAGAAGAACTGAAAGCATTATCCTCTTTTCAAATCTATGAGTAAAATGTGTATCTTTTGAAGATTATTTTACAGAAAACAATCACAGCCATAGCAAAGATAATATAAGCGCCAATCATTCATATTTGCAATCATCAACAAAAAGAATCCAAAGAAAAAAGAAGATCATTCATGTAGGAATAAATAATCAAATATTTGAATAATAATAATTTAATGTAAAATATTAATTACTGCAAATGGAACTACTGCGAAAGAAACTAGGTTAATAATATTATTTGTATTATTTATTATTTATTTATTTTGAAACTAAACAAGCAATATAACTTTTTGTTAAAAAAAAAGTAAATTAAAAAAAAACTGTGTTTTGTGTAAGTCTGGAGATAGGTTATCAACAAGAAGAAGGACATCAATCATAGCAATGTCTATGACTACAAAAATGTCAATAATATATGCCTAGGAACCGCTATCAATTCACAAAATGACAACAATGCCGAAATCAATCGAAAGAAAGGTCTAACCAATCGCTGTTTGTTTGGCAGTTGAGTTAAAATTAAAATCTAATCATGGATCTCCAAAAAATGTTATAAATAGCATCGTCAGGGGAATGGTAATAAATTATCATTATGAGTAGCGAAGCGAGCTTAAAAACTTGCGAATTCGATAACTTTGTATTATGAGTATCGATTCGCTTAAATTAAATTCGCTTCAAATGTCAAAGCATTATCGAACTTGGTTATCGCTAAATTATCATTAGCGAATGTTCGCTAATTTAACGGCTCAAAACGTCAAATTCTATCGAATCAAAATATTCAATGATAACCTTAGCGAATTCAGAGTTTTCCGTTTGTTTGTTAAAATGAGTGATAAAAGAAAAAAGTATTTGCAAATAATTTGTATATTATTATAACAAAAAAAAAGAAAATACAAAATTATATTTTCAAGAAAAAATGCAAATCAATATGCTAGGTTGGTGCAATTGATGAAAACGAATCCCGATACAGCTTGCGGCATAAGAGTATTTGGTTTTAAAAAAGAAACCAAAAATATTATTGGCAAAGTTTTGCAGAAGAACTGAACACTGTTGGACCTCCGTTTCGTGAAGGAAAAGATTGGCATAAGGTTTGTTGATAAAAATTTGTAGTTTCTACAGTCTAGTTAGACTACAATGTAAAACTCAAACACAAAATTCCTCAAAATAAAAAAAAATCCACAGCTACTGGTGGAGAACCATACTGCCAAGCGTCTTTGTATCCTTTCGAGCAAGCTGTAGACAGACTTCTTAGTCTGAGCCAGGCAGTTAATCCACAAGGCTTCACAGGATTTACTATCAACCGATGTGACGACTAATTCTGAAAAACTTCATCAAGATATTAGTATCAATCTTGAAGCATGTGAATAGGTTGAAGGATCTTTTCAACAAAACTCATTGAAGCCAAGTGCAACGGAGGGCGACCAAGCCAAAAGAATCATCTGCACAGCAAAGTTCCTTGCCAAGTCGGAACAGATCAACAATTCCAATGCAAGGGAATCTGAACTATTCATGTTGTTGCAAACACAGACTGGGACCCAGGCAGATCTTTTAGATGTATCTTTATCCTTTCTTCCCTCCTTCTGTCATAATCGTTTTCTTCAAAAAACAAATCAACGTTGCTTTACATTATCATTGTTTTTTTTTAATAACTAAATCACAAGATAAAAACACAATCTGGTAAATACAATACTAATTGAAAGTCATTATTTGACGTTTCATTTTTTTCTTTTCAATGAAATAATGTTGGCACCATTGATATTTGAAGCAAATAGCTAACGATAATACTAACAAAAAAGAAATTCGCTTTTAAATTCGAAATTTAGCGAACGTTCGCTTCGCTACTCATAATGAGGGCATTACTTTGGGGTAAAACCAGTTTTCATATAGGTGAAGGGATGCTGGAGTAACCTTAGGGTACTCTAAGCTAATTAAACTTTGAAAACAAGATGAGCTTATATGCACGGCCACATGATGACTCCTGGATAGCATAGTTGGACTTCATTACAATGTTTGATAAGTGATTCTGTTACAATTAATTACAATTTAAAAATGCTGAGAAGTGGGACTGTAAGTTTTTAGCTTTACTTTACTTTAGCTGAAGCTACAGCACAACGTGCTTCTGGGTCTTAAGTAATACATTCCGTCAGCTTACTCGATCTCCAGATTTCTATCCAAGTCATCCTATCTAGGCCTCAACTTGGTCGCTTCACCGAAGATAAGATCTGTCTCTTCTTCTTTGCAGGTCATGCAGTTTATCGTTGTATCGTCTCCGCCAGGTGTTATTTTACCAGTTGAAAAAAATCGTTCCATGGATAGTAGGTAGGACCTTCTTCTCGAAGATACCAAGACAGCTTTCATCCTCCTGAGAAAGGGTTCATGCTTCTGTACCATACAGCAAGACAGGATGATAAGCGTTTTGACAACGTCTCTTAGGTGCTTGGCTATAGGGCCAAAGGAACAACGATTAGAAAGAGTTATTCTACGCTTGATTTCAGCACTAATGTTATTTGCAGAGTTAACAACATTGCCCAGGTAGATGAATTCTTTGACCACCTCGAAATTATACCTATTAATACTGTGTGGATTTTTAAATCGTCGCCTTGTCGTTATCCTCTTGTGGTGTTAAAGGTATCTGTTGATTTTTTTTAAATTTTGACCAAGGCATATTAGCTTGGAAGGAATACCAATACATGTCACTGTATAGCTCGTCACTGTTGTCACTGTAGGCTGAAATCGATGGAGGGGTGATGTGTATAGATGTTGTATTGTTAGGTCTTCACTAAACACTTGACAGGATCTTGTATGCCATGTTTTAAAGGATAATACCTTTGTTGTTGGATCACCTTTTTTATGAATTGGGCAAATATTACTAAGTTCAAAGGGTCAGGCATACTTTCTTAAAATTAAATTATTGCTACAAGTATGTGTATGCTCCTCAAATCATCTCCGACGTTCTTGAAAAGTTCAACCTGTAGCCCATCATCACCATCATCAGGCTACTTTGATCTCATTTAAGTGGGTTGATGGGTTGAACTCCTGACCATCAACTAGATAGATTTTTTGAGTCGTCTCGTTGGTGGGATCTCAGACTTCATCATCGTTAAGCAGACAGTTGAAATTATCTTTCCAGATCTCAATCATCAACTGCGTCTCCGCTATGGTATTTCTTTCCTTGCCTTTGCAGGCGTCACAGCGGGTGGTGAATCCTTATTTTAATTTTACTCCTCTGTAGAAGTTCCACACTTGTTTCCTGCTTCAAACACCTCTTCATCTCCTTGACTTCAAGTTTGTCATGGTTCGTTTTCTCTTTACTGAGCAAGCAGTTTGTTTCCCTACTTTTGTCGATGTAGAAATGCCGGGAAGCCCTTGTCCTTAAGTAATTCTATACTTAATAATTGTATTATGAGTGCCCTCAAAAGGGTGGTAGTTAGATTATCGCAAAATATGCGCGCATTGTAATGATCCAACTGCACAACTTATAAACGAACGATAACAATAATTATTAGAGCGATGCTCTTGTTTGTAGAATTTTCGGAACCGTATAAAAACACTGAAACTCAGGTGCGGCAAACAATTAGGAAGTAATAGGAGGGCTGGATAAAAGGCTAGATTGCTGGAGGCTCTTTACAACTTCACAACTAAGCGTCATTTAAAGAGCTGACAAAAAAGTATATTTTTTTTTTTTTTCAAGTTTATTAATAAAGTCTTAAACTCCAAAGTATTTTATGTGATGTAGTCTAGTCACGAAATTTGTGTGTGTTGTATGTGTATGTAAAACATATTCTATGTAAAGTAGGTGCCTATAAATGCTGTGCGAGAAGATTCATCGCCATCAAACAAGGACAAGTGCTGATTATCATCAGGTGGTATAGAAATATCGTTGTCGCTAACATCCTCAATTTTATCGTCTTAGATTACAAAGATAAAAAGAAATATTGTTTTATTAAAGTTAAGGTTGAAGTACATACAACAAACTGCAGATCGTACCGAGTACATCATTGTATTCAATGGCCAAATTATGAAGAACACATAGAGCTTCGATGGTTGTTTTTATTTTGTCCAGAGACCCTCTCATTCCTGTTTGCAAAATTCTAAATCTCGACTTCAGAATTCTAAAAGTTCGTTCAATGGTAATGCGAGCTGCGTTGTGTGCAATATTATAGTTTTTTTCATCTGCTGAATAAGGATTCTGAATTGGTGTGAATAGGTGATTTGTACAAGTATATCGACTATCGCCTAAAAGTCTGCCACCGAACTCTCCTCTTTCTAGAAGATCTTTAATGCTACTTTGGCCATAAATACGAGAAGCCTGTGTACTACCACGCAAGTGACACACTATATCTGTTATTTTTAAGCTTGGGTCACAAACCGCCTTCAGAGTTCAGACGATGTAGATTAAAGATAAACACTTTGAAAATCAGATGCCTATTCAGGTTGTTTAAATAAGAAAGCATTTATTTTTACTTGCAAATTAATGGAATAGTATCCTTTAGGGTTGACAAAGTCCTGTGCATTCTCCCCTCCTTGTTTTTTTATTCGAACATGAGTGCAGCCAATTGCACCTATCGCTTCTGGAAATCCACTGATGGCTTTGAATTTCTCTACAATTGCTGCTTGTGCCGAAGCTGTTTTGGGCATTGTTATTATTTTGTTTGCTTTTGAAGCGAATGCTCTAGCTACGCGTGTACAAATAATACTTAATGTAGGTTGGCTAAAGCCGTGAGTATTGGCAGCATCGCCCTGGACCTTAATAGATATTCAGCTAACAGCTAATTTAATGGGATACAATTTTAGAGCCTTACCTCATTGTGCCCCCAATATCTTATTGCAGCCATTACTTGAAGATCCACAGAAATGCGTCCTCCTCTCCTATCGCCTTCTAGATCCTTTCGAACAATACCTATTAGCATTTGCAGGTTCTTCTTGGAGAATCTATAAATGCTTCTGAATTCCTTTTCACTAAGCTCAATTATCGGATTGAATCGTTTTTTGTAGACCTTCTTTTTCCGCCGCGTTAAGACAGGTTGTCTATCCAACATATGCATTCGACGCAAAAATTCACAATATCGATTCGCCATGTTCTAATATTAATTTTTGATAAAATTAATTAGCTATTTTGCGAAATATTCTAGGATCATTATAAAAAGAAAATCCCTTCATCAAAAACATAAACAAAATTATAAACAAATAAGAAATAACATGGAATGCTTAATGTCTCTAAAAAACTCGCTAGGGGGCGGGTATAACACTGCAACCTGTCGCTTTATAGGCAGAAAAATATATAAACACAATAGTTGCGCGGCGCACAGTGGTTCAGGAGCGGACAATTATAATTTTATCAACTTTTGAATAAAGGGTTATCCATTAAAAGCAGACCCATTTCAAAATTGAGTAAAATAAATTGTATATGAGATATTAATAAGCTTTTATCGATTATGTTGTCTTTGAGGGCGCGGTAATTTGCGGCTTATTCGCATAAAGTTGGGACATATTCCAGTGCTCAAGTTTTCACATCATTTCCTTTTCTTGTTGCAAATTTACCATTTTTTAAAAGACAATATGATTTATGCAGAAAATAACTCCAAAAGAATTAGGTAGAAAGTTCTTTGCCTTGATCGGTAACATGAAATGTGTTCTTAAAACCCATAGGAAAAAAAACAAGTTTGTGAAACTCGGGTACAAATTCCAGGTTACAAAACGGGCATTTAACTTTTAATAGTAATTTGTTTATATTATTTATGGGAGAATAGGACTTATGTGGATTTCCTAAGTAAGGCGTGGCAGTGGTTCAAGGACTAACTGAAAGAAATCGAAGTGGTTTTTTAACAATCCAACTACATCGGAAAAAGCTGAAGTTAACGAAGGCTTCAAAAACACTCTATATAAAGATATATATCCTTCGTACGTATCACCCTCCAAAACCCATTTGCTTACATTGTTGTATTTGTAATGTGGACGAATTTAACGAGAAAAATTGAGGTGTTTTCACGCAAACTAGAATCAACTACTGAGTTTTGAGGGGAAATTTCATAAAAATAGAGGAGAAATTACACGCATACTTAAATAAGTTTATGAGTCCGATTTCCGGTTTAGCTTGTAGGCAAACCAATATGGCTAACGAGGATTTATATCTTAACTATAGTGTTTTTGATTATCGTCGTTATATAAATACCGCCTTTCTTTAAGACAAGAGCGGAAAACAAAATATTAAGAGTTATAAGACGATTAGATTAGACGACCTTACAGTATTAGAAAAAACGAAAATTTAGACCAATGATTGTTTTAATTTTTGTTTAAAAAAAATTTAATTCGTATTTAACTAATTATTTATAAGGATTTACGTTTTATTCAATTAGACAAACAACAAAAAACCTCTAAGTTGTCAATTTATTATAGTTTTTAATTTAAAAAAAAGAAACGCTTCAAACACAATTTGTATGTCGATAGTTTTTTCGCAAAGTGGTTGTTGCAAGAAACTCAAAACCAAAGATGTTAATAGAAAATAGAGATGTATGTTTGTCCGTGTGTACGTACGTCCGTAAGTCCATTTTCGTCTTCCATATCTCAAGAACCAGTAGATACCGTGGCTTCCACAACTAATCGGACACATGAAATATAAATGTTCGCAATATGCATTTTTTCCAAGAAAATGTAAAACATTATAACCATTTTATATGACATTTAAACACATTTTTATTTTAAATAAGCCAAAATTAAAATTTAAGCCAACTCTATAATTTAACACCTCACACATAATCGGACACTTAATATTTAGAAGTAAATTGTTTATCCTTTCGATTTACATAATTGCTTTCTCAAGTCTTCGAGGTATTGAAGAGAAAAGTTTTTAACATACTTGAGGACTCATTTTTTGCCATTCCTCCTGAAGGCCCGTCTTAATGCCTTCAATGTTTCTTTAGTTCTTTTGAGCAACTTGACGTCCCAGTTCATTCATCATTATGCTCGATTACATTCAGGTCAGGTGACTTTTTCTATGTTTTAAGCACCTTAGGGCAGTTATACAATAACCACGAGCACGACCTTGCTGTACAAGATGTGTGCTTTGGTTATTTGTCTTGGTAGGAGATAAAATTGTCTTGTATTCCGAGTTTACTGACACTGGACCACAAATGTTGTTTCAAAAAATTGATGTTAGCCATTTGATACATTTTATCCTCCACAAAATGTTACTTCCGATCACCAGAACCTGCAACACATCCTCATACCTTGACTAACCAACCGCCATGATTTACAGTTGCCCGAGTATGCTGATGAGAAAATTCTTCATTTACTTTTTGCCAATCATTCTTCCATCTGAACCTATAAGGTTAAATTTCCTTCCGTCCGTGAATAAAACCTAATTTTTAATATTGTCTTATATCTAATGGTTAACTAAAAAAATGAAGTTCCACCTTATTCCAAGAAGAAGTATCCTGTGTTAGGTATATGTTCATTAACAAACTTAAGTCTTTCATTTCTATTTTTCACTCATGTATTCATAACTTATTTTTAGAGGGCCTCACGTCCATTTCGGTCATTACTTCGATGGTGATGTTTCTTCTTCTGATGGTTTCGTTGCTGACTTCATTACTCGTGGTCTCTTTCAAACAAATCTTTAGAGGTTCCGAAGATAAGAAGGAATTAAAGTTGATTAGCCTAAAAAGAAGCTTATCATAGTACGTCTCCAGCTTCTTTCCTTTTACTTATCTGCTCACATTATAAATCCTTTTTTCGTTTTTAAATCGTGAAATTATGTAATGGACTGTGGAAGGGCTCCGTTGCACAATTTTAGCTTTTTCGCCTACTGATTTACCGTCCTAAAGAACATTTTTTTAATTTTCAAAGACGTTTGCTTTCATTTTGGTGTAATTTTGACGTGGATCAGGAAACTACCTTAAATTTAAGTACCTAATAGTCTTCCGCAATAATAACATTGTTATTTGACGTGAAAATACCGTTATGTCCGATTATGAGAGGTTAAATTAAGGAGTTATTTTTGTTTTATTTAAACTTAATTTGAACTTAAATATGTTATAAAATGATGTTTGAGTTTTTCTTCTTCTCCTTTACATTTTCTTGCAGAAATTGCATTGCGAAAAATTACATTCTCTTTAATCGATTATTCGTGGGAGCCACTGTATATCGACGTTAAATAGTTTACAGATCGAAAGATGCTTGGTTTTTATAGTTTAGCAATCTAAAAAAGTGATAATTTTGTTTGACCCAAATATCATTCGAATTATTAACGCTAGAGACTTCAATGTTTTTAATAAATATAATTTTTATTAAAAAAAGAAATGCTATAAAATTGGTAAAATTGGTCTTCGACTTAAAATCCCGGAAACAAAAACAGATATTGAAATCAAGTTTATTTTATCATATGCAAGATATTTTTACTAACTTTTATTTAATTTCTTAGAAAAATCCAATTGACAACTTTACAAAACACGAACAACTGTAAAATCTACAACAACAAAAAAATGATAAAGCATAGTTTTCGACTCAAGTATTATAAAAAACAAATGAAGATATTGACTTCAAATTTTTGAATCTCACATAAAATGTTATTAAGTTATCAGTGTGGATTGCGCATCCCAGCCTTTAGGTTTATTTTTTATTTTTATTAGAAAAAAGATTTTTTAAATAAGATTTTTGTCAAAACGCTCTCAAAAATTGGCGTGGTAAATATATACATATGTATCTATATTTTTTATTTTGTTATGTTTCTACAGCAACTTTTATCGTTTTCTAAGAAATTGGCACAAAAATCAATTTCCAAAAATCAATTGTTGGTGAAGAACGCTCCCAAAACTGGGCGTGAGCAAAAATGTTCTCTTTTGATACCTTATGCTAGTTTAGATTTTATAGATTTATATACTACCTGAACCACTATGGTTTATATATGTATAGTAGAATATACAAAGACAAAGATAATATTGAGGGAGATTTAGTTTTTCGAATTTGTATCTTTCGAAACTCCGTTCAATTCATTTATAATCATTAGATATTTTTGAAATAATCATATTACCAAGCTTGAACATTTTTTGACGGCCTTCGGTCATTTAAATAACATCTCTTCATCTTAAAGCTATTTATCTACCAATTTGGATCAATTTAAGTTAATGAACACCCACAATCGTACATTCACAATTTTATATTTAAATTTCTCATATGCTTTATAAATTTAATCAATAGAAATCATTTCTGTATCATCATCGCCACCACCACCGCTAGTCAATGTCGCCACTATACCTTTCAAATCTTCAACTTCTTTTCGTTTGTTTCCATAAGTTGCCGCTGTTGGTCGCCATGGAGACTCCAAAAAAGTTTGAAGAGCAAATAAGATTTGTTTCAAGCCACATTCAGGCCAAATGTATCTCAAAGATGAACAAACGTTTCCATTTGAGGAGATATTAGGATGAGATATGCATGAAGTGCAATATATTTTAAGTGGGCTTTTTAAATAATTTTTATCAAATTCTATTATGAATTTATATTTTCTTTTATCCAAATGGGTTCTTCTTGGTCCGGGGACTTCACATTCCCATTTAAAGAGGTTTACATTGCCAAACGCATCCTTCGTTGGATTGGCTGAGAATCCTTTTGGTGTATCTGTATCTTTCCTCCATTTTTTACGTTCCTCCATTAGGCGATCAATAACGGGATTCATATTAATTGTTAAAGCATATGTATATATGTAAATTTGTATGTATATATCCGGAAAGAATTTCAAATATTTTTTATAACGTTGAGTTTAAATAATAAAAATATACAATACGTTAAATAAGATCAAAGGAAAAACTAAAAATGAGCTCAATATTTTTTGTTTTTATTTACAGAGTTGATTTTCTAAAGTGTAATATGTCAAAGGTTTTGCGTATCAAGTGAAAAGTCTTTTAAGGTAAAAATGGTCTTTCACTATTGAAATGTGGGGTGTCTTGAATTTAAAAATAAATAAATTATGTTGCGCAACAGTTCGTTGAGAAATAGGACTTACAACTCTCAACCATTCTTGTGTGCGAGTAATGTGTTGTCAGGGATTGAGGGGACCTACAGTTTTTACCTAATTTAAAAAGCAATTTTCATGACAAGAATTACTCTTGGAGGATTTGTCAATTTCTCTCAAGAGGCAGTACCCGTGAAAAAAAAAACTTTATATGACATGGGCAGGGTTTGAACCCAAAACTTCTGGCATGACAGCTCAATGCACTAACCATCACGCTACCATTATTTTAATCTTTGCTGCTTATAATTTCTCTTCCACGACAAGTTTTTGAAATATATAGATATTAAAAAATAAAAATTAATGTTAGCCCCGTTGTTTTTGAAATTCATCAAAGTTCATAGTTCTTCAGAAATTGTAAGATTATTTTACAAAGTATGATTATTTTCCAACTTCAGTTTTAATACCTCAATAAGTTTCCTGAAATGTTCATTAGAAGTAAGTCCAAAAATTTTACCTTGTATGTAGTTTTGAAAAACCTTAAATCACATGATTTCATTCTTTAAAAAAAATTTAGATATGTATAATTATGTGTAGAGATTGCGAATTCAAAACCGATCTACGATTTTAGCTATCAATTCAAATTAAACATTCATGCCGATTACAGAATCCGACGTTTGTGTTTCGAAAGGATTCGCAGCTAGTTTTTGACAATTTTAATATGATAGAAATTTCAAAATTGACATTTACATCCCTCTGCAGCTTACTCATCGAATTCTGTAATCGGTGTGTTTATACTTTTTCAATGAGTTTCAAGAATTTAGTATGATAGCCTTTTATTTACATAGAATTTGGAATCGTTATTAGTACAAAATTTACTTTTCAGTTTTTATCTACAGTTCTAATACTTGATGTGCCGTTTTTATTTGGCAGTCCTGAAGCCCTTTGGTATGTTCTTTTTGAAACAATTGTTAACTATTGTTATTAAGTCAAGCAAAATTGTGTGTCATTGAGGGAGGTTGTTGACTTGAATATAGGCGTTCCTAGTATCTGAATGAACAGCTGTCAGTGGATCATGTTTTTTAAATTCAATTGAATGCCGAACTTCATGCCTCTGCGATATATTTAAAGGTGCATGTAGAGTTCTTGTCGTATTGGCAAAGGAATAAGGAGTTTTATTTAACAATACAAAATACAACTTACAGTGCCGGCTGTAGGGCGCCGCGATCCAGGGTCGGCGTGTCCGCAAGCATGATTATAGCATAAAAATAACCAATCGTGTATTTTGCTTTTGTTGTCGCTTGTTTGACTTAAAATCTACCTCAAAAACGGAGTGCTCTGAAGGATTCCAAAATTGGAAAAATATTAGTTACACCTTAAAAATTCATGAAAATAGTTCTGCACATACTAAGTCATATACAGAATGGCAGCAGGTTGAAGTATAACGGTATAACAATTGACAAGCAGAGATTGTTGCACATAACTTTGTACTTGGCGGAGAATAACATGGCGAACAGAGGATCATCCGACAAGTTATTTACAAGAAACAATGGGAAATTCTTGGGCCTTGTGCAATTGTTGGCGAAGTTTGATCCCATAATGGAAGAACATGTCAAACTGGCAATGAATCACGAATTGAATGATCACTATTGCGGAAAGAATGTACAAAATGAGCTGATAGAGCTCATGGCATCAAAAGTAGTATCCACTATAACTTCACGCATTAAGGAAGCAAAGGACTTCGCAATCATAGCCGACTGTACTCCCGACATTAGCCACAAGGAACAGCTATCAGTAACGTTAAGATGTGTCGATATAATCGAAGACAATGTATGAGTTAAAGAAAATTAAAGCTCAAATTAACTTACAATCAAATAAGAATCTTAGCTTCTAATATTAAAAAGAAAAAATAGATTATTTCTCTAGATTTAGCCGTGCGTTGTTATAATAAAGTATGGATAAAAGGATTGAATAAGTGAGATACAAGCTGTATCCCTTCTAATTTTTGAGAAGGAGGTTATATATTTTTGTAATTGAAAAAAAGAGCGCCAAATATTTGACTCGCCTGGGGCACCAAGCTGGCTAAGGCCGGCCCTGACAACTTATGATGGACTTGTAACCTGGAGTTTTTTTTGTAGACAATTATTATGTTGTTGATATTATCTACAAGTATAAGATAGTCAAGTAAAGTTTCCAGTTTGAAATTAATGACCCCCGAAAAATTAATTAACTGTTTTGGTCTTAATTTGAGTTCAAAGAATGCAGTTGACTGCAATTGAAGTCCCAATGGAAAGGTTCAGACAACATCCGAGACTTCATTTGCAGTCAACTGCATTCTGAACGTACATTTTGACCAAGGCAGCTAGTTACTTTTTCAAGTGTCATACATTTCAAATTAAAACATTTTTTGAATCAAATGTTTTTTTTTTTAACAAAAGGATGAAAAATTAAGAGAGGATTCACTGAAATCCATTGGTTTATTGTATAATATAAATTTGTGATTCGATTCAGATGAATAGGTTTTCAATTCATTGTTATTTCCCAAGCCACAAAAAAAAACAATTACTTATCTGTAAAAAAATCTTTCACTTTGACAGTTCAACTCTGGATTGTTACAAACCGTAATTATTTGACACTTCAACAAGGATTTTATGAACGATGTGGTGACGTCATATTGTTACAAATCGTAACAACCTTGATATTTAGGAACGACAATAGTAAACGATTGTTTTCAATAGTTAGAAAAAGAACCGACCTCTCATCTCTTTTCTCTTGGGAAAAATGACAGTTCAGTCATTATAAAACCACAAGAAAAGTTTGATCTGTCAACTATAATAACCTACTCATAAGTTTCCCAAGTACAATTAGACATTATAAATATGTATATAAGATCTATATTACCCTCATAGAACATGAAATTGTAGACACTTCAATTTAATTTTCCTCCATTCTCAACTTTATTAGAATGTGTTCCTTAACGGCTACCCAGGTGTCGCTTCGGTCGTTTCTGTCGATGAGAGTAGTACAGATTTTATGCACAATGTTATAGGGGAATAGGAATAGCATAAAAAAGGCAACACAACCAAATGTGGATTAACAAAAGAACAAAATAGCACAGTAGAACCAAAGCTATAAAATTCCGAATAAAAATCGGAAAATATTAAGTTAGCTAGTTTAATTTAATTATATATTTATTATTTTTTTTTAATGAAACACAATCTGATACATAAATAACTTATACATTTATTGGCAATTTTATATTATTTTGTTCAATCTCTCAGTTGGTATGCAATAATTTTTGTTTTATTTTTGTTTTATTTTTATTTTGTGTTGTTTTTTTTTCTTCCTTTGCTCCACAAATCTCTTTACATTTCTTACTAAAAAAAATTATAATATTCTAGACATATATATGTATGTATATATATTTATGTATATAATATTCTAGTTTATTTAAATATATTTATTTATTCATATTCATATTATGTATAAGTATTTATAAAAAGAATATTACGACAATTCTAACGCTCTTATCACTGTTTCTTTTCTGTTTTGTTTTTTTTGTTGTTTTTTTAGTAACCGTTAATTGTCTAAATAAACAAACTATATATGAGCTAGCAATTCGCATTAATTGTTTTTTGTTTATTATCTTTTGCAAATATTTCAGTAAATATACATTTTTATCCCACTAAATATTTCAAAACTTAAAACTTTAAATAAATGTAAATAAGGTTATTAAGATTTACTGATTTTGTATTTCATAATTTTTAAAATATAATTAAACACAGGTTAATACACGTATGTACAAAGTAACCCCTTGAAACCAGATTTATTTATTTTCCAAGGTTTTTGAGTTTTAGTCTGTTTTATCAGGTGAAAGCTTAGAATTGGAAATTTTATAGACTTCGATTGCAACTGAACTTGGGCATTCTTAGTTCGCATTTTTAAAATTGAAAATCAAATTGAAGTATAATATTTTATACTTTCTCGTTTTTACATCAAAAGTATTTAAGGATGAAGTTTCTTATAATAACTCGGTGTGAAGTTAAAGGGGTTGCGAAATAAGATTAAGATTTTAAATTTTTTGAAAATCCAATTTTGACTTGAGAGACAAAAATCCAACAACCAAATGAATTATTTGTCTATGAAAAACTTTTAAAAAAATGTAAAATAAATTTTAATATCAACGGAAAATGTATAAAATAGAGTTGCGACGAAGTAACATATTGTGTGTATAATAAGCAGGTTCAGACGACAAAAGTGACTTAAAGGTAAGACATGTTTCTATTATCTGATTGGCCAGCTGCCAAAAAATTGTCTTCCAATAATACAACTTTATTGGAAATTTGAGTGGAAAGTTAGTCAAGAAAAATCCCCTAACTACCAAGTCAAGTCGACTTAATGCCAAAATGAAAGCTGGCCATATTTTTTTCTTTCAACTGAAGGCTGAACTTCTTGTCAAATTGGAAAAGGATTAAGAAGTAAGTATTTCTTTACAATACAAAGTATAAGTCTTGATGGACTTGTAGCTTGTTTAAGGAGTGTTTTGCAGGCAATAAGGTTTTTGGTAGATTTTGCACGATCAACTAAAGGTAGTTGTCTTTTTCAAAATGTGCGTTCAAAGAATGTATAGTTGACTGCAAATGAAGTCCCTTATTTTGTCTGACCCTGCCCAATATGACACCATTTCTCCATTAGACTGATGTAGTTCTACAGTTTTGAAAGCTTTTGAATCCAGTTCAGGTTTTCAAGAATTCATTGAATAAATAAACTTAACGAAAACAATCAACAATTTGTAATTTGTAAAAACGTAAAAACTTTACTGATTTTTAATGACAAGAATCAAAGAATAAAAGGATTTTTATATACAGTTACTCCCAAAATTGAGCTTACACTCATATTAAAATAAATAATTCGCTACTTTTAATATTTAAATGCGCCGTTTTTGACAAATTCTTTTTACTTTCTTTTTTATTATATTTGAAAGAAATTGTTTTGAGTCTGACGGAAGGTAAATCATTTAGAGAATTCCCAATACCCCAATACTGTTTAACATGGAGGATATAGTGTTATGTTATAGCAGTCTATGGCTGAAGGTGGAAAAAGCACATTTTAATTATTTGACATAATTATGGAGAAATGTTAATTTGGGACATTCTTAAGAGAAATATGCGTCAAGCCACAGTAAAACTGAGTTAACCAGGAACATTTTACTTTCAAATAGATAAAGATCCTAAACCAGAAACCAGTTCAAGGTTCTACCTCACTCAACGAACTTTAATACCATTGAGTACTTGTGGGAAGAAATCATGCGAGGGCTCAAGAACTGCAACCCAAGCAACACAAATCAATTGAAAACGAAGGTTTTTTTCTTGGTAAAATAATACCCTCATTTGTCGAATTGATGTCCCGGCGATTACAGGCTGTGATAATGTCAAAAGTTGGCCCCACAAAATATTAATCTTCTAATTTTACCACACTTCAAAATTTCTTCTTACTGTGATCTCCAAGAGTATCCTTAATTTTGAGCCATGTATTTGAAGAATTTTCGGGGTTTTTGTAGCATGCTCAATTTTAAAAGCAACTGAATGTTTTTTCAGATGCAATACATAACAAATTATTTATACTTAAATGCAAATCTCTCAATATTATTTTTAAGATTAGAAAATCTCAGTTACATAAATTGAAAACAATTAAATTTATTTGGAAAGGTTAGTCTGGCATCAATGGTGTATTACCCTGCACATGAAATTTAAATATAAAATATGTTTTATGATAACGAACAAAAATATTAATTTGTTTATTTTAATAAAAGACTTACAAATTTAGGCAAAAACAAAGTGCTAAATGCTTTTTCAAAATATTTGAATTTGAGCTGTATTCTTAATTCGTTATTTGATTTTGAAATCAACATTATTCGTTAATAAGATTATGTGAAATAAAAATACATTGCTTCTTATCTAAAATTAGTATGTTAATTATAATATAATCAAATATGCAAACAAAAAAATAATTAATAATTTATTGCAGTTTATAACTTTTCAACTGTTATATATATAGTAAACATATAACTAAGCTTATTGTCATTATAGAAATATTTTCATATTATGTATGTGTATAATATATAAATGTATATCGTTTTTATTTTGTTTGTTTTGTTTGCTTGTTTGTTTATTAAATTTGTTCGTTTGCATTTTGATGTGAGACTCAAATAGCGCGTCCGTTGATTAGTAGCTGTGTAATTTATGGTGGCATTTTTTAGCCATTTAATTTTTGTTTGTTTCGTTATGCACTTGAAATACATAATTATATAGGTATGTATATAAATATTTGTATAACAATGCAATGAAATATTTGTTTTTAAATTTATATCAGGAGTATTGGTTATATTTAATGGTTGTTGGTGATTATATAAGTTCTGCAACAGCATCATCACCTTCTCTTATAGGGGCTTGGAATGTTGAGCCTGTGAATTCGTACATCTGAGGATTTTCAAAATCCGGAATAAAAAAAAAACATATTGTTAACATTAACAAAATTTGTTACAGTTTGTTAAATTTTTCAAAAAAAAGTAAATAGAAAGAAAAATATGAAGGTTTGAAAATTAATATGTTATTTTTTGTCTGAAAATTATATGGTGCGAGTTCTAGTGCAACTACGGTCTGTCCAGAGGGGCAGACTAATAGGGGATGCCATCAGTAGCAGCAAAGTAACATTTTTTGCACAGTAAACAAAATAAAAAACATAAATTCCTTACTAATATTTTAAATGGGAAAGTCAGTTTGGTTGCTTGTTTGTTTGCTTGCTTGCTTGTTTGTTTGTCCGTCCTTCACGTCGCGTCGTCGCAACGGAGCAATATTATGACCTGATTTGTTGTGTGGAGGTAGTTACAAGGCTGGAGAGTGTTTAAGCTACTTCTTACAGTGGTCAAATATCTCATTCACAGCCCACTACAGCAGATCGGTCGGGAGCACTTATAATTAAATATTCGATATATTCTTTTTTAGAACACAAATTAGTAGCAATCACCTTCCTGCTTTTGAACCTTTCATCGTTGCCTATCGTTAGGAGTTTCGTGTAATGATATTAACTCACGCAACTATGCTGAAACGAGGGCTATGTGACACTAACGAAAGATTTTTTGTTACTTAGTATACAGTAATATTAAAAATATTGATTTACAAAATAACATATGTACATGACGATCAATTTTCCTGTCAAAGGACGATTCTAGCACCAAGAAACAATTTTGTTTTGAAAATAGTAGGAGACGTGAGGGAGTAAGGCTTCAATTTAGAGTTAGTTTCGCTATGACAATTTATAAGGCGGAAGGGCAAACAAAAAGTAGCGGGGTTGAACCTAGAAAAGCCGTTTTTTTTTATCCCATGGACAGCTATATGTTGCATCTTTATTGTACTTTTATCGACAAAGATCCCAATCATGCACCTTATTTCCTTATAAACAAATAAGAAGAAAACTTTACCAGGTGAAAAAGCTCAAGATGCTGGTTAGACGTTGGAACACTATCAGATTGGAAATCGAGCAAATACGGAATAAACGAGCAAATATGTACTAAGTGTAGAAATTTGGATAGCCTTTGAATTTTGTAAGCTTCATTGGTAAGTGGGACTTTTCACACAATTTGTGCTTAGTCTGTCATTGGCCATGAGAATGAGAAAAGTTTGAAAGAAGCTTTTCAAAACTAAAATTAATAAAAACTTATCTTAGATCAACGATGAGCCAAAATAGGTTGACTAATTTGGCTACACTTTCAATCGAAAAGGAGCACACAAAGAATATAGATTTGTATGATTTAATCGAAACATTTAGCACAATAAAATATCGAAAAAGCTTTGTTTGTTTTAATCTTGAATTTGTTAAGGAGTGTAAGCTTGCTTAACCCCGCTTCTCCGGGTGTGCCTTTTATCCCGCCTCTTCCCGCTTAAAAAATTCTTAATCATAGCGTAGTTGTCCTGAAAGGAGCTTTTTTATTTTATTTTGTAAATAAGAAAAGAAGTTTCTAATAATTGTTATTAAATGACCTTTACGTTATTTTGAACTTAATTGAATTCCTATAAACATTTCTCTGCTATCTTATCTTAAAAGAAAAACCTTTTTAAACATTTTAAGAGGATCCATGTTTAGTACATATGTATTGAGAAAGGGCAGAAACATGGAAAACCAGACAGATTATATCGAAACAAAATACCACTTGAAACTCTCCACAAACCTTGCAATATTTCAAAATTATAAGTCACGAGAAAAACCGCAATATTTCAAGGTTTAAGTGAAGTGATACTAATGCAAGAGCTATTTCAAACAGTTCCATTTCAAAATTCGCGTTATCTTATTCAGCCAAATATGTAACATGCAAATTTAACATTCAATTAAACTCATTTAGTATAAGTGAGACTAAAACATAAAATTGTAATACTAACAGTGCAGTCATATAAATAAAAGTTATTAAGAAAGTTGAAGTAAAAAAAAAAACATTATCAGACAACAAAATGTTACATTACCGAAGGTGCTCTGTTATTTCTAAGCGTTGCATAATCAGCGAAATCATTCATCGGATGATTATCAGCATTTCTAGGCTGAATTGTTGCATAAGTATTGTCTACTGGATGATGTGCGTGTTCAATAGAATTTCTTCTGTCCAACGGTGCCTACAATAATTTTTGTTAGAAAATACACACATTTTACAGGATATTCAAAAAGCAAAAGTTAGTCATTATGATATCTTTAAAAAAAAAAAATAATAATAAACAAAACACACAGAAAGCTTGGTGCTTAGAGGGGATGTAATTGTGCTTAAAACAAACAGAAATTTAATTTTATAGACAAAAATAACTTACCGGTGCACCATCAGAATTCGAGCTATGATCTGGCTCTGAGAATACCTGCATTGTTAGTTCTTGCTCTTCGTAAAGTTTAAGTTTCCTTTAAAATTTAAAAATCCCATTTTCAATAATATAAGTGACTATATAAAATAATTAAAAACAAAAAGTACTCACTGTTCAATCCAAAGTGGATTCTCTGTTGTGTTAAGATCTTCGATAATTTGTTTCTTGATTAGTGCTTCTTTACGACGATTTTCCACCGGAACAGATAAATTCCAATGCTTGAGACAGCAACAAAGCACAATAAAACTAATGACACCGACAAACAAAACAATAATCAGCGCCACTAAACCAGCCAAAGCCAAGTCGAATTCCTCCTGCACAATTGTTATGTAAGCAGGTACCACATTTTCTATCGCATAACCCGAATAATAGTCCTAGATGTAAAAATAAAACAAAAACAAAATTTAAAAAATCCAAATAAAGTTTATATCAAATATATACTCGTACCTTCAAATAGTCATAATTAGTATCAATAACTTTTAGAATATCATCAACAGGAGCAATTTGTTGACTTTCATCCACAGCATGGAAGAAAAGATCACACCAATCCATTCGAATGCGTCCCATGGAGTCCACATGAAAACGTATTTCATCAACGATAATTCGATGTTGAGTGGCATTCCGCAGTTCAGCGATGATTTCATCTTGCTCTTGGTAAACTTCTTCAGGAGGTCGTGAAAGAATTATACGAATAAGCTGAGATGAATCGAATATCCAAATCTGCAATGAAATAAGTTAGATTACCAAAAGCAATCAATAGAAATTTGTTCACAGCTACATACATTGACTTTAACTTTAGCTGATCTTTCTGGAGGTTCCACTTCTTTGGCCATTATTTCCAGCTCGAAGCGATCTTGATTGTATTCTGCCATAAATGCTGATGTGGTGATCCTTCCTTCAGGAGATATACCTTAAGAGAAAACATTGGATCATAAATATTACATCAAATATTTATTTAAAAAAAAAACTCACTAAATGGGCTTGGAACAATCGAACCAGTTGATTTGCTTGAACCGTATTTGTACAGATTTGAAGCTATAATCATGTATTCTATTTTGGCATTTTTACCATAATCCTTATCGGTTGCATTGACAACTGTAACAAAACCATTTAAAGATGATTTTGCATTTATTCCAGCGTAGTAGACCTAAGAAAAAAAAAAAACAATAATATTAAACTATCGAGAATCGAAAATAGAACTCACAGGTTTTTCGAAAATCGGTTCATTATCATTGACGTCAAGAACTGTAATGAGAACTTTTGCAATCGTATTGTCTCTTTCGAGAGTTTTTATTGAAAATGATGCACGTTCTTCTTCGGATATATGAAGTTCAGGATTTGTACTAGCCAGGATGTAGAGTGTATAAAAATCAGTCACTTCTCTGAAATATTCAAATAAATGAACAATTTAATGTATCTCATTCAAAAACATCTTTTATTCTTAGTTATAATTTCTTAAACAATGAAGAACAGAAAAACAAAAATAAAGTGTTAATGCTCTGAATATTGTGGCGTATGAGTGATTTTTCACATTAACAATTGGTAAAATTGTTTCCTCCTGAAGATATGCGTGATGCAAATCATAAATGCGGGTCGTAACTTTCTTATCGTATCCGACTAGATACAAACTAACTTCGATCAGTAAACCTTTACAACTTAATTGATTTAAAATTGGTAATCTTTAGAACACACACTTACCTATCAAGTGACTTATTGGTGAAAATGTCTCCTGTTGTTTTATCCACAAAGAAAGCTCCATCTTCATTACCCAACAACATGTAATAGTAAATATCTTTACTATGCTTACTTCTGGCTGAAGCTTGGATACGTCCAACTTTTACTTCTCTTCCGCTATTTTCGTTAATAGAAACCTTATACGGATTGGCAGAATCGGGGAATTCGGGTCGGTTTTCATTGGCATCCACAATACTTATACTCAGAAAACGAAGTGTTTCAAATGGTTTTGGTGTACCGTGGTCTTGAGCTACTAAAATCAAGTCGTAGCTAAAGAAAACAGAATTTACATTTAGTTTACAAAAAATATTAAAATAATTATGTATATGCATCTCACTTCGCTCTATCTTTTCGGTGTAGTTCTTTTTTGCTTCTTAACTCTCCTGTAAATTTACTTATCACAAATTCATCAGTTTCTTGAACATTTTGATTATTTGTCTGTAGATGGTATGAAATTCTTCCATCTTCTCCTGTATCATTGTCATTGGCTTTTACTGTCATAATAAGATAATCTTCTTTTATCACGTCGCCTGGAATTTCAATTGTTGCATTGGATAGTGCAGGAATGACAAATATTGGATGATGCTGGTTAACACCTAAAACGTTTATCACAACCGATGCTGTACTCTCGAAAGTACCAGCGCCTTGAGTATCCCTTGCAGATACTGTCAAATTGTATACACCTGAAATTTCAATTTTAATATTTCACTCTGAGATCATAGGTCTCATAGAATTTTACCTTTCTTATCTTGAAGACTCTGGGCTGGATAGATTATTCCTGAATGTGAATCTAATTTGAAGAGTTCTTGTTCATTTCCACTTATGATGAAATATCGAACATCTCCGAATAGTCCTGTATCAAGATCGTCTGCTCTTACTTGTAGAAGTTTCGCTGGTGGATCCAAGGCTGCATTTTCGGCAACTGTGGATGTATACTCTTTTTGAGTAAAAACAGGTGGATTATCGTTCACATCGAGGACATTAATAAAGATCTGCAAAAACAAATATTTCCAAAAAACTGTTTCAATATAAGAAAATCTTCAGCTTACCGAAGCTGTGGCGGATTTCTGGAGCGCGGAAGGCGCTTTATCTTGTGCAACAGCAGTCAATGTTATCTTACTGGTCTTCTCTCTGTCTAATATACTCGAATCGGCTACCATTATGCTTCCTGTATAAGCATCAATTAAGAAGTACTTATTGTTTTCTCCAATCAGTGAGTAAGTTATTTCTCCAAAAACACCACTATCATCATCGAACGCTTCTACTTTGCCAGCAACTGTTCCGCGAGGTGAGTTTTCAGTTATATTGAAGTAATATTCCGTTTGGGTAAAATGTGGTTCGTTATCATTTAAATTGATTATGTCCACAATCACTTCAGCAGTTGAATTTAATTGTGGGACTCCAGTATCTGTGACTGTTGCTGTAAATCGAACTTCCTTATTTGTTTCATAATCGATACGTGCTGTCGAAGTGATAACACCCGATGTTCGATTTATTTCAAAGAAGGGATTTGGTGAGATACTGTATTCGCCAATTGTTGAGTCTTCATCGATAGCTTGAAGTGTTGTAAGAACTGAACCGATTGGTTGTTCTTCGACCATTTGCAATTTGATTATGGGATTTTCTGGAGTCCAGGGTGGATTGAATTTCTGGAAAGAAGAATTTAAATTCGATTATATTCAAGAGTGGCTAAGAATATAAATTATATTAAAGGGTGTCTCAAAATTAACACAAGATTCCAATTTGTCGCCTTAATTAAAAAATTAAGAATCGACAGTTCAGAGTAAGTTCAAATGGAGCGTTCCACGTTAGAATTTCAGTTTGATATTTCATACAAAATATAGTCCGAAAAGTTTTTTAACTTCTTCAACTGTGAAGAGATTAATTGAAAAATTCTGGGAAACAAGATCAGTTGTAGACTACAAACACACTGGTGGTCCGAAAACAAGTTGTTTTTATGTTACTATAGAAGCAGTGCGTGAGAGTGAAATACTTCAATTAATGCATTAGTCATTTCCAGGTCGTCTACTTTCTCGTTTCGGTGATCAGAATTGTCCCCAAGGTTTTTTTTAAGGGGTTATTAAAAATCAAATCACAGGCCTATGTCAACAAGCCGTTTGTGATTCAATACAAACAAATTACAATCAAAAAACTTTTTACTATGTTCTGGGACACCTTTGATTACATAATTACATATCTCGCTCATAGTAGATAAGCTTTCAGAGAGAGAGAAAGATAATTTGTCAAGTTTGCATAAATAGCAGTGCCAGGAAGGTTGATCTAAAGCTCATTTTTAGTTTCATATAAATACTTGTTGCAATAGCGAATGACTTGTTCAATGTTGACGTAGCCTACGAATGCCATTGACTTAGGTCGGCCTTTTGATTTTTGGACAGTTAACTGGGGTGGAATCGGCTAAGGTGATTGTTGATTGTTGACAGTCAAAATAATCGAATTTGATCTGCGTAAGGTGATAGTCAAATTGATACCTAAAAAGCTGTAGCTAGAAAAATTTAATAGTCGTTTTCCTACAAACATGTCGTTTCTGAGTAGAGCTACCAGACGCTTACAAAAAACGAATGGAAAATTTGTTCAGTTACCTTTTTTAGGTACAAAAACACATTCCTGTGACCGACAAACCTTATGACATTCGAAAAAAGCAAGAGAAGTAAGAATTTTATTCAAACAGAGCCAATTTCATACTTTTATTTAGATATTTTATAGGAATCAATTTAAAATTTCACCAAGGCAACAATGAATTTTGACAATTTGAATCTGAAATTGTTCAATCGAATTGAATTGAGTTGAATCATCTTACACAGACGGAATGAAAATGATAGTCAATTTGATTATCAAAAAAATGATAGTCAACTATCACCTTAGCCGATTCCACCCCTGAACAAACAACCCCATTCACAACATTGGTTATCTGCACAAACGCCTATTTGCACATTTTCTTTTATATTACAATAGTGTCGGCTTTTGTTGCAGATGTAATCCACAAGGAATAAGGGAAACAAAGACCACAAATCAAAAGTCCCAAAAATCAATTATTATTATTTGCCCTTCGCATAAATTTTATTGTTTTAAGTATTCGAAAAGACTTCACTATCCATCTCCATTTCACTTGATTGCAATGTCACCCGTCTTCGAATTATCTCATTATCTTGTCCCTGGTTCGGTAAAATTCTTTTATGAAATATCCGCGTTGGTATAACGTCCAATTCAGGATATTTCAAGTAACTATAAAAATTCCAGAACACATTTCTAAAAATAGATGTAATAGAAGTAGTATGTAGCTCTAAATTTAAATATTTCATTGATCTCTCACAACACAATTATTCGGAGTATACATTTTGTTAACATTTTTATGTAAAATATATTGCACACTGTCGTAGCCTTATCCAAATAATTATGACAAATTATATATCCACACCATAACTCCACCAAGTTCAACAAAACATTTTGAAAAGCTTGCATTAGGATAGTTGGTATTAGTAAGTCACTTAGTTCGTAATTTAAAATTGGATATCTTGAATATAAAATTATTGTTGTCCGTATGAGTCTAATAAAAAAGAATTTACCCACTTACAAAGCTACAATATGAGCAGCTAAACTAAAATAGCTTAGAACAAACTTAAATACCACAAAACATGAAAGGATCAATGTAAGCACTTCTGGAACTAATGGAATTTTCAATCCAACATTTTTGATTGTTGTTTCGATCTTTAAAAAAGAAAAATAAAAAACAAAACTTTTGCATAAAATTTAACATTTCATAAATTGTGCTGTAAAATTAACCTCAATCAAGTTCAGTTGCAAAATGCGAACAGACGAGGTTGCAGCAGTGAATAACACCAAGAAAATGTTTAAAAAAAGAACTTTTAAATTTGAATTTTTCATTGTTTTTAAACTTAAATTTAATTCAAATATTTTGTGTTTATGATTTAAAAAAAAACAGACAAATTTTGAAATGTGACAATTTTAATCATAAAAAGGAGAGGTTCCTCTGATGTTTTCTGGAGCCTTAGGTACTGTCAGATGAGGGTGGAGACAAAGGCTAATACTATTGATATAAATCAATATCTACATGTAATTAGATTTTTGTTTTAAAAGACGACGTCTGCGGAATATAAAATATGAGAATAACTTCAAACTTACCGGTGGAATTTCATTAACATCTATGATAGATATTATTAATAGACCTTTGCCTTGTTGAGTTGTTGGAGCTGTACTATCGGTTACCAAAACTGTTATTCGAATAACCTAGAAAATATTTTAAATTTCATTTTTTTGCTACTCTAAATAAAGAAATACTCGAAATATTACCGCAAATAGATTTCGTTCGAGTTTCTTGCTAACAACTACTTTTCCATTTCGATTAACTGAGAAATATTCTTTTAATTCATCAGCATTTTCTAATTCGTTGCCATCTTTGTCAATTGCAGTTATTGGATCAGTTGCAGCAAATTCCAATGCTGTATGTGTATCGACATCTGGATCAATTGCTACCAAAGTATAAACTACAGTTCCAACAGGTACATCTTCTCGGACCTAGGGAAAAGTTTGATTAGTAAAGTTAGTTCTAATTTTAACAAAAACCAAAAAGTTTTTTTTTTTTTTTTCAAAGCACTCCTAATTAATATCGAGATGCAAACACACTAAGGATTAAGAAGCATATGACTTCAAAAAATAAAACTAACCTCAGCACGTTGTGTTGCTGGTGTAAAGTAAGGATCTTTATCATTACTGTTCACTATGGTCACTGTTAATGTAGCAGTTCCCGATAGACTTGGTGTTCCTTAAAAAATTAAGTTAATATTTTAATAAAGTATTGAACTTTTAAATCATCATTTCAGTTACCCATGTCAGTTGCTAAAACCTCAAGCTGATACGTATTCCTCCGATCATAGTCCAATTTCCTTGAAACAAATATCTCTCCAGAAGTCTCATCAATGCGGAAATCATCGAAATTTCCTTGTTGTATACGATACCTAGTAATAGCAGGATTTCCAATGACAATTGTTTGTTATAAATTAAAAGAACTTTACCTTAACTCAGCGTTAATACCAGAATCTAAATCGGTTGCTTGCAAACGTTCAACACTTGTCCCTATTTCGGAATTTTCCTCAACAATTGCTGAATAACTATCGGACAAAAACTTCGGTGCATGATTGTTAACATCGCGTACAGTTATATTGATTCCACAATTCACAGAGAAGACACCATCATTGGCTTCAACGGCAAAAATCAAGTTGTCAGATCTCAAATGATTCACATCAAGCACTGCATCGGGCTTAATTGTAACTTGGCCGGACCGTTTGTCGATGTCAAAAATACTATCAATTTGTTCGTTGCCAATTATTCTGATGAAAAACAAAGAAAATGAAAAAGAAATTAATTTAACATTGTATACAAAACTCTTCACTTTAACAATTGATGAATTTTTTAAATTGAACAAAGGAGATTTCATCGCACTCAATAATTACATGTATTACATCTACTGACTGGACGCTTGCCAATTTATCATTACAAGGTGCGTATACAAAATGAATGGATACTTTATCTATAGGTTTAAATCAATATGTTTTTAACCGAAAGTTTTTGAAGTAATTTAAAACTCAATGGTCTAATAAACGCTTACTTAATTTAAGAAATTTGAAAAACAAACCTTTACAAAATTTTAGAAAATCTCACTTTATGAAGACAGCTTTTTTGTCAGTTTCGGAAGGAATATGATTTTTTAAATAAATATTTACAACAACAATACGTACTTAACATGCAATCCAGCATCTCTTATGATCTAAAGACTTTTTTGGACTTTTTTATAAACAAGAAAAAACGATCTGTTGCTTTTCAAGAAAATATGTAGTACAATGGCAAAACATCGAATGATTTACAAGGTTCGTGTGAATTTTTTTTAAATCTGTTTATGTCGAGCTCTCTGCTTTAATTTATTAATCAAAGAGTCATTTTTTTTAATAATAAACGGGCACTCAAGGGGTTATTAATACCATTAACATGTTTAAAGTTTAAACATAGTGAGAGCTTTAGGAAAATAGGGAAGGATTAAAGAGGAGATACCGATGTACATTGGTCTTAAAGTTTTGAATATCAAAATGATAGGGAAAAACAGAGCTGGGTAAAGCATTCCACATTCTCGATGTGCGGTTAAAAAAAGAATCTTTATACTTGACAGTACGTCCGAAATTGAGCTCAAGGTTAAACACATGTGCATTACTAGAAGTATGAGTATTACGGCTGAACTGTTTAAGGGGGAGAATGCAACTGGTTAATTCGACAGAACACTGAAAAAGGCATGAAAAGCAAAATCTTTAAAATTATTTTAATATTATACAGGATTTCGTTAGATTTCTTATTTCCAGGGCCAATTTTTAGTTTCGTAAAGCGAAATTACAACGAGTTCTGTAACCCTTACGTATTAAAATCAGTTAACATGCCTTAATTGTATGGTGTCCTTCTTCTTCCATATGAAAAACATGTATTAAAAGAGTTTAAAAGGTCTTTACAAGATTTGTAATTAAACAATTAAAGTGCATCTCGGTGCGTCTTGAGACGGTTTGTTCAGTGTGCAATGTTTGGGCAAGATGTATTTTCTTCTCGTATTAAAAGTCCACAGGTGCTTTCCTATTTTGCGACAAATGTTCCGGAAAGAAAATTGCGCCTACGTCATTTTTTTTAATAATCCAAGACATAGATAATATGTAATGAACATAAGCTCTCAATTAACAAATTTGAATTTAAAATTAAATTGCAATTTATTGCAAATTAAAATAAATAAATTAAGTGGCTCAACAGTCCGTTGAGAACTAGGGCCTAGTGACTTACGACTCTCAACCATTCCTGTGTGCGAGTAATGCTGTCAGGAATTGGGGGGACCTACAGTTTGAAGCCGAATCCAAACGGCTAATTTGAGAAAGCACTTTTCATGACAAGAATTACTCTTGGAGAATGTGTCAATTCCTCGCAAGAGGCAGTACCCGTGAAAAGAACTTTAGATGACACAGGCAGGGATCGAAGCCAAGACCTCTAGCATGACAGTCGAACGCACTAACCATCATGCCACGGGCACTCACTTATTATTGCAAATTAATTAAGTTTATTTTTCTATTTATAAAATACAGGGTAGCTGATGCATCTTACTTCAAAAACAATTCTTAATAACTTTTTAACTCTTTTAAAGTTGTACATCGATTTTTAAAATTAATAAAAAATGGACGATTTTGTTGAGGAAACTCGCATCTGGGTTGTGCTCCGCTATTACGTATTAGCGTCAATAATAAGACAGGTTTAAAAGTTTTCCGATAGTGGAGACACCCGAAGGAGTTACCACCGAAATCTTTCCGTTTGAACACCTGAAACAATAGATGCAGTAGATGATTCCATAAAAGTTTGGGTATCAGCAGACAAACGTTGTAAACAATAATGCATAAGGATTTTAACTTATTTCCCTACAAGATCTAATAACAAGCAAACTTACGCTTGGAATTCTGTCAGAAGCTGCTCCAAATGATAGACAAGTACCAAACCATGTTGAACTGTCTTTTTATGTCTGATGAACTATTCTTCGACTTAAATGGCAATATAAATAAGCAAAACTGTAGAATATGGTACGTCAAAACCACAAATTCTTCATAAAACAGAACTTCACTCAAATCGCGTCACAGTCTTCGAAAAAAGGGCGCACCGTAACTGTAAATATGACCCTTATTTAAAAATGCTGAACAAATTGTTTTTATTCTGAACTCCGCCGGAAGACAATTTCTTTCTTTTCAGTCTGTTTTCAACTGGATGGAGCAAGTTCGCATGTCTCGAGACCAGTTGTAATTCTAACTAAAATTTACTCTCCATTCCGTTTTCGCCCCGGTCTCCAGATCTCACTGCACCAGATTTTTCGTTGTGAGGTTATTGCAAACTGGAAGTTTACAAAACAAAATCGAATAATTTGAACGCCCTAAAGGTATCAATTCAAACAATAATTTAAGCAATCCCGAGGTCAACACTGCAGTCGGTCATAGATAACTTTCTAATAAGGTACCGCTTATGTGTGAAAGAGTTTTTTAATGTAGCAATATTCATCAGTCACCCTGTATATACTATGTTATAATATTTGAAATTTTAGTAATATCGCTAGATGAATAAATAAATTAAATGCCAAACATAATAAGATGAAGGCATAATTATTTTGATATTAATAAATAAAGACACATACAAAATCATGCAGGTATGTATATTTTGCGAGACTCAAATCTATGGTATGTATATTTTGGAGACCCAAATCTCACCTGTATGTTATGTCTGATACGGTATCAGCATCTCTTGCCTTTACCACTAATGGCGAATCAAATACTGTCGATCCTTCGTCTACTGAGGCTCTATACAATGGACTTTCACAAACTGGAGGTGAATCATTAGAGTCTGTAACTGATATCCTCAAAGAGACCACTGAAGTTTGACCTTTTCCATTGTCATCAGTTGCCTGTCAATATATCACTTGCCATTAGTTACTTATTTCTTGTTAAACAACAAAATAAAAACCAAAGAGACTCACCTTGTATGACAGAAAATATGTAGTTTCAGTTTCATAATCTAAACATGTTTTTTGAGATGGTGGCGACACAACTTCGTTAGTTACTTCATTTGAATTCGATACATCGACATTTGCAACGGACATCTTTTTCATATTATTTTCCATTTCGTCCTTGGTATTAATTACAGTATATTCAACAGCAGGTTCAGTGCTTATTTCAATATTTAACAAGCCACTCAACCCATTGGTAGATATGTTGACTTTTTGTCCTTCAGCACTCTTTATATCGTACTCATCTTCGAAGTCGGCATCGGCATCATCACCGGCACGTCTTCGTCGTCGTTTCCTTTTAACAAGTTCAACATTTCCATTTGTTGTTGTTGTTGATTTCTCGCAATCAGCTAAAGTTATAACACCCGTTTCCTCATCCACGTGAAATAATTCCGAACCGGTGCCGGATATACTATATCGTATACCAGCATCACCGTAGTTTCCGGAATCTATATCTTTAGCTGTAATCGATGTGATGTATTGACCAGGAAGAGCCGATTCTGTAAGTAAATTCAAATTAGTCTTATGCCAGGTTGGTAAACAAACAAACAAATAAACAAAAACCAAAAACAATAAAGGAATGGAATGGAAAACAAAAACAAAAACAAAAACAACACAACACATACCGGAAACAGAGGCTGAATAAGATTCCCGCTCGAAGATTGGTTTATTATCATTTGCATCTACAACGGAAATGGTAATTGTTGCGGTCGATGAAAGTTTCGGATTTGTTTCAGTTTCTTCAGCAATAACCTAAAATGAATAATTGTTGTTATTTGTTCGTTGCTTCGTTGCAACAAAGTACCGGCAAAAAGTTAAAAGAAGGGTGTTAAAATTATGGTTTTTCTTTTACCACTTCATTCTCGAGAGGGTTTAATTTTCACACCATCCAACAACAAAAAAGAAACTTACCAAAACAATAAACTTCCTCTGATTGGGGTTCTCATAGTCTAAAGTTCCATCGCCAACGCGAATGTTTACTTGCGAGAATCCTGTCACGAACTTTGGTTCAACTTCGAAGACTCCAGAGACGTCATCCAACCGAAGGGAAAATTTTGAATTAATGCCCTAAAGGGGTAGAAAGAACGAAACACTCCAACAAATAAAAAATGCATAGAAAAATACCTACATACATATATATAGAAAAGTTAAGGGATTTTGTGTGCTTTTTGTGTGTCTTACGGTTTTATGGTAATTTTTTTAGGGGCAAATCGCTTTTCATTTGGAAAACAGATGTATTCGGTTCGTGTTTGGCTTTTTTGAGTTTAAAATGATGGTAGCTACAGTACGGGTTGGAGGAACTTGCTTATAAAAAGTGAAAGTATATCTCTGTTATTTGTTCGAGATTATCTCAGAAAAAAAACATCTTTGATTCGAAAAGTTCTGTTCAAGTTTAAAAGACTGTTTAAAGGGCAAACAAAATTTAGGGTCAACATTTTAAAACTTGAGAACTTGGTTTTTGTTCAGAAGATAGTTTTGGGGAACAAGACTTAGGAGTAATTTGAAAGGTGAATTGGGATTGAACTAAGTTAATCATTCTTAAAAAATTGACTCAGAAGTGATGACTTTTAAAGTTAAATGGGTCAAACGTATAACAAGTATATGACTTATGAAATGTTTTCGATTTGGTGGGTGAATGTTTTATATACAAGAAGTTGATGTCGAATGCAAAAGAGCATCCACATAATTTTCAAACTTTGTCTTACAACTTGATGTTAATTAAGTAACTTGTTTCAAATAAACGATCCTTTTATTTTATTTTATTTTATTTTATTTTGTTCATAAAACCAACAAAGAAGCCTTTGGAAATATACCCGAAATAAATTATTGTCATGTTTCTTAGTTCACAAGCTATATACATGGCAAAATGTTCTTCGTTAACAAGTTAAACATAAAACACAAGATTTCTCCCCGGACGCTAATTATTATTTTATATACATATATATGTACATCCGTACACAGTAGATACATTTCTACAAACTTACCACATCTCGGTCGGTTACATTCATGTCCAATGCTAAGGGAGTACCTGGTGCGGTGTTTTCCAACAAGGACACCTCGTATTCTTTCTTATTAAACATCGGTGGTGAGTCATTAACATCACGAATTGTAACAGTTGCTTGTGCTGTTGCTATAGTTAGGTTATCATTTCCCGGGACACCATCTATTAGTTCTCGTGCCTGAAAAGGTAGATATAAGAAAATAAAAACAGTTTAAGAATATTTTTCGAAAAATTAAGGACACTTTTAAAATCTTCTTACCCTGACCAACAAAGATATTAGTCCAGTGCTGTCATTTAGTGCTTCTCGATCTAAAGGCCTAGCAGTTCTTAGCTCTCCAGTTCGTTCATCAAGCAGAAAATAGTCCATTGGATCTTAAAAAAAAAAGTAACCTTTACTTGGAGGGAAGCTTTTTTTAAAAATTTATTTTACTTGTTAAAAGATCGTAAACAATCTTTCTGGGTTCTCCCGTATCTCCATCACGGGCTTGTATTTTCAAAACTAACGTTCCAATTGGACTGTCTTCATCGATGACTGTCGATAGAGAACCTTGAAAGACCGGAGGTTTATCTTGAACGTCCTTAACGCGGACCTCAAAATTTGTATGTGTCAAATGAACTCCATCCTAAAAGATTAAACCAAACTTAGGTGTTATAATTTTCCTGTATTCTTAGTTTAAATTACACAAAGGTTAACTTAGCGTTAGAGATAAAATAAGTATCAGGTTAGAGAAAGGAAAACATTATAATTCGGCTAGAGTTAAAGTTATGGTTAGGATTAAAGTAAAGGTCAAGGTTTTGATCTAGGTCAAATGTATTGGGTAAGTTAAAGGTCAAGTTGAGTGTCAAAGTCAAGAATACGGCGAAGGCTGAGTTAAAGGGGAAAATTAAGTCTACAGACTTGGTCTAAGTTAAGTAAGCCAAGATAATTTTTTTAAGTTTAACTTACCGTAGCTTCAATCTGGAAATGATAAATCATTCGTTGATTGTAATTCAACGTATCATTTAGCACCACAGCAGCTTGAAGAATATCTTGTTTGCTTTGAATTATCTCAAGACGAAATCTGTTGAAACGAACAAAAATTATTTAAATTCTTAGTGTACACAAAAAAAAATTACTTTGAGCACGCCTCGGGACTTTGATCTTGTGGCACACAAGATATTGCCAAATCATCACCAACAGTGTCCTTATCTTTAACTAAAATTTTATCAAATATTGTTAAGCCTATAGCAGCATCTTCTTCCACATCAGCTTCATAGGGCACCTAAAACATAAAATCAATGTTTTTTCTATTTTTTAAAACAATTAAAATCATTTGATATAAATACGTTTTGAAACTCTGGAGGATTGTCATTCTCGTCCAGTACAATCACAGTTATTGGTACTTGAACTACATTATCCTGATCGGATTCACCTTCGGGATTTACCCGATCCCGAATTGTTACAAGAAATGTTAGAGTTGCTTTTTCTTCTCTGTCTAAGGGTTTAATTAGGGTGATATTTCCAGACTCAGGATCAACTTTAAAATGATCTGAACCAATCGAACCGAAGGTAACATTACTTCCCTCAGGGTCAAAGGCTTCAAGTTGATATACAACAGAGCCAACGGTTTTATTCTCTGACAACACAATATTGTTCATCTCTTGGGTGAACACTGGAGGGAGATTTGTATCACCTATGAGAAAAAGTGTCCATATTATATTTTTGTTCCAATTTGTATCGCATATGAATATAATTCTTAACTTACATTTTGTTATCTTTACCAGGGCTAATACTATAAGCGGTAGAACAACATTTCCTATATTAAACATGGCGCTGGATCTAAAAAAAAAAAATAAAGAAATTAATGGAATGAGAAGGGTCATGAATATAAAAAACAAAACATTTATGTCTTAAATTTGTTAAAAATTTCTATAATTTAGAAGTTTGAGAAAAAGTTGAATTTAAAGCAACGAAAACCGGTTCTTTATGTTTCGAAAATATTAATCTTGTGCTGTAAATACAGTCTTGAAATAAGTAAGTAAGTAATTTATTTATTTATAAATATTTTAATACAGTTTGAATAAACATAACGAATTTTATAAAGCTTTGGCATAACCGTCAGCTCAGTTGGCAAAGTATATATAAAGCGATTTTAATTTAATAAATTTAAATGAATTGATTTAAATAAAATCAGTCATTAAAAGATTTCTAGTATACTTATAAATTGAATTTAAAAAACAGTACAATAATTTCCAATTTACACCATATAATAATTCTATTGTTTCTTGCATTTTAAAATTGTTTTTTTTTTTTGTGGAAAAATCTTAGTCTTTGGTGTCTTAACTTAACACTGGACAAATGCTTACAAAATGCTTACAGAATTGCTGGAAATTTCCGTTGAATGGACTGCCATTTAAGGTTAGGAGCTCACATCTGGATTTGAATATTAACGATATTTTTTTATAGCTCAATGTGTTATTATTATTGTTTAAAAGGTTATGATTTAGTTGTGAGTAAATTATTCTGCTCTCAGACTGCTCAGCCTCTGCTACTAATTTTTCTCGAACAAAGCCTTCGTGTTTTTTAATTTTATTGTAAAGCTGCTCCTTTAGTTGAGCCAAGTTATTCAAATCAAATTGGGTAACTTCTCCACAGCTATCGCCAATATTTTGCCATTTTGCAACCCACCAGTCCTCATTCCGCATTCCATAAAGGAGCATTTTCTTTGTCAAACGAGCATCTGATGGCTGAATCACAAACACTCTTCAGCTTCGGCTTCGCCTGACGTTTACGAGTTCAGCCATAGGAATTCAATGCATGCTATCACAATGGAGCTTCGACCTCACGTTTCGTTTAACAATCATAAGGAAAAGAACGTAATGTAACGTAATGTGACTCCAAACGGAAGCTCTAGTTCAATTATCTGAACATTTGCATTGCCTGACAGCTCAACAGCTGTAAAAAATGTCAACAAACAAAATATTTCCTCTTTGGAAGGATGAAATAATAGAAATGTCATTCAAAGCAACCTCGAAGCAGGCCCACCGTAACGCAGACGTAGCCGAAGCTGAAGCGTGTTTGTTATTCAGCCATGAATGTGAAACAACTTTATAGATGTAGTCTGCCTGCATCTTAAGGGTGTTGGTAAACAGTAGTGTCCGACCGCTTCGGCGCGGCCGAAATTCGGCCAAAAAAACAATATTCGGCCAAACCGAATGCCTAATAATTAGGCTTCGGCTACGGCTGAAAATCGACCTTCGGTCGGACACTAGTAAACAGTTTTGCAACCCCCGTTTCTAAATAAATTGCGTAGTAAGGTGTTCCATTTGCCAGATTAAAAAGCTTTTTTATGAAATTTCTTTGGAGCTTTTCAACTGCTTCAAATTTGTGCCGCGTTACAAAGAGATGACATTCGAATATTTCGTATTTGGCTGACAGCAATACATTTTGGTTTGAGAAAATATTCCTCCATGTCATATTCAGCAAGCTTTGCAAAGACTTCGCCTTTTCAATTAGATGATTTTGGAAATCCATCGTTTTGTTCAACTTCACACCTAAATAATTGTAATCTTTAGTGATTTCAAGACGATGGCCAAAAAATATATATTATATTATTTTTTTATTTTAAATGTCAAGTGTTTTTTTTTTCTTTGTTAAAAATGTTTTAAAAATGTTAAATTTTCAATAGGTAATTCAAAATAAAAACACTTTACTTATGATAAATAATTTATTTTTTTACTGTTTATTGCTATTACTTGAAATAGTTGTTCAGGGGAAAAATTACATTTTTGTAATACAAAAGATTATCCATTTTCTTCCTTTTACTTCCAAAATGTTTGACCAGTAATTTTTCAACGTCTCTTCGCTTTTCTTTTTTTACTGGGACCTTATTATCAAGCAATTCTGGTGTTATTAATCTTAAGCCTTTTCCTTTTTTAGTGATGGATTTAAAACTTCCCGAATCCACTTTATAATTTACTTCTTCTTTGACCACGATATTTTTATTTTGCTTTAAAAGCATCATGCGTTTTGAGGATGCAAAAGGGAAATGCAGTTGACCAGGTGGTTTAACATTTTTGGCAACCGAAAATTTAAAGTCGAAGATGGGTACTTCTTCTCCAACGGTCTTAACCTGTCCATATTTTTCAAATATTTGTTTGTATTCTTCTGGCTGAATAATTTTGTCCATTTTCTTCAGCTCCTTTTCAATGCGACCGAAAACCTTGTCAGATGGTAAGTACGAATGGCCAACGATTGGAAAAACGAATTCGTAGGATTTTATATTCGGAGGCGAAAGCTCAAGAAGCCATTTTGCCAGCATCCCAATAACAGTTATATTTTTGTTTTGGCCAGGGCAACCATCCGAAAACATATGAATTTTAGAACAGCTTTCGAGATTCAGGCCTCTTAGGTAGGAGAATAAAATTGATGCGATTTCGTTCGAACCTTTAAACCGTTGATCTTCAGACCAAGAATAAATTTTAACAGTGTTTGATGTTTGTTTGTTTTTTGATGTCCCTTCACAGATTGTAAAATTATACTGATAGAGCTGCCTTGAAGAATGTATTTTGTTTGTTGTTTTTTTTTTTTAACAGCTGTGGAGCTGTCAGATAAAGCAAATGTTCAGCAAATTTGAACTAGAGCTTCCGTTTGGAGTCACATTACGTAACATTACGTTCTTTTCCTTACGATTGTCAAACGAAACGTGAGGTCGAAGCTTCATTAGGCGTGTACCATCAACTGAGCGCTCAGTGAGCGCTCAATGTCAGATTGACGGAAGCAGAATCGTTTTGTGGGACAAGAATCTCCGTACAAACATATGCTGTCAAAAACATATGTTGTCAATTGTAGTTTTCGATGTGAATTTATTATTTTTTTCTATTGATAATTCTTTGTTACTTTTGGAAAAAAAACTATTAAAATAACAAACAAGAACAAGTTTTGCGTCAAATTTTAAGTAGTTCATCAGATAAAATAAGAAATAAAAAAAGGAATGAGGAGCATGAAAAGATTTTCATGGAACTCCTAAAATTAAAATTATTTAAATTACGCGCCACACCAGACAAATGACAACTGAACAGCTGTTTTGGGTGAGCAAGCAAATTGAGAAATGAATCCATGTATTTTTTGTCTCAGAGATCTCCGCAAAAAATCTCAGTGCTCAGCTGAGATTTTTTGTCTCACTTAAAAAAATAGTTGAGCGCTCGGAGCGCTCAGTTGATGGTACACGCCTATTGTGATAGCATGCATTGAATTCCTACGGCTGAACTCTTAAACGTCAGGCGAAGCCGAAGCTGAAGCGTGTTTGTGTTTCAGCCATTATGAATAGCATCTGTGTCTAACCTATATGTTAAATTTACGACGTTTTCAATTGGCAATCTGGAATTGTTCTTCGATTCGGAATCCCAATTGAACAGTTTTTTTTTATTCCGAAGAATCTGAAGTTTGGTGAGAATGTATTGGTTGAGTATGACATGTGTCACATATATGTGTATTCGCGCTAAATTTCATTTTGTTTTTGTGCTGCAAACATGGAGGAAGTGACATTTAAAATTAATGAATGTGTGAGTGATTCTGCTTCTGATTCTGTTTTTAAAACCAGAAGGGAAATTTTCTTCTTTTCAGAATCAGAACTGTCACTTTTGCCCAATTGAACGCATTCAGAATGCTTTTTTTCACTTCCAGATTGCCAATTGAAAACGACGTTAGACTCCAGTTCAAACAGACTCGGGTTTAAAATATGACTATGAATATGCCCATATTGTTTTGTGTCTTGCATTAAGGTATGTTTAAATGCAGAAACGCATTCAAATGTTTAAAAATATTGAATTTAGGAGACATCACGTAACTTTCATTATTAATTTGATTCTTGTTCTTGAAAAATAGGGAAAAAAACGCGACAAAGGCAAACAGGGTTGCTGTTTTTGTTTTAAAATATTCTTGTGTCACAATTCAAGAAGTGAAAAAAGTTAAATAAAAGATTTTTTTTAAAATTTATAGTTAAAACTAACATAAATGAACCGAACAATTTGCTTAACCCCCAAAACCCCTACCTGCGTTCGCCCCTGACAAGGTCGAAAGCTGCCTTAAAATCAACAAAAAAAGCGTAAATCTTCTTATTTCTGGATTGGAATGCTTTGACAATTGACGTAAAAACAAATATCTGATCCACAGTACAATAGTTTTTCCGCTTGGAAGTCAGTTAAAATGCTGTTATTATCAACCCACTTTTCTATTCTGTTCACTAAAACACCGCAAAATATTTTAGCGATAACATTCAGAAATGATATTCCCCGATAATTTTCGACTTTGTTTGGATCACCTTTCTTATGAATAGGGAAAATAACAGATTTTTTTAACGAAGAGGAAATAAAGCCGGTTGAAAGAATGTTGTTGAAAAGCTGTTTTAGCTTATCAATGAAACCTGGTGTTACATTTTTGAAGTATTCATACGGAATTCCTTCTTCGCCTGGTGCTTTTCCATCTTTTGCTATTTGAATTACGATTTTTATTTCATTTACGTCTAAAGTTTCCTCAATAACCAGTGGTTCTGCATAAGCAAAGGACAAATCAGATTGATTTGAGAGCAGGTTTTTGAAGTGGTATAAAAGATGATCTGCAGACATATTTGTAACAATTACAAAATTGGATCCATTTATTTCTTTGGCTAAATTCCAAAAATCTTTCGAACTACTGGCCAGACAGAAACAGAATTATATAAACCGGGATTGCAAAAACAGGAACCCAACCCAACTCGAAAATTGTTTTCGATACTCAAATAGAAGTCAAATCCCTATTCGCAGTAGGATTTCACTTTACTTTTTATCTGCAGATGTTGTATTTTAGTATTCATATAAATTTTCTTTTTCTTTAGTTCGATTAAAGAAGTGCCTACTTTCCCACAGCCTGATGCCCGCGTCAGGTTTGCGGAATTTTGGTGTCATTTCTATACATTTTTTGACTTACTTCATTTTAGCTTCGGAAATAAAGAAAGGCAAAGTGGGTGTCATTTCGTTTTTAAAAAAGAGGCTGGGATGCGACCCACACTGATAACTTCCCATCCCGTCTGTCGATTTGTCTTGCCTCAAAGTTTGTAGGTTTTCGTGTTTTGTTAAAAAAGTTCTCAGTTGAATTATTATTAAAAGTTTAAAAACTACCAATAATATTTTGCATGTAATGAAATAGTTTGATTTCGAAATTATTTTTTTGTTAACGAGATTTTTAGTCGAAAACCAGTTTTTACCAATTTTAGTAGCATTTCTTAAGAAAAATGATTTCTTATATAAACAAATATAAATTGGATGAATGAAATTAATTTGAAGTCCATATCTTCTATTGTTCACGGGATATCGAAAACCGAACATCAATTTATACCAATTTTGCGTACTATTTTTTGTAGATTTAATTTTTTTTATGAAAAAACTGACTTTTGGATTTTTATAAAAAATCTATTGAAGGTCGAACAAAATATTTTCTGTGAGATAAAATAAGTTTGAAGCCAATATTTTTAATTTTTGAAAAGATATTTGAGTCGAAAGTAAATTTTTACTAAGTTTTAGTATTGTTTTCTTTTAGGTTTTTATTTTTTGTAAAAAAAAACTGTCAATTCGATTTTTCTCAAAATTTTACCCAATATTGAAAACAATATTGCTTATAACAAAAAATTAGTTTAAAGCCAATATCTTAAAGTCTTGAAAAGATATTTGAGTCGAAAATCAATTTTTACCAACTTTTATTAATTTTTGTTTAGCTTTTATTTTTTTGTAAAAAAACTATCAATTCGATTTTTCTCAAAATTTTGCTGATTGTTGACAACGATATTTTTTAAAAGATAAAATTAGTTTAAAGCATATATTATAAAGTCTTGAAAAGATACTTGAGTTAAAAGTCAATTTTTACCAACTTTTAGTAATGTTTTTTTAGATTTTTATTTTTGCTTAAAAAACAGTAAATTCGATTTTTCTCAAAATCTTACCGAATGTTGAAAATAATATTTCTTATAAGATAAAATTAGTTGGCAGCCATAATCTTAAATTTTCGAAAAGATATTTAGGTCGAAAATCAATTTTTACCAACTTTGAGTAATGTTTTATTAGGTTTTTATTTTTTATAAAAAAAACTGTCAATTCGATCTTTCTCAAAATTATACCAGATTTTAAAAACATTACTTTTCGTTGCACAAAATTGTTTTGGAGATAAAATCGTTTTTTGTTCGTAAATTTTTCGAGGTAAATAGTATTTTTTTTCAGTTTTTATATTTATAAAAAAACCGTTAATTGGATATTTTTCCAAAAATATATTTGTTTGCTATCACGTTACAATATATAATATAAAATTTAATTCAAGTCTCTAGCGTTATTGGTTCGTGAGATATTTTGGGTTAATCAAAATTTTTACTTTTTTTAAATTGCTTTGGTAAAAAAACCGTCCACGCAATTTTTTTGAGAGTCCCTTCTTCATCTTTCTGCATTATTATCTGTATGGCTATGGACGACGAAAAAAACATCGCGAACGTACGGACGTACGTATACACACACGCAGACATCTCTCTAAAAATCTTTTATTTCGACTGTAGGGGCCTTGAAACGTCGAGAAATGTAAAAATTTTCAATTCGACAAACCAGACCGATTACAATAACTTCTTATGGAAAGTTAATAACAAATAAATGCACTGATTCTACTGAATTTACTGAATTTTTCTTCTTGACGGAACGAAGAAACTCTCATTACTCTCATCAGTTGTTCCATCTCTTGGTTCACCGAATTGTCGAAACAAATTTGGCCAACAAAGAGCATTTTCCAGGAAAATAAATCTTATTTCATTAGTTGTAAGCTACCAGTCGAAAAATACCTCCTTTTCAAATTAAGTTTTCGCGAAAAACTGCATTACTTTTCTACTTCATTATAAATACATACTTATCTTATAAATATAAAATATAAATACATTTTTTAGATGAAATTATGTAAAATATGTAAGTACATTTTTTCACTCTACTCAACAGGATTATCGCTATAAATTTAAACAGTTTAATTCTTCCCTCTATTCACAGTAATCTCTCAAAAAATGTATATTTACCTAAATCACTTACTACCTAATGTTTTCCTGCTAAATCGTTTTGAAGCCATCGCAGTTATTACGTTTTTTAAAGTATGTAGAGTTTTGTTTCCTCTCAGTTTCTTTTTTTTTAATTTCAACAAAATAAATAATTAAAATTTTTGTTCTGATTCTAATTTGCTTGATGTTCACTCAAACATACGCACAAACACGTAAACATAAACACTGCTTTAATTTTGTATTTAATCGTCTTATTTTCGTATTATTTTATTTGTGCTAAAAGGGATGTTAGTATTTTTACCTCCCTTGATGGCAAAACAAAACTTCCGGCGAATATTAATTTATTTTTGAAAATTCCATCAAAGTTAATAAGCAAGGCGACGCACACAGTCGAAATGATTCACAAAATCTGCTCAATTTAATTATCTGCACCCGTTTGCTTTCTTCCATTGTTCGAAAAGCAAAAGCAAAACAAAAAACGAAAAAACTAATTTTCCAAAAAAGTATTTCCCTAAAATGCACTCTCATTTTGAATTTTATAAAAAGAAAAATTGAACCCTTTTTTCGGGTTCAGTTTTTTTTATACTTTAGCTAAAGTCAATTTATTCAACACCTGCTGCTTCTTATGCTGCTGTTGCTGCTGATGCTTTTTCTGCAGCAGTATAAGAGCAGTCTTCATTTTTTCCTTGTTTTCGTTTTGTCTTTTATTTAAGACAAACTTAAAACTTAATTATCTAAGAAACTTAACGATAGACCACTAAGAATCATGATTACCACTTATTTAAACTCTTAACCACCAAGTTACACAAATTCTTTACTTTATTCAAAGGTTTATAATTGTTATAATAATAATCTCGAATGTTTTTTAACTATTCTTAGCAAATACGGCTACAGACCCCTTACAGTTTGTTGATAGGAACGAAGAATGTAAAATAGCTTTCGTCACGCTTAAAAAAGTACGAAGCACGTGTCAACACAAGTTATTTAATAAAAACTCACCAGTGTATACAATCTTATCACTGTTCAAGTTTTGAAAGAAATGCCCTCGATAGCCGTCCAAAAACTCTAATTTATAAGAAACGCATGCCTTAATCTAAGATATGTACCACACCATTTGAAAATGGAAAAAGTAAACAAGGCTACCAACAGAAGTAATTTCTTACCAATATCGCTCATACCAATCATGGTAAAAGTTTTTGAAAAACTACTACTGAAAGGCTCAGCAAAATAATAGAGGATAGAAGACCAATAATTCAGAACTATCAGTTTGTTTTTAGAAACAAACATTTCACGATAGACTAAGTACATGGAATTACGGATGTGGTGGAAAAGGCACTTGAAGGAAAAAAGTATGTTCGGCTATATGCTGAGATGTTGCTCAAGAATTTGACAAGCTTTGGCACTTGGGACTTGAGAATAAATTGCATTGGGTACTTGTCAGGCAGTACTACGAAATACTGAATTCTTATGTTACGAACCGAATCTTTATAGTGTCGATGTACCACAAGGAAGTATCGTACAACCAAACCTACCAAGACCACATTTGCTGATGATACTGCAGTATATTTGCCAGGTAGAACCGGCAAAAATTACAAAATGCAGTCGATAGATTATTAAAAATGGTGTATCAAACTAAAAGCAACAAAATCGACGGATACAAAAACGTAAATACCTTTTCAATTACTATGAACAGCACAGAAGTACCTTACTGCAATACTACCAAAAACCTTTTAATGACTTTGGATGCAGAAGCTTAAATGAAAACATCACACCAAAAAGAAAATAGAAGAATGTACTTGTTAATAGGAAAGAACTCTTACCTATCCATTTAGAAGAAATGAATGTTATATAGGCAATTACTAAAACACGCTTGGACTTATGGCATCCTACTATGGGGCTGTCAGAGAAAAAAAAATATGTCTTGGAATAATAAAAAGCTTCTTGTGCATATAAGAAATAGCGATCTTCATCGTGACGTTAAAAAACACCATATTTCACATTATCAGCGAATCCAAACCCATACCAACTCCGAAACTGAGACTGTCTGAAATGTACCAGAAAATATTCGGAGTTTAAGAAGGACCAAGTCACATGAGTTGATGGTCTAAAAGCTATGGGAAAGTATTACAGCTACAAAATTATCCTGAAATAAAATTTAAGATTAAGAAAGAAAAATCATTAGCCGATCTATCATAGATTGGTCTTGATTAACCGCGTGAGAGTCCCAGTAGTGTGGTACTGATTCGTACCCAGTGTCACTTAAAGATTTTTATCAGGTAGAAAAAAAAAAGATTATAAGGTCTAGACGTATTTATCATAAGAGATCAATCTGAAGTTGTAAATAATAAAATAAATTAGGTGGCGCAACAGGGATCGAATCCAAACCTCTAGCATTACAGTCCAACGCACTAATCTATAAATATTTGGAAATGGTCCAAAACAACCGCATAAATAAAAGAATCGTAAAAACCAACTTAACTAGAGAGCTCAAAGCACGTATCCCCATAATTGCGAAGGCAAATATTAAGGGCCCCCGCAGACTGCAGACTTTTTATCGGCCGATAGTTTAGTCGGGTTGGGCTAAAAGTGCGCACACCGAGCCAACTAAACAGTTTGGTTGGTGAACAGGGGGCAGACTATCCAACAGTCGCCCGACTATTCTCGAACTAGTTTGTAACTGACTGTTGAAGCGGTCGCACAATGAAAATATTGTCCAAAAAAATTATTGCTCTTATCATACTCAATAAACTTTTCGACGGAACTTTCTACAATGAACAATTGTGATTTGGGCGACGCCATATTCAAAAAATATACGCAGACGACGCCAAATCACAGAGCGAACTGAACTATCGGCCGATTAAACAATCGTCATGTATGCGCCAATACTGATTAAACAGTCGGCCGATAGTTGACCGACAGATTAGTTTGAATGTTATCGGCCGATACTGAATCGCTGTAGTGTGCGCATCTGCATTCCTCTCCATACTGATTATGAAGCCGACCAAACTAACGGCCGATAAAAAGTCTGCAGTCTGCGGGGGCCCTAATGGTAAAAACTTAATAAAAGCCATCAATACATACGCAGTCCCGATACTCACATACAGTTTTGGCGTTATCAAATGGACAACTATGGAGATTCAGTCGCTCCAACGAAAAATCAGGACAATGCTCACGGATTATAAATTTCACCACCCGAAATCATGTTGCGAAAGGATGATAACACCGAGAAGAAAAGGAAGGTTGACCTTCAAAACCTACTACTTCTATATAAAAGCGCAAACATAGGCTCATCAAAACAATAACTGAAGCGGATAAAAACTTAACGCCTCTGAATCTGAACGGCAGCTTCGAACAACAATCGGAAGACAGATATGTAATGGAACAAAACTGGGCGATAAAACCTATCCACGGGCGGTACTACAGGTCAATAAATGCTGAAAATGTTGACAAATTTATGTCACACAAATGGCTTTTAAATGGTGACCTGTATGGCGAAACCTATATGATTGCCATACAAGACCGGGTAATCCCAACGAAAAATTACAAAAAAAACTGTCATAAACGACCCCAATTTCACCCATGGCAAATGCTTTAGATGTATAAGCCAAGTCGAAACAATAGACCCCATCATATCAGGATGCACGCACCTAGCATCAAACCGAGTATACATAAAGACATAATAACGTAGCGAAGATTCTTCACAAGACACTTCTCGAGAAGTACAAGATCCCATCTGAAGGAACACCCTATTATGCGTATAGCCCGTAAACGCCAGTGGAAAATGAAAACGTAAAAATCTACTATGATCGTACAATATACTCGGATCACACAAGAGTCCATAATCGCCCATATATCACTATCTTGGAAAAAAAGGAGCGCAGGGCCTACTTTATTGATATAGTAGTCCCGGCAACGAGAAACACTAGTCGCACATACGCTGAGAATTGCAGTAGATATCCTGAACTAGCAGTAGAAACGAAAAGGAATTTGAATCTAGATGAAATGAAGATTATACCTATAATCATAGGTACTAAATGCTGAAGGCGTGATCGACAAAAATCTTAAAGGAAATATCAACACGCTCGGATTGCGACAAACCATCATAGATGCAATGCAGAAGTCTGTGATCATTGATACCTGTCATATTACAAGAAAATTCATGAACATTAATTAAGAAAAACTCCACGTAATACATTTTGTAATGAGCCAAGGCCTCCAAAATGTATTGTAACGACCCAATAAGGAGACAAAATAAATAATAATAATAATAATAATAATAATAATAATAATAATAATAATAATTAGACGCTGCAGCTGTACTAAACTACAGGTTGACAAAACAGAATTCACCAAGTTACATACAGCGGTAACAGGTGTCATGTTATATAGTCTCAGTTAACAAGCTTATCAAATTACAGTCTAAAAGTCGATTTGGTTTGACATGTTCCTTAATTTAGAGCATCAAAGAAGCTTTATTTGTTAACAAAACGAAAAACTTTGATAGTTAGAAAAGACCAGGGTTATCGTTGTTTGAAGCCTTAATGACATTATAAACAAAATTCTGTAACTTGACATGTTCAAATTACGCCCGTACTAAAAATGGAACGATATACGCAACCATTCACTAACTGCTACACAGAAGCAACTAAACAATTTTGCAAAATAAAATTCCTGACTGTGTTATTTCTCGAAAAGGTAATCACAATTGACCTCCGAGTCACGTGCGTCACTTTTAGACTTTAGGACCACGTTATTGAGGAAATTTCTTAAAAAGGGTATGATTAATATCGTTTTTGATGACATATGTATGTACCTTCGACTTTACAATGAAATAAACATACATTGGTTTCTCTTATTAATTTTTGTTATCAAAATAAAATTTATTTTTGGAAAACCCTCAATAATACTTTCTTGCAACGGAAAAAACATCAAACTCTCCTAGTTTGGTAACCATATTAGGAACAAGGCCACCCCCAACCTATATCCACCCTTTCTAAGTATACGCTCATTATACATCCATTCGTTGTTCTTTGTTATATGCTCTCTCCGTCTTTATGGCGTGAACTTTTCCAAACTTTTCAAGGAAGTTAATTTCTGTTAGAAGAGCGCGCCATTTTTTCTTTTTCTTGCTCTAAAAAAAAAAGGTTATAGAGCTTCCTCTTAGCACCTTCCGGACAGCAAGCAGCATTAGCTTCATCACCATCATCAGGAGGAAAATAATGAAAGTAAATCAAATAAAAAGAAAAAAACAACGTGAACATCCAGCAATTTCAATTTTATTTCAAATTGCATTTGAAATTAATTAAAACCATCTCCCCAAGTCTCCTTTTGTCCCAGCAACTTTCCATCAGGTACAAACCAACACAGCCTACTTCCGTTTCCCGTTTTTACCAGCTGCTAATTTGCATTTAAGCCCCTATTACACTCGTTTGTCAGCGGAATTGCCATAGCGCGGTGCGGTGCGGTGTGTGGCCGGTGTTCGGAATCGGGTCGTGAGACTCAGGCAGAGCATCAATCGTCCTTATATGGTGGGATGGCGATGATGGCGGCCGGCGCGGCGGACGGATGGAAGAAAAGTTTTGTTAACCCTTACACGTCAAATAATCACTCCCATGAGGCATTTTATGGAGAGTTGCGGGCGTCGCGCCGCGCCCGCCGTGGGATATAGGCAAAAAGGTTAAAAAGTGAAAAAGGCTTCAAAACATATGTTATCCTATAATATTTCGCTGTTCTAAATCAAACCCAACCGAGCCACAAACCGCTTAGATACGAGCATATAACCATATACCATTCTCACATCCAGACCCATTTTATAAGCTTTATTTTTATTACAAACGGAATATGTGCAAAACTAAATGCTTTTTACGTATTCATAACATGGTTCGTTTGGCATGATACATATACCGCGTTAATGAATATAATCGACAATACCACGCGCGGCCTTTTCGGTCTAAGTTTGCGTAATCTACGCGCTTAGGCGTGTTGAAAATATTAAAAAAGATTATAAAAAAAGGTTGGAAACTCAAAGCTAAACCCTTATAGAGATGAGAGTGTACTTTAAGTCAAACAGAAATTAAGTGGATTTTGACGAAAATGATTAGGAGCATGATTGTGTCGCACGATTTTGCTTTCTAGTTGAATGATGAGAGTTTTTTTTAGGATTCCATATAAGTATAGCGGAATTCAGACCAGAACTAACTTTAACTTAATAAAATGGGAATTTTTAAAGTATATTTAATTTATTTTCATGTTTTCCATTCTGTTAATTGAAGCTGAATGAGAAGGGGGTCGTTTGTGTGTAAATTTTCGCGTGCAACAGATGGCGCTATATTTGTTGACACTAACTTGTTGCAGTAGTACCCGTGGCTGGTAAGTGCGTTGGACTGTCATGCCAAACTGTAAGTCCCCTCCATTCCTGACAACATTACTCGACTCGCACACAGGAATGGTTGAGAGTTGTAAGGCACTAGGCTCTAGTTCTCAACGGACTGTTGCGCCACCTAATTTATTTATTTATTTATAACTTGTTGCAAAATGAAAAACAAATATTGGAATTTTCTTATCCATATATTTTTTTTAAGACTTGCCAAGAAACTTTGTAGGTTTTATTCTGAAAGTTAGTCGTACTACAAAAATTTTGCAGGGCTATAAAAAAGAATAATTTACAAAAAAGATTACATAAAAGTTGAGCCGTCAGCTTATTAGAAAACACACAAGTAATAAAATTAGCAAACATTAGTTGAAATAAATTGAAAAGAAATTCTGGGGCCTGATTATGAGGTTCGCGGCGGATCGTTTTCAATTCGACTCGCGTCGTATTTCCTTATTAACGAATTCGCGGCGAAGCGAAAATAGTTCTTCCTATATTGCAGTGATTTGCCACTTTTGGTTTGACTTTTTCTTCCTATATTCCAGTATTTGACAGCTTTCCACAAATTTTGTTTTATTTTGATTGAATTTGTGAAATTTGCGGTGATTTATTTAAAATTTTATATTTTATTGTGCATTGTCGATAAATTATAATTATATAATTATAATGTTGTAAAAATAACTAATCCATTAGGATGATATATTTTTAATATCAAATCTCTGTGTAAACTGAGCGGTAGCAAACCAAATAATATTTTAAGAAAGAAATAAAATATCTATCTATCTATTCAAAATTTTATATTTTATTGTTAATTGTGGATAAATTATAAGAAAATTAAAATAAAGCTAATTCACATTTTTATATATCTACAATCAAGAAAGAATCCTCGAAATCGAACAGTGAATAATAATGAATACTCTTTCGCCTGTGAATCCGCCAAAAAAAAGCTGTCCGATTTCAACTCACCAACAAACATTATGACATTTCAAATTCGCCTTCGAATTCGTTAATTGGTCGAATTTAAAACGAAGAAGGCGAAAGCAAAACGATTCGCCGCGAATCCCATAATCAGGCCCCTGTCGATTGTATTTTGCATGTTGGACACTACTCTACAATCACATCCATCAAACCTTAAGGAGGTATCAAACGCAACAACAACGTCTAAAAGTGAAAAACTCGAAAATTGATTTTGATATTCGAATGAAAGTTATACGAGTATCTCTATCAGCAGCAGGATCTCATTTTAACTTTTATCTGCAGTGTTGTATTTGTTATTCATATAAACGTCTACTGTACTACTAATAAGTATTTTGAAGGCTGTGTTGGAAAACAATAATTGAACTTTCTTATACTGCAAAAAAAAAATAATTGAACTTTCTTGTACTACAAAAATATTTCCATAATCTAAGGCTGAAAACATAAGTTAAATTTCTAAAACTATATTATCGATAAAATTTGTAGAGAAATTCACAAATCCACACTGGTCGAAGAATCCTTTTTTCTTGGAGGTTTTTTAAAGGGCAACAATAATTTTGAGTCCCGTTTGAAATGGTCAAAGCTATCAGAGCATTATTCGATAAATTGACATTAGCTGTCATTTTTATACGCCAAAAAATCAATTTAATTATAAAGGGTCGACAGACCTAGTCACAGAAGTAAACCATGTATTCTTGATGTCATTTTAAGTCGAAAAAATCAAGATGTAATTGTACATTTCCGTTTTCTTGCGAGTTTTACGGTTTTCATAATGTTGGAATAACTCTTTCTCAACTTGTTGTATAGCTCTATCAAATATGGACCGATTTTTTTTTTCTTTGATCTAAGCAAAGAATTTATAATCCGTCAAACTTAGCCTGCATTTTGTTAATGCAGTTAACTGTTACTTATCCCTACCCGTGGCGTGATTTTTAGTGCATAAGACTGTCATGCAAAAGGTTTTGGGTCCCATCACTGCCTGTGCCATCTAAAGTTTTGTTTCACGGGTACTGCCTCTTCCTCTTGCTAGGAATTGACAATTCTTCCAAGAGTAATTCCCGTCATGAAAAGTTCTTTCTCAAATTGGGCATTCAAGTTCGGTATATAAACTGATAGTCAATTCCATTCCTGAAATTACTTGTACATAGGAATGATTGAAAGTTGTAAGTCACTAGGCCCTGGCTCTCTACGAGCTGTTGCGCCACCTAATTTATTTGTATTAAAATGATGCTTCCTAATTTTCCAAAACGATTTAAAGCCTCAAACCTTAGAATTATTTTAAATGTTTTGAAAATAGTTTTTTCTAAGAAATCATAAATTACATAGCAGGAATATATGTATCAGTTGACAGGGGTTTGAAAAGCGTTCAAGTATAACTTCAGCCATTTTTAAGAAAACCTTTTGTTGATTAAATTTGCCTACTCTCAAATAGAATAGGCGCAACTAAGTATTTTGTTTGAAGTAGGACACCTTATGAAATAGTTTTATAATTATAAAAAGGTTTCTTGAGTTTTCCTCACTTGGAAGGAAACTCGCTCCTTTTTATGGTAATGAATTTTTTATAACCAAGGAACATTAATATTACCTCGGCTGTGCCACAAGGCAGTTATTTTGGTCCTCTTTTTTTTGCTATTTGTCAATGACAATCCTAATATATTTTTAAATTCCAAGTGCCTTATGTATTCTGATTGCAGTTCAATTCTCGATTTTATCTTGCGCAAATCTCAGGGATTCAGTAACCTCCATACTTTAAAATGTCTGTTCTTTGCGTTTGTTTGATCGACTTTAGAGAATTGTAATACTATTTGGAACCCTATATATGAAGTTATTAAAGAATTGAGAAAATTCAAAAACGCTTTGTATGGCTTCACTGGGGCATTGATATGCCTTCCTGTGTAATAAACCATTTTCCAGGTGTTTAAGAGAAGCCAATGCCGTTTGCGATATGATTGACTTTAGTCTGAGTAGGCTTACATTTCGAAATAACTTGTTAATTTTAAATATACAGGGTTAAACATTTTGTTGCAAACATCGATTCATTTGAGGTAATTTTCGACCACTATTTGACACATATTGGGCGGTATCTCAGCTATAACTTGACGAATGTTAGTTTTTAAGTACTCAAGAGTTAAAAGTTTATCAGCATAAACACGGTCTTTCGCGTAGCCTTACAAAAAGATGTCCAGCGGTATCAAATCGCATGATCTTGGTGGCCAGTTGATATCGCCACGACGAGAAATTACACGGCCAAAAAATTTATCTTGCAATAAAGCCATATTCGCTCGAGTTAAGTGGCACCGTCTTGTTGAAACCACATATTCTGAAAGCCGTACTCTTCAATAGCAGGAAAAAAGAAGTCGGTTATCATTTATATTATAACGCTCCGAATTGACGGTGGAAGTAGTTCCATCCAGAAGTAAGGCCCAATCACACCTCCGGACCAAAGAGCGCACCAAACAGTGACTATTTGTAGCCTGTCTTCAATTACTTGAGGATTTTCAGAACCCCACATACGACAATTTTGTTTATTAACATACCCACTGAGTGAGAAATGTGTTTCGAAAAATCTCCGTTCACTGCCTGTTGTTCAAGCACCCATTCGACGTATCTACAACGTTGTGAATGGTCATCTGGGTTCAGTTGTTGTGTGAGCTGGATGTAGGTGTAAAACCAAATGCAAAATAATAAAATAAGACAGTCCTAATTCCTGAGAACGACGAGGAATCGACACATTCGGGTCTTCGAAAATACTTTCACTTACAACAGCAGCGATATTTTCAGTGGTACGAGCGAAACTATGATGCACAGGCCTTACAATATCTGTAAATTATCCAATCTCTTCTAATTTCTTCACAATTGTGCTCATTGCTTGCGTAGTTTGACGATTATGTAAACCATAAAGTCCTCTTAAAGCACGATATGTGGCTGTGGCAGAATCACCATTTTTGTAGTAGGTTTTAACAAGTTTTATGCGTTGTGCGATAATTAAGCAACCCATTTTCCTAAATGTCAGGCTTTCAACTGACAAAACAAAATTTGTTTTTAACAACTTAGTTTAACTGATGTCAAATTCCAGCCCTATGCTTTTGAAACCGCAAAATGAATAACCCGTTACAATCTTCATTAAGGAGTTTTCAATCAGGTTTTATCAATTCTTAAAAGTATTTTTTACTGCATTTATTCACGTAACACTGTATTTAAATATATAACGAATTCTTTATTCATTATCATTGTCAAATAATCACTAAAGTGTTGTAACTTTGTTCGATGAAATTAACTAAACTAAACTTTACGGAAAAAGGTAGTCCACACCCGTAATCAATCGAGATTTTATATCTAATACATATATTTTTTAAAACCCATCAAACAGACGATTGTGAACAATACCCTTTCAATTAACTTAAATTTCTTATTTCTACAATAAATCCAATATTCCGATTAGCATACCTCAGCATTTGACATAAGAGCATCATCCTTATAACAAAAAAAAAAAAAGAAGCTACGTTAAGGGTTCTAGCTTGACGAAAAAATCACAGTTTTAACACAAATAACATTTTTTGGTAACAAAAACAAAGAACCAATAAAAATAAGTATCCCCGTTTATTTTCCATTGCGTAGGTTAGGTACCTTGCTGTGGTCTTTAAATTACCAACCCTACCCTCCTACCCATATCTCATGTACAACAAAGCAGAAAAAATCAAAAAAAGGATCAAGAAAGAGATGAAAGGCAAAAAGTTTTTCTTAACAAACAACAACAACAACAAAAAATGAAAAATTGCCATTAGAAATAAAAAAGAAAATAACCTAAACGCCTTCAGGCATCAGGAAACTGTAAAAATAGAGACAAGAAAGTAAGCGAAAAAGAAAACAAAAAATATTTTAGAAACAAAAAGAGATAAAGGGAAAAACTTAGATAGGTTCAAGAAGTTCGTAAATTTCATTACTGAATTAGGAGGAAAAGCCCCATTTTTGTTCGTTCGTCCTTAACGACTCAAATAAATCATCTAAATGAGCAAAAATATATAGGTTGTCGTTCGTTACAGCTTTTTGGCTTAGATATACTTTGACTTCCTTCCACCCCAACCCCTTCACCAACCCCGTTTTTACCAGCACTAAGTTTTGTTGTTCATCCCCTTTTCCTTCTTTTTCGTTGTACTGTACAGTACAATACCTATGATATAATAAAGAAGCAAAAGAGAATATGAGAGAATAGAAAAAAAAAAACAAAATAATAAAGAATATTATTTAATGCTACGTTTAAGTTGTGTACTCAATTGTGAATTTATATTTATAAATATATAAATAAAATAAAAGTACGATCATAATTCCATTTGATATGCCTATAATCCTACTATCAACTTTGCCATAACGACTTTCTGGCCGACGCCTGTCGATTCGGTTTAGGAAGCCAGGAGAAAAAGGGTGGTTAGGGCGATTCTCAGGAGGCATTGGCGGTGGCGGCCAACGAAGAGTATAACAGTGGGGTGGTTTTGCTGACAAATTTGATTATTATCAAATATCTATACTAATTTCTTGTCAATTCTACTGGTAGTTTAAAAAAGAAGGCTATACAACAAATGGTAAGCAAAGTAGGTTATGGAGTGGTATTCAACATATGTCCACCATAGGTGCTTGAATTTCTGGTTTGTTGATAGTTGATGCTTTGGTAAAGAAGCGCATGGGACGTTTGAAACAATAGCTTTTGTAATACAGAGATCTGACCTAATTCGCTCCTCAACCGATTTTCCACGTTTGTTCAACTTTTTGTCTACCCCTAGGAAAAAAGTTATTGAAGTTTTCTCTTTCAAAGAAGCACCTCTAAACAATTGACAACTTAAGATGAATCTGAGGATAGAATCTGTAGAAGATCTGGAATCCACTGTAAAAATCTTTGAAGTATTAGCTAAAACTGCTTTTAAGATCTTAAGCCCAGTTAAATACATTCGTTAAAAATTCCATCTCTGGTGGAACGAAGATCTTTTTGCTTTAAGGAAAATGACTAGGAAAATCTTCAATATCTGCCACAACCAATATTTTTACCAACTATATAAAGATTGCCTTAAAGTTTGTAAACGAGCTATAGAAACTGCGAATTAGAAAGGCTGGAGAGAATACTGTCAATCGATTGAAGGCATAAAAGATCCCGCAAGACTTAGTAAAGTCGAAGGAACAATGTAATCCATCTCTTCCGAAAAAAACCTGCTAGATTATGGAGAGCCTTTTCAGCAGAGTCCTTTCCGGGCTGTGAGAATTGCAACCCCAAAAAACACTTAGCACTACTAAGTTCATGAATAATTTAGTTCATGAAGAACAAATTAATTCCGTTATTACAAGAGAAAACATTGCCAGGGCTATTGATAATTTATCTTCCTTAAAATCTTCAGGAGTAGATTGGATGGTATATTACTTGCTACAAAAACGGGAAGACATATCAGTGACATTTCTGGAAATTATCTCCAAATGATGTCTCTATCTTTATCATGTAACTGAATTATGGAGACATGTTAAAGGAGTTTTTATCCCGAATCCACGAGATTTTCGACCAAAAAGATTGACGAATCTCAGCACGCATATCTCAAAGCAAGTTTATGGAGGCGGGCCTGCATGAGGTAGTGCACACCATTAGGAAGACAGGTCAATATAAAGAATTTAATCTTTCATACCTTCCTAGACGTAGAAGGTGGCATTGATGGAAATGAAGTGGTTGATAAATTGGTTTGGCAAGGATCGGCACTTCATAACTCACTTGCGGAAAGGGTAAATATTTCTCTTGGAGATATGAAGGGCAAAATGTTCTAAATATCTCTGACAGATTTCAACCGCAGTAGGTGAAACAGTCTTTATTATATCCACGACTTTATTATATTCAGGAACATTCTTTTTCAATACCTATAGGTCTAAAGAGTTCATAACGGCACTTTCCACCGCGAATTGAGTCGCGCAACAAAGTCTGCTTGTGACTGCAATTTCTACCTACCTAGGATGACAAACCGAAATAAAGTTCATTGGCACTCTCCCGCTTGATCTCAACGTCGACCAACAGTTAAAAACTCTGAAACTTCAGAAGGTTATGACTTATAAGTATTTTACGTCATTTTAAAACACTAACAAACCGATAGTTATAATGAGGGTTATAGTGAGGGTGACACACCAAACAAAACATTTTAGTTAAACAGTCAAACCCGGACTGTCTTTGATAATGTGTTCTTTTCCTAAAAACAGAACACTGGAACTTCATGAAATGTAGTTGTTTCTCATGACTCAGTGGCGAGCTCTATCCGCAATTCCAACTTCTGTATAGAAATAAAAACACAACGATTTTAAAGTGGAAAATTAATCAAAAACCACTATCTTTCCGTTTTATTTAGGGTCGACCGACTCGGTCGAAATCTATCCAGTCTCTAATCTTCTTTTACATTTATTATTGGCTCTACATTCTCTTATACTCTATCTTACTATATAAAAACATCGAATGCAGAGTTGCCAGACTCATGCAGTTCGATACAGTAGTCACCGCTTTATTCACTGCAGTTACCAATTGCTTTTTATGATAGTTTTGAAAGTTCTGTGAGCAGAAGTTTGCTAGGATGCATTTATGAAAGTCATGATTTGCTTAAAAAACGCATCATTAATATCTATAGAACCATTCTAACTACTTTGTTTGCAGAATCTGAAAATCAGCAGAAATCAGGTTATTTCAAGCCAAAAATAACAGTCATCGATCAATGTTTACACGATCCATGATTTCGTTCAAGCCATATCAACTTTAAAGTCGTCTAGAGTATCTTTTATCTTTGATCTGTTGGTTTGGTTGATACTTTATCCATTTTCATTGAAGAAAACAATTGATTCTTCTTACGATGCGGGAAGTCATAAGATTATTTGTATCATTATAGTAAAACCTTTCAGATGGAGCCTACGTCTTTAAGAAGATTTTTTAGTCGAAACAGCTTCTGTAAAAATCATTTGAGTCTACACAAAGCCGCACTACGAAACGAGAAGCCCATATGCCTTAACTTAATAAAAAAGCTGATCTTGATTTAAAAAAGTACGCGTCGAAAGTGCGTTTTTAGTCAGCTTGGTGAGCACAATTAGAAACATGAAACATAGAAGTGTTCTTGGGAAGGATTGTCTGGTAAGATTTCTAACTTCTGATCATGTAAGTTAGGTAATACTTAATTTTTAAAATCTCGCAATAGATTATGTGGCAAATGAGATTCAATTGAATGATATCAAAGAACAATATTTGAAAGTGCCATGATGTTAATTTAGCGTTGCACTTTAGTGCCGTCCAAAACGATCCTACATTTTATCTTTATTCTAATTGGCCAAAGCGGTTCTAGTAAAAGCTTTGCCTTTTAAATTCCCCACTGTGCACCTAGGGTTAGAATTTTCCGCCTCGTTTTAATTTCCACCTCCCAATCGGAAAATGTACGTCGGTTGTTTTTGCTTTGACTTGTGCTGTGCTATGCTATTTTACTATATACATATGTACTACATTGTACAACCTATCGCTGCCGGTAGTTCTTCGATATCCTTCTCATCCTGCTGCTGCTATACTAAGAGAAGAGTGAATGAATTGTGTAATTGTGTTTCGTTATCCTTAAATACCCTTGGGTTAAGGCATGAGATTCGCAAGAAGGGGTGTTTATGGATGAAAGTCACATAAGTTTGGTAGTAAGATGATACCCGTAAGCCAATTAAGACCGAGTAAAAGAGACAGAGAGATTCATTGGCAATGAAGGCCTTAATTTGTTTTTTTTTTCTACTGAAGTTTTGAGGGCGTTCGTTCTTAGCTTTGATGAATTATTTGTTATTTGTGATTTTGTGAAAAGTGCTGTATCAGACGTTTGGTGGGAAAATATCTGTGTTGTTTTTTTGTTTTTGTATTTATTTTTGTTTGTAAGTTGCTAATTATGTTCATTAACAACGGTCTTTGATTCAGATATTTCAATTGCTGAGTAAATTTGCATAAAGTCACTTCATTAATTTGTCCTTGAATCAATATTTCAACATCAATTTAACTTAGTTTGGAAAGTTTTTGGAGGGAAAAAAGGGTCAGAAAATTGTTGTCGATAGATTTCTATCAAAAAGAAGAAGCTTTGTTAAATCTTCGTGGGAGAAATAATATTTATTTTTTAACAAGCGTGAAAATTGAGATTTTTTTTTTTTAAGAGTTACCCTTTCTAGGATTGTTTGACTTTACAATAAGAAAAAGCAGAATATAGAAGGAGACGTCAAATGGGGAAAACAAATGCAAAGTCATGAGGGAATGGTTGATTCCAAAATCTATTGAAGATTGGAAGGTTTTGAGGCTTAAGGGATCTTAATAGAAGAAGCAATCATCAAGACTGTTGAGCGACAAAGCCGGCTATCATGCTGTTGGAAGATGGAATATTTTTTGTTCAAGCTTTATTGTGATGACAACATTTCACCCTAACGAACAACAACTAAATCCGTACAACTAATCTAGACTCAATAGGGTCTAGCAATTGAACTGTTTTAGAACCAGAAGCATGGACCTTAATAAAAACGGTAGAAATAAGAAAGTTAGTGTGATTTTCAGCAGACAGATTGTATTGAGAGCGAATGACGATTAAATTACAAGGTTTCTTACTTACTTACTTAAGGTGGCGTCCGGGGCGGACCTGGGCCTCAACCAACATGCGTCTCCAGCCAGCTCGGTCCCTAGCTAGCTGTCTCCAGTTTCGCACGCCAAGTTGGTTGAGGTCCTCACCCACCTGAGTGCGCCACCTGAGTCGCGGTCTTCCTCTACTGCGCCGTCCCTCGGGATTGGATTCGAAGACCTTCCGGGCTGGAGCGTTGATGTCCATTCGCTCTACATGACCCAGCCATCTAAGCCGTTGGACTTTTATTCTGCTAACTAGGTCAGTGTCGCTGTACAGCCCGTACAGTTCGTCGTTATATCTTCTCCTCCATTCTCCATCTATACGTACGGGACCAAAAATCACCCGAAGAATTTTCCTCTCGAAGCATCCTAAGACGTTCTCATCTTTCTTTGACAGGGTCCAGGCCTCAGCGCCATAAATGAGAACCGGGATGATGAGTGTCTTATAGATGGTGATTTTAGATGCTCGAGAGAGGACTTTACTTCTCAATTGCCTTCTAAGTCCAAAGAAGCAGCGATTTGCAAGAGTTATTCTTCGTTTGATTTCAGCGCTGGTGTCGTTGTCTGTGTTTATAGCGGTGCCTAGGTAGACAAAGTCCTTAACTACCTCGAAGTTATAGCTGTCCATGGTGACGTTTTGTCCAAGACGTCGTTGTTGAATGTCCTTTTTCGATGACAGCATATACTTGGTCTTGCCCTCATTGACCACTAAACCCATCTTCTTCGCTTCCGTCGCAATGCTCATTTGAACATCATTACAAGGTTTCACGAAAGCTAAAAATGCAGGGGCCCTACTCTGTAATGCGTTTCGAAAGAAAATATTTTCGAAAACGAATAATTTGTACTCTCTATTTCTAATGCAGATAAGAAATCTAGTACTTACGGAATGACAAATCCGCATTCGGATTTTTCGTACTTGGCAATGCGTTTCCGAATGTCATTAGCGTTCGAAAACGGAAATTTTGTTTCTACACCAGGAGAGGTAACGGATTGCAATTCGAAGTTCGTTTTTAAAGGTTACAAAAGGAAAATTGTGTTAAGTTGTGTGAAATAGATAAAATTTAAGTAGAAAGTAATAATTTTATTCAAAATTTAAGTAAATAAATTTCATTACAGGCAATCATCAGCGAAAAATGTGCATACCAAACAAAAGCAATTTGAAAACATTTCAAAAATATTTGATTTATCGCGTATTGTTCAACTTTCAACTCGTTCTTCTCTATTTTCTTCATCCATTCACAGCGCAACCGAATGCATTTTATTAACTTTTTATTGAATTTTATATTTTCTCTTTAAAAATTAATTTCAACTTCCTCGTCTTGTTTGTAATTTGTTTTAATTTTTTTTTTGTATTTTTGCTTTGACACATCTCATGAGAAATACTTCGAGACTCGGAAAATCTATTCTATAAATAGAAAAAGTACTAGCTGATTGTTTTGTTTGATTCGAAGGGGAGAGTACGATAACTTAGGCGGCAAAGTTTAATGACGGATTTGTATAGAACAGTTAAAAACAAGCATTTTTTACTATGGGAGGGGTCTATCTCCCCCCGTTTAGGCGGTAGGGGCAATTTAAAAAAATATGTACATTAAATGAAAAAAAAATAATTACAAAATAACGGTAATACTTACAATTAAGTATTATACCTTTTTTTAAAGCCAAAAAATTGTTTTAAACTCAAAATTTGGTCAAAAAAAAGTTAAAAATATGGTTTAAAGTGTAATTTTTCAAAACCTTAAGATTATTTACTATTTTTTCTCAAAAAGTAATAGACATAAAATCATCAATTCTAAAATAAAAACAATAGTAAATTATCTTGAAGTATTGAAAAATTACACTTTAAACCTTTTTTTAACTTGTTTTTACTCAAAATTTGAGTTTAAAATTAAATTTTTCAAAAACTATACATAGTTTTGACTTGATTTAAAAACAAGCTAATAGAACAGAATGTTGGCTTTAAAAAAATGTATAATACTTAATTGTAAGTATTACCGTTATTTTTTAGGAATTTTTTTCCATTTTAAGTAATAATTTTTTTAAATTGCCCCTCTTGCTTATTTTTAACTGTTCTAAAAAATTCCGTTATAATATCTTGTCGCCTAAGTACGAATTCATAAACGAATCGAATATCAGATTCGAATCGGATTGGCTTCCGAAAAGCATTACAGAGTAAGGCCCCAGGAAATTAAGATTTCGATCACTATCGAGCACTTGCTGGCGCTGGGCTCGATTTTTTATTCCTAAGGAAAATCAACGAATAAATCAGAGACAAAAATGTATTCAGGTACTTAACTGGCTGAAAACAATACAGTGCTGCAAGCGGATCGGAATTTGATTCGCTCTAGCTGTCAAAAAAGACACAATGTTTTTGGCTTTCAAGTAAAAGCCCTTTCATCTATAGCTGATACGTTAATATTTGGTTGAACAGAGATCAGAGTTTATTTCGATCAAATATAACGACACATTAGGTAAGAATTTCGGCATTGTTCGACTTTACCACAATGGGCCAACAACTGCTCTAAGTGTGTACTACTCCATCCCGGACAGCAACTTTAACCTCGACTCTGAAACTGTCTAACAATATGTTTCCAAATAAAGCTTTAACGAGTTCTTTGCATTTTGGATAATTTGTAGAATATTTTTGATTGAATGAAAGTCGATGATTTAACTTTATTTTATTTTTTAAAACAGAGATTTTTTTAAACCGAAGGCATTTTGTTGGATATTCATTTTTCTTTTCTTCAAAAATCTTATCATCGTAAAGGAAATATTTTCATTTTTAGATACTTCATCTTCCAAAATCAAATAGCGCGTAAGAAGATTGTATGTTCTCAATTTATCCAAAAATTGTATGGAGTACCTTAATCGCCATTCAAAGAATTGTTTCTTCATATCTGCAGTACCCGTGGCATAATGGTATGTGCGTTGAACTGACATGCCAGAGGTCTTGGGTTTAATGCATGTTTATGTCATCTGAAGTTTTTTCCACGGGTACTGCCTCTTGCGAGGAATTGACAAATCCTTCAAGAGTAATTATTGTCATGAAAAGTGCTTTCTCAAATTAGCCGTTCGGATTCAGCTTAAAAATGTAGGTCCCCTCCACTCCTGACAACACTACTCGCACACAGGAATGGTTGAGAGTTGTAAGTCACTATAGGCCCTAATTTTCAACGGATTGTTGCACCACCTAATTTATTTTTATCTGCTCAGTTTATGCACCCTACTCAGCGCCTTACTTAATGGTCAAGCAGAAAACACTCTTGACTTGTTTCCAACCCTGATTAGTACTGATGTTCAATCTCCTCAAGACACAACTAACCTCCTTGGTATATCTGCTAATTTCTCGTGGCAAAACCCTCCAGTTTAAGAAAGAGCTCCTAAGAAAACTGTTTGGCAATACGAAAAAGTCAACTGGGGCGGCTTTAAACAAATTATTTCTGGATCTTTTACTGGTCATTATGCTTCCTCGATGGTGATGTTGCCGACTCCATTGCAAATATAATCAGAAGTTTGATTCTTTCAGCAAATAAGAACTTTCATCCCAAATAGAGTTAAAAGTATCAACCAAAAGAAAACGCATGTATTGATTTGAGCTGCAAGGTTAAAGATGTAAGTTTTCGTTGCTCTAAAGCCAATCGAATAAACTCTTTGCTAGGCAGTTCGCCACCAATTCAACAACGCCGCCAAGACCGAAAACTTCTTAATAACCGACAGTTCGGCTTTCTTGTAATGGTCTAATGGTGGTCTGATAGTTTATCTCTTGTGGAATAACGATACCCTTCTGAAGTGGCTATTATCTATAAGACTTATTTACGTCCAAGCAAAGTTTAATTCCCATCTCTGGGCTCGTGCATCTACAACTTACTTATTCTCTAGGACAGAATTGAACGTATAGCACTCAAAATTACCGGTCATGATATCTTCGTTGAATCATTAATGTCACTTGAACACCGTCGTAAAGTTTAAGCGTTTACGGTCTAGATAAATAGTGAGTTGCATTCCTTCCCTTAAGCAATTAAACCGTAATACTATTGACTCCAGGAATGCTTATCTATCAGTATACCCCCGAGCCCTACTTCGGTCGTACTGTTAAGTGCAGAGATTCGTTCTTTAACCGCACTACGCGAATGCGGAATGCTTAACTAAACTGTCTTTCCCAGTGATTCAAATATTCAAGAATCAAAACTTTCGCTCACAAGAAGAAAGAAGTTAGCAGAGTATACATTTTCAGATTTTTTAATCAATTAATCAAGTTAAAAAGTTACAATAAATTTCACTTAAATTTTTTTTTTTTAATTTTCTATTTATAATTTAAAAATAAAGCTCTAAAGTATAGATTCTCCCAAACCTCTGACTACAACCTTATCTTTCAAAATTGAATGAAATTCCTGACATACCAAACGCTGTGACCCAACAAACCCTTGACAACTACATTACACGCAAAAGTATGTATATAGAAATTCCTTTTCACAAATACTACCTATGCGATGCTGATAATCGTATCGTACTCAAGTTTACCAAGAAATTCAGGGACTAGATAATATTATTTTTTTGGTCTTATTTAAGACCAAAGTATTCTAACACTTATCTTAAATTCCAAACAAAACTCTACGAACACCAAATAAATTGATTCAGTTAAGTGAAATTGAGTTGAAAACCCCAACAATCTTTAACACACGAAACGAACTTAGTATCTTCTCATCATTTAGCTACATTATTTGTTGAAACAATGCAAGAATAATTATTGTCTTTAAAATTTCAGAGGCGTACATTATCAGAGGCCCCATCCCCACCACTCTAAACCTACCCAACAGATTATATAGACCAGGCTCATTTCCCAAAAAAAAAAACAAAAAAAAGAATTTTCTTCTCCATTAACCATCATCAACAGAAATTGTTCATTCTATTTGACATTTCCCAAAGTCAAAGTCCATCCGTAGTTATATACCCCCCATCTATAAACTGACTATGTCTCTCACTGTCTTTCAAGGCCCGTGCAGAGGCCGAGGCTGACTGTCCCCCACATGATTATCTGTAAATGATTTTTGCTTAAAAATGAACAACGAAGATGTGGAAGAAAAAGAACACAAAAATGTCACCCTAATCAACACGTCTTCAAGCGATTTTGGGCATTTTCATTCTTGACTTAAACCAGATATCTCGTTAGTATGCTTGGCTGCACAAGAAAAAACCCCAAATGACAAACCAATTTGCAAAACTGGGCCTGCCTCTTGCGTATTCTTCTTCTGGTTTTTTTTTTACCCTGCTGGTTTCCATTCATTGTGGGCTCTAGCTCTAGGTCTGCTGATGACTCTGAATTTGAAGGTCTGAAGGGGAAATAAACGATTCGAAGTATGTTTTTTTTTGTTGGCTCTTGCTTTTCTCCCAAGAAACGATTTTCAAACAAAATTAAATTATCGTTTAGTGTACCTACTTCTTTGTCCTGCCACCCTCTCACCCTCTCAACAGCACCCTACAGTGCCAGCTAGAGCCACCCCATTTCACCGCATAAAAAATAGCCAGTTATAAATTGAAAAAGTTAATAAAGAGAAAAGTTATGCACCACCCCAAAAATACATGTGAGGCGAGCGAGAATGCTATTTGCTATTCGGGGCTCCGAGCTCTGGTGTGTTCCGTGTGGAACTGTCAGGTTGGCATGAGATCTACTGAGATGTAGGCCATACGACGACGATCCATTTCCATATCCATACATTCAAGACACAACTGATGGACCGAGTGGAAATTTGAATTTGAAAAGTTCTGTTTTTCCTTTTTTTTTATTCTGTTTGTATTTTCAGAACCATTTTCTTTTCTAGTAAGAATTTTCCCGTAGGAAGAAGATTATAACGAGCAACACAAATGCCACAATTATTTGCACATGTTACACGAGTAGTATACAATTTTTAAGCATATAGTAACGGATGGGTGGTGGGTGGTGACTGGTTAAGTGTGTTTATAGTCTGGACGGTAGAGTTGCATTTTGAAATTATTCTTGTTTGTCGTTAACCCTTCACTGCATGGTTTTTTGTTTTCTTTATGAAAAACTAGCGGCCCGTCCCGGCTTCGCACGGGTAGAAATAAATAGATACAGATATTTAAGTTATAAGCATGCTAATTAAAACGACTATGAATCACTAAATTAGAAAAAAAATTGTATGCTTATCTTAAAGCCTCCCTGTACACTACGTTGGCTGTGGTATTTGTAGGTGGCAACAAAACGCAGCGTATGCGATGAAAGACATTTTATGCCTAATTTTTTTACACCTTCGGTTGGTTTTAATAGGAATTTATAAAGATTTCTATAGTAATCTAGTACTAAATATAGCCTATGTTACTAAGTGATAATGTAGCTTTCTAATGAAAAAAATCGCTCCAGTACTTTTTGAGTTTATTCGTTACATACAAAAATACAAATCTTTCCTCTTTATAATATTAGTGTAGACACATGTGGGGGATTAAATATTTAAAAAACGTTTTTCAGGATTTTACTTTAAATTAATAAATATCCAAGTATAGCATCTAACAGATCCATTTCTCTCATGTGCCGATCTTAAGTCATCACTGCTCTTGGACATGCAAAGTTTTGATAAGTCTTTTCTTTTTTGTTGTAACGTCGTCGTACTTCAGATAACGGTTTACCTTGAAGCCAAGGTAACAATTTTGCTTTCGTACCAGGTTACAAATGAAATGTCCAAATTGTCAAGTGTTGTAAGTTTTTCCAGAATCAAGAGTTGCCGCTAAATACAAAATTTGTATACCCCTATTTGGGTGTTTTTTTTTGGGAGCGAACGGAATCCCACTTTTTAAAATACCGTTTTTAAAAAATCCCGAAAAAAAAAGTTTTAAAATCAGGTCGGGGAGAGTACGATAACTTTGGCGCCGAGATATAATAACGGTTTTTGGTAGAGGGGCTTAATACAAGCATTTTTTACTATCGGAGGGGGGTCTATCTCCCCCCGTTTAGGCGGTAGGGGCAATTTAAAAAAACATGTACTTTAACTGGAAAACAAATAATTAAAAAATAACGGTAATACTTACAGTTAAGTATTATACCTTTTTTTAAAGCCAACACTTTTGTCTATTAGCTTGTTTTTAAATCAAGTCAAAACTATGCATAGTTTTTGAAAAAATTGTTTTAAACTCAAAATTTGGTAAAAAAAAAAGTTAAAAATATGGTTTAAAGTGTAATTTTTCAAAACTTTTAGATTATCTACTATGTTTTTTTTTTAGAATTCATTGCTCTTATTTGTTTTTGATCAAAAACTGAAAACTAGATGATTTTATGTCTTCTAGTTCTTGAGAAAATTGAAAATTACCAAAACAAAATATTTGAATTAAATTACTTTTTCCTTGCTTAAGTATTAACGTATAGTCTTATTTTGATAGTAATAATCGAATATGGATTAAGATATACCAAGGATAAATTAATTTTTCTTAAATCCAGCTTATTTAAATGCAAAAGAAACTTTGCATGCACCCCATCTTGCACCCACCGCACCTTTCACCCTCCCCACCTTGCACCCACTCCACCTCGCACCCACCCCAAATCCTATAGTGTGCCCAAGCAGGGGGGTTGCAGGGGGGCAGCATGCCCCCCCTTACAGATGCCACTGTTGCATACACCCAAACTCGCGCACACCTTACTGTTGCATACACCCAAACACGCATTACGCATACGCAAATACCATTATTAGTTATTACTATCAAAATAAGAGCACTCAAGCAAAAAAAAAGAATTAAATTAAAATAGTAGTTGTAGTTATTTTCAATTTTCTCAAAAACTAAAAGAGATAAAATCATCTAGTTTTCAGTTTTTGATCAAAAACAAATAAGAGCAATAAATTTTGAAATAAAAACAATGGTAGATAATCTTGAAGTATTGAAAAAGTTACACTTTAAACCTTTTTTTAACTTTTTTTACTCAAATTTTGAGTTTAAAATTAAATTTTTATTTTCAATTTTCTCAAAAACTAAAAGACATAAAATCATCTAGTTTTCAGTTTTTGATCAAAAACAAATAACAGCAATAAATTCTGAAATAAAAACAATGGTAGATAATCTTGAAGTATTGAAAAAGTTACACTTTAAACCTTTTTTTAACTTTTTTTACTCAAATTTTGAGTTTAAAATTAAATTTTTCAAAAACTACACATAGTTTTGACTTGAATTAAAAACTGGCTAAAAAAAAGGTATGATACTTAATTGTAAGTATCACCGTTATTTTTTAATTAATTTTTTTCATTTTAAATAACAATTTTTTTAAATTGCCCCTACCGCCTAAACGGGGGGAGATAGACCCCCCCTCCCATAGTAAAAAATGCTTTTATTTAGCCCCTCTACCAAAAACCGTTATTATATCTCGGCGCCAAAGTTATCGTACTCGTGCCATCAGGTCTTCTAAAATACCGATTTTTTGAAATCCCGTCTTTTAAAATCCCGATCAATTACAATCCCGTCAAATCCCGACAATCCCGTCTTTTTTTTTAACAAAATACCTGCATCAAACTAAATAACAATGGAAGTCAAAGGTTTGAATGTTAAGTTACTTGACAAAAATATAGTAATATCCTAATTTGTCTTGTTTTTACTGTACAGAAACATTAATTTTTGTTTACAATATTACCTCTTGCATAACCAATATACATCCTACAACAAATCTACCTCTCGTTTACGGTTTTACCGCCATTGTTGACTTTGTTAGTTGATTTGATATTGTTTTTTTGCTTTGTTTTAAAAGAATACTACTTTTTTTTGTTTTTATTTTTTGATATTTTATTTTTGTTAAAGGTTACAATAAAATGACTCTAGAAAAATATCTAATTTTTTTAATTTGTTTTAATTTTTTTATAATTTTGGTTTTGCAATAAAAAATAGTTGTTTAAATAAAAAAAAACGCGCGATTTTTTAAAATTCAACAACTAGTTTTTATTACAAAATCGGGATAGTAAAAAACGGGATTATAAGAGACGGGATTACAAAAAGCGGGATTTTACAAAATCGGGATTATAAAAAGCAGGATTATAAAAAACGGGATTTTAAAATCGGGATTTTAAGAAACGGGAATATAAAATCGGGATATCGAACCCAACCCGTTTTTATTTTTTTTTATTATACTGCCGCATTGATGACCTACACTTTGGTGGTATAATTAGCTCATCAATTTCTATATATTCTTCTTTAGGTCCTTAGGAATTTTTAGTAGCGTCTCCCTTAGTTTATTCAGAAATAGATAGAATTTACTTTCAGTTCTCCTAAACTTACTTTAAATAGGATTGTTTAGAAATTAACTTTATAACAACGGAAGTTGAAGTAATTAAGTAGTAAAAAAGTAGTAAGGAGGTGTTGCCACATGTTAATTTGAATGAAACATTAAAATATTGTATAAAAAACCTGAGATAGAAATAAAGAATTATTTCAACTTTAGTGTCTTTACTGCAATAGAAAAAAGAATATTTCTGCGCGGTGTGCCTTATACGGTCCATTTGGCTCTGGCACCCTTGGTAACGATATGTCACATAAAACTCAAAAAATGTGTACTTTCCTAACTGTAAACATTATTACATGTCCATGTCTTTTTCGGCTTAAATGTGTTTTACAATTTTAACTAATCATTATGTTTATTTAAAAAAAAAAAATTGAAAATATAATGCTATATAAAATGTTAAAAATTTGAAAATATAATATAATAATGGATGATACACATTTAGTCGAGATTCGTAAAATATTCCGACTACGATGAAATTCATGATATATGTTTTCATGGCTTTATAAAATTGAAAAACAACTTCTCCATTACGGTTTGGCCAATTAAGTCCTTCTTGTCGATCTCAAAGAGAAATTAAAAAAATATATGTAAATGTTCAAAATTATTATAGAAAAAATCGATTTCATCTTCAAAAATTCGAATAAACATTTTTAAACTATCGAGTTTTAAAGAATTGTCCGTAGAAAAAAGTTGGTAATATAGAACCTGTTATTGAATCGGAACTCACTTCTAGAATCAAAGCTTGTAGCCGTCACTCTATTAGCTTAAAATTGCGAGAACTTATACCAAAATAAAAAAAAAAATTAGGTAGCGCAACAGTCCGTAGAGAACTAGGGCCTAGTGACCACTCTCAACCATCCCTGCGTGCGAGTCATTTGAGGAATGGAGGGGACCTACAGTTTTTATGGCGAATCCGAACGGTTACTTTGAGAAAGCACTTTTCATGACAAGAATTACTCTTGGAGAATTTGTCAATTCCTTGCAAGAGGCAGTACCCGTGAAACAAATTGCACAGGCAGGAATTTAACCAAAGACCTCGGGCATGTCAGTACTGCGCCATCACTCCACGGGTACTGTAAATCAAAATCTTTACGCAAAATACGTCATAATGTGATCTGAGTGATGCTTGAGAACGAAGTGGAATTGACTGATTAGGATCGTGTGCTACGGATGCCTGAATGGCACTTCGACCAACCAGTTGTCTTACTGACAATACACCATCACACAGGTGCAGGGAATTAAATGATAAAGATTTTAGTTTTTAAACTTTTCTAAAAAAAAAAAAAAAACATAAATTGAATTAAATAAAAAAATCTTAGTTCGTAGGCCGAAAGGCATTCATTTTAAGAATCATGAATTTCTTAGAGCGAACGATTAGGGCCAGTAAGTTATATTTAAGTAGAATTAATTAGGCTAGTTTCCCATTTTGTCTAGCATGTAAGTAGAGTTAAGTTTAAATGAATAAAAAAAAATGAATTTCGGAAAAAAAAAAAAGTGCAGGGAATTAACTTCACGGGAACTACCTTCAAATGGGAATTAACTTCACCACTAGTGGGAATTAATTTCACTTTTTTTTTGTGAAGTTATCTCCCACTGAAAGCGGGAGATAATTTCATCAGAAAATTGTGTGAAGTAACTTCCCACCTACGATTGAAATATCTGAAAAAATATCAAGCGTTGAATTGGTGACGTGAAATAGTACCAAATGAAATAACACCAAATTTCAAATTTGGCCTTATTTCGTTGTTCAAAACGAAATAAAACCAATTTGGCTTTATTTCGATTTATAAAAAGAAATAAGGCCAAAAAAATAATGGAAACAACGCCGAATTTTTAAAGTTCACTTTTTTACATACAAAGCACGCAAAAATGGTTGATTTATTGTCTAGAATAGCTACTTTTGCTAAAAAGTTTTTTTGAATTGAAGCACGGCGTACTAGCTAGGTACGTAAGGGGACGTTGACGTTGCTCGTTCGTGTACTTAGCCATGATGGAAATTTCAAGTTTACTGGATAAATTGACAATGACAGTTCGATGATTATTAAAAGAGTGTGTTCACAAATTAAATTCAAAGTTGTCAAGTCTATATTCGAAAACCCGATGCCATCGAAAAACAATTTGAATATGTTATGAATTTGTTTTAATAAAATAAGAATCAAGAGTTTCTGATGTGAAAGGCTAGAAACCTGTTAAACTTCTAGCACAAACCCCCTCAAAATAAGGGTATATTTTTGAAAGTTGGTTAAACTGTTTGATAATTCATGAGAACCAAAAGCAGTCATACAGATATAGAAGAGCGTTTTTTTTTTAGGAAATAAAATTAACCTGCCGAAAATAAAGTTTTGAAGAAAGCTTTATTTTTTTATTTTTTTCACTATAAGTATATAATTTCCTCTTTGTTTCTAACGGTGCTGAAAATGTGGATCATCGCTATGTTAATATACCTGCATCAATTTTAATTCCTTTATTTTCATTATAATTTCCATCTTACAATAACACATTTCATTTAAATCAATCTAAATAAATTTCATACTTTATGGGTAAATTCACAAACGTCAAATTTTTTGGTAGTGATTAGGCATCACTGCTTTTTTGGGATGCTGATCGTTGCTCAGCTGATTACGATGCGATGCTGATTGACAAAAAGTTTTACGTTTAAAAACAACTTTTACATTATGATGGATGTGATACTAATAAAAACTTTCATTGTAATTAAAATCTGGAGCCACACATTTTATCTCCTCTAGAATTTGTATCCACAATACTGACTTTGATTTTCTGCCGGCAATAAATGCACCTTCATATTTTAATCTGGTTTCTATTAATAGTTTAATTTGTGTGCTGGTAAAATATTCCCTGAAATTCGTCAAATTAATAAATTTATAAACAATTAAGAATTTGATGAAATACTTTTCATTGTCTTTTTCCGCCATTTTTGCTCCAAATCGCGTCGGCATCAACAACTTATCAAGAAAATTCTTGGTGCTTTTTTTGTTTATATTTGCGCATCAGTTTATCGAACTTTGCAATAATGAACAATTGACATTTTAAGTGATGCCAATTATTTGCGTTTATGAACGTGCTACAGGGATGATCGCAAATCATCTCTGCAGTGATGCGTTTGTGAATTTACACTAGTTTTATGGTTTTTTGAGATATTTCTTTTTTAAAACCAAAGTCAAATAAATTTCAATAGTCTTGGAATCGTTATTTCAAGTTTCGTTGTGTTTTAAAATCAATCTGTGCAAATTTAAAAACAGATGATAGAAAAAACAAACGCAACAAGTAAAATGTCTGCCGAATTTCTTGATACAATTTAACAGTTCCCCTTTACTACAATAGAAATACAAACTTTTTACTTGATCTGATATCCCATTTCATAGTTTGATACCGTTTTGATTCGTCACTATACAATTCCTTAAACGTATTTCGGATCAAAACCTGATTCATAGTTTAAAACTTTCAGTAAAGCAGACTTTTCAGTTTCCGAAATTTGATTTGACCGATTACGACAGTTATCAGTTTGGAAGCAAAGCATTATATTCTTGCTTCACGAAAATCGAATCCGTAAAGAAATGACCTTTATTAATTTTTTCACTGTCACTTCACGTTTTATGATAAGATACAATAAAAATAAACGACCACATATAAAATTCGCCAAATTAAACTAACAAGTGAAGTTAGAAGAAATAATTACATTCTGTAAACTTTCATTCATTATTTCATCTGCCATAAATTATTAAAGTTATTTTAAATAACTATTCAATGATATAGATTATAATAAAACTCATTAACTTTGAAATGGAAGTTTTAATTCGTTGTCAAGCCCAAGTCAAACTCAAACATTTTTTTAGTAGAAAACAATGGCACAAAATTTTAAAGAAACTATTGTTAATTTTGTACCAGTGGCATGATGGTTAGTGCGTTGGACTGTCATGCCAGAGGTCTTGGGTTCGATCCCTGCCTATGCCAACTAAAGTTTTTTTTCACGGGTACTGCCTCTTGCGAGGAATTGACAAATTCTCCAAGAGTAATTCTTGTCATGAAAAGTGCTTTGTCAAATTAGCCTTTCGGATTCGGCTTAAAACTGTAGGTCACCTCCATCCCTGCAATTACTCGCACACAGGAATGGTTGAGAGTTGTAAGTCACTAGGCCCTGGTTCTCTACGGACTGTTGCGCCACCTAATTTATAATTTTTATTTTTAATTACTTAACATTTTACTAAGTAGCAATTTTCTAAATATGTAGCAGTTTTCTATGCGACTCCAAAATTTTAAACTTTTCTTTTCCCTTTTCGTAGCTAGTAAATTGCTAATCCCTTTTTATCAAAAAACTGGCATCCAAACATGTCTAAACAGTGACAGTTCGTGAAAATATAGAAATCAAACAAGCTTAAACGGACCTATTAATTGAAATACCCAACTAAAAACTGGACCATTCCATCTGGAGCTGTTTTCTTTACGTTCACTGTAGTCTCGAGGTGGCGTTAGAAGTTTTATATATAAAAAGTTAAGTAAACAAATGGATTAGATAATGTTGTCGTATCCACCACCGGAAGTCCCGTAAAAACTCATGGTATTATAGGTCATACAAAGATGTCACATGAATTTATCAAATTGTTAAAAGTTAAACTAGCAATTCCATGATTTTAACTTTAGCAGATTTTTAAGAGATATGTAGTAAGATGTTATTGCACCCTTAGAATGAAAGTGACCTAAATCAAAAATTGCAACTTATGGATATGAATTATTCTAATATAATCGTTTAAAAAAAGGAAAATCATCTTTTGATCTTAGTAAATTGCTAAAAATGGTTTTAACATTTTACTAAATCTTTTAAAACTTTGCGTTGTCTACACAAAAAAAAACAAAGGGAATATAAAAGTATGTTATTCAAGAATCACTTCCATTAACAAGCTAATGAAGCTTTTATCATTGGTAATATAAATCAATTTATTTTTGATTTAAATCTGTCAAAATAAACTTTTCGGCATTCCATTGGGCAAAATAAATTTATTTCTTTTTGATTTAAAATAAAATTCGAAGAGTAGAAAAGAGATATCCCCTTTTCTGCATTTTGCTTTGCCAATACAATTTGTATCTGTCAATTTGATTGATGTGGTTTGTAATTTGTTCGATTGTGAAATAAAAAGATATTTTAGAAATAATGCTTTCTTAAAATATGGAAGCAGTTTTAAGTAAAATTAGTTGGTACATTAAGCTCATTTTCTTTTTTTTTTTTGAAGAATTCATTAAGCATATCATTTTTACGAGCTACAAAAGATAAAAAAGAACAATAAAATAATGACAAATAAAATCATTGGATAAGAAAACTCTTTTCACAGTAATAAAAACGTCCAATCCATAAACATCTTTCAAGTATTTAATTTAGTACTGTTACTATCCATTCATTCCATTAAATTTAGTGCCTTTCAAATTGAAATGACAACTCTGATACGATAGTGATGGATGGTTGGGATGGGGCATTGAAGATAGTACCCTACCAATGTACATACATACATGAATGAATATGACAGTTCAGTTCAGATTGTTTGGTTTGGGTTGGTTCCATGCCCATTTCAATCTTCATAATCGCATTAGAGCTGCAATATGTACGCACGTCACGTTGCTCTATTTAGGTGGTAAACACAATGACAAAAGGCTAGGTCAAGCAAAAATAATTTCAATTCAATTTTAAAATTACATAACTATTAAATCATGCGGCAGATAATTTACTTTAAACTTCTATCTCTATCTTACAAGGGCTTTTTGACTTCGATGCGGTGCCGTTGGTGGTTATATCAGTACATAGGATAAAAATTTGTTTCCTTTATTCTTTTTGCGATTTCATTTTCAAAAGCCCCATGAACGGGCCAGCCAGACCCGGCGCGGACATTTTCCATTCCCATTGTTCATTGTTGGCACGACACGGCTATATGTATGCTACGACAACGACGACGTCGTCGGTCGACGGCACTGAAAAGATGAGGTTTGTTTGTTTTGTTCATTTATTTTGTTTGTTCTCTTTTATTTGCGCCTCTCTGCTATGCGGTAATGTGACACCATAAAAATATCATAAAAATATTGTATTTGATATTTATTTTTTATTTTGGGAGGGAAAACTTGATTTGTTATCAAATTGATAGTTTCCAATTTCAATGCAATACAAAATATTGGAAAGAATGAATAGAAATATGATTGCAATTTTTTCATCTTTTTTTTTCTTTTTTGCGTGAATATTTTTAGCAATTTATTATAAAAAATATTATTAGATATTCATGGGACCGATAATGGTTTGAAGGAAAAAGATGTGTGGGTATTGATTTTAATCCAATTTTTGTACAGATTATCTGGAAAATTTATGATTTTGATTAAATTTCCAAAAAAAAAAATTAAATAAATGGGTTTTCAATTGAAATCAAATTTAATGGTCTACGCGTATATCTCTGTTTATGTCATGCATATACTAGCGAGATTTAAAGCTTTCTGTCAATAATTTATTTATAATGGCTTATATTTGTTTTTAATTGTGTCATTGCATAAGACAGTCTTTAAGGAAAAAAAGAAATCGTTTAAAAGCATCTACAGTGGTGCTAGAAACTTTATTTTTGTGTAATGCTTTCCTTAATATCAAGGAGACAAAATTAAACTGAATAAAATGTCTTTATTTATTAACTTCCCTTTGGATATTATTGTTGTCCAGTCAATGAACGAAAAAAATTGCCTTCACCTCAAAAAAACTCCAATATTTTACGTTTATCTCGAAAACTATTTGTCGTATCAAAAAATTTTGTTCCACAAAATTAAAGCTCATTAAATTTTATACAAAAAAGCTTAAATGAATTTTTTCGTATCTCTTATAGTTTATAAAATAACTCTTGCGGCAGTGAAAAGAAACATACTTTTTTTTCGGTTTTTCTGGTTTATCTTGAAAACTGTTTGTCGTATCAAAAAAAATCTTCTACAAAATTAAAGCTTATTAAATTTCCAAAAGAAAAAATAGTATTAAGTTATAAATAACTCCAAACACATTGAAGGAAAACAAGTATTTTTTCATGCTTATCTTGGAAACGGTTTCTCATATCATTAGGTTTATTTTTCAAAAATAAAGCAACATAATTTTCTACAAGAACTAAGTTTATAATCTTTATAGCAAAGTCGAACTTGAAACAAATTAAATATATGAATGGTTATATTATATGTACAGGGTGCGCCAGAGAAACTTACTTATTTGAAAGGTCAATAAAAAAAAAGTACTTCAGTTATTGTTTTAATTTTTTTTTTTATTTGAGAATACAATATCCCAATTTTTTTTTATGCAGTCTTAAAAATGACATCGGATAAATGGCGACCCCTATTGCGCATGCACTGATGAAGTCCATTTTTGAAATTCGTATCCACTCTTCGCAGCATATCAATCGGTATGTTGGCAATGGCGTCGCGATGTTGTTCTTGAGGTGTGCTATGGTCTCGACATAAACCAGGGATTTCAAATAACCCCATAAGAAGAAATCGCATGGAGTCAAATCTGGAGAGCGTGCCGGCCATTGGAAATCGCCTCTGAGAGAGATGAGGCGGTCGGGGAAATGTTGTCGCAACAAATTCATTGAGTCTCGTGCTGTGTGTGCTGTGGCTCCATTTTGCTGAAACCACACGTTCCTAACGTTCATTTCTTCGAGTCTTGGAAGAAAAAATTCCTTGATCATGTTCCTAAGCGAGCGCGGAAGGCACGTTGCGTAGCAACAAGTGAGCGACCGTTAGAAAAGAAGCTCTCAATTGCGAAGGCCCGCTGCTCTCTAGACCAGAGCATGATGGCAACTGACTGGAGGGAAAAACAAACTTGGGAACTTCCTCCTCCAGATGCGCCCCCTCTTGCCCCTCTACCCACCCAACTCAGCTCGCGGTAATTTTTTCAAATAAGTAAGTTTCTCTGGCGCACCCTGTATTATTAAATACCTTTATATCTTTCTTATTTCTTTTCATTAAGTATTGCATTAGGAATTAATTAATAAATAAACATATAAGTTATTTAAAAAAAGCATTAAATACCGTTCTTATTTCATTTTTTCTAATTTTTTTATTTGATGAGGATTCAGAATGCAGAAGCTTCACCTGAATTTCTAATTCAAAATCTTCTTCATCGTTTGCAATATGATCAGCATTCAAACATTCACTATGGCAAGAATGATATATGCTTGAACAGTGTAGGGCTGCTTTTCTACACCCACATCTGGCTCCACATCCTGTCTTGTCACTGTTACGTGATCAAATTGAATATCGACTGACTTCTTAAGTCTTTATCTTTGATTTTGTTCTGCTCTTTTTGTATTGTATTCCAAAGAAGAGTAAGCATCAAACACTACATTTGCCGAATAATGTTTTTGAAGGTACTTAATGTAGGAATGTTTAATTGTTGAAATATCGGAATCTTTGGGCCACAATACTTTGTGTAACAAGCCACTATCCACAATAATGTCAAAATCAAGGAAATCAATATTTGTTGTAGATACTTTAAATATGTCGTATAGCACTGACTTCTTTGTTTTTCGCATCTCATTTTCATCAAACAATGATAATGGAAAGGGAGCCAACTCATACTCCATATAAGTCTTCAAGTCTTCATCGGACTGCTTACTTATACTTATTCTTTGGAATATCATCAAAGGATCTATTACCACAGTTTCACCTCGAATCTTTACAGAATTTGACATAAAAGACAAAGGGAGTGCTCAATTTTTACATCTGAAACTCGTTGGCCCATTATATGGCTCATTGCCTGCATGCCTAGAGAATAAGCACTGAAGCAAGTTGCTTTATCATCTCCAACGATGCCACTCGCTATTGACATGATTTCATTTGCATTTTTTGTAACTGGAAATGGAGGATGACTTTGGAACTAATTTGACAGCTTTGCAATGTCTGTATTATCTCTAATTTTACGTGACTCCCCAAAATCTTTATGTTGCTCAATAGTAGAAAAAAGAACACCAGTGAATTCTTCGGCTTTCAAAGTTCCTTTTAAATCAAAGATTTTAATAGATGTGTGTGTGTGCGAGAGTGTCCATACATCCATTTGTGATACCATTTTCTGTCGTCCATACCTCAAGAACCGTCAGAGAAATCGACTTGGAATAAACTTTGCTTTACAGATAATAACTGCAAAAGAGGCAGAAAGGACAGAAAGTGAAAATTTTGGTTGACCCCAAATATCAAACCAATAACGCTAGTTATTCTATTAAATTTTGTATCATATAATGTGACCAAATTAGTATAATTTTGCTGCTAAAATTGATAAAAGCTGGTTTTTGACTCAGAATGTTGGGAACAAAAACAAATATTAAAATCGAACTTATTTTATCATATATTGTTTCTTACTTTTAGTTAATGTTTTAGAAAAAGTGAATTGACAACTTTTTTCACAAAACATGAAAAACTACGAAGACAATACAAAATTGATAACAAATAGTTTTCGATTTAAGTATTATGAGAAGAAAGAAAGATATTGGCGCAAACTTTTAAACGATTTAATAAAATGTTAAAGTCAATTTTAGCAATTAGCTTAAAAAATGATTTACCTTATTTTAAACGATTTTAACATCTTAATATATATTAACAATCTGCTTAAGTTAAAATTTAACTTTTAGCGACTTGCTAAATCCATATGACATCTGCACAATTATTCTTATAAGTATAACAGTGGATGGAATGGTCCAGTTAGCAGTTGGGAATTTCAATTAATAGGTCCGTTTAAGAGTATTTACTTTGTTTATTTTCACGAACTGTCACTTTTTAGACATGTTTGGATGTTTGTTTTTTAAAAAAAAAAGCCATTTAGCAATTTACTAGTTAGCGAAGGTTTAAAATGTTTGACTCCCTTAGTAAATTGCTAACTAATAAACTGCTAAGTCCTTCACAAAATGTTCTTTAAAATTGTACGCCATTGACTTCAAATTGTTGTTATCTCACACGAAATTTTGTTATTATTATTTTGTGTGAAGTGTATGGATCTCTTTTTAAAAAATATATTGGTATACTTTATAATTACCTTTAAAAAAAATAATAACAAAAATAAAAAAATAAACAAATAACAATAATATATAAATTTACCTTATAACATCCCTGCTTAAACTAACCGGATTTTATAAAAACCTTCAAGTCTTGATCTTTAGGTAACTCTCTTGGAGTACATAGTTTATTAAAAAGACCAAGCAGGCTGTGAGCTGTGTCATTTGAAATTAATTTCATTAATAAAATGGCTAAAACATGTCACACCAACGCAATTCGTCAGAAAGTGCTAGAAAAGTATAGCACCGGTACAAAACGAAATGTTATCGCTGAAATGCTTAAAATTCCAACACCAACGGTTTATGGCATTAAAAATTAAGAAGCACAAAGTCAGTAGAAGCAGAGCATCGTGGTGAACGAACTCGCAAAACAACAGCTAAACGGATAGGCGAATAAAGAATATTGTGTGCTTTTGCGTTTCAAAAAACATTTGTGAGCATTTAAGTTGTCGAAAATGCCGTCTACGGTAAGGAGTCTCTTAAGGGAATGTGGTCTTTGTGCGTTTCGGCCAGAAAAAAAACACTACTTACTGAAAAACATCGTTAAAAAAAATAAGACGTTCAATTTCTTATTTAAAATATTTAATAATTGTTTAATTTGCTCAAAATCACCTTAACTGATCTATAGACCGCTGGAAAAGTTTGTTTTTTAATGATGAAAGCAAATTCAACTTATTTTAACCCAATAGCGGAAGACAGTAAGGCATTTGAGAGGGACACGTTTAAAGACATCAAATGTACTCCCTACGGTTATGCACGGTGGCGTCTCCGTGATGGTGTGGGGTTATTCTTCCGATGCAAGCGTTGGTCCTATACATTAATCGCAGGAATTACGGGCCGTTTTCAATTTAGGGATATTTTGGAGTTTGCAATGCTGTCATACGCTAAGGAAGAAATGCCTTTGCGTTGGGTTTTTAAGCAGGATTTCCAAAATTCTTTAAAGCTAATGAAAGAGTGCCTCAGGGTGGCTGTCCCAATCTCCCGATTAAAACCACATCGAGACTAATACTTCAACAAACTGTCTTTTTGAAGCTTTAAAGAATGAGTGGAAGAATATTCCTGGCTCTATTCTTATACATTTAATCGTGGCAATACTTCGTTGATGCCAAGAAGTTATTAAAAATAACGGTTACTGGACAAAATACAATTTTTTAAAATTTAGCAGACAAATTTCTTAATTATTTATTACTGTGAAATATGCTTTCATTACACGTTATTTATTGTGCGGATTATTTTAATTTAATTTTTATATAATCTAATGCGTTTATTGAAACTGTAAACAAATTTTTTTTGTAAATTTTTGGATTGGAAACAAGAATTAATAAACTTGACCCCAAAGATCCGGAATGTTTCTAGCACCACTGTATATCCTTTCTAAAACCTTTTTTTTTTTTTTTTTTCGTGTGTTTTATTTTAACACGAAGAATCCCGAAACAGTTAAGTAAATTGCCATAGAAATAATATTAAAACCCTGATGATGAATTGGTATTTTTTCCAATTGACTATTTAAGTGTGTATAGCTTTGGAGATTGGGTTCATGTTCGGAAGCGATAAACGCGCAATAATTGTGTGTAATATGATGGATCGATTTATGGTTTTCTATTTGCATTATATACATTTGTTTAAATTATTGTGAAATATACTCGAAATAGAAATACTAAATTGGTATTGCAGTATCAATCATATTTTATCAAATAAGAGGTCTTTACAATGTTACGGCTTTGACACTGAACATAAGTAATAATAGTTGACCCGAAAAACCGTGCCAAATTTAAGTTAGTAATGTTTATGTTTTGCTTACAAAAAAAAATGTTAACAAATTTTCTGTTATGCTCTTTTTTTGCTGAAGCACTGTCTGATGTGTAATTACAACAGTTACTAAAAAACGTGGGCTATTAGAGAAAGTAGTAAAAGAGCTTAAGCTGAAACGGAGTTGCAAGTTAAGGTAAAAATTATACAATCATAGTAAGCTGAGACTTTTTGGGAAGATTGTTGTTATTTTAGCTGCGGTAGACAAATGTTCACGTAGCGAAGGTGTAAAAATCGGCAAGTGAACGATATCTTAGGCGCTTAACTTTATAACGATACTTGGTAGAGCGGTCAAAAAGAACCATATTTTGATATGGGTAGGGCGATCAATCTATATTGAACCGTTTAGGAGGTACATAGATGGAATTTTAAGAAAAGAGGTTGGGATGAGACTCAGATTGAGAACCACCCATTCGATCCAGTCTTTCAATTAAGTTAAACAAAATATTAATAACAATTTTTTGTGGGAGATAAAAAAGTTCAATGTCAATACTATTTCCTATCAGGTTTTCTTGTAGGTTTTCGTGCTTTGTAAAGGAAGTGGTCACTTTGGATTTATCTAAAAAATTAACAAAAAGTTAACAAGAACATTTTGCATATGATAAAATAAGTTTGATTTCTGTTTTGTTCCCCAGATTTTTAGTCGAAAATCAAGTTTTACCGGTTTAGTAGCATTTTTTGAAAGTTTTTATTTCTTGTATAAAAAAATACCAATTATACATTTTTCTAAGAACAACTTTTTAACAATTTTTTTTTTTTTATTTTTTAAATTAAAACAATTTTGAACTCAATACCTTCTTGTCTTCTCCAGATATTTGAATCTAAAATTAGTGTTAAACTTATTTTGCGTAGTATTTCTTAATAGACTCATATTTTTTATAAAAAAAAACTGACAGTTGGATTTTTCTAAAAATTTTACTAAATGTTAAAAACAATATTTTTATTAGATAAAATTAGTTTAAAGGCAATATCTTTAATCATTGCCAAGATATTCGAGTCGAAAATCATTTTCATAAACTTTTTTTTAGTATTTTTTTTTAATTTTTATTTTTGAAATAAACTGTAAATTTGATTTATCATACAAAATTTCGTTGGACATATCTCAAAAACAGTCATCTGGTAAGGTTTTTGAGATATGTCCAACGAAAAAAAATATTTCGAACGTACACATTCACATAAACCTCTCTGAACATCTTGTATTTATGTTCTAGAGACTTTGATACGTCGAGGAATGTCAAAAATGTTCAATTTGACAAATCGAATCGATTACAATAACTTTCCATGGATTTAAAATGACTTAAAATGAAAAAAAGTATTAGAAAACAACGGCAACGCTTACAGTATTATTATACCGGTTGTTAAAACAAGAAAATGTAAAAGAAACTTTGAATAGATGCAACCTCTAACCCACTCCAAATCCTATATTATGTGGTCAGAAAGTTAAAATTGTATAGAAAATTAGTATAGTAATTTACTGTTAGTATTGGCGTTATTTTCCAATCTTTCTTTTAATTAAAATTGTAAAATTTAATAGTAAGAACAATATTTTTCAGAATTGATTTTTTGACTCAACTTCTTTGATACATTGAGTGTATTGAATTTAAATTAGGTGCAAAACACGATTTTTGGCAAGAGAAGAAAACTTGAAAACCGTAATATTCTGGAGGTTTTTGGGTGGATTTAACTGATGGGAAATAAAGTAAACTGTTAATATCTAGAATTTTAAACAGGTTTAAGAAAAGTGTGTAAGTTAAGGAAAGAACACATTGTTATTTTTATTAAAATAATAGAATTCCGATTTGAGTCTCCGAAATATATACTTTTTTAGCTTTGCTTCTTAAAAACAGAAATTTAGCTACTTAAGAAATATATGGAAAAAGACATTTTTAAAATACCGTTTTTTTTTTCTTAATTTTTTAAACAACTTTTTCAGGTATGTAAATATGTATATTCTTTATTGATTACTCGAAGAAATAAGCTTTCAAATTAACGATACAAAATTGTTTCCAAATTTTGAGGAGCCACCATTTTGTAAAAAATTAAAATTTCAAACATATATACACAATTGATCAATAGAAAAACTTTAATTGTTCAACAAAAGTTTTACTTTGAACACAATTTTTAAGGTTGTTTCATTATAGAAGACTAACAAGTTTACAATATGTATTAACCGGTTTTAAATCTAAACCATTTTAAAAAGAGCTATATGATCCCTTAAATTAATCAAGAAATTTTTCAATTTGATTTGAGCGGAATCCACCATAAATGTTCGTTTCTAGTTTCATTGAAAAACATTTTCATTAAACTTATCTCAAACCTGCTTGATTATTAACCCAACAAAAATTGTATTCGTAGTTCTACTGTGAAACAGCCAGTTACATAATTCCCTCAAAACAGCCAGCTCTAAACGACTAAAAAGTCAAGATTTAAAGCACATAATGTGGAATATTTTACCTATCGTTGATTTTCGCTCGCACTTGGACTGGACAATGAACACCCCCTTTATAAATCACTCCTCATTTTCATAATGCTTGTATTGTGTTCGTCTATTTTAATAACGCCGCTTTGGCAACTCTGATTTAAGTTTAATTAAGAATTTACAACAATGTATTTTCATTTATCGCTAGTCACTTCACTTTAACAATGGTATACTGGGCGTAGACGCATTTTTAAATTTTCATTGCGATATTTTTTAGTAAATGTACTTTCACCTTTTTAAGGGATATTTTGTATATGAAAGAGTAGAACGATATTTGTCGGCTCTGCTAGATTTGAAACATACAAATCAGAATACATTTTAAAAAAAGAGGCTGGGATGCGACCCACACTGATAACTTCCCATCCCGTCTGTCGATTTGTCTTGCACAAAAGGTTTTCGTGTTTTGTTAAAAAAGTTATCAGTTAAATTATTCTAAAAAATTTTTAAATTACCAACAATATTTTGCATATGATAAAAGAGTTTGATTTCAAAATCTATTTTTGTTAACGAGATTTTTATTCGAAAACCAATTTTTACCAATTTTAGTAACATTTCTTAAAAGTTTTTATTTCTTATATAAACAACAAATTGAATGAATGAAATTAATTTGAAGCCAATGGTTTTTATTATTCACGAGATATCGAGAACCGAACATCAATTTTTACCAATTTTTGCGAACTATTTTTTGTAGATCTTAATTTTTTATGAAAAAACTGACTATTAGATTTTTATAAAAAATTTACTGAACGTTGAAAAAAATATTTCCTGTGAGGTAAAATAAGTTTGAAGCCAATATTTTTAATTTTTGAAAAGATATTTGAGTCGAAAGTAAATTTTTACTAAGTTTTAGTATTGTTTTTTTTTAGGTTTTTATTTTTTGTAAAAAAACTGTCATTTCGATTTTTCTCAAAATGTGACTGAATGTTGACAACAATATTAAAAAAAAAAAAAAATTAGTTTAAAGCTAATGTCTTAAAGTTTTGAAAAGTTATTTGAGTCGAAAATCAATTTATTTTTACTAACTTTTATTAATTTGTTTAGGCTTTTATTTTTTATAAGAAAAACTGTCAATTCGATTTTTCCAAAATTTTATTTGATATCAAAAACATTATTCTTTGTTGTAAAATTTTTTTTTGGAGATAAAACCATTTTTTATTCGTAAAATGTTCGAGGTGACAAATTTTTGTTTCAGTTTTTTTGATTTATAAAACAAACGTTAATTGGATGTTTTTTCAAAAATATATTTGTTTGGTATCACGTTACGATATATTATATAAAATTTAATTCGAGTCCCTAGCGTTATTAGTTCGTGAGATATTTAGGGTAAACCAAAATGTTCACCTTTTTTTTAAACTGCTATGGTAAAAAAAAACCACCCACGCAATTTTCTTGAGAGCATCTTTCTGCATTATAATCTGTATATCAACATTTATTTGAAGTCGATATCACTTCTTGTTCTTGAGCTATGGACGACAAAAAAAACGTCGCAAACATACGGACGTACAGACGTACGGACGTACGAACGTACGTACACATGCACGCACAGTCATCTCTCTAAAAATCTTTTATTTCGACTCTAGGGACATTGAAACGTCGAGAAATGTCAAAATTTTCAATTCGACAAATCGAACCCATTACAATAACTTCCTATGGGAAGTTCTATAACGATGAGCATTATGGCATAATTTTTTTATAACGGGTAATCCATTTTGCGGTTTCAAAAGTATAGGGCTGGAATTCGACATCTGTCAAACTAAGATTTTGCATTTGGATCTACACCTTCATCCATGTATTACATTACATCTACAAAAAGTCACTGTTTGGTGCACTCTTTGGTCCGGAGGTGTGATCGGGCCTTACTTCTTAGAAAACGACATTGGAACGACAATTCGGAGCGCTTTGGTCCTATGATAACCGCCTTTTTTTGCCTGCTATTGACGATTACGACTTAGAGAATATGTGGTTTCAACAAGACGGTGTCACAAAACTCGAGGGAATATGGCTATATTGCAAGAGACATTTCATGCGATTTGACATTAACTTTAACTCTTGGGCCCTTAAAAACCAACATTCGTCAAGTTATTGTGAGATACCGCCCAATATGTGTCAAAGAGTGGTCGAAAATTACCTCAATAGAATCAATGCTTGCAACAATTCGTATGGTGGTCATTTGAAAGATGTAGTGTTTCACACTTAATGTCAACGTTCAACTTTATAATAAAAAACTTTATAATAAAAAAGAAATATCATGAACAAAATTATTTTGTATGTGTTTTATTTACGGTTACTTTTGAAACCCCAAATGGATAACCCTGTATAATTTTACTTTTTTATCAATACTAAAAACCTTCATCAAAAAAATTACTTAAGCACATTTATTAAAATTTTGTTCTACGTAATTTTAGTTTCAAAAAAAAAAAAAATAAGGAAAAATAAATTATTTTTTAATATAGCACGATTTTAAGAATTCCAAGTAGTCTAAGTGAATTTATTTTTATTACAATAATCACCCATAGAAACACTTATGTAGGCGGAATAAAAATAATACTTACTATCAAGCAAAGCATAAAGTCAAGTCCACATACCTAAAATTAGAAAAAATAATTTCGTTAATTTTATAAAAAAAATCGTAATAAAATTTTCTTTTTTATTTAATACTGTGTTTAAGTATAAAATAAAGTAAGAAGGAAATTGAAATATTTGAGGAATTGAAAAGGAATTTGAAAGATTCAAGGTTCAAGTCCCGGTATTGGTTTTTTTAATATTTTCAAATACAAGCACAATTTTGTTTAAATGAACTATTTGACTAACAAAATAATATAAAATAAAGAACCATCAAGGCAAAAGAAAACATTCATATAAAATTTATGTCCTGGTTCTTTCATGTTACGAGTATGTTTAAAATGTAAGCGTTTAAATTGTGTATACAATTCTCAAGTTAGTTAGTTAACAAAACTTTTTTTAATCAATAATCTTTTGTTAGAAACCGTCTATTATAAAAATTACAAAAACTTAATTACATTAAAGGAATCGCATTTCTCTAAAGTAATATTATTTTCAAAAATTGATTTATCCTGAATTGAATATTAATTGCTTTGATGTATGTATAGGTCTTCATCAGTTGCCAAAAAATAAAAAATATTCTTTGTGTAACCGAACCTTTTTTGTCATTCTTTTATTAGGTACGCCTCCCTTTAAAACAATAGCATGGCCTGAGCTAGACTAGGGAGGAGGGCAGGGCATGAGAAAACTGCTTATGTAATTAAGTATTTCTCTTTTGTGTCATTAAAATTTCAAAAGAAAATCAACTCCAATTACAATGCATTTGCTATTGATTCGCAGCAATAAAAATAAGGAGAGTACAGATAATTGACATCGAGAACGACGTGGACGATGATGGTAATAGAGTCAAGAGAATGTTAAAAACAAAAACAGAAAAAATAGGAACAGCATCAGAATTAAAACGAAATGCCACAGTTGTCAACGACTAAAGGAATATAACTCCGGTCAGCGTAAACGAGTTCATAGTTCCGTGCATCCTTCAATAATTTATTTTTGAAAAACTCTACTCTGGTCTGGTCTGGTGTGGTCTGGTTTGGTCTGATGGTGTAGAGTAGCCTGGTCTGATGCTCTGTTCGATGGTTCTGCATCTGCCCTACCTTGTACTTCCTTGCCCTGCACTGCCTTAGTCCTGTTCCGACAAAATTTGCAATTTAAATTCCTGGATGCTCGACACTCGGTGCAAATTCAAGAGTCATTGTAATTCATGACACAAAAAGCACTGGGATCATAGTGCAACACCTCTATAAAACTCTGAAAATAATTGACAAATTAATTTGTATGCCAATCACAAACAAGAGTCTTCCTGCTGGTGCTGCCACTGGTGCTGGTACTGGTACTGGTGCTAGTGCTGGTTCTGGTGCTGTGTATAGTTGGTCCTGCTTCAGTGCTTTTTCCTGTTCGTCTTCTTCTTTATTTTCCTTCAGTCAGTCTGTTCTGTTCTGTTGGTCTGTTGCTGGTGCAAGGGTGGAGACAATCTGTTGTCTCCACTTGAAACGAATAATTCTCTTTCAAGCGTGTCGTCATTGTCATCCCACTTCTGACCCCACACACAACCTTTTCCGGGCCGCCTTTGTTATATAGAAAAAATTCCATTCCCATTTGGTTCGTGGTAAATCCTAATCCCAGTCACCTGTTCAATCTCACTTAAGTATATCTCTGGTGCTCATTGAACCCAGTGCCAGCAAACACACAACCTTTCCTCTGGTCTGTCGACCGCGGCATTTCATTCCAATCCAACCCAACCCACCAAATTTCCTTTAGTAGTCAAGCCGGATGTTGTTGGCACTGGTGGCTGGTAGGGCAGGGCAGGGCAGGGCAGAACAAGGCAGTAGCAGAGTAGCTGGATGTAGAGTGTAGACTGCTTGTCTCCACACTTGGAATATTATGGCATGCATGCAAAATGGCGCTCACAAAACCAAATCACCCAACTAATTGTCCCTTTTGCCTTGTTAGTTGTAAATTTTAGGGTGCTGATGGCACACATTTTACAAAATTATGTAACAAAAAAAATATTTTGACATATTTCGTAACGTTAAAAAAGTTATTTGCTATTTTGCAACGTCCATAAGTCAAAGGTACACGTGGCTTAGGTGAAACAAAATAAACGATTGAAATGAGTTCAAGGAACTACGGTAAAGCATAAGCTACTTTTTCAGGGAAATATCAAACCACAAAAAAAAACAAAAAGAAATACGTTGCTAACTTTTTCAATGCAAAGTTAAAATAAAAAGCAAGTTAATCGATTTGAAATAAAAACATCAAAATCTTTTCATTTTCATAATGGCTGAATCACAAGCACGATTTAGCTTCGGCTTCGTCTGCGTTACGGTGGGCCTGCTTCGAGGTTGCTTTGAATGACATTTCTATTATTTCATCCCTCCAAAGAGCAAATATTTTGTTGGTTGACATTTTTTTACAGCTGTTGAGCTGTCAGGCAAAGCAAATGTTCAGATAATTGAACTAGATCTTCCGTTTGGAGTCACATTACGTTACATTACGTTCTTTTCCTTATGATTGTCAAACGAAACGTGAGGTCGAAGCTTTATTGTGATAGCATGCATTGAATTCCTATGGCTGAACTCGTAAACGTCAGGCGAAGCCGAAGCCGAAGCGTGTTTGTGATTCAGCCATAAATGTTCAACTGTCATATTGAAGAGTTACACAACATATTACAAGTACAAAAATTGTCTATGAGGTCTTCACATTTTTTTAAAAATAAAACTAAACAAATTTGAGATATTTAAAAAACTTTATCATCGGCTTGAAGTACCGTCAAACTATTTATGAATAGAATTCGACTTTAAACATATGGCAGACGCGGGCACGTTTGCAGTGATTGATACTTCGGACCAAATTTTCGATGACTCGTTCGCTATTTCGCATTCAATGTTGACTCTGAGCTCGTATAACGTCGTCGGCTTGTTTAAGCCAATGACTTACCGGAGCACTATGAAACAAAATTTAGAGGCATGAACGAGGCTAATCGATTGGGCCCAGTTCTTTAGATAACACGCTATCTCAACCCCATATCGTTCAAGTCCTTATCTCCCAATCCAGGCAAAAAATAATCGGTTATCATGGCTATTAACAGTAACATGGCGATCGTTATCGTTGACGAAAAAGGTAGGGCCAAATAGTGCCACCTTTTTTTTGGATTGAGTGATTCATGAAGCAAATGCGGATTTTTACCCGACTTCCGTCGTTATGCGTTATAGGCATATATTTTATTATTTACGAACCCATTGATGCAAAAATTATCTACGTCATTAAAGAAAAAGGCTCTTAAAGTTGCGGTCACGGACTCAGTCGAAATTTGTATAACATTTGCAGACATTGCTCGTTTGTGTAATTTATCATTTACTGAATAAATTGACAGTTTGATGATTAGTGAAAGGGTGCGTTAACAAATTTAATTCAAAGCTATCAAATACCAATACCAATATCAATAACCAACAATTTGTGAACCAACTTTTTTGATACATTTTGGATCCTTGCAAAACGGAATTCTTTTACTACTTCATAGATTATTGTCCAATTTGACAAGAAAAATTTGTATATAGACATTAGCCGTGTTTTTTTGGTATTCCATATATAGTACAGTGAGAAATTGCCAAAAAAACGATCCGCAGTAGTCCGGTTTTTATATTTGAAAGTTGATACAATTGAATATTTGCCAGAATAATTTATCAAAAAAATTTCAAAAAAATAGCGAAATTCAGACCAGTGGTGAAATCGTGTAAGCTGATGTGATAGTCGATTTCAAAGTTTTAACCTAACAATTTGACATAAAATAAAAACTTCAAAAAGGGGGTTTGTTCGTAGACTAATACATTAACATGTGGTGTTGAAGCGAGCTTGAAGCTCGCCTCAATTCTTTATATACCTGAATCGAGTTGAAATGAGCTTGATTCGACTCGATTCCGGTCAGGCAGCATGCCCCCTCTTACATACCTAGCTGTTAGTACGCCGTGCTATCAATTCAAAAAAACTTGTTTTAGGCTCCAATTTCAAAAATTTCAATCGAGCAACAAGTAGCTGTCATTTTTCAACTTTTTTAATTAATAACAAAAAAAATTGTTTCAAAATTGCACTTACACATGAAAGTGAAATTCATTCCCACAAAAAAGTGAAATTATCTCCCACCTTTAGTAGGAAATAACTTCACCAAAAAAAGGTTAAATTAATTCCCACTAGTGGTGAAGTTAGTTCCCATGTGAAGGTAGTTCCCGTGAAGTTAATTCCCTGCACCATCTCACTTGCACATCATAAGAAGCATCGAAACACCATTTGCATTTTAGAAAGTGCTGTCAAACTTAATCATTTTTCTTGTGCGGTGGAAGCACCATAAAGATTTATTTAATCTAAACTGAAATAAACCTTTGGTGGAAACATGGCAAAACTTAATTATCTTTTCTATTGTTTTCTCTTGCAAAATAAGCCCAGTTAGTCCATTTTTATTAACAAAACTAAATAATATCAACAGTAACAGATTGATTTTTTTCCCCAATGGAAAACACATGATTGCAAATGCACAACTACTTAACGAACACAGCCATCGAGATACAAATGCGATATCAATCGTACCAACATTTGAGAACGAAATTACATAAGATCCATTCGAAATTCGTATAAATGTCAAAAACCCATCCGTAGTAAGATTCTACTTTAACTTTTATCGGTAGTATTCATACTGCGGATATTGTTTTTGTTATTCGTGTAAAATCCTACTATACTATTGATAGATTTTCCAACAAAACACGGGTATTAAAATTAAATAATGCAGACTTTACACGTATTACAAACTCTATTTTACAAAAGTAAAAATAGGATTCAACTGCGTATAGAATTTGAAATTTGCTCGAGCCTCGAATGTTGCTAAAATTGATAACTCTTGTGTTTAGAATGAATGTTGTCAAATCTCTCCTTACCAACGCGTTTTTGAAGCAGCAACATGTGGTCTCTTAATTGAATAATTTTATCAGCCCGTGTTTCTACACAAACTTGACAAAAATGTATGTTTTCAATTTTTGAATAGTTCTACAAAATGTTGTTGCGACTTCGTATCAACTGTAGCACGACTAGCTTTCAGAATAAAACCTAAATAGTATCTTGGGAAGTCTTCAAATAATAATACAAAAAAAAATATAGCGCCATCTGTTACAAGCAAATATCTACCATAATCTACGAACAAAACCCTTTTCTTATTTCCGAAAAAACACGGTTAATGAATAAATTACAGAATGCAGATTTTAGCTAAATAAAAAAAAATGTGAAAACATGATGTTTTTACCCAAGTACACTTGACTTAAAAGTAGGAGAGATTTTTCATGGCCAACTTTCTAGTCAACTTTCCAATAAAGTTTCCTTAATCGGAAAGCAATTTTTTTTGGAATGCTGACCAATTATAGATGCAAGAAACAGGCCTCTCTTTCAAGTCCCTTATGTCCGTCGGTCGTTTGAACTTCATGTAATAAAGGCAGAGTACTTCAGCAGTCATTTCTATTTGTTTGAAAGTTCAATATCAAAAATATATAGTTGTCATTTATTGCAGTAGATACAACAAGCATCAATCAAATTTTACAATTAAACATTCGAAAGTGTATTTATGTTCCCTTTTGGAAATCAAAATAAAAGGTTTTTGGGTCTTCCCTTCAAGTGGGTTAACAATAGCCTTATCTTCGATATAATTTTGTATAAGTCTTTGAACAAATTAAAAATACTGCCACCAACTCCTTAGTCGTGTGTTTTATTTTGTGTTTTTTTTTATTATTTTGGGATATGGAATGCTGCTTTTGTGCCACTCGACTGAACGGTTTGCCTATACTGTATATATGGCTCCTCGACCACGGCCCCGATTTCGTCTCTTACTCAACTCTGCCAGCATCCGGTTGAATGAGGTTAAACCAACACACACACATACTCACATCACACACACTCCTCGTCCTCAGGGAAATGTGAGTATAATCCTCATTTTCTTTTATGGCCGATGCATGCACTAAATCACTTTGGTGACATACAGGCTCCCAACTGCTCCCGTCCCGAGCAGGAGCAGGAGCAAGAGGATAAGTGAGGAGAGGCCATAGAGTGAAGTGAGAGCATTTGTGATGCGGGACACTTGTTAGCCCCGATTGTGGGTCGGTTGGGTCGGGTCGGGTTGGCTTGGCTTGGATTGGATAGGGTTGAATTGGGTCGGAGTGGTGACGACTGAGGTGGCTGGTGGTTGGTATAGTGGCTGATCGATTCGAATGGTCGGGTCTATTGGTTAGAGTTTTGATATTTTTGTTGTTGTTTGCTTGCTTTCTGTGAACTCTTGTCTTGCTACTTGTTTTTTTTTTTAATTTATTTGAGATTGTTCAGTGTGCTGTGTACATAATATAGACCTTGCGATTGTACCACAGATTTCGAGTTCGAGTTCGAGACGCCCGCTCGTCTATACGCCTGTACGCCAGACACTTCACCACCGCCCATTTGTTGTATCTTCCTCGCTAGAGCGAAACTATTTTGCTCATAAACATTGAATTCGGTCCTGGCCTGATGATGTTGAGGCTGTTTAAAGGTTGACGTAGAAGTAGAATTTTACAAGTGGGCATTCCGTTCTTCGTTCTACGTTCTACGAGTATTTATGTGAGTGGAGTACATACAAACCGTTCTAGTCATCCTGGCGCTGATGTTTTTTCTAGTTTGGGCGTTTGGAGGGGGGGATGGTGTAGAGTCGTACTCGACTCGTACTCATACCTACTCGTATACTCAACTCAAGCTCGTACACTAACGATGATGAATCCTTGTGATGCCCATGATTGTGAAATGATGTGCGCATCTAAATCGTCGTCATCAAGCTCTCTAGAGCATGCTTCGTCATGTAGATTGTACTCGTAGCTTGTAGCCCCATGTCCCATGTGCATGGGCGTTTGAGAGGATAATCAGTGATTATCTTGTTAGGTGGTGATGATGGGACGCATCATCAGCCAGACGGATAGAGGATGTGTGTGCTCTTTGAGGAAATTATTGCAGTGCTCGCCGCCGCGCCGGCCGCTTCCAACTCTTCTCCATCTATCTGCCAGCAGCAGTTGAAAGGCAAATGCAATTTATGATTGTGCTCGTATGTGTGTGTGTAAAAGTGTCCTTATTTTTGTTTTTGTTCTTTTCGTCGTCGTCGATGTCCTGTCTGTCTCACCGAAGCCTGTGTCTCGTTTGTGCATGTTTTCGATATTCTGACTTTTGAATGTTAGAGAGTTTGTATTCAATATCTAGCAAAGAGCTTCATCCATTCCCTCGAACTTGTTCTAGTAGCAGGAAGTTTGCTACTTGCTACATACGGATGGATAAATGATGCAAGAAAATAGATGTTGTTCATCACGATGATGCTCTAACAAGCAGAATAAAAACAAAAACAAGAGGAAGAAGTAGAATAAAATCAAAGTTCAAAGTGAACGCCAACGGGCCAACTTTTTGATGTCGAAGGACCTTTTTCGTTTTTCGTTTTTCGAATTTCGTATTTTTGTTGTCTTTGGACTTGTGTTAAGTCAATTTTTTTGTGATTTCCGTTTTTCGTTATTGTTAAGTCTCTTTTATATTGTGTTTATTTTTGTTTCTCTTTCTGAATATTCCAGAGTCATTTGAAAGAATTTTAATACACACAAAATTGAAAAAGAAAGATTGACGCCTTTTTTATAGACACAAGACGTTAATAGTGTTTATTTTAACAACTGTACATATTCCCCTATAGCAGCAAGCAAAACAAAAACAACTCCTAAGATAGAATTTTTAAGGACTTTAAAAGGAGCTTTTAAAGACTTTATTTTATGATTATGGACTTATAAACGAGAATTTTTGCTCTAATTTTGTTTTTATTGTTTTGCAGGCTTTTATAGATTTCGTAGACTCATAGACTCTAAGTAACCATTTTCAAATTGAATTTGAATGCCCGGGTCTTGGTCTTGGTTTGGTTTGGGGAGAGTGTAGGAAGATTTATATCTATTATTTTTATGGATAATTATTAAGAGATTTTAATCTATTTATCATTGTAACCAAAAAGGTTGTGAAGTTATTGGTTGTCTTAATGTTCTTTTGTTTTAGGGGCTAGTAGTAATTAACTATTCAAAATTTTTGTTTGTGTTTTGTTTTTGGTTTGTTGGAGATACAATCAGGTCACACAAGTCAGACGAACCTTCTCATGATGCCGGGGGGGAAAAATTATACTTTGCGGATTTACACCGTTGAATGTTAACAACATTGAGAAAGTAATAAGTAAAGATTCAGAAATACGATAAAGGAAAATCAAAGGAAGAGAGGGTGGAAATGAAAATTATCGAAATTGAGAGAATATATCAAGAGCACGTGCTTGGAAACATTTGTTCTTGTTATCTTGTGGACCTTTTTTTTTATTATGATGAAGACAATGTTCAATGAAACATATTGTTAGATTTCAGAGCTAGGACTGTTAAAATTAATAAATTAATAGAAATAAATACATAGAAACCCATAACTGATGGGACTTAGCCTCAGAAGTTAAGTTTTGTGGACTTTTTAAACTTGAAAAGTTTGGTTTCTTTTGATATTTTACGATTGTTTCTTAGTGTTTATGTTTAGGAAAACTTTCTTACGTACATATGTTGGAATATATGGATTATTTAAAAGGTTACACATAAGGCGGCTGAATTAAGGTCAAAAACTGATAAATTTAATTTTGAATTTTAAAAATTCGAAGATAACTACAAATAGTGGAGGAGGTTTTAAGTCCCTAAAGAAAATAACCTCGATTTAATGGAGATATAAGTATAAAAGATTGGCAGCAGAAACGTCCTCTGGACATTTAGCTTCAGATTCGAAGTAGATGATAACAGTAATACAGCTTTACTTATAAGCTACAGATTTTACATAAGTGAACTCATACATACATATGAATAACATTTTATGTGTAAATTCTTCATATCTCACGGCACAATATCAAGAGTTTACCGAAGAATGAATGTCCAGTGAACATTCCATTATTTTTTAAAACCTGAAATTGAATTTTGAATTTTTTACCTTTTAAAAGTTCTATAACAAAAATAATGTCTGCGCCCCTGCCGTTTTACAAAAAAAATCATAAAACTGTGATCCAATTTCACCAACATATCATCCAAAATAGAGTATCTAGTTAAATTGAAAAAAAAGAGGTTTCATATTGAAAATCCCTCTATTTGGGCAACTGTCTTTTTTTAAGCCGTCATTTATTAACATTTGACAAGTAAAATCTTTTGTATTCTTAAAAAATATGCTAAACGCATTAACTTACTAACAAAAACAGTGCAAAACCATAGATCGAAAAATTAAAACAATTTTCGGTTGTCGTTCGGCTCTCGGCAGTTAAAAAATTAAAACTTGGTAAATGAAATGGAAAAAAAATACTCTTAAAAATTGCTAAAAAACAATTTAAAATTCCTTAATTAAGATTGTGTATTTAAAATTAATGTGTTATTTTAAGATGAGTCTACTCAGACTAAATTCAATCATATCACGAAGGCATTGTCTTCTCTTAAACACCTAGCAGCATAAATTGTTCTGCTAAATGGAACCTTAAAAAATAGTCGGTTTCTATACATCCTCTCTGGAATATTAAAGTTATTTAAGTCAATAATATCAATATGGTTTGTCAATACGTCACGGATGAACATAACTTCAGAAAAATTTCTCTAAAAAGTTTTTATTTCTTATATAAACAAATACAAATTGAATAAATGAAATTGATTTGAATTCAATGTTTTCTATTATCCACGAGATATCGAAAATCGAACATCAATTTTTACCAATTTTGCGTACTGTTTTTTGTAGATTTTAATTTCTTATGAAAAAAACTGACTGTTAGATTTTTTTAAAAAAATTACTAAATATTGAAAACAATATTTTATTTAAAATAAAATTAATTTGAAGCCTTAAATTTTTGAAAAGATATTTGAGTCGAAAATCAATTTTTACGAACTTTTAGTAATGCGTTTTTTAAGTATTTATTTTTTGTTAAAAAAACTTTTAATTTGATTTTTCTCAAAAATTTACCGAGTGTTTAAAACAATATTCCTTATAAGATAAAATTAGTTTGAAGCTAATATTATTAATTTTTGAAAAGATAATTGAGTCGAAAATCCATTTTTACAACCTTTTATTGATTTTGTTTAGGTTTTTATTTTCTGTAAAAAAAACTGTTAATTGGATTTTTCTCAAAATTTGACTGAATGTTGAAAACAATATTTCGCATCAGACAAAATTATTTTAAAGCCAATATCTCAAAGTTTTGAAAAGATATGTTAGTAGACAATCAATTTGTACCAACTTTTGTTTTTGTTAGGTTTTTATTTTTTTGTAAAAAAATGTCAATTTAATTTTTCTCAAAATGTTACTGAATGTTGACAACAATATTTAAAAAAAAAAAAATAGTTTAAAGCAAATGTCTCAAAGTTTTGAAAAGTTATTTGAGTTGAAAATCAATTTTTACTAACTTTTATTATTTAAGGTTTTTATTTTTTGTAAAAAAAACTGTCAATTCGATTTTTCTCAAAGTTTTACCGAATTTTGAAAACAATATTTCTTATAAGATAAAATTAGTTGGAAGCCATAATCTCAAATTTTTGAAAAGATATTTGAGTCGAAATTCAATTTTTACCAACTTTAAGTTATGTTTGTTTTAGGTTTTTATTTTTTATAAAAAAAAACTGGCAATTCAATTTTTCTCAAATTTTACCAGATGATGAAAACGTCATTTTGCATTGCACAAAATTGTTTTAGAGATAAAAACATTTTTAATCGTAAGATTTTCGAGCTGACAAATATTTTTTTTCAGTTTTTTTGATTTATATAAAAACCCGTTAGTTGGATTTTTTTCAAAAAATATATATGTTTGGTATCACGTTACAATATATAATATAAAATTTAATTCAAGTCTCTAGAGTTATTGGTCCGCGAGATATTTAGGGTTAACCAAAATTTTCACCTGTTTTTTAAACTGCTCTGGTAAAAAAATCACACACGCAATTTCTTTGAGTCTTTTTTGCATATTTCTGCATTATTATCTGTATAACAAATTTGAAGTCGATATCTCTTCTGGTTCTTGAGCTATGGACGACGAAAAAAACGTCGCGAACGGATGTACGGACGTACAGACGTCTGCGTCTATCTAAAAATCTTTTATTTCGACTCTAGGGACCTTGAAACGTCGAGAAATGTCAAAATTTTCAATTCGACAAATCGGACCCATTACAATAACTTCCTATGGGAAATTAAAAACTTGTTTTTAATAATAAGAGGCAAGACTCAAAATAATTTGCACCTTATATCATAGGATTTTCACTAAAACTCTTGTTAAGCGTTTTTGGATATTTTAAATTCTACAAGAGTGAACTTTATAAATATGGTTCCATATAGTTTTACAATACTCTTAGGTCGATCTAACAAATTGGAAAAATAGACATTTCAAAGTATGAGGGTCACTGAATTCGTGCGAATTGCTTAAGATAAAACCCAGCATTGAAAAACCTTTGGCCACTAAAAAGTCTTTACGTTTAAAGAAGTAGAGTTTTTGATCAAAAATTACACCGAGGTCTTTTTTAAAGAATACTGTTCAAAAAAATTATCTATTTATTTTGTAGGCTTTGGCATTTTGCAATATTAAGATGTAAGGATTTTATCAAACACCTGTTTGATAGTCTTTCAAGATTGTCATGTAATTAAGTGCAATCGTGTTCAGTTTGTATGCACCGAAAGACTTTCAAACCATCCGCATGCATAAGGCACTTGGGATTGAAAAATGCTTTATGAATGTATTTGACAAATAGCAAAAAAAAGAGGACCAAGATGGCTGCCTTATGGCACACCCGAGGTAGCATTTATCGGTGTAGAAGTAAAGTAAAGTAAAGTAAAGTAAAGTAAAGTAAAGTAAAGTAAAGTAAAGTAAAGTAAAGCAAAGTAAAGTAAAGTAAAGTAAAGTAAAGTAAAGTAAAGTAAAGTAAAGTAAAGTAAAGTAAAGTAAAGTAAAGTAAAGTAAAGTAAAGTAAAGTAAAGTAAAGTAAAGTAAAGTAAAGTAAAGTAAAGTAAAGTAAAGTAAAGTAAAGTAAAGTAAAGTAAAGTAAAGTAAAGTAAAGTAAAGTAAAGTAAAGTAAAGTAAAGTAAAGTAAAGTAAAGTAAAGTAAAGTAAAGTAAAGTAAAGTAAAGTAAAGTAAAGTAAAGTAAAGTAAAGTAAAGTAAAGTAAAGTAAAGTAAAGTAAAGTAAAGTAAAGTAAAGTTAAGTTAAGTTAAGTAAAAGATACGATCGTATTGAGTGCGACCCTTTAAGTATGTAGAAATCCAGTTCAAGAAGTTAGAGTGGAATACTAACTCGGACGAAAGCTTTAGAGAAATCAAATTGATATCCATTTTCCAATCCATTTAAAACACTGAAGATGCATTTCGCACCACATTGCCCAAACAATTTTTTACACAATTAAAGTCGGGTCTTCTTGCTACGCTTGTAATTTCATTTAAATTAAATTATGTATAAATATGTTGAGATATGTAGGTCAATATCTATAGGTCTGTCTTTTATTCCTCTAACAAAACATATTACAGATGGAATTCGTATTCGAATTCATCGATGATATCTACAGCTGCAAAGGTGCGAATTGGCAATGGAAAATTTCACAAAAATTATATGGTGCTGCAGCCGTAGCCGTGGCGACTTTTGGGCTGATATAATTTTTATTGTAATAAAATAAACATCTACATTGAATTCTTGTTTTTTTTTTTTCAAATGAAACTTCTTATTGAAAAACCCTATATCCTATTTGTAAATCTTGAAGCTTTAAAACTTGAAAAGTCTGAAGCTTTAAACAAAATTTATACGTATTGTCTATGGATGTATACTTGTATGTATATTAATACATAATTTAATGATATATATTGTTTCAATAATTCAATACGGAAATGTATCGTATAGGAAGTAGAATTATTGTGATCTTAAATATAATATTTAGCATAGGCGCCTGAGTACATATGTGGTTATTGAATAGAATCGCATTTGAATATTTAACAACTGTCAAAATCCGTAGCTCAATCAAAATCTTATTCAAAATCTCTCAATCAACAGACAACAGCTACAGCTACAGCACCTCAAGCACAAGCATACAACCATCGCTCATCAATTGATCAATTCATAAATTAAATAAATCATATTATCCGAATATCCGCATCGAGTGACAGTGATTAGGGCTTTGAATGCAAAAGCAGTTAAATGGAAATTGAATTTGCTTATTCATTCCTTAACTCATCTCTCTATTTTCTCAACTTGTCGTCATCGTCATCGTCATCGTCATCGTCATCGTCATCGTCATCGTCATCGTCATCGTCATCGTCATCGTCATCGTCATCGTCATCGCCATCGAATCTCTAGCATTTCATCTCATTAATAAATTGAAGGTTCCATTATTTGCGCGATGCGATGACACAATTGACATACACAAGTCAAAGTCTTTACTTATCGGTGGTGGTTGTGTTAATTATTTAAATTGACAGTCCAAAACAGAAGCTTATAATAACAGTTCTATAGTAATTACTATACTCCTAAGTACATATATGCAAGTTATTGTCAAGCTTCCTACCATATCCAACCTACCCTTGGGAAGAATCAGAAAAAAGCTTGTATCGATTAGTGAAACATAAGCCAGACAAATGATGTCAATTTCGTTCTCATTCCCTTTTGACCAACCAAATAAAAAAGGTCAAGACAAGGCAGAAACCAAACCAACGACAGAGAAAAAAAACAAAAATAATTCAGGAAATAGGGATATAATATTCCTTTCTCGGACTGATACAATTGCCATTTGGTCACGTCCATATTAACCAGTCTGTTCCATAAGCCCTCGTTGGCGTTGTCATCGTCGCTCGTAGTCATAGTCGTAGCCGTAGCGTAGTCGTAGTCCTCGTCACCCAGCAGCATGTCAGCACATTCTTGGCCATGAAATGCTTCGATTTGAGTGTTGTTGTGCTCTTGTCAACAATCCCATCACAATTATTTTCTCTGCTATCTCTGACGGCGAGTACGAGTACGAGGATGAGGACGACTGTGACTGAGACTTTGTGAAAGTCTGGATCTCGAATTTCCTCAGTCGTCCTATCCTAAGTCCGTAGGGAATGTGTGCGGTCATTATGTTTCAAGTTGTCTTTTTTTTGTTTTTTCATTATTTAAGTTTTGTGTATGTTGTGTCGTCTGTGGATTGTGTGTCCTTAGGGCAGAAACTAAACCCACTCAATAAATGGGCCCACTTGGAGTGCGAAGGCGAGTGTGAGTGCGATGAATTCCCAAAACGAAAGACATTGGTATTAAAGTAATAAAAGTTAAATGCATTGGTCGCACGTATTTGTCCTTGGTTCTACTTACAGCTGTCAAATTGCAATATATTTGTCAATGGTTGTTTTTTTTTTGTTGTTTAAATGAACTGTGTTGTATAGTAAATTAAATGTCAGTAGAAAAAGAATGTTGGTATTGTCAACGGTGGGACAGTAGCTCCAAAAAAAGTAATGAAATACTACCAACTTAAGGAATCAGGACTCTTATAACTCTATAAATACAGATCGTGAAAGGGAGAGAAAAGAGCCATAAGGTGATATGAACATATTCCTGAGGACCTGTTCCTCTGTTTTGACAGACGACTCATAGAAATATAGATAAATAATGCAATAAAGTATAGAGTTTTCCATCAATAAGAGGTTTCATTCTGCTATGAGATTTGAACCTGTCATTGAATTGGATATTTGTTTAAGGGAAATTTATTTGCGGGGATGAATGCGGCTTTAACATTAGAGCCACACTTAGGCAACAAGTCTTGAGATATAGATGCATCAACGAGCGAGCCATGACCATTCGATCGAGGGTATATAAGTATAATATGCGTACACACTCCCACAGCAGAAGAGAAGGATGACAACACTAAAAAATGTTCTTCCAGCCTGCACGAGAAAACTTCCAATAACAGATTCAGGCTCATCGATTTTACTGCCAGGCGAAACGTCATGGCAGTTCGTATGCGTTTTCCACACCTCAACGTCCACAAAGGAACTTTGAGTTCTCCAAAAATCAACCAGATTGACCATATAACGATCGATGCATCATTCATGTCCGAACTTTCCAAGGAACGAATATCGACTTGGACCACTACTTCGTTGTAGTTTCGGATTTTCAGACCTAAGGCAAAATAGGGAGATGCTGGGAGAAGATACAAAGTCAAAAGCCTACAATCGCAAGAGATCACCAAATAATTATCCGGCCGAGTCACTAGTTGAGCTTATCAAAGCAGGTACTGACAATTTGATAAAGAGCATGCACCAACTGGCCGGAAGAAAACTTCCCCGGCGCAGTGTCATAAGTCCGTAGGCCATAAGTCCGTAAAGGACTTATGACCCACTTAGGTGGGTCAAAACTTCATAAATCGATTATGAACTTATAACCCATGTAAGTGAGCCAAAAGTCCACAATAAAAAGAGCCATAAGGTCTTAAACAAAAAAAATTCAAGATTGAATGAAATAAATTTATTTATTCTTTTTATGGAAAAACGGAAAACTGAAACCAGCATCCATTTATAATTGCAGTTGGAAAAACATTATTTAATGCTCTCCTTAACCCTTGTTCAAAATCACACGTAAATGGAGTTGGAAGGAATTTAAATATATTTGAATTGATGTATTGGAAAGCATGTGTATACGCCTTATCAGTCTTTTTTCTCATTAGTAAGAAGAGAAAAGGATAGATCTATGATTAAAAAAAGAATACCAATATTAGGGACATGTGAATGTGACAAAAAGAAGCAAACAATAATCACACTTTTTTAAAACGACTCTTTTAATTGGTAAAATCAAATAATCACACTGTGCAAAAGTTATAATATAAAAAATTGTACTTACTTACAATTTTTGGTAAGCAAAAAATTGTACAATTATTAATTTTGAAAATTAGAATGCTTGAAAAATTATATGAAAAAAATGTATTTCATGTATTTTTAAAGTAAAGGGTCATTAAAAAAATTCGCGCGAATTTTTGTAATGACCCTTTACTTTAAAAATACATGAAAAACATTTTTTTCATATAATTTTTTCAAGTATTTCATGTATTTTTAAAGTAAAGGGTCATTAAAAAAATTCGCGCGAATTTTTGTAATGACCCTTTACTTTAAAAATACATGAAATACATTTTTTTCATATAATTTTTTCAAGTATTTCATGTATTTTTAAAGTAAAGGGTCATTACAAAAATTCGCGCGAATTCCAAAAATTAATAATTGTACAATTTTTTGCTTATCACTTCTTATATTATAATTTTGTTCAAAGTGAAAGGAACGCAACCAATAACAATTTTCGTAAGCATTCGCTTCTCAGAGAGAATGACTCCAAAAAACCGTAAGCTTTGGGTCAGAATTTCGTTGGAAATTTTGACGGACTTTTGGCTCACTTACTTGGGTTATAAGTTCATAATCGATTTATGAAATTTTGACCCACCTAAGTGGGTCATAAGTCCTTTACGGACTTATGACTTACGGACTTATGACACTGCGCCAACTTCCCCGATGAATGGGACCTCAGTATTGTTTGCCCCAATACTAAAAAAAGAAGACCCTAAACTGCATCAACTATAGACGAATCAGCCTTCTTAACATCGCTTACAACTTCTCTACCATAATATGTCAACGTCTAGTACCCGTGGCGTGATGGTTAGGGCGCAGGGACATAAGTCCCCGGGACACAAGTCCCGAATTTCTTTTTCGGGACTTATGTCCCACTTTGCTGGGTCACAAGTCCCGAATTCGATTCGGGACTTATGTCCCACCCTACTGAGACGTAATTTCTGAAAAAATATTTCGGGACTTATGTCCCACGTATATGTTTTTTTTATTTTTACATAAATGTACGCATAGAGACAATTTAAAGAAACCACAGCTGACGAAATGGTAGAACCGGTTTTATTCTCTCGATTTTTTTTTCGGTAGTACCTACTCCAATGCAAAGTACAGTTACAAGCTGTTGGAAAAAAAAGCAAATTTTGCAAATTTAGGTATTGGTTAGTCGAAACTGCATCGTGACAAAGTAAGATGATGGAAAGTGAAATTGAAAGTTTAATTGAAAATTGTGATATTTTTAGCGCCAAAAATTGCCGAATTAATTGGAACGTTGCCTCAATCGAAACGAAACTATTTGATTGATGGGACCTTGCATGTTCTTCCTTCGATTGGGTGTAGGCAATTATTAATTGTATACATAGCGCATGCCGAACATGTAAGTTCTCTTAAGATTGTGTTTGTCATATATTTTTTATATAAATCTATGATTCAAAGTAAACATTTGTTTTTACTAATATAGTAACTGGATTTACTAATATAATTGCATTTTATATTTTCTTTAATCATATTTAAGAAAATATAATAGATATATGGCTCAAAATCACCAAGGTGCAGAATTGGCTTCGCTAGCAATTTAGTGTCTTAAATCTTGACTTAATTAAGAAAAAAAAAAATAATAAAATACTAAAACTAACCTGCTTTGTGTGTCTATCAAACAATATAATTTATTAATAAACTAAATTTTAAATAAAATCAATATACACGCATAGAAAATCATTTTGGGAACGCGTCCTAATCTACAATCTTCAACAACAAGTTCAAAATATAATTGAAAAATGTAAGGTATTCAACCCCGGCCATTACTTAATACACCGTATTTTATATACAAAATCTAGTTTTAGAAAGGATACTAAGAAATTATTTATTTTTTAACTATAAAAATGCAAAAATAGTTTGTCCGATACCGCACAAGTCATTTCAGGGAACATATCGATAATCGATCAAAAATAATTTTAAGTGAACGCAATAATTCTGTGTCAAACGTCAGTCGAGGAAGAAAACAATAACAAAGCCGGCTGTCAGAGTATTTATCGTAAAATAAGTTATATCTAAATGGTAAGTAAATTTCTATTCATCATTCGTAGAGCGTACATCAATAGTCCGTCATTCCGTGAACGCATTTATTACATTTAATTATTGATGAAATACTTTTCGACGACACGAAATTTCAAAGTTACCTCAAATATTTTCCTATTGACAAAGTCAGATCGCACTTAAGATGACCGCCGTATAATTAAAGCGCGCGCTTAATTGAAATCGTCATTTCGGGAACGGTCATTTCGGGAACGTTCCCGGACATGATTTTTACGTATTTTGCTTGTAGAAGATTTTGTATGTATTGTTTTCATTATTGCTTATTTAATATAGATACATAATATACCCATGTTATTAAACAAAGCTTAAATTATGTACTTTGTTTTGTTTTTGTTGATTTTATCAAACTTAGAAAAAAGTTCCCGAATTGATGGTTTTTGTATGAAGTTTAGTACTAAACAATAATACTAAGAAAGTATAGAATTCTGTGCGCTGCCCTGTCAAAGTTTATTAATATAAAATGTTTGCAACAGTATAAAATAAAATTCATCATTATAGCTTGCAATTTTTTTTGTCATAAAAAAATTTTTGAAATTTGCAACCTTGGTGATTTTGAGCCATATACCTATAATATAAAAAGGCATTGCATAAATCGGTGTTATAAAGAATTTGAGAAAAATATTATAAGGCAAACAAATTATTGCGAATTTTATTAATAAAAATGACAAAATCGCGCGATTTGTTTATTTAGAATTATTGAAATATTATTTTAATAACGTTTATCTTATTTTTTTCCAGTTGTTTAATTAGAGAATCTGACTCAAAAATTGAAAGATAGCCTAGTTTTGAAGTTTTGTTGAAAATATTTGTTAAGTTTGAATTGAAATGTTGTGTTAAAAAATAGTCTTATAGGTTGCTTAGTAAATGATCATTTATTATAAAAATATATATGTATCACAAATTGTTTTTGTTTCATTCGGGACTCATGTCCCATTTTTGGCTAAAAAATTCAGGACTTATGTCTCAGTAGGGTGGGACATTAGCCCCAAATCGAATTCGGGACTTATGACAGATCAAAATGGGGCATAAGTCCCGAAAAAGAAATTCGGGACTTATGTCCCTGCGCCGATGGTTAGTGGGTAAGACTGTCATGCTAGAGGTCTTGGGTTCAATCCCTGCTTGTGCCTCCTTAAGTTTTTTTCACGGGTACTGCCTCTTGCGAGGAGTCACATCGTCAACAACCTGATAGGTCCTTATCAATGTGGTTTTAGACAAGGAAAGTCTACAGTCGATCAAATATTCACATTACGGCAGATCCTGGAAAAACCCCAAGGACATCAAATCGACAACCACCCTCTTTTCATCGATTTCAAGGCCACATATGACAGCATCTACAGGGACGAGCTGTATAGAGCCGTGTTTAGTTTTGGCATCCCTGCCAAACTCTTCTGTTGGTGCAGGATAACAATGTAGAATGTGAATTGAAACAACTGAACCGAACCTTTCGATTTCTAAAAAGGCTTTACACAAGATGATGCGCTATCATTTGATTTCTTTTAACATTGTCCTTGAACAAATAGTGGGAGCACTCTCTTTGAAAAGTTTGTTCAATTACTTGCATATGCTGATAACTTTGACAAACTCGGAAAAACTCAGCGCAATGTCAATGGGGCTTTTGACAGAGACGGAAAAATGGGCTTATAGGCTGATAAATTTAACAAAATAAAGCGCGTTCTGCTATACGGTTCAGAAGCATGCACTATGACAAAAGCACTTTGGGTAGTTTGGAGAGAAAAATGTTTCGAATAATTTACGGAACGACGAGCTATACGGGCTTTAAAGCGACTTAGACTTAGGCGCCAATTATAGCTATAATTGGTTTTCATCATTGAAAACAAATATTGGAATTTTTATGGCAGGTCGTTTATAGGTATTAGTAAAAATGTCTGTCATTGAAAAAATTTCCTGATTGAAAGCCACCGAACATTTTTTACTGACAGAAATCTGTCATTGGAATTGTGTGAAATTGGAACACAAATCAGTGGAAAGATTCGTTTCACTTTTGAACATAAAAGTATCAGCTGTTCAGGAAAATGAATTTCCGTCCGGAAAATAAAAAAATACATTTTTAGACAAAAATAAATGCGCAATTACACTTTTCTTCTCAAAAAAAATTCTTTGTGTGATTTCCGATCGATCAGTGTATAATTTTCATTTCTAATCAAAGGTAAACACCGTCAAATATGGATTCAAAAAATTTTCCGGATCGATTTCAATGATATCTATAACTGGCCCTTAGCCAAAAGCATAAAAGTCCACGACTAAGATGGCTGGGTCACGTAGAGCGCATGGAAACCAATGCTCCGGCCCGGAAAGTCTTCGAATCCACACCCACAGGACAGCGCAGTAGAGGAAGACCGGGAATCAGGTGGCGCGCACAAGTGCAAAGTGACCTCACCCAACTTGGAGCTCGAAACTGGAGACATCTAGCTAGGGACCGAGCTAGATGGAGAAGTTTCTTGGGTGAGGCACTATTTCACACTGTGGCGCAAACTTACGACTCACCTTAAATGGTTCATTGTCCTAAACTTTGTATACATATTTGGCTAAGGTCAAGTTTAACGGAATTTCTGCAAACATGTGGTTTGACAGACACATGCCAAAACAACCTGGTTGCCACAGACTGTCTACATCGACTTACCCTTATCAGCAAGCTCTTTTTGTTTTATTTTATCAAAATATTAAAAATATCTTAAAGCTAGACAAAAATTCCTAAAAAACTAGCGTAAATTTCAAAAACTTAAAAAATATCTTATTGGCCCTATGCGGGTGCTCTAAGTTAATCCATTATCTTATAACTACTGCCTTTCGGCCTAAGAACAATTTTAATACTAAATAACAACAAGAACCTTATCTAAGATCAAGAAATTAATTGGTATCTTTATCTTTATCATTATTTTTTATTTAATATAAAACTTAAAACTTAATAAAAAAAAACCGAAACCCATTATAATACTTAAGCTACTTAAAACTAACCAAAACCAATAATACTACTTAAAAAAATAGAACAGCCACAGTAAACTTTCTTTTTTTTGTGTTATTTTTTTTTCCATTTTTTTCTATTTTTTGTGCCACCCTGACTGTCCCTAACCTAATCCTTAAACCTATGTTAGCCGGCCAAGACCAACTAGACAACTTTTTATGACATTCTCAATTTGAAGCCACCAAAACTGGTTCCCCTGCCTCATCCTTTCTCTTCGGTCCCTATCGGAAACAGTCCTACTGAACCGAAGACGCTCCGTCCAGTGCGAGGACGTCTCGACTGTAAAGGAGTCGCCTATCTACAGCTTTACGGCTGACGTGGTAGATTAGCGGAACCGCCTTCCTATCCTGTATCAGCCCTTGATTGTCTAAATAGAGAAAAGCTTCGGGTTTCGGAATGTTGCCACTTAAACGTGCACTTTCGTAGTACTTATTGTTAGGGTAGTAAGCCCTAACAATGAGTAGGGGACGACATCGCTCTCGCAATGTGACCCCTACCAAGCTTCAGCAAGAAATTATATATTCTGTTTATGTTGGCTCTATTGTATAGAACCTGGTTGGAATAGTAATGTTTGTACTCATGATGGGGCAACGTTGAACCATACCGGGCACCCATAGTCATTCATCGGCCGAATAAGGGCCATGTAGCAAATCACCTTCACCTTGCTGTCAAGACGGCTGCTTAAAAACAACCGTTTTGTCAGGGCAAAGGCTCCCCTAGCTCTGCCAGAGCCAGAGCAGCACTCATATGTCTGTCGAAATACAAGTACTGATCCAACCAGATGCCAAGGTACTTTACTACACTCTTATTCGCCAGTGGCTGTCGATTTGGTCCAACGATCACTAGATTTTCCCAGTTCTTTCTCGTATCCCTTGAGGCTCTATACAGCGGAGTCCTGAACAGAATAGTTTCGCATTTCTGAAAGTTGATTTTCAACTTCCAATCATCGTCATCATCATAGTAAATCTTGTCGAAGTCACCCTGCAAAAATGTCTTGATAACCTCAATTTTTGGGCCGTTCTGTACGCAATTAGGTCGTCGGCGTACGCTATTGCCTAAGTCAGACTCGCTATCAGATCACTGGTATAAATGCTGAATAAGATCGGCGAGTTAACCGCTCCCTGTTGAAGACCATATCAAAGATTTTGGTAGATGTTACAATTCCAATTTTGACAATAAACCGTCTACCATTAAGCATGTCATAAAGCATATACAACAGTGGTTTACTTATGCCAAGTCTGTTTAACTTCAGATACAGACCCTCTAACCATACGGTGTCGAAGGCCTTCTCCAAGTCAACCAGACAAGCACCCGTACATTGCCTTTTAAGGCCCAACTATAATAGACTTAACCAAAAGTAAGCTAATGTCAAAACCGAACGAAAAGTTATCAGAAGTTATCGTCAAAACAAAAAGTAACCATAATGGATTCAAGTAACTTAAGCAAATGTCGTTTCAAATTTGACATTTGCTTAAGCTCGAGCCATTTAAATGGATCTTGCGTAATTGCGCGAAAGTTAGCGAAATTTAACGAAACTGAGCAGAACGTCTATTATGGTTAGTGATATATAAGGCTGCGTATTGGTTCGTTCCCTTAAGCTGGCTTAAGCTCGGTTAAGTCTATTATAGTTGGGCATTTAGATTTGTTCCACTGATGGATATCAGAAACAAGCTTAGACGCATCAATATCAGTAAGCTCTTTAAGAAGCATAATGTACCAGAAGTGAAATTTTAATTATGTTACCAATACATGTACCAATACAGTACAGTACTACGTAGTTTTTCCCTTGTGGGTGGGATTCGGATCGCTCTTGGGAGGCACTTTAACTAATTTGCCATTTAGGAGAAACTTAGACCCTTTCCAGTTAGTTCACACTAACTGACCCTAAAGCAATTAAATCGTATACCATTTACCGAGGGCCAACTCTTACTGCCCTTTAAACAATGAACGATAATTAAAAAAAAAAAACATAAATTGTAATTACTCAAATTGGAATATGAAAATTTTGTGATGCGTGTGACATTGACAAAATATCAAAATGCAAACATTGTCAATGACTGGATCTGACTGTATGGCTCTGGCTTTTGCACTGACTCTTGCTCTTGCTTTGGGGCTATGTACTCATTTTCTGATGCAGTGACATAAATTTTGCATGCAAGTATGTTTCAGGAATTGGATCTGATCCAGGAATCAATTATTTGTCACATACGCGACGCCATACCCAGAGAGATTCGCTTTGTTATATTTCAATTCACTGAAATGCCAAAACAAGAAAAAAAACGTCTGAGCTGAGGGTTTTTCCCATAAAATTGAAAGTCCGATTTTATGTCCCGTCAAAAAAAAAACAACAAAGAGTCGCAATGTGAGTTTCATTCCAAAAAACGACAACTATGTACCGTACCTGCCTACATACATACTCGTATACATACATAGGTGGACTTTTTTGGAAAATAATTTAGCCTTTGGTGCAATGTTCCGCGTTCATTTTAATTACGGCAGCGATTTTTTTTGGGTTGTTGTTATATTTATACCTGGACATGGACAAGGACACACCACACGGACATGAGTTCGTCTAAATCTCCATTGAATCTGCTTGTGACACGCAGAGGAGTTAACAAATTGTTAAATTTATCGTGCACAACTGCAGTGCATTCGTCAGGATATAAAAATTGTCGTCCACAATTGATTGAGGTGATATCAACTTGTACGTATATATATAATGTCGTTTATTTTTGTTTTAATTTTGTACTCCAATGCACATTTTTGTTTTACTTACAGCGCTTTTTTATAATTTGGCTCCCTAAACGACGACACGACGTTATGGTGGCACGGTCGCGGTGTTGGAAATAGTTATTCTGATTGCATACATAATACGCGAGTAGAAAACACGTTGCAGATGCAGCGCTACGGTGCGGCGGCGGCGTGTATAGCAAGCGGAATTCGTTTATTCGTTTATGGGTGGCTCTTCGTGTTGTGGGGTTTAGGGTTTTGGTTTTACGTTCCGTTCCGACATCGACATCGACACTTAAAATACGCTCATTTCGTTAAATGATTTTTTATGTGCATTGTTCTCAAAAGTAGTGTTTAGCTGTTTCTGTTTAAGGTTGAAGTATAAAACTTTAATGGTAGATGCTTTCATACATTAGAGGACTGTTTGCGATAGTTTGCGATTTCAATTTATATTATTTTATTTCAAATTAAATAAAATGCACGACTGGATCGCACGAACTTGCTCCTTTATGCAAAGAGTCTGTTTAAAAAAAGTAATTATATAAGATTTAAAAATATACCTGTAAAATAAGTTTGTCTTCAAAGATATATGTAAATGCCATTTGATTTGTCAAAAAAAAACCTCCATTTTTCATTTTTTTTGTTTGAAAATCGTTAGACCAGTATTATTTAAATTTATTTTGTTATATATACAAATTTTCCATTCATCCCAAGACACAACTCATCCTAGGACAACTCATCCCGGAAATGAAAAATACTTGTAAGCATACTTAACGAAAACAATTGTTTGTGTATTCAACTAGTTCGTTCAAAGCTTTTTCCTTTGGATAGCTTTATTTTAATTCCATATTAGAAGAACTAGGATGGAAAATAAATTATCTGAAGATAAGAAAGAGGAAGAACATGTATGTTTAAATTGTAAAGCGATCGTCTATTGGTTGTGTAGTTAGGTAGGTGTCTAAAACGAATAAAGAATAATTCATTGGCGTGCTCAGCTTTATGCAGATAGATAGATAAAGACATGTTTATGATGATAATGAAGGAATGTTATTGGTAGGTAGAAGTTACTTGCTACAATCCAATCACATTCCTTCTTTCCTACAAGTTTTCAGCGCAAACATGGAGTTATTACGTTCAGTTTATTTTTTTCGTTAAAGTTTAAAAAAAAAACAAGCATACGAATAGGTACAAGAAATTGGTATTCATGTGCTGTTTACAGTCAGGCTTTTGTGCGTTTTGGATTATAGTTATAGACAGTTATAAAAATCAATATTTTTTTTTTTAAATCCAAACAAAAAATTGCTTTTTTGATAATAAATAATAATTAATAACAATCAATCAATAATAACAATCAAATATTGTTAAGGCAATATAAGAGCTCGTTCAAAAAAAAATTATTGAGTTAGTTATAAAAAAGTTAAAAAATAAAATTTTAGAGAAAATTTAAAAAATACCTATCGGTTTGTTTTTGAGAAAATTCGAATTTTCGTTTTTTGACCAAGAAAATTGTATGGGGGCCACTGTTAGTTTTGATCTTAAGAAAAATGAAAAAAACGCCTAACGCGAATCTGCTCAAAACCTTAACTTCCAAGTTTGAACTCAATCAAGCCAATGGTTCAGGCTGTAGGAGCGTGGACAGACAGACCGGACAGATGGACGAATTTTTTCGAATCTTAAAGGGTAAGCTTGGTTTTCAAGTCGAACTCGAACTAGGGCCATACAAAACATTAGGAAAAATATAAATTGATTACCAGTTACAAAATTTTGTCAACCAGTGTTATTTGGATTATTTATTATACATTTTTCCTGGCCTACAATAACTTTATCTACGTATTAAGATTTCAACTGCTTTATGAATTGATTCGTATTCATTATTTCGTTTTTATTTTATTGCTTGTGCATATTTTAAGATACTACTTCAGCATTGTTGCTTAAGTTGTGCATTTTATTAACTTTGTTTGACCATATCTGTCAGTTGTTTTTGTTCAATTTTATCGAACGGTCTAAAAGTATAAAGTTTTATAAACACTGGAATTTATACTTTTTTTTCCAGGAATGCTATTGAGACATCCTAAAGCTGAAATATTTTCCTTCTAATATTTCATAAGTCCAGCATTACAAGGATCTAATATGTTTTTGTATATCCACTTTTCTCGAATATATTAAGATACTTTAGTCGCTGTGCTTTTTCATAAGAAAATATATAACATTTTTTGAAGGAGAAATATGTAATATATTGTGTGTTAAGGTTTGTTTACACTGTACACTTTCCTGTCCATACTCCATACCACATCGAATTATTGCAAGAATTATGTAGGTCATGCTTGCATTGCACTTGAGTGTCATTCAAAATTAAGTTTCATTTTTGGAACTAGATTATGTCGATTTGATCTCGCACTTTTGATGTTATTCAATGTGAATTAGTCTTAAACGAGTTTTTTTTTTTTGACGTCTAGAGAATAGAAAGTCTCTTGAACTTGACATTTGGGGTTTCTAAACATTTAAACGATTTTCGTTTGAATAATAAAATCATCAAAACTAGTGAATGATGGAAAGTGGGAAAAATGAATCATACAATCGACTTTGTGGGCTTAACAGCTTTCTTTCTGTTTTTGTATTGGACGAGAATTAAATCAATTGAATCATTTATTGTTATATCAAAAATGTCCAGATAAAAAAACTTAGTCCAGATAAAAAAAGCTTTGCTTCGCACAAATTTCGATAAAATTGAATTTCGTTAGAGAGCTTCATTTATTCGACCAAAACACTCATTTAAAAGTTTTCTTGTTTGTGACCGGATCAAACGAATATACATACATATATTCTAAATACTAAATTAATATAACATTTAAGTACGTGGTATACTGGTCTTCAATGCATTTTTAAGAATATTCTTATACTCATACTAAAATCAAAGAGATTTGGACAGATTATATCCTATTTTTGTGAATCTCGTAAAAAGGAGTCCACACCTGAGATGCGTACTAACGATAAGGGGCGGATCAAAGTGTTATAAAGAGTGCTTTACTAACGATCGAATTAATATGCTCCGTGAAATCGAGATTAGAAATAAAAATAAATCTAACGGCCAATTCCTTGACAAAGTTCTAGTCTCTTAATCTCGGTTTATTAAATAATCGGAACTCGGTTGAGTTCTAACTCATTTCTTTATCAAGTTCTCTAGCATTTGATCTCCGTTTGAGATAAAACTTTGATTTAATAGACCCTCAAATTTGAGGATCTAGGATATTAGAACTCAGTTTAGCAATGTTTTTAATTCTTTTAACGATTTAATGAACAGGTATTATTATTTTAATAAATTTGAAGTCACCTAATTTTTTTAATGTGCAGTAATAATAAATTATTAGAAAATACAGTTATGGACGCGGACAGGTCCAGCTCAACAATAGAAATACTTTCAGACACATAATAAGTGTATGTTTGTATAATGTACGTAGGTTTTAATGTTAAGCTTCTGAACTACATATAAGACTACACAAGAGAAAATAAAAGCCATGGACAATTTTTCGAGAAATAACTTTAAATCTCAAACGCGTAAAATTTCATAAATTTTATAGACCCTGTTTCAACATCTGTAACCTTAAGGTCCATGGACATTCTAACCGAAAATATTATGTAAATCAATAATGTCACAGCGAGCACTTCGAAAATGTATTAGAACCAAGTAACCGAAACATTTTAAAAGCATACAATACAAAAAAATATTAATAATACAAACAAAACGTCAAAAAAAATTAATTTAAATCAAAAATTTATTCAATAAACCGAAATCAATTACAAAATTGTAAACATTGTGACAAACATTGCGAAGTAGTTTATTATTCGTTAGAACTTTGTTTTATCAAACCGATATCTAAGTCCTTAAAACTTAATAATAAATAAATTAGGTGGCGCAACAGTCCGTTGAGAACTAGGGCCTAGTGACTTACAACTCTCAACCATTCCTGTGTGCGAGTACTATTGTCAGGGATGGAGGGGACCTACAGTTCTTAAGCCGAATCCGAATGGCTAGTTTGAGAAAGCACTTTTCATGACAAGAATTACTCTTGGAGAATTTGTCAATTCCTCGCAAGAGGCAGTATCCATGAAAAAAACTTTAGATGGCATAGGCTAGGATCCAACCCAAGACCTCTGGTATGACAGTCCAACGCACTAACCATCATGCCACGGGTATTACATCTAAGTCCTCAAAACTTAATAATAAATGTACACTAGGAAATAATATAAAGTGAAAAAATGCTCGAGTTCTAAATATTTTTAAAACTAAAGATAAACCGAGAGTTATTAGATCGAGTTTTAGATTGATTCTAGAATTTTGTCAAGGAATTGACAAAAGATCTTTAAAACTCTGAACGCGATGTAAGCATATCTGTCTGACATTTAATTGGAATACTTCTTTTTGCACCAAATAATAAAATGGCTAATTTCCTCTTGGAGTAATAATCAATCGTTTAGAGATTTTATGCTTTTGAAGATTTTGATGTCACCCGCATAGATTAAGATGTTACTATATCGTACATAGAAGGATACATCATTAATACGTATTATAAAGAGTAGTGGGCCTTAATTACTACCCTGGGGAACTCCTGATTTTCCGATGAAAGGTTGGAGAAAGAACTTCTGAATTTAATTGATAAGACCTATTTTGAAGATGAAAAGAAGCCCCATGTCATGGATTCAGAAGCAAACCTAATTGCCTTCGCAGCTTAAATGAAATGAACATTTTGTTGATTACATATAATAAACAAAACAAACAAACAAACAACTTGTTCAAAAAGCTTGGCAATACAGGGCAGTGTTAAGATTAGTCTGTAATTATTATTAATGTCAAGCTTGTTGCTCTTTTTAAAGATTGTTGTAATAAATGCTTTCTTCTAGTACTAGAGTACCCGTGCGGGAACTCCCGCAACCAAATTTTGTTTAAAAGTTCAGAATCAATTAAATGTCTCAAGCTTTGTGTAGTTAGTCTCAATTTGTCTTGACTTTTATAAATTAAGCAGTTTTTAACTTCCCACAGGAAGTTATTGTAATGGGTACGATTTGTCGAATTGAAAATTTTGACATTTCTCGAAGTTTCAATGTCCCTAGAGTCGAAATAAAAGATTTTTAGAGAGATGTCTGTGCTTGCGTGTGTAAGTAAGTAAGTCCGTACGTCCGTATGCTCGCGACGTTTTTTTCGTCGTCCATAGCTCGAGAACCAGAAGAGATATCGACTTCAAATAAATTGTGTTATACAGATAATAATGCAGAACGATGCAGAAAGGGCTCTCAAGAAAATTGCGTGGGTGGTTTTTTTTACATAGCAGTTTAAAAAGGTGAACATTTTGGTTAACCCTAAATATCTCATGAACCAATGACGCTAGAGAATTGAATTAAATTTTATATTATATTTTGTAACGTGATACCAAACAAGTATATTTTTGGAAAAAAAACTGAAAAACAAATATTTGTCACCTCGAATATCTTACGAACAAAACCCAATTTTAACTCCAAAACAACAATGTGCAACAAAGAATAACGTTTTTAACATCTGGTAATTTGTAAATAATTTGGTAATTTTGAGAAAAATCTAATTGACAGTTTTTTTATAAAAAAATAAAAACCTAAAAAAAAAAACATTACTCAAAGTTGGTAAAAATTTTATTTCGACTCAAATATCATTTCAAAAATTTGGGATTATAGCTTCCAACTAATTTTATCTTATAAGAAATATTGTTTTCAACATTTGGTAAAACTTTGAGAAAAATCGAATTGACAGTTTTTTTACAAAAAAAATATAAACCTAAAAAAAATTGATAAAAGTTCGTAAAAATTGATTTGCGACTCAAATAACTTTTCAAAACTTTGAGACATTGGTTTTGAACTAATTTTATTTTTTAAAAAATATTGTTGTCAACATTCAGTAAAATGAGAAAAATCGAATCGACAGTTTTTTTTACAAAAAATAAAAACGTAAAAAAAGCATTACTAAAAGTTCGTAAAAATTGATTTTCCACTCAAATACCTTTTCAAAAATTTGAGATATTGGCTTTAAAATAATTTTATTTTATAAAAAAATATTGTTTTCAACTTTTAGTAAAATTTTGAGAAAAATCGAATTGACAGTTTTTTTTTTACAAAAAAAATAAAAACCTAAAAAAAGCATTACTAAAAATTCGTAAAAATTGATTTTCCACTCAAATATCTTTTCAAAAATTTAAAATATTGGCTTCAAACTAATTTAATCTCACAGAAAATATTTCTTTCGACATTCAGAAATTTTTTTTTTATAAAAATCTAACAGGCATTTTTTCATAAAAAAATAAAATCTACAAAAAATAGAACGCAAATTTGATAAAAATTAATGTTCGGTTCTCGATATCTAGTGAACAATAGAAGATTATTGACTTCAAATTAATTTCATTCATCCAATTTATATTTGTTTATATAAGAAATAAAAACTTTTAAGAAATGCTACTAAAATCGGTAAAAATTGGTTAAAAGCTAAAAATCTCTTTAACAAAAATAGATTTTGAAATCAAACTATTTCATCATATGCAAAATATTGTTGGTTATTTTTAAATTTTTTAGAATAATTCAACTAACAACTTAAAATAAAAAAACACGAAAACCTACAAACTTTTAAGCAAGACAAATCGACAGAAGGGATGGGAAGTTATTAGTGTGGGCCGCATCCCAGCCTCTTTTCTAATTTTGAGTCAAATTCACACACCCTAACGGGAATAAGAAAAAAAAACACTCATTTTTGATTACCAGTGTTACAATTTTCCTACGAAGTTTTTGTTTCCGGTATGAGGTGTCCTTAAAGTCCTTGCGTTTACACCACCAACAAAAAAAACATTCCAAACGGTTTTTCTCCTGGCCTTCACTCATCCTAACAATTCTCTTTCTTTTGACACCATATTTGATAAAATTGTTTAAGTGTGAGAGCCGTAAAAGGTAGGCTTACTAACGAAAACAAAATCTATACTAATATCATAAAGCTGAAGAGTTTGTTTGTTTGTTTGTTTGAACGCTCTAATCTCAGGAACTACTGGTCGAATTTAAAAATTGATAGATATTTATTGAGGAAGGCTATAGACCAAATATCATTAAGCTAGGTATTCTAAATATACGAGCGGAGCATTAGCAAATAATGTTTTTTTAAAAAGCGGGGATTTTTTTTTTAGAGCGTACAATGGGGAAACGGTTAGTTTAGCAAGAATCGTTTCCTTTTAATACTACTAAAAATTTGTTGAATAAAGCATGCATTTTATACATTTTGTAATAACTTTATGATTTTAATATTTACGATGCATTCCATTTAAATGCTCATTTTAAAAATTGTAATCAAATATATCTCCTTTATAATTGATATTATTTGAAATCATTAACTCAAGAGCAAACCTCGTATGCAACAATCTTCAAATTTACCAACAATACAAATTGAAAAACCTCAAATAGGATGCGGGGAATGCGTCGTGCCATTGTATAAAATAACATTGTCATTATTATGTGTATTCAAAGGGCTTTTTATTTCAGGACTGAATTAGGTTAAGAGTGCAATGTTTTTTTTTTATATAAAAGAAATCCCATCTTAAAATAACGAGATTACATCGCCATCTGTGTTCCAATGTTCCAACTTACAACTATACCAAGATGGCAAGAATAAATATTAAAAAGATAAAAAGGAAAATATTCTCAGAAAAGTTCTATGATAACATAGCGATAGGAGGGCGCCAAGCAAGATCAACTTGCCAAATTACCCAGAATGACCTTAAACTGTCACAAAGTGATGACGACAAATATTTATCTTACAAACTCTTCTGGGTACCCTAGTTAAAAAAAAAAACACGCCCAACCCCACATCTACAACATAGGTATCTACCCTATGTGCACTATTAAACTGAGCCTCTCACAATTTCAACCTACCTGTTTGTTGATTCGTTTTCTTCGTTTTCACCGTCGTCGTCGTCGCGTCGTCATCGTTGTGGATTCCTCTGTGAATCTATAGTCCCATGCAATTCACATAAAGACTCATATAGGCAAGGCATCGCGCATATACTTATCAAGATTGAGTATAAACCAGAGGGAGGTGGAGGCAGGTCTTGAAACTATTTTTATTGCTATATGCAAATTAGATCACCGAAAGTTAGTGTTCGGGTTAGGGTTTGGGATTGAGTTCCACCAAAGCTAGAGCACCGCAAGGGTAGGAGGTTATATTGGTGGTCTTATAGCATGACGAGATATACGAGTATAGCTGGTTGGTTTGGTTGGTAAGCTGGATTGGAACTAAATCCCAAAGCTATTTTCTAGTTCGAATTTGTGGGTTCAAGTATAATAATAATATGTTTGAATATTACGCGTATTCATCCCATTCCATCCACGAGCCGACAACAACCCTCAACCAACCTAAAACCCCCATCACAATTCCAATTCCAATTCTCAAAAGCCAGCCACGAATAACTAACTGTGTGTATTACGCTACTAAGCAAATAGTATGTGAATTATTCATTAGCTATTATTGCAAATTCCGGATGGGAATCTCAATGATGTGCGCTTTTGCGTGGATTTATCATTTGATTAGCGTTGATGTTATGATGGGGGTATTAAGGAGGGAAGGGAATTGCGCATTTTCGTTAAATCGTAGTCGTTTCTTTTGACATGCCATTACTGGTATGCATCTTTGTCTTATAATGAAATTATGTTTTTTTGTATTTCCATTATCATCTGACAATGCTTTAGTTAACAATGGGGTAGTTTTGTATCGCAAATATGCATGGAATTATTTCCTTTGTAAGATTAAAACTATCTTTTACCTTTGGTGTATAACAAAAAAGTATAGGAACTTTGTCAAGAACAGATAACATCTCTGCTTTGATAGGAAGACTTAGTCCAGATTATAATTGAATGTATAACGAAGACGGCCCAGAAATTTCGGAAAACAGATGATATATGGAGCGGACAAATAAAGGAATACATTATGCTAGCAAGTTAAAGCCTTGACCTTTGCTAATACTCCTCCGTTTTAATTCAAAAAGACACGATACTAAATAATTCGTCTAGTTAGCAGCGCTAAGAAACCTTAGTTTAGTTCAATCAGTAACAAAGGAAGAGAAGCTTTAAAGAAATTTTCCGGTGCACATATTGGTTTTGAATTCCTGAAAATTGTAGTGACAAGGAGAGAAAAAGTGGGGTGAAACATTAAACATTAGACTTTGAGAAAAAATCTCTGTTCTTGACAATATATTGATAAAAAGATGGGTGCCTATTGTCTATTTGATGTTATTGGGTTTTTCCCAGGATCTGCCGTATTCTGAATATTTGAATGATTGTAGACTTTTCTGGTCTCAAGCTAAACTGACAAGGACCTATCAGGTTGTTGAGGGTGGACTTTAGACGTTCACTAATTACGGTAGGGAAGGTTTTGTATGCGATGTTTAGGAGACTGATTCCTCTATTCCTCTATATTCCTCGACAAGCTTTCTTCCGACCAGTTCGTGTATGTTCCTTACTAAATTATAGCCTAGCGGCTTTGAAAGTTTGGCATTTAAGCTACCTACTCCAGAGGCTTTGTTAAACCTTAGATATTGCAATTTTTACTTCGTCTAAGCGGGGATGACCGGAGCTCGAATCGTCGTTATCGCCGTTATTCATATGCAAAACATTGACTGCGGTTCTATACTATAGTGTTTCAACTTTCATCTTTGCCATCTTCGGCTCGAGGTTTATGCACTTGTGAATTTCGTTTCACCTGCTCATAAAACTTTCGAACTTCATTTCTGCTTGGAACCTCTCAACATCTTCGATCGCATCAACATCTTTTCCTTCTGAGAAGTCGGTGTTCCTCTATTCTCTTCTGCTCGTAGAGGTCGTGAGCAGATCTCTGTTTTGCTGTGTGCATGCTGACATTCCTCATTAAACCATGAGTTTCTTGTTGCTGGCTGATATAAATCCAGCATTTCTAAGGCCGCTTCTCTGATTCCATCTTGGCAATGTTGAAACTGGTTCTCGATACATTATGTTGAAGCCAAAGAACATGTTCGGAGAATGATTTGGCAATCGCTTACGCTACCTTTTCTACAATGAGATAGTGGTGCAAATCGATGTCAGCTTCACGGAAAGTTCACACATAAATTATGCTGGAACCGTGTCTAGCGTCGATCGCAATATGGGCAATTTGGTTGACGGTAGATTGATCTGGAGAACTCAAAGTTCCTTTGTGAATCTTGAGATGCGGATAATGCGTATTGGCTACCATAATGTTTTGAACCGCAGCAACATAAATCTGGTATCGTTATTAATGAAGCAAAAACAGTTTTTCTTGACAACCACTTTGAGGATGAGAGGCAACAATTCTTGGATTTTCCGAGCCTTTAAATTCGACAAATCTCCTTATTAACGTAGCCTCCGAAGTGAAAACAGGCCTCATCACTGAAAATTCGGATCATTTTAATGCATTTAAAAGATCGATCGGCGAAGATACAACAAGGTATCTGGTCGTCAAAAATGTGCCTTCTCAACTTAACATTAAAAGCTTTAAGACCTGCTCTTTTATCAATGTAAAGGGTTTGATATTACCCGTGTTTTTTTGGCATTCTATAAATAGTATAGTAGAAAATTCCTAAGAAAACCCATCAGCAGTAGCCAGATTTTTGTATTTAAAAATCGGTACAACTGAAAGAAGACCTGTCAGAATAATAAATGTTTTTTGTTACTAAAGAATATTCAATTGTTTAATCATGTAGTTTATAAGCTAAAATTAGTTTTTGTTTACCTTTTTCCTGTTTTCTTTTTGTTTTCCATTTTCAGCTTTCACACTTGGCTGTGGATTTCAAAGTTTTAACCAAACAATTTGACATAAAATAAAAACTTCAAGAAGGGGGTTTGTTCGTAGGCTAATACATTGACATTTATATTCCTGAATCGAGTTGAAATGAGCTTGATTCCACTTGATTCCGGTCGGGGATCGGAGTCGAGTCAAAATTTGTGAAGAAAAGCCTGTGTGGAGGAGTTGTTTTTACAGATAATGCAATATGGTCTGTTTATTTGCATGTTTGTGTACAAAAAATATAGTTTTGTTTTAATCAAATTAAAAAAAAAAAAATTGCACATGGAGTAGGTAGCACCTTCTTATATGGTGCTGAACTATTCAGTTCTTCATCGTTTAACACGAATCAAACTATCTCACTTGCACTTCATAAGAAACATCGAAACACCATTTGCACTTTAGAAAGTGCTGTCAAACTTAATCATTTTTAAATCTTCTTGTGCGGTGGAAACACTAACAAGATTTATTTAATCTAAACTGAGATAAAACTTTGGTGGAAACATAGCAAAACTTCATTATCTTTTCTATTGTTTTATCTTGCAAAATAAGCCCAGTTAGTCCATTTCCATTAACAAAACTAAATAATATCAACAGTAACAGATTGATTTTTTTCCCCAATGGAAAACACACGTGATTCCAAATGCACAACTACTCAACGAACACAGTCATCGAGATACAAATGCAATAGCAATAGCAATCGTACCAACATTTGAGAACGAAATCACATAAGATCCATTCGAGACTCGTATAAATGTCAAAAACCTATCCGTAGTAAGATTCTACTATAACTTTTATCGGTAGTATTCATACTGCGGATATTGTTTTTGTTATTCGTGTAAAATCCTTCTATACTATTGATAGATTTTCCAACAAAACACGGGTATTATGTTTCAACAACGATTTCGTAAAAGTATGTAACCGAACCGAATTATTATGTTGATAAAAAATTTGGACGGTTTGCAAACGTTGTTCAGGAGTAACTCCCTTAACACAATATGCAACTTGAACTGCTTGCTGAAGCTCAAAAAACGTACTGCGTACTTTTTTTACATTCCCATAAGCAGCTTTTTGACATTTCATCTTTTGCTTTCAATTGTTGGGGTGAGCTATTGAATCTTTTGTTGAGCAAGTTTAACAAAACCTTATACGCTTAAATATTTTTTCATCCATTATTATTCAACCACAAAATCACAATAAACACTCAAAAGCACTGACAGATACAATATTTCACCATTAATTTTGAAATGTCAACATTGCTGCACGAACAAATTAAAAGTTGGTGAACCTGGCACCGTCTACAGTTGCGTTGCGTTGTGTTCCTGATTTTATGTGTATTCAATATTTTGACGGCTATTCCATAGTTGCAGTTACATACGTATCCATTGTGTTCAGCCAGTCAGTGTTGCCAAGTTGACCTGTTTCATGTCAAATTTGACAAGATTTCATCGCTGTTGACATGAAATGAAATACAAATCTTGTCAAAAGTGTTTTGACTTGTTTTTTGACTTTATTTAAAAATTCAATATGCAACTTAACTTTTTGTTAAAATATTTTAAAATACATTTCAACTTCAGTGTAGGCCGAGTGTAATGTGTTATACTTAGAACCAATGGAGCAATATTTGTTTCATAAAATGGAAAAACATAAAAGAGACGGTGGCTTTTTGGTGCGAAGTTTATTCGCATAAGGATGCCAGTGGAGAAAATCTATTTAAGGAGTTGGCAAAGTTTTCTTTATCAATATTGGTTTTACCAATTTCGAATGCAGAAGTAGAAAGAAATTTTAGTCAATTAAATTTGATTAAAACGAAAAAAGAAACATAATGCAGCTGTTGTTAACTAATTCTCTTTTGACGATAAGAAATCATTTGCGCAATAAAAACTGTTGCAATAACTTTGCAATTCCTGCAGAAGTAACAAAAAAAGTTGGAAATTATGCTATATACAAAAATATAAATATAACCAATGAAATTGAAAGTGATAGCTCAGATTTTGAAGATCTTTAACTTTATGTACCTTAACTTAAGTACCTATGTACCTATTTTTATATAATAATAATTTATGAAATATTGTTTGTTTAAATTAACTCGTTGAATTGAAGTTGAAATACTTTTTTTGTTTTGTTTATAATTAATAAAATGTATTTATGTTATCATTAATATTTGGTGTTTTGATATTTGACTTTTTTTTGACTAGAAACCAAATTTTCAAATATTTGACTTTTTTTTGACTTGATTTGGAAGAGACAAATAAAGTCAACAGGTCAGAATTGACTTTATTTAGAATTTCGACTTGGCAACACTGCAGCCAGTTAGTCTATTCATTTTAAAATGACAAACCAAACAAAGCATAAATCAAGTGACAGCTGTCAAAAAGACCAACTCCGAAAAAAGTATTACCAGATTGAAAAACACACCTCTATAATGGCATAGCCTAATGTCAAAAGATGATAACCTGGAACCTGACAGCTGCCCAAATAGCGACGATTGGTAACTTCTAATAAATAAGTTCAAAAAACATCAAAGTCGATATGTCAAAAATACCGAAGCCTAGTTCACATTTTTTAGAGCCAATGAAGTGAATTCGATAAAACAAGTCTTTAAAATACACTCGAACAAAAAACACCTGATCCAAGTTCACTTACAGTCCGTTCCAGTGATTGAACACTCTTCTGATGAAACTTTACCGTCATTTTGTTGAGAAGCAAAAATGCTCCACTTACATACAAAAACGTGTATTTCCTCCCAATGAATGACTTCTTTAAATGATCATCATTTAAAATTCCCTCTACGAACATATCAAGGCTTTGATTTGACTTTTTCTTCAATGAACGAGTATTTAAATAATTGACTTTTTGTCAGATTTACAGATCAAACATTCCTATGTGTTGCACCGTTGTACACTTGTACAGTAGACACATCCCCTCTCATGGTTCGATGGAACAACGATAAAGTCCTTTTCAACATATTTTTGTTGTATGTAAATACTGTTGCTTATATAATTTCATCTGATTTTGTTTGTTTGTTTTTATTTATATACGAGTGCTTGTATTTTCTTTTTCTTTGTCAATTTTCGCGCGTATCTGAGCTTAAATGGTTCATTTATCTGTTTGAGAAAAGATGAAGCCAAGTTAAAAAAAAAAAACGCCAGAAACAAGCGACAAATGGAAGATATAAATGGTTTTTGAAACTTTTTCTTTTTTCCGTCCTGCCTTTGCCACAGTGGGAACCTTAATTGAACAAATTTGTTAAAAGGAACAAGATAAACATCCACCCACAAGGACATAAAGAAAGGGGAAGTTTTTTTTTAGTATGGGGTTAGGGTAAATAGAGAGTATAGACCTTTTTATCCGCTGGCGCTGTTGCCACGCCCACACCCACCTCCGCCTTCTAAGCCTGAACGAACGATAAAGAATAAAATAACAAACAACACAAAAGTTGCTAATGGAAGCGAGTGAATGCGTGAATCTGTTGTTGATGCAACCGCTTAAGTTTGTGAAATTCTATTTAAGAACATTATTTTGTTTACAGTGTCGGTCGTGGTGAGGAAGCTTACACGCGTTGGCTTTGGCTTTGGCATTGGCATTGGCGTTGAGTTTTATACAAGTTTGTGTGTTTGTTTTGTTTCACTTTTGTTTTTGGGGGCAAAGAGACTTGCGGGAAATATCTATGTTGACTTAAATATACTCGTATACGTAAATTGAAAGGAAGACTTTTAGCCAAGTTATATAGCGAATATGATGCTTGTTAGACAGATTTTGCAATAAAATAAGACGATATAGAAAATGCCGATGTAAGGAATAAACATATCTCTGTGTTGTGTTGTGTTCTCAAAATTTAGGTAGCTACACGCAAAAGTTATCTTATTAACAAACAAGCAAGAAAAAAAAAAAACATTTTTAAGTCTATTTACATTGACGTTATAGCGGAAGTTGTTTTCGTAACGAAATTTCAAAGGTAATCATCTTAACAATTTCACTCTTCGTTGGGTGCGAAGGTCAATAGCCGTGTCTTGAGTTTGGTGGCGTTAAACAGCCTACCTCTTACTTACATTATGAAGGTGTAGGTGCTGTAGGAAAGTTCTGCAATAACAACAACAACAACAACAACGACATTGTTAAGGAAGAGGGAAAGGTAATTTTAGGTTTTATGTTCCTTAATGTTTGTAATTTGCATAAATAATTTTTTTTTTCTTCGTTGTTTGTTAATATTTACGATCTTTTCTTTATAGTATATTTATGTAGGGGGAATGAAAATGATTATTTTGGAAGATGGATCAGTTTCTTTTTTCTTTCTTGTTTGTTTCCTGGTTTTTTTTTTTTTTTTTTTTAAGGAGCGTACTGAAACAATTATAACTTTATTCTAACTTTATTTTAACTTTATTCAAAAACTAGAAGGTGAGATGTTAAGGAAGAAGAATGTGTAATCATTTGTGTAAGGTGCTATGAGGTGAATTAAGAGTGTAATATTTTTTTAAGAAGAGCAAATTCTCATCACTTATAAAGGCGCATTGAGTTAGGCTGGAAGTTGTTTGCTATTACAAAGTTCATAACTTTTTTAGGAAATACCTACGGAAAGAAAGGGGCGGGGGATGTCAAAATGAACATTCTTAAGAAACCTGTTAAATTTTAATGGAGGGCCAGCTAGTTGGGAGCCGGATAATATACGTCCCTATCAAACTTAAGGTAGGAACCTTTTAATTTTTTTTAAACGCAGAACCAGAGCCACAGATAAAATGGGCAGGATTCGAATCCATATTTTCGCTTTAAAAGTAAGTTCAAAGATAGATTACATCAGGGGAGTATTTAATTTTCATTTTGTTAGGTATTAGTTTACACTTTGAAGGATAAAGTGAAAATGGACGCACGTAAATTTGGAACTTCACAAGAAAAGATATAAATCAATCGCTGTATAATAATGTAATGAAGCGTTTACAATAAATCTTATATAAAGACTGGCATTTTTTATGTTTTTTTTAAGTTAAAGCACAATGCTCATCAGTATACGGTTTAATGTAGTACAACGCTTTACAACTTTCAGACATTCAAAACCAATGCATCGGTTTTAAATCCTTTCCCGCATTTACAGTGGTGGACAGCACAATTGTTTGATGAAATGAAAAATCTTGTATTAAAAAGTTTTTGGTGCACAGAAAGCTGAAAGTTTATTTTATTTATATGCAATATCATGAGATATACAGTACTGTGCAAAACATTTTCAACTGTCACCGCTTTTCAAATATTCCATTCACAAATCAACTATTTGTAGAATCATCAAAAATGGAAAGGTGTTATGCAATCACGGCATCATCCAGGGAAGCAAAAATTGAACTTAAGTTACCCATTGACCCATCAACTATCAGACGCCCCGTACTGCAGGCTGGATTGCGTGGTTTTCAGATAACAAAAGAGCCATTTATTTAAAAAAAAAAATGTGAAAGCTCGTTTGGCTTTTGCAAAAACTCATCTCAATTGGAGTCCCGGCGATGACGAACCGAATTCCGCTGTAAGGGAGATAGAACCACTCAACCTAGGCGACGTAAATTAACAATTCCGCCTACCCGACCTAGACGAAGTGAAGATAGCTATATCTAAACTTAAGTCAAACAAAGCTGCTGGAGCTGACGGCATCGCTGCCGAACTATTTAAAGCAGCAGGCGATGACTTGGTAGGGAGCATGCACCAACTCATCTGCAAAATATGTTCGGAAGAAAGCATGCCCGATGAGTGGAATCTCAGCATAGTTTGCCCGATACATAAAAAAGGAGACCCTTTAAATTGCGCCAACTACAGAGGGATCAGTCTCCTTAATATTGCATATAAGATCCTTTCTGCCGTATTATGTGAACGTCTGAAGCCGTTCGTCAACAACCTGATAGGTCCTTATCAGTGTGGCTTCAGACCAGGAAAGTCCACTATCGACCAAATATTCACACTACGGCAGATCTTGGAAAAAACCCAGGAGCTTCAAATCGATACCCACCATCTCTTTATCGATTTTAAAGCCGCATATGACAGCATCCATAGGGAAGAGCTCTACAGAGCAGTGTCTAGTTTTGGCATCCCTGTCAAACTAATCCGTTTGTGCAGAATGACGATGGAGAATGCACGCTGTCGTCGGAAAAGATCTCACCGATGCATTTGATGTCAAAAAAGGTTTTAGACAAGGCGATGCACTGTCATGCGACTTCTTCAACATCGTTCTGGAAAGAATTGTGCAAAACTCAACCGTCAACACTAGAGGCACAATCTTCCAAAGGTCCATCCAATTACTCGGATACGCAGATGATATTGACATAATTGGAAGATTAAAGCGTGATTTCAGTGGAGCGTTTTTGAGCATTGCAACGGAAGCGAAGAAGATGGGTTTAGTAGTCAATGAGGGCAAGGCCAAGTATATGCTGTCATCAAAAAGGGACATTGAACAACGAACGTCTTGGACAAAACGAAACTGGAGACAGCTAGCTAGGGACCGAGCTGGCAGGAGACGCATTTTGGTTGAGGCCCATGTCCGCCCGGACTGTAGCGCCACCTTAAGTAATTAAGTAAGTAAGTAAGTTCCACATCATTCCACAAGTTTGGGCCTACACCCGTACAAGATCCCACTGACCTAGGAGCTCAAAGTTCATTACTTAGACAACGCCGCCGTTTGTTCGCTGGCTGGGCTTTGAATCGTTTGGAAAAGGACCCCAATTTTGGCCGAAAAATCATCTTTAGTGACGAGGCGCATTTTAGGATGAATGGCTGTGTTAACAATAAGCAAAATTGCCGCATATGGGATGACACCAACTCACGCGAGGTTCTCCAGGTGATTATGCATCCTCAAAAAAGTTACCGTTTGGTGTGGATTTTGGGCAGTCAACAGCGAGCGCTACATAACGATGATAACTAATTTCTTATGGCCCAAATTGAACCATATGGACCTAGACGACATTTGGTTCCAGCAAGACGGCGCTACGTGCCACACAGAAAATTCTACGATTTACATTTTGCATGAAAGATTTGAGGATAAGGTTATCTCTATAGCAGGGGTGATGTGATTTGGTCACCAAGGTCATGCGATTTGACCCCGCTAGACTTTTCCTGGGGGGTTTCTGTAAGTCGCAGGTCTATGCAAATAAACCACAATCGACCGATGCCCTAAAGGTGAATATAACACAGGCCATCGCTCAAATTCACCCGGATCTATGCGGAAGTCACTGAAAATTGAACCACTCGGATCCGTGCCACCGTAAGAAGCCTAGGCAGACATTTGAACGAAGTCATTTGCGAATATAATTTTGTTAATACAATACAACACACAGCTTGTTTTATGCCATGCCAACATCTACCCGCCCTTATTGAAAACCCCTTTATAATTAAAGTGTAAGCTCTATTAACGGAATTTTCGGTGGACAATCCATTTGAACGAATAATTTGTCATCTACTAATAATACTAACTAATACTTTGTCTTAATAAAGTTATTATTAAGAATAATCGTCGGTCGCTGTCCGCCGAAGGGAACTTCTACTGCACTTTTTTTTCCGGGAATACGTTGATTTTAATTTATATTGAATTAAAAGTGCGTCTGAATTTGGAAATGAGTCTTAAACAACATGACACTATCATAATTTTGAAATATATACCGCGGGAATAAAGTGCAGATTTCTTATGAGTTGTTTAAGCCAAATGAGCCATCATTCTCAAAATGAAAAAGAAACTACCAAACTAAGCAGTCAGTGGTTTTAATTATCTTAAATATATTAAAACTTTTATTGAAAATTTAGCGCTAATTTTGATAGCACAAGTATTTTGTTTTAAATATTTCTTACTCTGATAAAGCGATAAAGCACGTGTGTGAATATAAAATGCATTGGTATGCTAAATTAAAAAAAAAAACTTTTATTTTGCTGTTTTTTACTTTTCTTTTTCTACCAAGTAACATATTTTGTTTACAGAAAAATATAAATTAATTAAAATTGCGTACATAACATGACCTTTGTTGTCGTGAAAAATGTGCAGTTCTTTTTTTTTAACTTTTTTAAAGTAGATCAGTTTTTTACTATATTGTAAGCTTTAAATAGTTCTGTTTTATTGTGATTAGGTCATTATTATGCATTAAGCTTTTGGAAAGTTTCTATTAAAGATTTCAATATGAAATATCATCAAAACTTCAGTAATTGACCTCATCTCAATGGCGGATCCATCGTAGGGGTCATTACACCCCCCTAGGAGATAATTTGTTTGTTTTTTCATAGGAATTCCCTTCAATTCAAAACTAATCGTATTGCGTTAATGGATATGACCCCATTATATTTTGAATTATTTTTTTTTTTATATGAAAACTAAATTTGTATTTTACTTCCTTACACTTGTTGCTAAAAGTACTATTTTTAACTGAGGACTGGACCAAGAACATTATATGAATCGGAAATTCAGCCCTATTTCAAAAACACAGCACAAATTCATCAACTTGTTACTAATGGACGATCCAGGGGGAGGGGTCATATGAGCCATAAAGCTTATGCAGTTAAGTTGTATAAGTAAAGATTTGTTGGTAAATTACCGACATTCACCAAAAAGTGGTTTGCCGTCAAAAACAACTAAAATTTTTGTTTTCACGAAATTTAGAATTTGGAAAAACTTTAGTCATGCTTTAAATTATTTTCATATAATTTGTTTCTAAGAAAAAATAGCAAATATTTAGGTTCTTAAGAAGAAACCTTGAATAAGAGATCGTCAATTTTATATTAAGTTGCCTTTAAATTCCTGAAACTAGCCTTCAATTCGATCTTATTTTTTTGAGGCACATTGAAGTGATTTTTACTTGCGAGATATAGGAATTATATGGCAAGTAATGCATACGTAAACAATTTCGATCTCGAGCTTTTAATCAAACATGACATTACGATGGTAGAAAATTCGAAAAAGTGGGTCGCTACAGCACAAACCATTGTGTCGATTGAAATAAAGGTTTTCAACCGATTAGCGTTAGGCATTTGTTTTTTATTGTTTCAATACGAAAAATAACAGCAGTCCTCATACAAATTTTTGGTTAAAAATCGAAAATTCGTTTTTTTTTCAAAAATGAACCGATAGATTTTTTTAAGACTTCCTCTAAATTTCTTGTACTTAATTTGGCTTCTTTCTACAAGAAAAAACACATTTTGCTATTGCTACAGAAGCGTATCTCTCATAAAACCGTTATTTTGTTTTTTTAAGTTTACTCAAAAACTAATGGACCGATTTCAATAATCTTCTCTATCTTTACAAGCTCTTGTCGATGATCAAATTGATGATCAAAAATATCATTATTTTTGTTTGATTTTTAAAAAAATGTATTTTTTTTACAAAACTGGATATCTCAGAAAGGGGTGAACATTATTTAAACGAAATTTAAATGTAAAATGTATATTTATAAGCACTTTATTCAGTGCTTACCAAAAATATTTTTAAGACAAAATTTAAAAATTAAAATGATTTTCGAAAAAAAAATAAGTTAATTAAGGTTTTTTGAGAATTAAATTGGCATTTAAATTTTGTAGAAATACTTATTTAATTTTTCTTTTAATACAAAAACTTAAATTAAAGAAATCTACTTTTTTAATTGAATTGACTTTAGGTGCTCTAGAACTGAGATTTAAACACGAATTTCAATAATATAAATGTCCCAAAAATAGCAAAAATGACACTTTTGTTAAACGGATGGCTAATCAAAAAACGCAATGAACGTTTTATATTTATTAGTATAAAAGCTTTGAATCTGTAATTTGTGAGTGCCACACAGCAAAAGTTTCTTCCCAACTTATTTGTTTACCTTAATCACAATTTTTAAGTTTTGTTGACTCCTTTAAGATCAAAATATTTTCTAGTATCAGCTTCAATCTATGAGTAAGTAGACTGATAACGATAGTAATAATAGACTCCCGAAAATTGAGTTCGAAAAAACCAGATCAACAAAAGCCAGAAAATTCTTAATATCAGATTCTTTCTCATTTTCCCGGTTGTTGAATTTTTGTAGCGTTCTTAGCATTAATAGAAATGGCAATAAAAAAAAAAGAATATAACAACAAAAACCCTCTAAACTATTGTGTTTTAGCTCTTAAATATGGCATATTTAGAAAACTGTTGGAATTTTGGAATGCTTTAATATGTAGGGAGTAGTCCAAATAGTTAGACTATAACTTGATAAACAACAGTGTTCTAAAATAATTTAATATCTAAAGTTATCACTTTAGCTCTTGAAATGTGTACATTTAAGGTTAATACAAACATTATGTTATTTCAATTTTGTTAACCTCCTTTACAAAATATTAAAGAACATTTTTAAGCGGTGAGTAAAAACTCGCCTATGTTAAGTTTGTGATCCCCCCCCCCCGATTAAAAGCCTGGATCCGGCCTTGCCACATCTATTCATTAGACTAAAAACAAACGACCCAGTCATTTACTTACATTTATACGCTTTATTATAATGGGCTTTTATTTATTCATATTTATTAGAATAATATTAAAGCAACAAATACTGACTAGTTCATTTAATGAACAAGGGCGGATCCAGACTTTAAAAAGGGGGGGGGGTGTTCACACACTTAACAATACCAAAATATGTTTTTCATGTAGAAAGAAGTTAAATTAGGAACAAAAAATTTAGAGAAAGTCTTAAAAACATCTATCGGTTCATTTTTGAAAAAAATTCGAATTTTCCATTTTAAACCAAACATTTTGTATTTTTCGTATTAAACAAATTAAAAAAGCGCCTTACGCTAATCAGATGAAAACATTATTTTTTAATCGACACAATGGTTTCGGCTGTAGAGCCAGGATAGACGGACAGACGGACGGAATCGGGGGACCAACTTTTTCCGGCTTTTCTACCATCATTTTGTCATGTTTTTGTTCATGTTGTCATTTTTTTATGAATGCAATACTTGTCATATAGTTTCTATATGTCGCAAGCAAAAATCGCTTCAATGTTCACTATTTATGTTCGTCAAAAAAAAAATAAGATATAATATAAAATGTACGATCTCTTATTCAAGGTTTCTTCTTAAGAACCTGAATATTTGCTCTTTTTCTTAGAAACAAATTTTATGAAAATAATTTAAAGCATTACTAAAGTTTTTCCAAATTAAATATAATAGGGGTCATATCCATTAACGCAATACGATTAGTTTTGAATTGAAAGGAATTCCTACAAAAATACAAACAAATTATATCTTCCCTGGATCCGCCCTTGCCTATGAAGTCCTGCAGGTATATACCCATTATACTTTTGAATAATGAAAACATCATTTAAAAATAATAATTCCGCTCGAAAAATGTTTAAAATACAAAAATTCCTAAATTTAAAGGATCCAGCCCAAACTATAGAAAACAATATTTTAATACTCCAGCTTTTCTATTCATCATAATAATTTATACAAATCACTTCCATATGGTTAAGACCTTATATTTTTATTTAGTTTTTTGTTTCTTTATTTTATTTTATTTTATTAAATTTAATGTTGAAGTTTATGATAGTGAAAGTTTATGAATAAATTGAATTACCTATTCAGTGAATGGTTGAAAAGTGAATTTTGATAAACTTTCAACCAAATCCCCTCCTATATATTCAAGCATAAGAGAGAAAGGGTCCTTTATAATCTAATACCTTGCCGCCAGCAGCAGCAGTAGTGGCAACATAAGACATACTTATATTCGTACTACATAGAACAATTTTTGTTTTGAATTTTAAGTTTTCTATGGTTTAAGGAATTTTTGTTAGGTAGATATTTTGTGAAATTTAGAGCTTTCAGAGATTTATGAATGGAAGGAGCTGACGCTGGAGCTGGAGCTGGAGCTGAAGCTAGAACTGATGTAGTCAAGAACATGCACATCATCAGAATTTTTGGTGATATTTTATTATTTTTTTGTTTTGTTTTGTTCTGTTTTGTGTGCTTTTGTGTTGGCCATGGAAAGGGGAGAAAATAATCAACATGTCGACATCAAGATAATGAAAAGAACACATCAACCCTTAGGAGAAAATGTTTATCTTTTGTCTTAAATTGAGAATGGAGAGTAAGGAAAATTGTTTCCATATCTTTTGTTCATCATTTGTCTGAAGGTATGTTAAGTTGCCTCCCTCCCCCACACTTGCCACCCACCAACGAACGAAGAATCAAAACCATGTTTTTGGTATGTTTAAAAGTTTACAAAAGTTAAATGATTTTGTTCTTCTTTTCGTTCTATTTATTATTTCAATAAAGGATTTCAATAATTTCACCTCATGTAAAATAAAAAATTAACACGTTTCACTATTTTTTTTTTCTTTTTTTTATAAACTTTACTGATAAAAGCATACGACCACATGACGAAGCGAAGAGCTGAAGGCGGTTTGAAAAATGTTTGCCACTGAGGAGAATGAATTGAGGTGTTTTGTTGTACGAAAAATAAAAAATAATAAACTTCTATGAAATGAAACATTGCTGAATATTTTACATGAATTTTAGAATTTTATGTTCCCTTTGTTCTATTACAAAATTAGTGTGTGGGTACCTACTTTTTGAAGGGGCGGTGCGGCCGGCGGAGGCGAGACTGCGCGGCGGATGTTTAAAAGTGTTTCCTCAAATTTAAAATTATAGAGAATTTGTAGTAGAACAATTTCTACCAAATGTTACTAGTTATATAAATTATATTTAGATTTCTATTTATACCATTGACCATATTGTTGGGAGTAATGAATAACTAACTATGCTCATATAACATAGGTCACTGATAAAATTTGTATATGAATTTCATAAAATGGAATTTTAGGGAATAAGGATTACTCCACTATTTCTTTGTAACATTGTGAGTTTTAAATTGTGTTAAGTATTAAAAATATTGAAAATTGTTACAGGTCTTTAAGCAGAAATGAAGTTTTCCACCCAAAATATTCTTTAATTTCTTTGAAAAACGACACAAGATGTCAACTGAAAAAAAGTGAATTTTCCAAGTGCTGTTTCTGTCTGCTTTAATTTGATTATTTTTTGTTATTTTTCTAGTACATTGCCAGAGCATGTTACAGAAGTAAAGTAAACAACACAAAGATATATTAAAACTGGAATTACTTAGTCACTCCATAACTGGGATTGAGGAGACAAATATTTAAAAATATTTTATTTTTCAGGTGCGTCAATATCGACAGATTTGAGTTGGAATACACATGATATTTACTGGTACTGCAAGCAGTCGTAATAATTTTTTGTCTAAATGCATAATCGATCGAATTTGGGCCATAATTTCCTGGCCGTGGCACAGGTTCCAAGGTATTCCCATGTTGCATTGGTTTCTGGGAGTATCTTGTTATCAATTGTGTTATTTCACAAGATGGGCTGCTTGCGTTTGAGTCTATACTGGATGATGGGTTCAGTGTTGTACTAATCCTCAAGTCTTCCATTCCCAGGTACATCGCTGTGACCTGGTACCCGGCGGAGTCTAATGTTTTGCTGATAACTAAGAGTCGTAAGTTCTTGGTGACAGTAACTTGCAAGCTTCGATTTGATTGTTGTGACAGAAATACATTTTAATACTAATAGGCTATCAATGAATATATATATCTCCATCAAATGACAACAAGCGTGGAGAGAGAAGCAAAAGTTGTGGGGCTGAACTTTAATTATGGCAAAACAAAAATGGTCAGCCTCGGAACCCGACCATCTTCTTAAATAAATATTTCCTCGCAACCGGTGGAAAAAGTAGAGAGCTTTCAATACCTTGGAAGAATCGTCTCCATCGAAGGCGGAACCGAACAAGACGTCATCTGCCGCATCGGCAAAGCAAAAGCGGTGTTCGATATGCTGTCGAAAATTTGGAGGAATAACTCTATCAGCTTAAGAACAAATGTCGAATCTGTGCTTCTTTATGGGTGCAGCACTTGGAAGGTCACTTCAGCCATTGCAAGTAAGCTGCAAACCTTCGTGAATAGATGTCTTCGTAACATCCTAAGGATTTTGTGGCCAAACCGTAAATCAAATGAGGTCCTCAATAGAAGGACAGGTCAGGAACCTATAGACTCTATTATACGAAGGCGTAAGTGGCAATGGATTGGACATACGCTTCGAAAATGTTACGACTGCATTGCAGGCCACCCATCAGTGGAATCCGCTCACACAAGAAGGAAGAAGAGCTGGACGACCGAGAAGCACATGGAGCAGGACAGTCGAGGCGGAATCAGCGTCACTAAGCAAGAGTTGGAGGGAGCTAAAACACATCTCCGGAAACCGTGCACGATGGCACGTAGGCGTAGTAGAGGCCCTATGCCCCTTAAGGGGTTCCCAACGGACTTAACAGGTCTGAGGACCTAAGTAAGTAAGTATCAATGAATATAGTGATATCAGCGCCATCATTGACACCTGTATTGTAGCATATGTCAACTACTAATACTTAGGCATGAAAGACGCTGCTTGGATCAGGAAGTCTGAACAAGATTGAATGCCTCATAGAAGAAGCCTACTTCTACTCCAGCATTTGTTTTCTCAGTATACATTCGACTCATTCATGAGTGGAACATTGTCTGCCTATTCTTTCCTCTCAGGAAAGATGGTGTTAAAGGTTTTTTTGAAGTGAAAACAGGATATTATGTTGTCTGTGCTTATATTGTCCCCTAAGTATTACTGTAAAATCCGCGCGTTTCCGATATGGCTAGTTTTCCAGCAACTAGTCTGGCTCAGCCGTAAGGCGCTGTTTGCAGCAGTTTCTTTTACATATAGGTCCAGAGGTAAACATTTGGCTATTGCTTACAATTCTGCAGTAAGTGGTTCTAATTGCCTCTGCACCCTTGTAAGGGTTATAAGGTTCTTGGTTCACTTCACTCATGTTTGGAAAGGATTTCATTCATGACCAGGATCCTAAGTAGTGGGGCGTTCCTCTGGATGATGATACTTTAATCTTTATACCTCCCAGGTCACTGTTGATCTATTTCATAATGGATTATTCTTTTTCGAGATCTTTGAGGTCTTTTTTGACTGCAATGTTTTGTACGTTATTGAAAGCCCCTTCAATGTCTACGAACGCAAGCAGTGTATACTCCTTATCACCACGCAGTATAAGGCCGTTTTAAATTTGTTCATTTGGAGTAAGCATGTTGTGTAGGAGGTAAAATTCTCGGACTAGATTGCCACGTTTTTGAAATTTTAGGTCTTTCGAAGGCTTTTTGAATAAACGATGTAAAACTTATTGGGTTGTAGTCTTTAGCATTTGTGTTGCTGGGTTTACTACCAGCTTTAGGTATAATAAAAACTACTCTGCCTCGCACCACAAATTTAGAACTTAGGTCTGATAATTTGAATAGTTAAATTAGTTTTTATACCTTCTTTGTTATTAAAAATTTAGGATTTTTACACAAAATTTGGACCACAACCTCATTAACTTCTTATAGGAAGCTATTGCAATCGGTTCAATTTCTCGAATAGAAATATTGACATTTTTCGAAGTTTCAAGGTCCCTAGAACTTAAATCAAAGATATTTGGAGAGATGTATGTGTAAACGTTTGTATTTTCGGAATACCATTTTTTGTCGGCTATATCTCAAGAACCAATAGAGACATTGACTTCAAATACATTTTGTTTATAATGCGTCTGGGGAAAAAAAAAGATTTTTCGTTCAGTTGTCCAATTCAATAAGCTGCTCTAGCGAATTGAAACGGCTCCATTTTTTTATTCTATTTTTACAAAAAACCCTAAGAAAAAAAAATAATAAAAGTAAACATTTTATTTGGACTCAAATATCTTGAAAACAAAGAAATGTAATGATTATAAATTTATTTAATTTCATCCGAAATATTTTTGTTAATATTAAGTAAAAATTTTATAAAAATCCAATCCAAATCATTTGCGTAAGAGCATCTGTGGGCCCCATTCCAGCCTCTTTTTTTGTACGATCCATATCAGCAGGATTTAACTTTAAACGCATTTAAAACTTGCAGTCCAATTCATGTAGATACTTTAAATCCTGTATGCACCTTAAAGTAGGTAACAGCTTTAAAAAAAAAAAAAAAACGAATAAACGAAGAAAAACAAACATAAATAAAATTCTAGGAATTCTTTTCAGAAACTAGGTAGAATCACGCATATCATTCATTCAAAAGCCTCCTCCTCCCAAAACCCGAAGGCAGGCAGGGCTGCAAGGCTGCAGGGCATCAGACAAAACCTAGGTAAGGTAAGTAAGAGATTTAAATTTCAAACGTATATAAACTGCAAAAGTACTTTATTCTTCTGAATAAATACTTTGAAAATCCAAAGAACTTTATTCTTTCAAACAAAGTTCATGCAATGCTTGTGCATAAATAACTTTATCCGAATTACTTCCACCACCACCACCGATGAGATCCGATCCAATGCAATGCGATGTATTTAATCAGCCCTTTTTTGTATGTAGCCTTTTTGTTTGTTCTCCCATAAACCTTCAGTTGGCTGGCACTGGTTTTGCACTCAAGGAATAATCTCAAATTCATAGCACAGGTACACTCACTTGAATTAAATACACGTGTTGTACTGTGAGTACCTATGTACAATACTACATGATGCCATTACCACGCGAATACAAATAATGAATTTTAATTCATTAAATCGGATGAGGTATTCCCTCATCGCATCACACACATCACATCGCATCGCATCGCATCGGTTGCCTTCATTTAAGAATTCACTAATTGATAGGCACGCCATTTAAGTGACAGCGCAAAACAGATGACACTCCAGCATCTTTTTTCAATTCCCTTTCGAAGCTAACAGCACCTGAGTCCTTATGAAGCCTCGGAGGTTTGTAGCCTCAGAGCCTGGAAGCCTGGCGCATCGTTACAAATACAAAAGAGTATAAGTGTGTACTTAATACGGTCGGTGGTGTACCTACCTACCTACCCTACAGCTATACAGTGTGTTCCCTTACAAATGAACATTTAATTTAAAAAGCAAATATATACCCAAGGAACGTTTGTCTAATTAACAAAAGTGCGCACAAGAAGACGCAACAACCGTTAAGAAGTCATCATCCATCATCTCAATCAACAACATTTCTATATTTATATTTATTTTATATCAACGCATATTAGCAAAAACAAAAACTTGCGAATATGACGAATGCTCTGAGCATCACAGATATAGAAATAGAAATAGGTCACGATGATGGGAAGACACAAGAGCATGTCACCCTTATGTCATAATGAGAAAATTTAATTTATAGATACTACATCTTTCTAAGTTGGAGCGCAGTTTTTTTGTGTTCACCGTATACACGTCCACGTATATTTATATAATTCTATATTATCTATTTATTCACACTCGACGTCATGCAATTAGGTCACTTTTTTTCAACGAGTGAGAGAACATTTACCGGGATTCCCAATTATCACTTGCAAATACAGTCAATACAGCTTAAATGATTCGAATAATTATAATGGAAGTTTTTAAGGAAAAAATTGATGCAAATTTATATATTATATAAAGTACCTTATTTATTTTTTGTTTTCAGGTTGGTAGCACTGTCATTTGATACCTGTCAAACTCAACTGTCACTGGAAATGTCATAATAGTATAGTTGAATGTTTCCCATAACTTAAGGGTTTTTCAATAAGGGTGGGTAGATGTTAAAATGGAATAAAACAAGCTGTGTGTGAGCTGTTAAGTGTGGAATATGACATCATCATTCAAATGCCCGCCTAGGCTTTTTACGGTGGCACGGATCCGAGTGGTTCAATTTTCAATGACTATTCCGCATAGATCCGGGTGAATTTGAACGATGGCTTGTGTTATGTTCACCTTTAGGGCATCGGTCGTTTGTGGTTTATTTGCATAGACCTGCGACTTCAATAAACCCCACTGGAAAAAGTGTAGCGGGGTCAAATCGCATGACCTTGGTGGCTAATTCACATTACCCCTGCGAGAGATAACCTTACCCTCAAATCTTTTATGCAAAATCTAAATCGTGGCATTTGCTGTGTGGCACGTAGCGCCGCGCCATTCTGCTGGAACCACATGCGTCGTCTAGGTCCATATGCAAAAACACTCTAGTAAAGATATAAATCCTCGGTAGCTATATTGGTTTGCCTACAAACTAAACCGGAAACGGATTTCATTAATTGTGTCTTAGTGTGCGTGTGCGTGGAAATTTAGTTTATCAATTATTTGAATTTCACATTTATTCATGGACATAATGTCAAAATTACAAATACAACAATGTAAACAAATGGGTTTTGGAGGGTGATACGTACGAAGGATTTATATCTTCATTAGAGTGTTTTTGTCCATATGGTTCAATTTGGGCCATAAGAAATTATTAGTCATCGTTATGTAGCGCTTGCTGTTGACCGTGACCGCCTCACTAACGTCGTTTTCAAAAAAAGTACGGACTAATAACGCCACCGGCCCAAAATCCACACGGTAACGGTAACTTTTTGAGGATGCATTATCACCTGGTGAACCTCGCGTGGGTTGGTGTCGTCCCATATATACTGAAATGTTGCTTGTTTAAACCAGCCATTCATCCTAAAATGCACCTCGTCACTAAAGATGATATTTCGGCCAAAATTTGGGGTCCTTTTCCAAACGATTCGAAGCCCAGTAAGCAAACAAACGGCGTTGTCTATGGTCATGAATCTTGTCAGTGGGATCTTGTACGGGTGTAGGCCCAAGTCCCGACGCAAAATTCGCCAAAAGTTGAAGTCTGCGAAAGGCCAAGTTCTTGTGCACTGCAAGGAATATACTGCCTCGGGCTCTGCTGTACACTTTCACGGACCGCGGCGATGTTCTCGGCCGATCTTGCGTTCCTTGAACGTACGGGTATTGGCTGATTGTTTACTGAACCGGTCGTCTCAAATTTGGCCACCAAACGTTGAAGAGTCGACTGTGAAGGGCCAAATATTTACATTTTATGGTTAAACAACGTTTCTTTATTGTTATTATTTTTATTGTACTATTCGTACTAGAATGTCAGCTTGTTAGACTTGACCATTCCTTTTTAATTTCATTGAATGTTTGTTGACATTAGTAGTGACTTTGTCCACAATTTTCGGATATAACCTCTGTAAGAGGGTCTGAAATGGAAATATTCAATTTTGTTTAATAATCACAGGAAATTTGGACCCAGGAATCACGAAAAGCTTCGATTAAGGTGCTCTTGCCTTAAAATTGTCTGCCAACTTCATAAATTTTATGAAAAAGCCTTGGCCAAACGTTTTCAATTGTGTTAAAGTGTAGTGAATAAAAGGGCCATGGAAAGATTTACACGTCTTCTGATTGAATTCAACTTCTAACAACCCTCGAATTGTGAATTGAGGTAGTCTTTGTGGAAAATCCAAGGCAGAGGTCCATAAATGATGTTTTTCCAAAATAAGCTCATTTTTTTTTCAAATCATAGGAATACAAGTAACCAACGGGCCGTCAAGGTTAAACTTTTTTTCACCCAAAACAACAACGCGTTTTCATTCAATGATCCAAGCAACATGCTCTCTTGCAAAATTCATCTGATGCTCCATGTGCCGATTCCAACCTAGGTTAATTTTTTGGTATTAATTTACACTTTTTTGTATTATCGTTTGAGCCGTTGTTATTCTGGTTGATACTCAGCTTCTGGCCCCTATTTTGAGTAGAATTAACCGTTTTTCTCATGATGTTCTTGTTTCTGCCTTCAACCCTTTTTGATTCTTTCCATATTTTTGTGGATCAGCAATATGATTCAATAGAAATTTCTTGCTTCTGTTAAGTCTCCTTGCTATTTAACGTCCTGGGAGTCGTAAATCCTTCACTGCATCTATTTTTGCGCTTTCTGTAGCTGTCAAAGTCTTTCCAGAGTTCATGTGTGTTTCAAATTATTTTTAAACCAGTTGTTTTCAGCACTTTTTTAGATACTCTAAACCAAAGTTTTTAAAATATTGCACTTTAAAACTCCTGCACAAAAATATTCGTAGTGGCCTCATCCTAGTGGAGCATTATTTTATACCCTTTTTTAGTAGTTTATTATTTGATAATGGGAAATTCCAACGCTTGTTTATAATTTTCCATTTAAATTCAAATTCTAATTTGTAATGGTGAAATACGTACCTATTTACTAGTAGTAAAAGTTTCCGGGTATAACACTTCCACCAGCTATAAAAAGTGAAAATCCATTCTAAAGTGTGGCCTCATACTAGTGGTTGGTAATTTATTAAAAAAAATGTTTGCTCGTTTAGTTTAAATTTACAAAATTAAGAAGTAAGCGCTGTTTTGGTTTATAAGTTTATACAAAACGTTTCTTAAGTTCAGAAATTGACATGTCAAAGAAGTTCTGTGTTCCATTTTTAGCTTAGACAAACAGGGTCTAAGGTGGTATTTATTTTTCAATAAGAACTACTTAGGAAGAAGCTCTTTGAGATCAAAACAAAATAACCGAACTATTGGAGTTAAAATTTCATTCTTGTAGTTTTTAAATGAAGCTGTGCTCACAACGCACGCCTCTTTCACGATATGATTGCTATTTTATCTAATATGTACCTCTGGAACTACACATGACATTCTTAGAGCTCTTGCCAATATGTCGACGATGTTTTGAACTTGTGCACTATACACACTTGTAATTTTAAAGTTCCTTTAGTAAAGTTTGTTCTTTTATCTCTACAGTTCATATAGTTATTAACGAGGAGTACATATGTTAAATGAGCTTTCACTGAAATTATATACAGTTTTAGAGTAAGTTTTTGATTGATCACATCAAAGTTGCCTGTGAAAAACCTTTTTGCCTTGAATAACACAAAACCGCACACACGATATGTCAACGAACTATTTAGCAGAAATTTGTATGTATATGGCTATATGAAAACTTTTACTTTTGTATTTTATTTTACTAACTTTTGAGGCTATAAGTAAAGTCACTTACCCCCAGTTTCACAGTGGAAGTTTAAACTCCACTTTCGGTTTAAACTTCAGTTCAAGAATTTATTGGGTTTCACAGTTTCATTTAACCCTTGGAACTCAGTTCAATTTGCAGTTCAAGTTAACCGAAAGTATTCTGCCGTTTAAACTTCAGTTCGGCGTTAGGAACCACTACCCACGGTGACATTTCAATTTGACAGCTGCCATTTGATAAATTGCGTTTGTGAAGAAAGTGTTTTACAACGTCGCGAAATATTAGTTTTTTTTTTCAGAAAATATTATTTATTAAATATTAATTGTGCTTTAAAAATGTTATCGAGTTGTGAAAGTGATTTTGAAGATATCAGCAACGAGGAGAACTTTATATTAGTTGCCAATATAAGAAGAGAAAAATGCATTCATTGGAGAAGAGATCACTTCAATTATTAGGACGATCTGGAATTCTTTGAAAGATTTCGAATGTCGAAGAATTCAGCCTACATTAAAACAGACGGAAGCCCTTGGGCTTGGTCCCCAAGAATTTCCACAATAGCTTTGTCTACGGAATCCGTTATGATTTCTTGGGGACCACCACCAGTTTCATAGAATTTTCTTTTTTCTAAAGCTGAATTTGTTTTTGCTCTTTTTCTTAAATCGTCGCATTTGGTTTTCAACGCATCCGTGGTCTGGTAATGGGATTCACTCTTCGAATTGTACTCATTTGCAATGGAATCCTATGCAGCGGCTTTTTCTTTCCAATGTACTTTGTCGTTTTTTTTGTTTTCCAGAATATTCTTTCTTTTCGAAACTAACTCTGATGAAAAATTGCTCGTTCTTCTCGAGTTCGTCAACAAAAAAAAATATTTGTTGTTTTTCTTGTGTTCTTTACCTCAGAGGGAGAAAGAGAAGACAAAGAAAGACAGTTGAAAGTTGAAAAACTTCATGAAAGTGACGAACTGGTCACGTTACGTCACATTACGCAACAACAACGAACAATGCTGCCAGCTACTTATCATAAAATCTAATTGAACGAAGTTCAACTGAACTGAAGTTCAGATTTCACTGTGAAACCGGACTAGTTAAACTAAAAAAATTGAATTTAGTTTAAGGTTCAGCTGAACTGAAGTTTTAACCTTCACTGTGAAACTGGGGGTTAACTAATTTTTGCATGATTTAAAACTTTTGTGAATTAAAAACTAAACATAAACTAAATTAAAAGCCTGAGAAGGTCTGACTCCACTAAGGAACCATATTTTTATAACGAATTATTGCTTTTTTCATTAAACATTGTTAAATCTTTAACTTAAAAAAAAAAACACCCTTTTTAAATTTTAAAGTTAATAAGAAAAACATTGTCGGAATAATTTACAACAGAATTTATTAAAAATTAACGAAATTCAGACCAGAACTAATTTTAACATAATAAAATGGACAATTTTAAAGAGGATGCAATTTTAAGAAAATACCAGGAACAATTTATATTAATTTTGTTTCCATATTTCCATTTTGTAAAATGAAGCTAAATGTAATAACAACTGAAGGAATGGGGTTCGTTCATAGATTATGGTCTTACTGTGTGTAGATCTTTGCGTGTAGCAGATGGCGCTATATTTGTCAACACTCACTTTTTTTTCAAAATAATAAACAAATATTACAGCTAACGTCAATTTAATAATACAAAAAGTTTACAACGACGCACGCGCAGAGAACACAAAGATCGATTTTATTTTGAAAACGAGACTGAGAAGTATGATTTTAATTTTCTTATCTTTACCTTTTTTTGAACGCTTTAAAAGACAAGTTTTAGGATTTATTCTGACATTTAGTCGTGCTACAGTTGATTAGAAGTCACCACAGTTTTTTGTACTACAAACAAATTAAAAACATGCATTATTGTGACAATAGTGTGCGAACACTCTTGGAACCATGTGCAAAACTAGACAGTTAAGAAACCTTATGTTGAGGCTTCAAAAACTTGTTGGCTTTTATGATACCAACACGATACAAAATACAGATTTTTTTATTAAAATGCTGTCAACAGCGCTTTTATTTCTGTCGCGCTATTTTGGTTGCAAATAAATACATACAATTTCAACATGTGCAGCAAAAAATAAAAGGCGTAATCTCTTACTGAAAAATGCTTAACAACAAAACTACTTACAATACTCTACGAACATGCCTCCGAAATAAACAAGAGTTTTCAAGTGTACCAACATTTATGTTCGAGATCTGACAAACGTCACAATTCTATCCACAGTTGGATTTGAATCTTGCTTCTACTTTTATCTGCAGTGAAGAGTTTGTATTTGTAATACGAGTAAAATCAAACTTCACTACAGAATTTTTTGCTAAAAAACGCACCTATTATTTTTCTCTTTAGATTTAGATTTAACATTGAGGCTTAATTTGTAAAGAAGCTAAATCTTATATTTAGTTTGATAGCCAAAACTTATTTTCCCTCTTCATTCCACTTAGGATTTTGTCTTGACAGATACTTACAAAAGTTATAACTTTTTGTGAGGCCCAAGTTCAAACTAAAAAACCCCCATCAAATTACCTATTTCAATTTATGAATTTTCTTGTTCTCTAAAAATATTCTCTTTTTTGTTATTATACCATAAACATTTACGACTATTTTTGTGTTAAAAAACATTCAAAATAAAATTCAGGTACAGTTTTGTTTTTGTTGTATGATGACTGTATTCACAAAGAAAACGAAAGCTGTCGTAAATGACAGATGACATCCATCACTTACATGGGTGAATATCCTTATAAGTGTAATATGTACATATATTAAGAAAGAAACATACAATGCAAGTGTGTCCTTAAGCTATAGTGACACATAAAATCACACGTTTTATTCAAAGTGTTTTGTGATTTTAAAGCCAAGTTAATGTTGTTGCCTACAATTCACATTTCTATTCTTTACTTTTTTTTTCTTCATTAAGTCGTCATTACTTTATACGTTTATATACACCAAAATGTTTTTTTTTTTACTTTTTCTCTTCGCTTTTCTTAAAAAAAGGAATTTCCCTCATCATAAAAATACAACATTACAAACACACGTGGGACACAAAACACACTAGACTGATTCAAAAAACTAAAATGTCTTCGATTTTCAAATCGAGACATGAATTTAAATTAAACTAACGCTAACGATATTAAAAGTAGTGAATATAGCAAGTTCTTATGATACATCACGAATGAGCGAAATTTTCAAGAACTGTCATAAAATGTGTATGGAAAATTGAAAAATACGATGAGCGACCTCTAAGTATCAATATCAAAAATAAAAATTTGAAAAGGAGTATTTTTTACAAAGCTCTAGTTGCCAAAACTAGTTGCGTTGAAATAAATCGAAAACATTTTAGTTTTTTCGAAACAGTCTAATACACACGTTCATATTCATATACATTTTCCTTAAACGAGTATACATATATGTATACATATATGAAAGTAAAATGAAATGTATGAATATCATTTATTAAGGTTAAGATGCCTTTTCACCTATGTATGTAGGTAAACGACGTTATAAACCACAAACTAGGTATGTGACAAAATACATAAATAATAACCCTTTCTGTTAGAAAAGGAAGCATCACACAGAAGAAAAGAGGGAAAACGAAGAAGAAAAAAAAATAACACAAAAATAAACCAACTTAACGATGACTTGAATAATCATAAATTCAAAATTGAAGTTTTTGAAGGATAAGTTATTCATACATAAAAATTTAAATATTCAAAGGATTCAAATGGGTTGCATGTTTTTGTTCTTAACTTGTCAAACAAACAAAAACATTTTTGTCGAACTTTTCATTTTACCGAAACACATCCAAGACTATAAAAATCACCTTATCATCATCATCATCGGTTCAACAACCGGGATCCGGTCCTGGCCTCATACAACAAGTCTCTTTCCGATCGCGAGCCGACGCCAATGGTCTACTCTTAACTAAAGGTGGCTCTACAGTCCTGTGTGAACTAGGGCCTAGTCTACTCCATCTACCATAAAATCTACTACAAAGGACTTTCCGAGCTGGTTCCTCTTTGCTCATACGAGTTAGCCGACCCGGAGTTTACCGATCTTAATTTTTGTCACAATATCTGCTTCGAGGTATATTGCATACATTACATGATTGTAACGTCTCCGAAAAGGTCCTTCCTCACATAAAAATAAATAAATAAATTAGGTGGCACAACAGTCCGTTGAGAACTAGGGCCTAGTGACTTACAACTCTCAACCATTCCTCCTGTGTGCGAGTAATTGCAGGGATGGAGGGGACCTACAGTTTATATGCCGAATCCGAACGGCTAATTTGAGAAAGCACTTTTTCATGACAAAAATTACTCTTGGAGAATTAGTCAATTCCTCCCAAGAGGCAGTACCCGTGAAAAAAGTTAGGTGGCACAGGAGGGATCGAACCCAAGACCTCTCGCATGACAGTGCAACGCACTAACCATCATACCACGGGCCACTACCCTTCCTCACATAAGGGCCAACAATTTTCCACAAGACCCTACTCCTTGAACGCGGTTAAGAGGTCGGAATACCTTTTACTAAGCAACCAGGTCTCGGATCCATATGTGAGTACTGGCAGAACTATCGTCCCTCGTCCCGTACAGCATCAGCTTCGAAGTTATGGCAAGGTTTTTGGATCTTAAAAGACACCTACTTCTCAAAATTGATGACCAAGGTAGTCGGACCTAGTGACCTAATACTTGACAAGATATATCTTTCTTATAGGAACACCCCCACAATCTAAAAAAAAAAATCACCTAGAGCATCGCGTTGGTTTCATTCGTTTGTCCGCCAACTTAAGGGCCTTGCACATGAAAGCGAACAACGAATGGACGAACAAACGTGATTTTACACATTTCAAAAAGTCAATTTTAAACAAAAACATATTTAAATTATAAGAAACCAATTAATACTATTGTTAGGATAATAAAATTTGCATTTTGTTCTCTAAAACAAGAAAATTTTGTAAAAACAATTTGGTAGTAATGGATTGCAGTGTGGTTGCTACGAACTGTCAAACTCTATTCGCGTTCCACATACCATCCACACTGCAACGAATAAATTGTTCGCGCGCAACTTAACCTCAAAATTATACCACTCTTGTTTTGTTTTTTGTGTGAAAGATAATGGCTCCGGAAAATATGGAGAAAAGGGTAATTCAATTCGTCGCTGTCTGCGAGTAGAAAAAAAGCTCTTGTGAAAGAAAAGTCAAAATATGCGAACATCCACAGTTCGCTGTTCGTAGTTCGTAGCTCATGTGCAAGATGCTTTATCTTTGTAATCCGCAAAGAAAACATCTAAGTGCACTATAACACCCCAAAAAAAAAACACTTTTAACAAAGAGAGTAGTTGTCACATCTTATAACTGTCAACCAAAGTTGAAAAATTAGTTAGTCGTTGTTTGTTTAGTAAAAATAAGTTTTCACCCTTCCTTCCCAAGTTATTTAAAATATTTTTCTTTCAGCAAGAAGTCTCCTAACATATCGTCAAAACTATCAATTAAGAACATAAAGAGTGATGAAATTTATAGTTTTCTACTATTAATTCAAAATCCATAAAACGTCCCAAGGGCAGTACAAATTTGGTCATTCGTAAGGAATCTGTTTTGACGAAACCCTCCTTCGTTGGATTAGAAATTTTAATTAGGACCGTTGAATTCAAACAGAATTGGATGCATTCAAGAGTGAGAAACACAAAATAAATGCTCGTGTGCCTCACGACTCTGTTCTGCCTCCGACACTCTTTCTCATTTTTATTAATGATCTCTTGCCTGAAACTTTAAATCCACTTACATGGTTAGCTGACGATGGTACCCTCAGCTTTTCTTATTCGCTTTTAAGTTCAAAAATCAAAATCCTTCTCATAAGATGTGGATCTTATGTCTTATCGTATCGTATGATAAGCTCATTGAATTCCGGCATAGACAGCATTGCCAAATGGGGTAAAACCTCGAAATATCCTCGGTATATGTGTATCTTCAACCATCTTGTGGAAGGATAACATAGTTGATGTCGCCAAAAATGTCGTAAGATGTTTGGATTTCCTAAGTCAATGCAAGATGTTTGTATTCCCCTCTGATCTCACTGTAATCTAAAAGACTTATTTACGTCCAAAGCTTAAGTATAACTACAATCCCTGAACTGGTGGTCCTGTGCAACTTACTTAAGTCTCTTGAACAGTATTGAACGTAGAGCATACAAATTGATTGGTGATGATATCATCATTCAATCATTTAAGTCACTTTTGACGTTTTTTAACCGGATTATGCTCTAGAGAAATAACAAGTTGCATTCCTTCCCTTAAGAATAACAACCCTAATATACTCGCCACTAGGAATGCTTATCAGTATTCCCTCGAACCCAACTTCGGTCGTATTATATCAAGCACAGAGATTCGTTATTTAGCCGTACTACGCGAATGCGGAATGATTTACTAAACTCGATCTTTCTCTCTCTTTCCTAATACTTATACTATGTCTTGACATAATAAGGGCATCAAAAGCTCATATAATATTGGAACAAGCCCTTAAAGATTTTTACTAGCTGAAAATTCTAGCAAGTCGATTTGTACTAAGCCGTCAAATTTTTTAAGGTCTAAATTTTGCCAAAAGAAAAACCAACTTTATTGAATGTTCCACTATCTACTTAAATTAATTTCGATCCCAGAAAAAGTTGTATAAAGATGAAGAAAATCAATGGTGGATGATGCAGGACACACATATTTTTTGTTTCCATTCCTTGACCTTATTATGGCACCTTTAGGTACATATAGAGGTATCTACAAAATAAACGAATATATAACTGACAGTGGCAAAGCGCATAATAAATGGAAAATATATCACGATTTTACACATCGTATTTCCTTCAAATACTTTTTCAAAAAATATTATTTTTTTTTTTGTGACTTGAAATTTTCTTCTTCTTATCATTATTTTCTTTTTCTCTATTTTTTGATAAATTATTACTAAATGATTCAGCATTCACACATTGAATTCAAGCTAAACTATGTATATTCTTTTACTTTTGTGTGCTTTTGTTTCGAAGGACTTTTGCACTTATTCAAACCAAAAGTAGGTTGGTCTTGTATTTCTTTAGGTATAGTTGTAGTTACGAACATTCTGCTAGCTAGTACCTATATATGGTATATGTAGTGGATTGGATACATTTAGCGAGCTCCTTGAAATCTCAGTAGTTCGGTTTGTACTAAGTTCTATAGCAAATCGAGAACTTCCACTTTCATACCATACAACTTAATTCGAAGGGGAGGCGGCCGAGCGGCGGCGGCGGGGCGGCGCGGCGGGTGGTAGGGTTGTTATGAACGAATTTATACATAGAAATGCAGAAAACTTGCAAGGATTTATTACACTTCCGACTTTTGGTTTTGATACCCAATTTGTGGTTGTTATAGTTTGCACACAAATTCGCCAAGTCTTCGCTAACTATATTTTGATTCCGTATGTTCGGGTTTTCACTAAGATTCACATCAACGAACCACTATTTCTATATATTTTGAGTTGAGTACATATACTTTGCTTGTATAGAAAGGAGTACAATCTGTTGGATTTAAACATTCAGATGTGTATGGATTGTGTAATATTACAAATTAACAAACATGGGTTAGAATTTTGGTTTGTATAAGAAATAATTGAAATAATAAGATTTGCGTGAAACATCACATCACAAAATATAATACAACTTTTGGCCAATTAGACAGCTTAACAATTTTCAGTAATGCACTTGTATTGTAGAAGATGTCAAGTATTTAAAGGAGTGCCTCCAGAAAATAAAGTGAATAAAATATTTATAGCAATTTGACTATTTGAACATATTGAAAGATATATGTTAACGTATTATTAGGATAACTGTTTAAAGCCATACAAACTTTTGCCAACATTTGCGTTTATAAATTAAAAGAAATCGACAATACATGCAACCACTGAAATTCATCAAGTATAAACTTGTTTTCGTCACTGGACATAATTGGGGGCAAAATTTGAAACACCATTTTTATTAAGGGCTGAGCATTTTACAAAGTAGCGATTTTCCAAGTTTTTAACTTTTTTTTCGTTTTGCTGATTAATAAATTTATAATTTTCTTTTATTTAAAAACTGACATCCGAACTCGTCTAAACAGTGACAATTCGTTAGAATTAACAGAGCAAACAAACTTGAACGGACTTATTAATTGGAATTCCCAACTGAAGACTGGACCATTAATTGTAGATATACATAGGTGCAGTCTCCTGTTTCATTAGGAAATGTACTTACCAACATCAGTCTTAAGCATATTTCTGTAAAAAACTAAGCCTTCGATCTGTAATTCGGTTTTAGATGTTAAGGTTTTCAACCAAGAACTAAACTGTTTCGTTCTCAAATCTATATACCTAGAGTAAATCTCTTCATCATTCAGCTCTTCGAAGCGATTTTCTCGGGACTTAAACTTCACACTGTTGTGTACAAAGTCGAGTCTTTAAATATTTCGAAATCTTCGAAATTGAACGAAAACGCACAAATTAATTCTTTCAAGTAAAATTGGCAAGAAATGTTGTCCAATTTTGTCATGTGGACAAATTTCTTAAAGTAGCCATTCCAAGCTTTTAAATTTAACAAAATGTCAAAAGAAATAGTAAGGTCGTAAATCGTTTTAAATTAGCTTAATCATATTTTAATATGGCGCTGGGTGGGCTGGGACCCATATGTCCCACACTGCTTTTTGAGTGGGACATATTTGTCCCATTAGGATATTATAAACCCAGATCCAGACAAATTATTTTCTAAATACGTAATGTTATTTATTAGTTCATTTTGTTTATAAATGACGGAAAAAAGGAAGAAAAAATAAATATGAATTCATGTAAAAGAAATAAAAAATATACATTATACAAAAATAATAATACATGGATCTTTTCACTTATGATAGCTGGCGAAGGAATCTTTGGCAGTGGAATTTGGCACTCTTAGCATATAGTTTTAGTGCACTTCTCTCGTTTGTTGGTACTGCAATTAGTGCAAGGCCTCCTAGTAGGTCCCTCCAAAGGAAGATGGACTGCAGACATCCGTTTTCTCTTTCTGGATATGCATACAGATCTGAATGAGCGATAAATCTTTGATGTGAGATTTCCTTCGGCTATTAGATCTTCTGCCAAATTAACAAGACATCCTATCAAAGGTGTTTTTGTTCGGGAAAGTTGTGAATGAATAATATTTGAATTTACAACACTCATCATCAAGAGCCTATAAAAAACATTTTTCCACTATTTTTTAGATTTCCTGTCTAGCTCGTACAACTCTGTTAGTTGGTCGGACCGATCAACGCCACCCATTATTTCTGTATAGAATTTTATAAGTTCAGGACATGGTATGGTTATTTGTTCTCCGTTCTTTTGCTTTTTTTTTCTGCTTAGTCCTGCTATTTTACGAACATTAGTCCTGTATTGCTGGCCTTGAAATCTGATTCACCTTTTTTAATTTTTGATCAATAATCGGTAAGCCTTTGCGATTAGTCACAATAGTACCATGAGCAGCTTGTTTCAGGCTTTCAAGCAAATGTACACTTGTAAAAAAGCGAAACAAAGTGTAACGTCTTTCGCCTTGATTGTCTCTGCCAGAATATTTACAACACGTTCCCCTAAGGTTCCTTTTAATACTCGTTCTTCACGACCGCTGTAAATGTTGAAGTCATACGTATAACCACTCAAAGCATCGCAACGCAGCCACGTTTAGTAAGCTTTAGTGGCATGTACTGCGATGTACGATGAACGGCCTTTGAACTTGGTCATAGACTCGTCAATGCTCTGTCTTGTCTTGCTCTCAAGAACCGATGCTTCAAGCATTCTTCTATATCATCAGGCTTCTTCTGCTTCATCAGGCTTTTCTTGCGGGGAGAAATACATTTTGGAAATAAGCATAACAAACCGATCCCGTGAAATGCCATTTTGTATTGCCTCATTTCTAAGCGAGACATTTTTAGACCAATATTTGATAGAAGGCACTCTGTTGTAGGACATAATTAGCATGCAGCCAATAACAATTCTTATTTCTCCCTCATCAGTTAGTTTTATTTTGGTTTTATGTTTTTTCTTTTGCATAATCTGAATGCGCTCATTAGTGCATTGAGCAATGTAATTGAAAAGGCTTTGAGGGAAGATTTTTTTTTTAAATTACCAGTGAAGTGTCAACACGATTAAAGTTGTCATTTACGATTGAATCGCGGAAAGAGCTAACGTTCAGTCGGGGCTCAAAAGACGGTTCAGGATTTGACCAAAAAGTGTTTCCTTGAATAAGACTTGTATTGGGAACATTTTCACTGGATTCTGAAGAAGTGTCATTATCGTCTTCTGAATTAGAATCATCGTCTGGTTGTTCAAAAACGCTGGTCACTACCACTGAAATCTCCATCATCCTCATCATTGGAAAACGCTATGTCAGACACAGCTTGATTTGGCGCAGCTCTTCTGACCATTTTATTTGCTGTAAATTATTTTTTCGGGAAACACATTTATTAGAAAACTAGCTACACCATAACTAACGGGATATATTTGTCCCACATATGTATGATGGAAAAATACGAGCATATATAACCCATTTCACAATAATGATGAAAAAACTTGTAATGTAACACAAATCTATACAAACATAAGTTTTACTGTATTCACAACATATCAAATTACCTTTTTTTCACTTTTTATTCACAAATACTCAATTTATTTTTTTTGACACACACAAAAACTGTAACCAAAAAAAACTACTGAACTTGCAAACATTTCCACAACTGCACGTCCAGTATGAAAAAACCCGTTAGCAATAGTAAATCTACGAACTGGGACATATATTTCACCCAAATCAGAAGTGTATTTTAAATTTCAGAGCAGTTTGAACTTTCGCTGGAACACCAACAGGGTTAAGCTTCTTGAATTGCTAAATATGGCTTTAACGTTTAACTAAACGTTTAAAATGTTTGCGTTAATCGATTGAAAAAAAAATGTTCCAACAGCAAATGTTCAATCCAGAAAATGATAGCTTTTAACCCAGTTGAAAACCTTTAGAGAATTTAGACTCTCCGAGTTTACGCCCATACTAGAAGCTTTATCAGTGTTGCCAAATTCCAAAAATCGATTTTTGATGCATTTTTCTTTTAAGCACATTTGATATCAACAAATTTTGGCAACAGTACCTAGGTATGTAATAAAGATTTTCATGTTAATTGAAAGTATGGGTTTGAAGATGCCATACCAATTTTTTACGAACAAATTAACTTATATAAAATAATATAAATAAACGGTGCAAATCACTTTTTAATTTCTTAACAAGGAAAGAAAAATTATGTACTTGTTAACCGATTTTATCATATTAAATATTTCAGTTTTCATTGATAATTATTATGATAACACAAAAAAGCTCCAACCTTAACATTGTACACATTTAAATGCCTTGAACTTAAACTTCACATCAACTAAGAATGATTGAATTATCTATAAATAATGTTTGTGTAGATGTACAACAGTTTGAAGGTGAAATGGGTTGACTATGGCGCAAAAGTAATTTTAATTTAAGTTTAATGTTGAGAAATTTAACGAACGCTAAAAGCTTTTAAAATTGGCAAAAACTTACATCCCAATAACTGACATCTTCCTCTGATGAACTTAACTCACGTATACCAAAAAGGAAAACATTGCATTAAACGACTCGTACAAACAAACTACATAACTTGGAGTATTTAAGTACGCATATTGTCTTAGTTTTGTAAAAGTTCCTCAAGTCTTAAATATTTATTGTACTAAAAAAAAAGAAGAAAATTCAGAACAAATTAAAAAAAACAACAGTTTAAATCTCTTTGCAAACCTAAACAATTTACCATTATTACACTATTTTCTTGAAAATCCAGAACAACTTCTCCTGAATCAGCATTATTTCATTTCTTAGTTGCTAACCACTGCAGTAAAATTTCCTTTGCTGGAAAAATGTCAGTTAAAGAAACAATTTATAAATAAAATATGTGTATAGATAAAATAATACAAATAAAAAGTTGACAAATTAAAATTGAAAAAGTTATAAAGAAGCTATAATATCTTGAACTTGTCTAAAATAATTAATTGAACTTAAGTAATTACCTTCGGTATGTTTTCAACTAGAAACAGAAAAATGCATGAGAAAGAATACACAGTGGTGGCTAAATTTTAAGGAAACTCAACTTTTCAAACTTTAAAAAAAGTGAATGCTAAAGTAATAGTAATAGTTCTGTGTCAAAGGACCAAAAAACAAAAAACTTGACGTCAAAAAATCATTTCCTTTAAACATAGTCATAGTGTTGATAAAGTGATTTTCTTTGTATTCACATCACTTTGTTTTGATTTCAATGATCAACTTTAACATCATATGCTTGATTTTAATTAGAAAAATTTGTTTAAATGATAGGATTTTTCGGTGTTTCTACAATATTGAAACTTTGTAACATGGTAACTTGTCCTAACATCTACCTTTTTCCACTCAACCACCTCTCTCATTGGTAAATCCAGAAGGTTGAATCTATCTTTTAGGCTATAATTCTCGGAATTATTTTTGGATTATTTTTTGGTAATACCTATCTGCATTGAATTTAATTTCAGAAATGAAAGCAGTAAATAATCTATTACTTACAAACAAATATTTAAAATTAAGCATAATGAATTAGTTTTTACAAACATTTTACGACCCATTTACAGAAAAATCCAAAATGTTTTATCAGCAGATTTGAATTGTATAGAATGAATGCGTCCAGTTGAAAAACAGATCACTGCGATGTGTTACACACGTTGTAAAGAACCGTTATCCAGTAGGCTTTATCAGATCATATCTTTTTTGAAAGGTTTAGTCTGTTATTGGATCAGATGGGCGACGTTTTGTTTCGTAGAACAAGGGGTACAGAGGTGGACCTGAAAAATGTAAATTGCACTATAAAACATGGAGGTGGGGCGATGGGAGAAAATGGAGTTGTGAAAGCAATAATGAATAAATTTGAAAACGTGCAGGAGATAATCCGCTTGGATCTTCAAGGTCTTTATGAATAGAGGTGATATTCCGGTTTCCAGCATAATCACGTAATTTGGCGTATTTTTTGGCAGGCGAAATATTCTCTTCACATAATGTGTTAATAGTTTCTCCACCGTATGAAACTTTTTGCATCCCAATACTTGCTAGCCGTACAAAAGGATACTTCCTGCAACTGCTTTAAATACCATATGTTTACTACTGTGAGCTATGTTTGCGTTCATAAAGCATCTTTTTTCTGATATACTAATTGCAGTTTTTGCCTTTTGGAGTTTCTTGCTAAAATGTTTCTCTAAACTAAAGTTTCTTGAAAAAATTACGCCTAGGTATTTGTTTTCGTTAACACATTCTATATCTTTTCCGTTGAAATTCCAGTGTAAATTCACAAACGCATCACTGCAGAGATGATTTGCGATCATCCCTGTATCACGTTCATAAACGCAGATAATTGGTATCACTTAAAATGTCAATTGTTCATTATTGCAAAGTTCGAAAAACTGATGCACAAATATAAAAAAAAAAGCATCAAGAATTTGCTGATGCCGACGCGATTTGGAACAAATATGAATTTCAGGGAATATTTTACTAGTGCACAAATTAATCTATTAATAAACAACAAGATTAAAATATGAAGGTGAATTTATTGCCGCCAGAAAATCAAAGTCAGTATTGTGGAGAAAAGTTGTAGAGGAGATAAAATATGTGGCTCCAGATTTTAATTTCAATTAGTTTTTATTAGTATCACCTCCATCATAAAGCAAAAGTTGTTTTTAAACGTAAAACTTTTTGTCAATCAGCATCGCATCGTAATCAGCTGAGCAACGATCAGCATCGCAAAAAAGCAATTATGCCTAATCACTACCAACAAATTTGACGTTTGTGAATTTACCCTCAATTTTCATTCGATGCATTTATTTTTGACTGTTAGGTTCCATAGGCAGCAGTAATGGTATACTCTATTTATCATAAGTTGTAATGTTTCTGGAAATACGCAAAAATGACTATAATCATCAGTAAACATCAATGCCTCAAAACGAACTCCTGCTAAATCAACACTACCTGGAAGGTAATCTACAAGGTCATCTATGAAGAGCTAAAACAAGGTGGCATTCAATGTGCACCCCTGTCTAACTCCCGACGTGGTTGTCAACCAATCATGCTGCTTTGAAGTCAATAAAGAATACATACAATTTCCTTCCCTGCTTAGTAAAGCATTCAGCTAGCTTCCTGAGAATGATAATGTTATCTATTGTAGAGAACCTGATCTAAAGCCCGCCCGAGTCTCTTTCAACAGGTTCTGATCTGCAATCCACGTTTTTCGTGACCTGATTCGCGGTCTTCCTTTACTGCGCTGTCCTGTGGGTGTGGATTCGAAGACTTTCCATGCGCTCTACTTGACCCAGCCATCTTACTCGTTGGACTGTTACCCTTTTGGCTAAGTCTACGTCGCTGTACAGCTCGTCGTTCCATCTTCTCCTCCACTCCCCTTAGATGCATACGGGACCGTAGATCACACGAAGAACTTTTCTCTCGAAACGACCCAAGGTGCTTTCATCCGCTTTTGTCATAATTCATGCTTCTGCACCGTATAGCAGGACGGGAATGATGAGGGTCTTATATAACGACACTCTGGTCTTTCGAGAGAGGGCTTTGCCACTCAATTGCTTTCTTAGCCCAAAGAAACAGCGGTTAGCAAGAGTTATTCTTCGTTTGATCTCAGTGCTGGTGTTGTTTTCTGAATTTATAGCGGAGCCTAGGTAGATGAAGTCCTTGACTACCTCATAGTTACGTCTGTCGATGGTGACGTTTTGACCGAGACGTCGGTGTTGTAAGTCCTTTCTTGACGACATCATGTACTTTGTTTTGCCCTCATTAACCGTTAAACCCATTTTTGCCACCTCTGCCTCAATACTCACAAAAGCCCCATTGACATCACGCTGAGTTATTCCGATTATGTCAATGCCATCAGCATATGCTAGTAATTGGACAGACTTTTGAAAGGTAGTGCCTCTAGTGTTGACGTGTGAGCTCTGCACTATTCTTTCAAGTACGATGTTAAAAAAATCACATGACAGCGCATCACCTTGTCTAAAACCTTTTTTGACATCGAAAGGTTCTGTTAAGTTGTTTCCAACCTTTATGGAGCAGCGTGAATTCTCCATGGTCATCCTGCACAAACGGACGAGTTTGGCAGGGATGCCAAAACTAGACATGGCTCTATACAGCTCGTCCCTTTAGATACTGTCATATGTGGCCTTGAAATCGATGAAAAGATGGTGGGTGTCGATTTGGTGTTCTTGGGTTTTTTCCAGGATCTGCCGTAATGTGAATATTTGATCGACTGTGGACTTTCCTGGTCTAAAACCACACTGATAAGGACCTATCAGGTTGTTGACGATGGGCTTTAGACGTTCACATATTATGGCGGAGAAGATTGTGTAAGCGATGTTAAGTAGACTGATTCCTCTATAGTTGGTGCAGTTTAGAGGGCCTCCTTTTTTTCTAGTTGCGAAGCACCAACAAGTCTCGGATACGTACGGATTCAATTCCCACGCAAGTTTAACAAAAATCGCTTTTTGAAATTCCTCATCAAAACAAGGCTCCTTTCTAAATTTGATCTTTTTTCGACTACACTGTTGTTGAGGGTAAGATGACTTAAAAAATTTGCTCTAACATAGGGAACTCTACATTTTGGTGTGAATGAAGTTTTGAATCAAGTTGTTGTCTATATGCCTGGATTCCAGTTGAGTCTAGGAAGTAATCGCGTGTTACAGGTTTCTTCATTCAACCACAAACGCAAGAAAATCGAGTGCACAAGTTTTTTGGTACACTGTAGGTAGGAAAAATCCGCATTCGGATTTTTCGTACTTGGCAATGCGTTTCCGAACGTCATTAGCGTTCGAAAACGGAAATTTTGTTTCTACACCAAGAGAGGTAACGGATTGCAATTCGAAGGTCGTTTTTAAAGGTTACAAAAGGAAAATTGTGTTAAGTTGTGTGAAATAGATACAATTTAAGTAAGGAAGTTATAATTTTATTCAAAATTTAAGCAAATAAATTTCATTACAGGTAATCATCAGCATAAATGTGCATGCCAAACAAAAGCAATTTGAAACATTTCAAAAATATTTGATTTATCGCGTATTGTTCTACGTTCAACTCGTTCTTCTCTATTTTCTTCATCCATTCACAATGCAACCGAATCCATTTTGTTAACTTTTTATTGAATTTTATATTTTCTCTTTAAAAATTAATTTCAACTTCCTCGTCTTGTTTGTAATTTCTTTTGATTTTTTTTTGTATTTTTGCTTTGACACATCTCATGAGAAATACTTCGGGACTCGGCAAATCTATTCTATAAAAAGAAAAAGTACTAGATGATTGTTTTGTTCGATTCGAACATTTTACAGAGTACGAATTCATAAACGAATCGAATATCAGATTCGAATCGGATTGGCTTTCGAAACGCATTATACAGTAGGGCCCCAGTTCAAGAATCAATATATGTATTCATTTTATAAAAATCCAGCATAGAGAAGGAGGCCTGTCAAAATGCTTTGGTTGATTGAAGCTTCAACAATGTTTTCGAAGAACATACCTACGATCATCTTCCTAAACTTGAGGATGTATGCATAAATAGACAATTAAATGAATCTTAAAACTTCAATGAAATACAAATATGTATAACGATGACATCATTTTCTTTACAACACGTCTTATTAATGTTATTCAAAACTTTAAATAAACCAAAGATAAAATTAGGTAATTTTGCGGAACCTCCTTGGTTTGTCGAGGACTTTTGATGTACATACCTACCTACCTTAACGAGTAAGATGAAAACCCAGACATTCTAATTTAAATTTCGGCACAGTTATCTGTAAGTGAGGTCTATTTTTTGCAACCATTTATGATTCAACAAATTAATAATCATTCCCAAGATTTTATGTTACAATGACCCGTGTTTTTAATTACCTACCTATTTTTTTATCTTCATATGAGAACCATCGTTGATTTATTATCTAACAGAGAACCACAAACATTTTATTACTTTTGTTCGTTTCGTTTATATGTTTTTAATATTTAGTTGCCAAAACCAACAAACAAATATTATTATCGTTAACAAGTTTTGTTGTATTTTCGTTTAAATCGATCTACTGAGAAAAGTGCCAAACCAATACCAACCCGTGCCATAGCATTGGTTGAGTTGAGGTAAATTTATCTTAAGATATATAAACCGTTATATAACTCTCTACTTACTGACTCATATTGTTTTCTTTTTTGTCTCTCTTATTTGCATATACGCTGCATCTCTTTCAGCAGCAGAAAATATCCCTATTCCAAACAACAATATAAGAAAAAGCGCTAAAAAAACGCAAACGCTTACGATTTGCAAAATAAAACAAAAATCCACGCTAAAATAAAAATAAAAATCTGTAACCGGTTTGGTTCCCCATCCCCATTCCAAGAAGAAGAGAATAAAGAAGAAAGGAGAGCAAAAAATAAAAATAAAATAATACAAAAAACTAGTTAAAACAAAAAACACAGAAAACACCATTAAAAACGAAGTCAAGCTCTTTGTTTGTGCTTTGTATAGTATTTCGTTCGAAGGTCGGCTACGACTCTCGACTCGACTCAGCTCTCAGCTGCTGCTGCTTCTAGTCTTCTACTGCTGCTGGTTGATACTACCTAAGCTCAAAAATAAAATAACGACAAAGACACAACAACAAGAATGCCATCGAATCGACACAAACAAAAAGAGGTTTATAAGGCAGACAAACAGAAGAGACATTTTCCTAGAAGATTCTGCATTGCCAGAGCACTGAACCAGAAAACCCCATTTGAGATGTTTACATTCTTCCAAATCGAAAAATCAAAAAAAAAAAAACTTTAAATTCCTCAAAAACACCCAAAAAGCACACACAATTTTGTGGGTATCTCTATCGCTGTAGCTAAAGCTGAAGCTGGTTGTTCTGCTGCTGCTGTTGCTGTTGCTGTTGCTGTTGCTGCTACTGCTACTGGCGCTGGAAGCACAGAAATCCAACAAGAAAAACGTCCCAAACTCCCAGAGCGACAGAGATAGAGGAGATAGTGTATGAAAATGAAACCCAAAGACTCAAGAACCAAGAACAACAACCGAGTACCGACTACAGAACCGAGATGAGGAATAGAGGAAATAAAAATGTCTTGTTGGCAAAAGCTACTAAGACCACAATGACGACGCGACGGACAGACGGCCTGCCTAGCTGAACAGACTATGACTACGAGTATGATGTTGATGACTGTCTATGACTATAGCTTGGTTTCAACGTTTAAAAAAGAAGCAGTAGAGGTTTAAAAATTCAAATTAAAAAAAAAAAGATTGAAACCAGAAAAGAAACACCTTCTTTAACCTCGAACTATTAGTGTGTTCATATTTAGTGTTGCCATGAATACGAAGTTTTCTCTGCATTTTTTTGCACATTTTATACCATTAAACCAAAGATGCTTTGAGATCTTGGTTTATGTGATGCTGGCTGTCCTGATACCACACACAAGGTTAAGCGTTGCTGCAAGAAATTATTGTTTGACGCTTGAAAAGAGGTTTACGACAAAGTATATGAATATTTTTATTTGCAATGCGGTTCAGACATTTTCATGACAATGGTTACTACGTTAAAAGAACTATGCAGTCATGGTTAAAAAATAAATATCTAAGGGTTAGTTAGAACAGGGTTGAAATAGGTGTTGCAATATTCACATTTTTGTATGTTCTTCCGCAGCTATCAAGAGTAGGACGAGGTGTGTTCAAAAAGTACCCGGAATTTTTAAATTTCGCGGGTCTGGAGAGTCCGAAGTTCAACATTTTTTTTATCGTGTTGCCCCTAAAGTATGATGCAATTTTTAGCTATATTCACTGTTTACTTTGGCTGTGGTAGTTGCTAAGGTTCGACGTGTTTTTTTGAGCTCGGCGATTTTTGCTTGTTTTGCTGAATTTAGAAAAAAAAACAATCGCATGAACATCGATCAGGAGCTGTTAAATGACGTCAACAATCCAAGTTTGCTTGAAAGGATCATAACTGGTGATGAAACATGGGTGTACGTGTACGGTTTTGATGTCGAAACCAAAGCACAATCGTCTACCTGGAAGCATCCAACGTCACCAAGAGCGAAAAGAGCACGTCAAGTTCGATCAAATGTGAAGGTTTTGCTTACTGTTTTCTTCGATTATAATGCCATAGTGCATCAAGAATTCTTACCACAAGGTCGTACGGTTAATAAGGAATATTACCTTGAAGTTATGCGACGTTTGCGTGAAACAATCCGAAAAAAAACACTCAGATTTATGGAAAAACAATTCATGGCTTTTGCAACACGATAACGCACCTGCTCATTCGCCGTTGCTTGTTCGTAATTTGTTGGCCAAAAACAATACCGTAGTCATTCCCCAACCTCCATATTCACCAGATATGGCTCCATGTGACTTTTTCCTGTTTCCAAAGTTGAAGAGACCCATGAAAGGACGGTGTTTTTCCTCGATTGAAGAAATAAAGGCCGAATTGCTGAGAATGCTCAAGGACATATCAAAAGTGCTTCGAAGATTGGAAAAAACGCTGGCATAAGTGTATTATATCTGGGGGGGACCACTTTGAAGTGGACTACATTGATGTAAACGAATAAATAAATATAACATGAAAATTCCGAGTACTTTTTGAACACACCTCGTATAGTTTAAACTTTTACAAACTAGGAATGAAAACAAATCCTAGGAGCTTGGTTAATCTTAAGGGTTTTCCAATAGGGACGGGTTGATTTTGACAGCTCGTGGTGGCCATTTTATTTTCTTTTACTTGCTGTTAAAATATCTTCTTTAAACGGCCGCGTTTAATCTCAGACGGATAGGGTATCCGGGTACCTTTTTATTAGTGTTTTACGTGTTAAAGAACAACTGATCCAAAACAATTAGGATGTCAAAAAAGGAATCAAGCCAATGGTATCCAAGAATTGTTGCTTTCTGACAGAACAGCTGATTTAACATATGGTTGAATTTGAAGGAACCCGAACATTTTATTTATTCAGCTTAATACAAGCTATAACTTAACATAACATAACTTAACTTAACACTAACTTAATAATTTTTTTTTTTTTTTTTTTTTAGTTCTTGTTATCAGTTTTCCACATTAATTCATGTCCGGCCTAAGACCCACATAAAAGCTCTTTAATGTACAAGAACTAACAATTTTAATTTTTATTAAACTTTAAATTAAAAGGGACGAGATGCGGACTCAAAAAGGGAAAAAGTCAAAATTATCTTTCAGATTGGATTTGGAAATGTTAAAGAATAGCATAGCAGCGTTGTAGTGACGAATAATTCTGGACATTTGTTCAAAGTGCCCGTAATTAGTGCGGTGATGAGGGATATAGAAATGGGAGACAGATCGCAGATTTCGAGGGTTGGTGTTAAGATGAATATCACTCAGGAGTGCCGGGGAATCTTTATTGCCCATTAACAATTGGTGAGCAAATAATATATCAATGTTTTTGCGTCTAATTTATAAGGGTTGCAAACCTATCAGTTTTAATCGATCAGCATAAAGAGGCAAGTTGGATGTATCATCCCAGGGGAGGCCACGTAAGGCAAATCGAACGAAACGTCTTTGAACATTTTCGATTCTGAGTGAATGGTTTTCATAAAAGGGAGACCATACTTGGCATGCATATTCAAGATGAGGACGGACTAGGGAAATGTAAAGCGCTTTAGTTACATAGGGATTGGAAAATTCTTTTGACTATCTGTTAATAAAACCGAGAGATCTATTAGCTTTATTAATAATTTGGTCAAAATGGGAATGGAAATTCAAGTGGTTGTCACACATAATACTAAGATCTTTAATAGAATCGACTACGTTGACGGCGTCATTAAGGAAGTAGTATACTCTATGAGATGGGATTTGTTTGCACAAAAAGTTCTTTTGTTTGTTTACATTTACCTACATTTAACACTAGGAAATTATGCATGCACCAAACAAAAAAGATATAAAGATCATTTCGTAAAAATAAGGAATCAGATGGAGTTGAGATAATCTTAAAAATGTTCTTATCATCCGCAAACATTAGGATATCTGAGTTTTTTAATTGAAGACAGACATCGTTAACAGATAAGACGAAGAGAAGGGGGCCAAGGTGACTACCTTGTGGGACTCCAGAAGTTGCATGTATGGGACTGGAGACTGAGTTACGGAAGAGGAATCTATAAGTTCTATTCGCAAGATAGCAGCTTATCCAGTTTATAAATATAGATGGAAATCCTAGGGCTCTAAGTTTGAGATAAATTATCTTATGGGATATTTTATCAAAGGCTTTGTAATCAGTGTATACAACATCAACTTCATTGTTATTCTCGAGGGCTGACAAAACTTTGGATATAAATTCAATTAAGTTAGTTATTATTTTATTATTTTGGAGGAGTGAAGAGCGACTAACAGAATTCATACATATGTACAGCTGCGAGCAAAAAAATAGCAGTGCATGGAAAATTATTTTAAACAAAACATAAAACATGAAAAGAGTTTTAATGTTGGAAATTTTTTTAAGTAAAACTCCTTAAGATTCATTAAAATTTAATTTTTAGTAAGAATGGAATTTAATTTATTGCTAATTAGCTAAGCAGTAATCCAAAACCAAAGTAAACCTCAAAATAAAGCGAGCAAAATAATAGCAGTGATTTTCTTTTTTTATTAAATTAAATTATAACAAGGTCACAAAAAGTTCTTTTCAACGGTATTTTATTTAATTAAAGCTAGTATTTGGTAGCATGACCATTATTTTTTATAACGGCTTCACAGCGACGTTTCATTGACTCCATAAGTCCCTGACATCTTGATGGTGTTATTGATTGCCATGCCTGCTCAGCAACGCTCCATAACTCTCCGTTATTTTTTGGTTTTGCCTTGGATACTTCTATTTTAATATCTGCCCAAAGATTCTCGATGGGATTGAGGTCAGGAGACGGTGCAGGCCACTCCATGACCTCAATCCTATTATCTTGGAACCATTGCATGGCTGCTCTGCTGGTATGCTTTGGGTCGTTATCCTGCTGGAAGACCCATTTGAGGGGCAATTCGTATTCGGCATATGGCAGCATAGTGTTTTGCAGGATATCCACGTAAGAGTGCTGGTTCATAATGCTTTTGATGCAGTATATTGGGCCAACTCCATAATAGGAGAAGCATCTCCAAACCATTATACTGGATCCCCCATGCTTAATAGTTTTTGTAGTGTATCTAAGGTTATATTCCATGTTCGGGGGTCTTCTCACAAACTCCCGAGATCCTTTTCCACAATAGAGAGCCACCTTGCTTTCATCGGTCCAGAGAATGGTTCTCCACTTTTTGGGAGCCCATCCAAAATGTTGGCGAGCAAACTTTACCCTTTTAACTACAAGGTGTTTCTTTAAAAGTGGAACCTTTCTTGGACTGCGAACATTTAAGTTATGCTCCCTTAGTGTTCTCCTCACCGTATGCACACCGCACGGCACGTCAAGCTCGTCCGCAATTTCTGTAGCTACTTCTGTAGGATTATTCCTTGAAAAGCGGACCACACGTTTTATATAAGATGGTGTAAGAGATTGTTTTCGTCTATCGTTTCTGCCCTTCTTTTAAAGGTAAGGCGCTCCTTAGCATCTTCGCTGAAGAGCCAAGAAGTTCCTGAACCTTTTTGTACGTTTTGCCTTGAAAAATGAGCTTTATTATAAATTTCCGCCTCTCCAGTGTGTAGTGTTTACCTCAACCCACTTTAAATTATTAAATTCAATGATTTGATTACAATTTTAAGGGAAATATAAAATAGAATAACAGGACTTGTTTTTATAACTTTTGAAATCAAAATTTTAACTAAAACACAATTATTTAAATTAAATTTGTCAATCACTGCTATTATTTTGCTCGCCTAAAATAATGAATCACACTACACAAAGTGACATTTAAACAAAGTAATGAGAATTTACCGTTAAATTATCACTTGCACCTTTTAAGATAATTACTCTGAGTACCAAAATAAAGTAGAGTTGCGAAAAATTGGCTGTGTTATTGATTTATGAAAAATTATAGCTTGTTGCCTATTACACTGCTATTATTTTGCTCGCCACTGTACTAGGAGGTGCAGCAGACGTCAAGTACTTCGTTTATACTACTTGGCCATTACAAAAAAATATAACAATATATTAAAGAAAAATTAAGAAAAATTTGTATGAAAATTAAATAAAACAAAAATGCATACATATATTCGCTGAATTTCTTTTCAGGACATTCTTGGTTGGTAAAAATTTGTTTTTTTTTTTGCGATTGGGTGTTTTGAATTAAAAAAATTTGCACTCTTAATTTATTATAAAAAAAGCACGTATACGCCCGAGTGTATTTAATGTCGTTTTTATTAGAACGGCTATTCCAGGAAGTCCAATTTATAAATAAAAAGTAATTCAATTCAACATAAATTAAACAAGATGTTTATTGTTCAAGAAAATATGATCGAATAATATAAAACTGAAAAATATCGAACTTCAATATTGTTCGATATTAAAACTATAAATATTAATATCACAAGTGTTTTTATAGTAAAGTATTTATATACAAATTTTTCATTATATATATACTAACACCCCTTCTTAATAAACACTTCTTAAGTAAAGTCTTCATCGTTCTTAGTTAGACCAGCTAGGAGTCTGAATCTTGATTGTTTAATATTCTATAATGGTTTTGTAAGAATGTCTGCAACCATTTCTTCAGTTGGACAGTAAATGAATTTAACTTCTTTAGATTCTTTAATGTCACGAAGAAAGTAGTACTTTACGTCTATATGTTTAGTTCGAGGATTTATCTTCTTTGAATCCAGTAGTTTTAAACAACTTTGATTGTCCTCGAATATTGTAACATCTTCTAAATCAACTTGTAGATCTTGAAATAATGTTCTCAGCCAAATAAGTTCTTGAGTTGCTTCTGCTAAAGCTACAAGCTCTGCTTCAGTTGATGATAGTGCAATCAATCCTTGCTTTTTACTTGCATAACTGATTGTAGCTTCTCCAAATTTAAATAAATATCCGCTTGTGGATTTTCGTCCTTTGACGTCTGTAGCCCAATCTGCATCGGCATATCCAACAAGTTTTGAATTTTTATTACATCCAACACAAAGCTGTAATGGTTGAGTTCCTTTCAAATATCTTAAAATGCGTTTAACTTCGTTCCAATCACGCTGAGTAGGACAGGATACTTTTCTGCTGAGAATTGAAACAGCTGCTGCTATGTCCGGCCTTGTATTTCCTAATAAGTAAAGAAGTGAGCCAATAGCTTTTCGATAAATTTCATTATCGTCTAAAAGCTCATCATCCGTTGTTTGGTTTTTGAAATATCCACTATCCAAAGGTATTTTGGATGTCTTCGCATCTGACATATTGAATATTCATTTGAAAGTAAGTGGTATTCCTTTTTCTTTTGTTACTAACTCTATGAATAAATTGAATAAAAACAAGAATTTTAACACTCTCTGTAACTATGTATAGGTATATGGGTAAATTCAAGAACAATAGTTGCATACCACATACATAATTAAATTTAATTAAATTTAGTAAACTTGTGCAGTTTTCATTTCAAGTTCAAATAAAGAAGTTTAAAAATAATTTGAATTAGAATTTCTTAGTGCCCGAATACACATACACCATTGGTTGTGAGTTTAAAGCCATTAGAGTTTGGTTATATAGGATGTCATGACATGCCATTGCCAAATGAATTGATTTGTAGGATGAGGGTTTTTCTTGTGGCTGTACTTGGTCGGGCTTGATAATAAACACTTTGACGTTTTTATAGCAAATAATAATAGAGTATATAAAATATGGTGTACATGGTATTGAACTTGAGTGGTTCAAAACACATTTAACAAATAGGTCCCAGAAAACTTGTGTTAATGGTGAACTATCCAGTGCAAAATTTACAAACTTTGGTGTACCACAAGGAACAATTTTGGGTCCTTTATTATTTCTTATATATATCAATGATATCCCCAACTCCCTAAATTATTGTAAAATTTCACTTTTTGCTGATGACGCCCTAATGTATGTATGTGAGTGGTAAATATATCGATTTAAACGAAGAAATGGTAAAGAATGATTTGGCTAATCTATGCGAATGGTTAAGTGCTATCAAGTTAAAGACTTACTTACTTACTTAAAGACTAATGTGACCAAAACTAAGTGTATGGTCATTAACAGTGATTATCGAATTAACCTTGAAATTAATAACTCCAAACTTGAACAAATTGATGAATTGGATATTAAATTGGACAATAAATTAAACTTTAAAAGTCATATTCAATACACGATAGGTAAAATATCAAAAAAAAATTGGTTTTCTTAAAAGAATTAGGAAAAATATAACAACAGTATGTGCTGTCAATATTTATAATACGATAGTTTAACCTCATTTTGACTTCTGTTCAACTATTTTATTCCTAAGAACCAATGATGAAATTAAACGTCTTTAGATTCTGCAAAATAAAGCGATGAGAACTATTACAAGAAGAAGTTTTCGAACACCTACAGCCAGGATGCTGTCCTGCCTAAAATGGCTATCTGTGAAGCAGTCCATTATACTGAATGTTCTGATGTTTGTTTTTAAAATGAAATGTAATATGATGCCAAAGTATCTTACATCTTACTTGCAATATGTACAAGATGCCCAGCCTTATTCTTTGAGAAATAATTGTAACTTTAGATTCAAAATGTATAGAGACGCCAGAACACAAAATATGATATTTCATAAAGGTTTTAAAATTTTTAATGAACTTCCAAGTAACATCAAAATTGAAACGAATTTAAAAATATATAAAAATTAATTAATTAAACACATTTGAAGAACTGTAACTTAATAATGTATATACTTATGTAAACAGGCAATATATTTAAATTATTTATTCTTAAAACTAAGTTATTATGTAGTTGTAAATAGTAAAAAAAAACATACTAAATAAATTCATACTACTAATATACTTTACACTTGCATTCAAAAATGCTACAATATTTTCTCAGTTGTTTTTTTTTTCATTCAAACAAAAATTTGTACCTATGGGCTAAGAATTTCCAATAGAAAGAACAAAAATTAAAGCCACTTTAAAAATCCAACCATGGCAACCCTTATTTTGACAATATCTATTGCGAAATTGATCAATCGAATTGAATTGAGTTGAATCATCTTGGACAAACGGAAAGTAGTCAATAATAATTATCACCTTAGCCCCAATTCCACCCAGATTATTTAAATCTTTGCATCAACACTTTCAAACAAGAAGATGCTTACATACATACATACAGTCACTCATGAAAATACGTACATAAATCGTTAAATTTAATATTTGCGACTTTTTTGACAAATTGTTTTTAATTTCTTTTTTTTTTGTATTATATTTAAATCAACTTTCTTTGGGTTTGACGGAAGGCAAATTATTTGAAGCAAGCCCAATACATAATGCAAGACAGAGAATTTGCGTGCCACTGTTAAACATGAAGGAGGTAATGTCATGTTAGGCGCCAGTTATAGCTATCATTGAAATTGATCCGGAAAAAATTTTGAATCGATATTTGAATTTGTTTCCCTTTGATTAGAAATAAAAATTATATACTGATCGATCGGAAATCACACAAAGAATTTTGTTTGAGAAAAAAAAAAGTGTAATTGCGCATTTTTTTTTCTCTAAAAATGATTTTTTCTATTTTCCGGACAGAAAATCATTTTCCTGAACAGCTGATACTTTTAAGTTCAAAAGTGAAACGAATCGTTCCACTGATTTGTTTTCCAATGACAGATTTCTGTCAGTAAAAGTTTTTCGGTGGTTTTCAATCAGAAAATTTTTTCAATGACAGAAATTTTTAATGATAGCTATAAACGACCTGTCAAAAAAAATCCAATGTTTGTTTTCAATGATGAAAACCAATGATAGCTATAACTGGCGCCTTAAAGGGGTACATTTGAATTCATTGACACAATTATGGACAAATGGAAGAAATATATGTCAGTCCGCAGAAAAATTGAAATTAACAGCAATATTTTACTTTCAACAAGATAACGATAATAACAAGCATCATTTGTTGTTTATTTTCTTTATAATGTCAGAAACCAGCTCAAGACCCCACCTCGTTCACCGGGCGAAAAAAAATGAACATTTGTGAGAAGAACTCTCACGAAAGAAAATCGAATCAATGTCGTGGCGATTACAGGCTTTGATAATGGCTAAAGGTGGCTCTACAAAATATTAATCTTCCAATTTTACCAGACTTTAACATTTCTTTTTACATTGATCTCCAAGAGTTTACTATTTTTTAATTCTTATTCTGTTTTGTTGATTGCTTTTAAAATCTCATAGAGAGTTATTGTAATCGGTCCGATTGATGTCGATTTTAAAATTTTGACATTTCACGAAGTTTAACTTCTCATAGAAAGTTATTGGGCTCGTTCAGACAACATAAGGTACTTGAAAGTTAGACAAGTTTCTACTATCTGATTGGCCAGCTGCTAAAAATTCGCCTTCCAATTAAGGCAACTTTAGTGGAAAGTTAGCCAAGAAAAATCTGCTTAACTATCAAGTCAATTGCACCTATGTCAATATGACGGCTAATCATGATTGGTCAATTAACTAAAAGCTGAACTTTCTTACTTTGTGATTTATTTATTTTTTGTACAATTCCATTTTATGATTTATGTAAAAGGGTTCCTTGTAAAATTGGTAAAGGAATAAGTAACATTTATTTAAAACACAAAATACAAGTCGAGATTTACTCGTAGCTTCCCTAAGAAGTTTTTTGTAGACAATTACGTTTTTAGTAGTTTTTACACGATCAACTGAAAGTAGAGGCTGGTGAAGTAAAGTTCCGATTTTGAAGTTTATGACACTTTACCAACTAACTAGTTGCCTAGGTCAGAATTTACGTTCAAAGAATGAAGTTGACTGCAAATGAAGTCCCTTATGTTGTTTGAACCTGCCCATTGTAATCGGTCCGATTGATGTCGATTTTAAAATTTTAAAATTTTGACATTTCTCGAAGTTTCAAGGTCTCTAAAGTCTTTCAAACTCTATAACAGTCCATAACTGCCGATCATCTCTAATGGAGATGCCACAAGAGTTTAACATTCACCTTTGCTGGGTGCCGGGCCATAGAGATATTTTAGGAAATTGTAAGGAAGATGAACTCGCCAGAAATGGTACCGTACACTTCATTCTACCACGTTTGACCAATACTGGAATACCAGTCGCTAAATGTAAACTATTACAAATGCAAGACGCTATGAAGAAGGTAAACATCAGATAAAATAAAATCAAAACATCTAGCTTATACTAGATTTAAAGCACTCAAGGTGCTTGCTATCTCCAAGCTCGATAATCCTTGTCATAACCGGGCACTGTCTAATAAGAAAGCACGCCACGGAGCTAAGCGTATTCTCAAATGACTTTTGCAGGAGCTGTATAAATGAGGAAGGGGATGTAACAATTCTTCACCTTCTCTGTACATGCCCTGCTCTAGCTCAGAACTCAAGACTTACCTAGGAGAATTGTTCTATAAAAATCTAAACGATCTCAATCATATTAACATAATCAGTCTTTCACGTTTCGTGAGGGACTCAAACTAGTTTCATTGAGCTTAGAAAAATGCCCATGTGGTATCACATCGGCCAAAGTGTGAACTACTCCATCACGGGCAGCTACTTTAACCTAACTTGATAACTTTTTTTTACAAAACACGAAAATCTACAAAAACAACAAAAAATTAATAAAAAATAGTGTTCGACTCAAGTATTATGAAAACAAGGAAAGATATTGACTTCAATTTTTGATCTCACACCTTCAGCATACATGCTCAGGGTTTCAGCAAAATTTGTAACTTTTTCAACATCGTTCTGGATCAGGCGTTAAAACGGAAGACACTATCTTCTTAATATCTGTATAACTACTGCCAACGTGCTTCATATGTTCTTTTAGGCCGCTTAAGGAATAACGCAAAACAAGTTGACCTTGGAGCAAAACAAGAATACAATCAAATACATACCTTGTATCAAAAAACATATATCCACAGTCCTATTTTTAAAAAAAGTAGTTGAAAAGCGAGTCTATCTTTTAATAAACTTTAAGCCCACGAATGACACCTTAATGGAGATTCGGCGAGGTAAATTTAAAAACTTCAGTTCAAAAATCGTGAAGCCATATGGGCCGCTGAGTAGAGGATGATAAAGGGAAAGAAAGTTATGTTGAAAATATAACTGCGTACTCTAAAAGCTATTCAAAGTTTTAAATGTGTTCAGAAACATGTTTGAACTACATTCGCTCGGCTTCATCGGGCAAGTGGACAACAATACTTCAGCCAAAAGCAGATTGAAGACGACAAGGAAAAACAAAACTCCGATTTAAAGACCAATTAACTTGGATGTCGTTATCGTTCAAGATACAAGGTCATATTCGTCGGCATCACTCGGGATTATTCATGGATTGGATATCCTCTAACAGAGGATTTGATGTTTTATATTTCCATAAGTTTTAATTAGTCAATCAAGTTTCATTGGATCAAAGAAAAGACCTCTGAAAATTTGAGATGCTGAGGTATTCAAAGTTGTCGTCTTTTTTCAAATCAAGCAATTACATAATATGAGTTGGGACTTAAAAGCTCCAAAAAAAAAGAACAGCTCTTTTGTTTAATAAACAGATACCTATATAAGATTTCCATTAATTTGGCAATGCTCATTGTGAATAATAATAGAGTTGTTAATAGTTTACTCAGGAATAAGTGGTCACCTGGGTACAACTGTTTTCAAAGTAAATAAAAGACATGTAGGTTTCTAAAGTATACTCCGGAAAATCATCACTACCTTACGTGTTATAACTTATCGTTTCTGTTGAATAGTCCTCAGTAGAGCACACAGATAGTGTTGTAAAAGATAAATCTACAACCTAAAACCCGCAACGCAACCCATAACCCACAACCAACAACCCGCAAGCAAAAGAGATTACGACTTACCTTTATTATGTGCTGCTTCTTTAGATGTTTCTCAATAAGACATCACAATTTCCATGTATCCAGATGTTTTCTCCGACTATGAACTTCTTCCTTTTTGATGTGGTCTTCTGTCCAATATGGGTGTAACGTTTAGCAGGAAGGTATGTTTTAGGTATATCAAAGCTCAAGCAACAACAATATATAATTTCAATGAAACACCTCTCTTCGTTTTCTTTTATTTTTCTTTTTTTTCTATATGTTTTTATTCTACTTCAAACACATTTTCCCACCACCACAAACGATTGACGACACTTCTTTCTTTCTGCGGAACACACAACAAAACAAAAACAAATAAGAGAAAAATATGAAAAATCTACTTTTTTATTTGTTGACGTAGTCGTAGTCGTAGTTGTCTTTGTCGTTGCCCCACCGAGCGCGCCCGATTTAACAAGTCGTCAAAGGTTGGTATGGGTATTCTTTTAAACCGACATCGACACGACACGACAAAACCACACATAACACTTGAATATTCGAGAGGCTGTGACCTGTGTTCAGGGCTTTCAGAAGTAGTATCCCCGCATCACAACATCACATCACTATTCAGAGTATTCACTACCGTTGTAACGTCGTTCGTCGTCTCCGTCGTAACACCACTTGACCCAAAAATCAAATTAAGAAGAAAAAAAATTCATGCGAAAAGTAAATGGATGAAGGAAAAACTCACAATCGACATCGACGACGGGGCCGACATCCAAGCGAGTGGGGGGAGAAGTAATAAATCAGTAAAAATTAATTCAATTACACCTGAAAATGAATTGAAATAGGAAGAAGGAATAC